>CP136065.1:219517886-220145170 GCA_032622095.1 Siphonodentalium dalli | reverse complement strand
GGCCGCTGGCGGCCATGTTTTTTGTCCGAATGACCCCAAAATGACTCGTTCCCATCTACATTCCAATATCAACAGCCATGACAAATTTTATAATGATCAGACTAAAGATACGACCTGTAGCCCGTGCTAAAGGATTTAGTCATACAAAGAGTAAAATCCAAGATGGCTGCTGACGGCCATGTTTTTTGGCCGAATGACCCCAAAATGACTCGTTCCCATCTACATGTCATTATTAACATTCTTGACAAATTTTATGATGATCAGACTAAAAGTAGGACCTGTAGCCCGTGCTAAAGGATTTAGTCATGCAAAGAGTAAAATCCAAGACGGCTGCTGGCGGCCATGTGTTTTTGCCGATTGACCCCAAAATGACTCGTTCCAATCTACATGTCATTGTTAACATCCATGACAAATTTGATGATGATCAGACTAAAGGTACCACCTGTAGCCCGTGCTAAAGAATTTAGTCATACAAAGAGTAAAATCCAAGATGGCTGCTGGCGGCCATGTTTTTGGGCCGAATGACCCCAAAATTACTCGTTCCCATCTACATGTCAATATTAACATCCATGACAAATTTCATGACGATCAGACGAACAGTGCGACCTGTGGCCCGTGCTAATGGATTGAATTTTGAAAACAAAGATGGCCACTGGCGGCCATGTTTTTTGTCCGAATGACCCCAAAATGACTCGTTCCCATCTACATTTCAATTTCAACAGCCATGATAAATTTCATGATTATCAGACTAAAGGTACGACCTGTAGCCCGTGCTAAAGGATTTAGTCATACAAAGAGTAAAATCCAAGATGGCTGCTGGCGGCCATGTTTTTTGCCCGAATAACCCAAAAATGACTCGTTCCCATCTACATGTCATTGTTAACATCCATGTCAAATTTTATGACGATCTGACTAAAGGTACGACCTGTAGCCCGTGCTAAAGGATTTAGTCATGCAAAGAGTAAAATCGAAGATGGCTGTTGGCGGCCATGTTTTTTGGCCGAATGACCCCAAAATTACTCGTTCCCATCTACATGTCAATATTAACATCCATGACAAATTTCATGACGATCAGACGAACAGTACGGCCTGTAGCCCGTGCTAATGGATTGAACTTTGAAATCTAAGATGGCCGCTGGCGGCCATGTTTTTTTTCCGTATGACCCCAAAATGAATCATTCCGGTACAAATGTTGATGTCAACAGCTATGACAAATTTCATAATGATCCGATCAAAGGTACGACCTGTAGCCTCTATTGTTGAGGCGTTACGTACACACGCACACACGGACGACGGACGACAAAGCCATGGCAATAGCTCAAACTTTACAAAGTAAAGTTGAGCTAAAAATGGATGTATAGCCAAATTTCACTTCTTTTTTGCTCACGATATCAGTGACAATAAAATCTTCGTTACTGTGATTAACATTACAAGCTGATCCACATTAACATGGAAAACAATGTGAAATTATTCAAGCTGGCCCGGCTGGCCTTCAATTTATTTGTTAAGATTTTATGTTTTACGTTGTCAAAAGTCTATTTTATTCCATTATTTATTATATCTTTATTTCCATGTCACATATGGTCAAGTGTGCTTTCATTTTATTGCTTATTTTCAGCTGAGTTCTGCATAGTTATTCTAATTTTGTTGTATCAGTAGATGGAATCCTGATTAAATTTTATTTTTCCAATAGCGCAGTGTCTAGTTCTATCAAGTTGAATTTGGGTTATTGTTGGCCATTGTGCAACTGATCCAACTTCTGATAACCTCTATATGTAGTATAGCATTAGTATTAACTATATAGACCTGTTTCTGTTCAAAACACATCAAAATAAGACTCAATAGCAGGAATGGAAAACAAATTTGGCATATGGAAAAAACTGTTTTTTGGAACCATTAAAGCGACACCCACCCACCCCATCATACGTGCTTGGAAAAATTTTCAGACCCCCCCCCCCCCCCCCCCCGCCTGGAACTTTAACTTGAATTAGGTCCTGTAACCCATTATATGTTTTTATTTCCACCATTTTTAGTGTGTTTGGATAGGTCTGCACCTATATAAAATATTAGCAAAAGCTTGGGCTTCTCAGTTGAATTTAAGGATAAGCACCCATGATAAAACTACTCAGCATCCGTTCCTATAAAATCATAATTTGGGGTCAGTTTTCTCTCAGTCTCAGACTATACTCATTTGTGAAAATGATTCCACATATGACTTTAGAACATAGACAGGCAATCAATCAAAATATTTGGGCACCTGGAAAGGATTTTTGGCTCAAGGGGAGGGGAATATTTGTGTTTATTAATAGTCAAATTGGTATTTTTAACATTTATTGGGCCGTGTATCACATTGTGTGGGTACCAGTCTAATAAATTTATGGTTTTTGGATAGGTATGCATCTATACAAATGGCTTGCACAAAGTTTGGGCTCCTCAGTGGGTTTTAAGGGTATGGAGACAGCCCAACACCCACAGCACCCATGAAAAAAATATACAGCACCCGTGCCTATGAAAACATATTTCTGAATCAGATCTCTTTCAGACTATACCCATTCTCAAAATTACTCCACATTTGACGCTAGAATATATAAAGGCAATGGGAGAAAAAATTGTTGGGCATCTAATTGGGATTTTGGGCTTTGGTCAGGGAGAGGGGAATATTTGGGTCTCTAATTAATCGTCAAATTGGTATATTTAACTTCAAATTGGGCCCTGTGACCCATTATATGTATCAACTACTAGGTACATGTATATCTTAGTGTTTTTGGAAAGATCGGAATCAGTATAAGAAGATTTGCAAAAGTTTGGGCTCCTCAGTTAATTCCAGGGTTTTAAGGGCATGGAGACAGCCCAACACCCACGGCACCTGTGATAAAACCATACAGCACCCATGCCTATAAACTCATATTTTGAGGTCAGTTTTCCATCAGACTACACTCATATATATATATATATATTAAGATAATTCCACATCTGACTTCAGAATATAGGCAGGCAATGAACAAAAATATAATTGGGCACCTTGGTTGAGTTTTGGACTCAAGGGGAGGGGAATATTTGTGTTTATTAATAGTCAAATTGGTATTTTTAACTTTCATTGGGCCCCTGCATCACATTTTGTGGGTACCAGTCTAGTACATTTAGGGTGTTTGGATAGGTATGCATCTATACAAATGGTTTGCAGAAAGATTGGGCTCCTCAGTGGGTTTTAAGGGTATGGAGACAGCCCAACACCCACAGCACACATGAAAAAACATACAGCACCCGTGCCTATGAAAATATATTTCTGAATCAGATCTCTTTCAGACTATTCCCATTCTCAAAATTACACCACATTTGACGTTAGAATATATATAGGCAATGGGAGAAAAAATTGTTGGGCATCTAATTGGGATTTTGGGCTTTGGTCAGGGAGAGGGGAATATTTGGGTCTCTTAATGGTCAAATTTGTATATTTAACTTCAATTGGGCCCTGTGACCCATTATAACTTCTAGGTATATCTTAATGTTTTTGGAAAGATCTGCATCAATATAAGAAGATTTGCAAAAGTTTGGGCTCCTCAGTGGGTTTTAATGGTATGGAGACAGTCCCAACACCCACGGCACCCGTGATAAAACCATACAGCACCCATGCCTATAAACTCATATTTTGAGGTCAGCTTTCTATCAGACTATACTCATTATTAAGACAATTCCACATCTGACTTCAGAATATAGGCAGGCTATGAACAAAAACATATGGGTACCTGGGTGGGGTTTTGGGCTGAGGGGATGGCAATATTTGGGTCTTTTATAGGTATACATATATTTCTAGGTCTCTTAGTGTTTTTGAAAAGATCAGCATCGGTATAAGAAGTTTTGCAAAAGTTTGGGCTTCTCAGTGGGTTTTAAGGGTATGGAGACAGCCCAACACCCACAGCACCAATGACAAATTCATACAGCACCCGTGCCTATGAAAACATATTTCTGAGTCAGCGATATTTCAGACTATACCCATCCTGAAAATTATTCCACATTTGATTTTAGAATATATAGATGCAATGGGAAAAAAATTTGTTGGGCATCTGTTTGGGATTTTGGGCTTCGGTCAGGGGGAGGGAAATATATATACATTTTTGAATTGTCATATTGGTATATTTAAGTTGAATTGGGTCATATGACCCATTATAGGTATCTACTTCTAGCACTTTTGTTGTTTGTGGATAGGTATTCATCTATGCAAATAGATTGTACAAAGTTTGGGTTCCTCAGTGGGTTTTAAGGGTATGGAGACAGCCCAACACCCACAGCACCCATGACAATTAATTCAAGTTAAATTGGTATATTTAACTTGAATTGGGCCATATGACCCATTATATGTATCTACTTCCAGCACTTCTGCTGTTTATAGAAATTTAAGGTATGCATCTATGCAAATAGATTGCACAAAGTTTGGGTTCCTCAGTGAGTTTAAGGGTATGGAGACAGCCCAACACCCAAATTACCCTCGATAAAACCATACAGCACCCGCGCCTATGAAAACATATTTCTGGGTCACTGTTGTCTCAGACTATAACCATTCTGAAAATGATTCCACATTTGACTTTAGAATATATATAGGCAATGGGAAAAAATTATTTGGGTACCTGAATGGCATTTTGGGCTCTGGTCAGGAGGAGGGGGATATTTGGGATTTTTTAATGGTCAAATTGGTATATTTAAGTTGAACTGGGCCATATGACCCATTATTGGTACCTACTTCCAGCACTTTTGTTGTTTGTGTAATTGTGGATAGGAATGCATCTATGCAAATAGTTTGCACAAAGGTTGGGCTCCTCAGTGGGTTTTAAGGGTATGGAGATAGCCCAACACCCACAGCACCCATGATAAAACAATAAAGCACCCGTGTCTATGGAAACATATTTCTGGGTCACTGTTGTCTCAGAATATACCCATTCAGAAAATGATTCCACATTTGACTTTAGAATATGTAGAGGCAATGGGGAAAAAAATTTGTTGGGCATCTGTTTGGGATTATCATTTTGGGCTTCGGTCAGAGGGAGAGGAATATTTGGGGTTTTTTAATGGTCAAATTGGTATATTTAACATGGGCCCATTACAGGTACCTACACCCAGCACTTTTGTTGTTTGTGGATAGGTATGCATCTATGCAAATACATGTAGTTTACACAAAGTTTGGGCTCCTCAGTGGGTTTTAAGGGTATGGAGAGAGCCCAGCACCCACAGCACCCATGGTAATAGCATACAACACCCATGCCTATGAAAATATATTTCTGAAAATCACTCCACAGTCAAAAGTGACATTAGAATCTATAGAGAAAACATTGTTGGACATCTAATTGGGATTTTGGGCTTTGGTCAGGGGAAGGGGAATATTTGGGGTCTTTTAATGGTCAAATTAAACTTAACTTGAAATTTAACTTGAATTGGGCCCTGTGACACATTATAGGTAAAAACTTCTAGGTCTCTTAATCAGTATAAGAAAATTTGCAAAAGTTTGGGCTCATCAGTGGGTTTTAAGGGTATGGAGACAGCCAAAAACCCACAGCACCCATGAAATAAAAGTGTCAATGACACTGTAGCTCAACTTGGAAAGGGAATAATTTAATGTATTACAGTCAATGGAGCGATTAGGAATGTGGAAAGTTTAATGTCTAATACTAGTTTATCAACATGAAGATATATCTATTATATTTGAAAGATCTGTGTGTGTGTGTGTTTGTGTGTGTCTAATCGATGGACTCGAAAACGACTAAGCCAATTTCGATGAAATTTGGTATTTTAGGGTATTTTCGGCCGGCGACGAACATAGGCATATTTATTTGTCCGTGCGAGGTCAACTTTTCACGTGCCGAGGTCAAATCTGTTTTCACGCCGTTTTGCGCTAATATATTTCAGTTCGGTGCTCACAAATCGATTCGATATAGCGCGAATAATAAATTGCCAGTCATATAATTTGCACAGTTAGAATCTGTGTGGCTTCATCTTTCCAACGATATATAATATGTATGTATCCATTTTAGTTATCTGCCTCAATTATTAAGAAGAAGTGGTACGATCTTTTATCAGGATAAAAACAATGCGTAACTTCTATGACGTCGTTAGAGGTCATAAAGTTAGATCACGTTAACTCTCACCCGGCCGATGCATTTGACTGTTTCAGACGTCTTGGCGATATCTCGGGCACCGATGGTAATTTAGCTTTACGTTGAAACTTGATAATTAATGAGTGTGTGTATATGAGGCGCGTTTATATAC
Source organism: Siphonodentalium dalli (assembly GCA_032622095.1). Classification (NCBI taxonomy): domain Eukaryota; kingdom Metazoa; phylum Mollusca; class Scaphopoda; order Gadilida; family Siphonodentaliidae; genus Siphonodentalium; species Siphonodentalium dalli. The sequence continues at coordinate 220,138,912 of CP136065.1, read as the reverse complement.
TTCAGTGGAAATCAAATCGGGTTAAACTGGCGGATTTTTACGGACGAAATTAATTTGATGCATAGGGTATCTCGGTATCCGCTGGGCCGATTTCCCGGTATCCGCTGGGCCGATTTCCACCATTTTTGGGGTGTTGGTGTTTGACCCCACCTGACCTTGACCTTCAAAATGGTCAATTCAAGGTCAAATCGGGTAAAACCGGATGGATTTCGACGGGTACTTTTGTCGGGTACTTTTGTTCGGGCAGTGTTTTGGACGGGTCAAATCGTGACCCCACTTGACCTTGGCCTTCAAAATAGACAATTCAAGGTCAAACCCCGGACGAAGTCGGGTCACCTTCTAGTATATATATAAAAGTAAAACCTAAGATGGTTGCCGGCGGCTATGTTTTCCAATAAAATTCAAAAACATTTGATAGCTTTAGTCATCCAAATAGTAAAATCCAAGATGGCTGCCGGCGACCATGTTGTTTGGCCAAATAAAGCCCAAAATTACTCGTTCCTATTTACATGTCAATATTAACATCCATGACAAATTTCATGATGATCAGACAAACAGTACGACCTGTAGACCGTGCTAATAGATTGAATTTTGAAATCCAAGATGGCTCTGGAGGCCATGTTTTTTGTCTAAATGACCCCAAAATGACTTTAATATTCTCATCTACATTCCAATTTCAACAGCCAGGACAAATTTCATTATGATGAGACTAAAGCTACAACCTGTAGCCCGTGGTAAAGGATTTAGTCGTACAAAGAGTAAAATCCAAGATAGCTGCCTGCTGGCAGCCATGTTTTTTGGCCGAATGACCCCAAAATGACTCGTTCCCATCTACATGACACTGTTAACATTCATGACAAATTTTATGATGATCCGACCAAAGGTACGACCTGTAACCTGTGCCAAAGGGTTTAGTCATGCAAAGAGTAAAATCAAAGATGGTTGCCGGCGGCCATGCCAAATTTCATGATGATCTGATGAGCAGTACGACATGTATGATCTGATGAACAGTACGACATGTAGCCCGTGCTAATGGATCGAATTTTGAAATCCAAGATGGCCACTGGCGACCATGTTTTTTGTCCGAATGACCCCAAAATGACTCGTTCCCATCTACATTCCAATTTCAACAGCCATGACAAATTTTATGATGATCAGACTAAAGGTACAACCTGTAGCCCTTGCTAAAGGATTTAGTCATACAAAGAGTAAAATCCAAAATGGCTGCTGGCGGCCATGTTTTTGGCCGAATGACCCCAAAATGACTCGTTTCCCATCTACATGTCACTGTTAACATCCATGACAAATTTTATGATGATCAGACTAAAAGTACGACCTGTAGCCCGTGCTAAAGAATTTAGTCATACAAAGAGTAACGAGAGGCCGATCACGATCGGCAGATGTTTAACCCATACCTTGGCGATAGCGATCTTTTTATGAGTGCAAGAATTTCAACAATTCACAGCGTACTATTATTTATTAGTTTCATAGTGGAATCAGACATATTGAACAACTTGCTCATTTAAACACAATAGGAAGATGGATATGACATTCGATTTCAACCTATTCGGTCACTCCAACAGAGATACATGTATGTGTGATAGATTGATAAAGATAATTATACCCAAACACAGTCAGACAGATGCATCATAGCTGTTAAAGATATAATTGTTACAATATTAACATCATAATAACTCTATTTATTTAATTCTTACAATGGAACCTGAGTCATAACAGATTATGTTGTTGTGTTAGCTGCATAGTAAAAGTTATGGGATGATTGAGATTAGAGACCAACAAACACCTGAACATCTATATAAGTGAGGGGTGTATAGACCTTGATATTAAATATGATTGATAATGGTTGGATATAAAATATTTTAATACAGAATTATCAGATAACTAAAGGAGAGATATGAGAAGGGTCAAATTGAAAATATTAGAGTCATAACATTGGATCGCGTACAGTATACATGTACCTATGGTTAATTTTATTCTAAGCTGATCATTGGAAAGATACAATGTCTGTAACAGCAGAAATATTATTAAATATTGGGTTAATATTCTCAAAACCATTCAATCAATACCAAAATCTATACGCATGAAGAATGTATCACAATCAACCTGAATGAGATTATAAAAGTGATTGGGTGAAAAATATTTGACCAAAAAGTCAGCTTCAAGAATACCAGAACCATTATTATTATCCTGCAGCCCAAATGCAATAGAGGGAATTTCAAAATAAGATATATCCTCAAATGATGAATATTCAATTGGTGGCTTATAATTAATAGAAATTCTTAGTGAACCTGGCCTAAGGCGAAAGAGATAATTTAAAATCTGCGTATCAGATATTATGTGTCTATGGAATAGGTTAATTTTAATCCTGAAATACATGCAAGTGAAAAGTGGATCACGGTCAACCTGGACATAGAATAGGAGAATGAACATATGATGTGTGGAGAGTGTTAATCATTTTCAATGACATCATATGATGGAACTAATGTGTGGATAAATTGTTTTCTCAAGATAAGACAACAGTGTCTCTGTAAACAACAATTCTCTAAACAGCCATGCTCCAGAACATCCTTCACATGGACAATGGACTATTTGTATTAATGCCATGAACATGTTTCAACAGGTTGGGTTAAATTACTATTGCACACAAACTGGAGTAAAGTATCATCAATCACTTAAATTTGACAGCTCTGGGGGCCGGCAGTGGTTTAGCAAAGAGTATCCAGTGTCATTTTCTGATCCCAATAAAGCAGATTACTGTGTAAAGTTGTTTGTCTTAAATTCTCACAGGGCATATACAATAGGTAGTAAATTACTTGAATTATAAAGGGCCATAACTCTGTTAAAATATATCGGATCAAACCCAAATTTGAACTTGATCTGTATTTCGGGGTGAGGACCACATGTACCAAATTTGGTGTAGATCAGATGAAAAATGTTTTGAGTTCTAAGTAAAAATAAGTTTGAAAAGGGTTAATTAAACGATACCAAAAACCATACAGATAAAGAACGTGCTAAGAAAAACCTTGGTAAGAAATGTGAGGCATATCAGAAGAAAACAGTTTGACTTAGATGGATCAGATAGCATTTGTGTGCAGGGTTAATTATTTTCTAAACCGATCAACCGATCGATACCAAAAACTATACAGGTGAGGGGTGTGTCATTATAAACCTACATATCAAATATGAAAACAATCGGACAAAAAATAATTTGGTTACAGCATCGGATAGCTCATGCCTATGTGCGGATGCAAAGTGTTAATAATTTCTAAACCGATCAACTGATCGATACCAAAAACTATACAGGTGAGGAGTGTGTCATCATAAACATGGGAGTAAAAAATAACTCTAATTCCCATAATACAGATTTACTGCTCTCAGAGCTAAACTGATACCACTGGTAATTAATTGTAGACTGCTATGGTTATCTGTTCAATTCTTAGTTGAAAAAGGGCCATAACTCTGGTATAAAATGTTGGATATAACCCATATTCAAACTCGATCTGTATTTTGAGTTGAGAAACTCGCATACCAAATTTGGTTCCAATCAGATAAAAAAAAAATTGAGTTATGGCAGCATGCATGAATTCTAAGTCGAAAAAGGGCCATAACTCCATTGAAAAATATCGGATCAAACCCATATTCGAACTCGATCTGTATTTTGGTCCGAGAAACTTGCATACCAAATTTGATTCTGATCAGATAAATTTGTTTTGAGTTATGGTAGCATGCATGAATTCTAAGTCGAAAAAGGGCCATAACTCCGTGAAAAAAACTCGGATCGAACCCATATTCGAACTCGATCTGTATTTGGTGCTGACAAATTCATATACAAAATTTGGTTCCGATCAGATATAAAATGTTCGAGTTATCGCACCATGCGTGAAGTGTCTACAGACAGACAGACAGACAGACAGACAGACAGACAGACGGACGGACAGACGGACGGACTAACGACGAGTGGTCAATCCGGGCAACGACACTATGTTTACCATACTATGGTATGGGTAAACATAAAAACCAAGATGGCTGCTGGTGGCCATGTTTTTGTGCCGAATGACCCCAAAGTTACTCGTTCCCATCTACCCTGCTTGACAAAACAAGTGTCCACCTAACCGCGGTGCAGTTAGCGTTGCCACCGTGGCTGAAATGCAACTACACCGCGACTCCACCGGCTAACTACAGTTGGGCCGCGGTGTAATTGCCGTTCGGCCATGGTGTAATTGTCGCGGTGTACGTTCATTAAACTGAAAAAAGACGATACTAACCAGAAATCTAACCACGGTGTACATGCCGTTCGGCTGCGGTGTAGTTGCCTTTCGGTCGCAGTGTACTTGCTGTTGGGCCACGGTGTACTTGCCGTTCGGCCGCGGTGCTCAACTGCAGTTACAAACTCTGACACCGCGGCCGAACGGCAAATACACCGCGGTGCCAATGGACACTTGTTTTGTCCAGCGGGGTATATGTTAATATTAACATCCACGACAAATTTCATGATGATCAGATGAACAGTACGATATGTAGCCCGTGCTAATGGATTGAATTTTGAAATCCAAGATGGCCACTGGCGGCCATGTTTTTTGTCCGAATCATCCCAAAATTACTCGTTCCCATCAACATTCCAATTTCAACAGCCATGACAAATTTTATGATGATCAGACTAAAGGTACGACATGTAGCCCGTGCTAAAGAATTTATTCATACGAAGAGTAAAATCCGAGATGGCTGCTGGCGAATAACCCCAAAATTACTCGTTCCCATTTACATGTCAATATTAACATCCGTGACAAATTTCATGATGATCAGACAAACAGTACGGCCTGTAGCCTGTGCTAATGGATTGGACTTTGAAATCCAAGATGGCTGCTAGTGGCCATGTTTTTTTTCGAATGACCCCAAAATGAATCATTCCAGTCTAAATGTTGATGTCAACAGCTATGACAAATTTCATAATGATCTGAACAAAGGTACGACCTGTAGCCTGTATTGTTGACAAATCATGCACACACGGACGACGGTCGACAAAGCCATGGCAATAGCTCAAACTTTACAAAGTAAAGTTCAGCTAAAAATGACATGTAGGAAAAAAATATACAGGGCCCTGCCAGGAAAAAATGTGTAAGCCGGGCTGCTGAACCACCCACAAACCCCCGCCTAGTGTTCAGAATCAGAAAAAATTGCAGACCCCACCCTGCTTAAACGCAATCAATTGCGCTTAAAGGTACTCAACCCGTAAAAACTCCTCTCAATAACTATTTCAATGGCTTCAGGGGTCAAAAATATTTGATTCGAGTCGAGGAAGTCACCCATCAAAGCTCAGATTTGTTAGATATCGATTTTAGAAATCTATTATTTTTCATTATCGGGAATTCTTTCTGGCCCAGAAGAAAGTCATAAATTCGTTATTATTACCCACTTGATTATAGAGTTATCCATCCTTGCCTGTTTGAATAGAATTTTGGCGTAACATCTCGAGCATGTTACCAAATTGACGGCAGTTATTGGTACCCATCTCGAGAACATAAGAATTTTCAAAAATCAATATCTAATAACTCTGAGCTTTGTTTGATGGGTTCCTCGACTCGAATCAAATATTTTTTACCCCCAAAGCCAAAGAAATAGTAATATAGGACCCTCTGATCGGATTGTTGTTGTTGGAATCTGTTGAGATGGGGACCCTCTTTACGGGTTGAGTACCTTTAAGCGCAATTCCTTATTAGATGTGAATTTTGCCTCCTACATGTATATGTTCATCGCTTTTTGAGACCCCCACCCACTATACTAGGCACTAGGCCTTTTGCCAGTATTTTAGCTGGGCACTTTGCAATGAAATCACAGGGGTCCAGATTTTTTAAAATGAAAATAACAATGTCACAGATATGAGAGGCCTTTGTCACATATTATTATTTATCTTTGCTTTATGGTGGGCCTATATAGACTTTAATGATGTAGGCTATTCAGGCCTGTGCCATTTAAAATTAATCCATGGTGATCAGCCGGGGGAATCATGAATTTTTTTTATTTGCGCTAAAGCCTTAATGGAAGTTTTAAACGCAAATAATTTGCGCTTTAAGAGTAATATGATCTATTTGCGCTTGAGAAAAAAATTATTTGCGCTGAAGCATAACTGATTTGCATTTAAGCACAAATGATTTGTTCTTAACTCTTTCGATGCCAAGCTCGCATAAATGCGAGTTACCCAGTCGCTGCCAAATACGCATTTATGCGAGTTCGGGGGTGCACCTGGTTTACGGGTCGTAATTATATTGTTTTGTTGCATTACAACGGGGGTTCATTTATTTTATGCAGAGTGCTGGTGTGCGCCGACAATTTAGAAGAAAGGTCAGTCAAAGTCATGCTACTCCTGAAGTTCTATGAGTACAGTCCGAGCCAGAATATACCATTGACAAATTAACTTTTGGTGCATGGGATGCGATATATGAGAGGAAAATAAACATCATAATTGACTTGGCGGCCTCCTTTCTGCTGATCAGTTTAGCGTCCAAAAATTCTGTCGGAATGAGGTCGGTGAAAAATACGGAATAGTAGCCGGAATATGATTAACTGGTGAAGCATTAATTAATGGGATAGAACAATAGAACAAAAAACAAACATTTAATCATATATGAATTGAAAAAAATTACTGAAAAACATAAATTAAAGCAAATCCAAGATGGCCGCCAATGGCACGTGACCCAAAGGCTTTGACCTTGAATGGGTCTCCACGTCAGGGCAGGTGATAGGTCATTGTCAAATATACCCACATTTGAAGTTTCAACTAAATACACCGATAGTTACCCGATAGTCATTGCATTACCCACATATACATAAAATACTTGTATTTACACCCAGAATGCTTGGCACTGGGGAGTATGTCCGTGTGGCGGGGGTGGCAGCGAAAGAGTTAAGCGCAAATGGTTTGCACTTGAGCACAAGTGACAGACTAACAAGTCCCAAAATTAATCATTTAAATTATTTAATGGCATGAACAGTGATTTTCAGTAAAGACACCAGCTTCTACAATTCATTAGGATGGGGTCTGTTGTGACAGTCAGGCAGGGACGTGCTGTCTGGGGGATGTCTCTGTTGGGGTGGGAGAGTGTCTGTGTCGATCTTGGGGAAATTCCTGTGTGAAATTTCCATCTGTTTTGGCAACTGTTTTGGCAACATTTTTTACCAAAGTTGGGGGGGGGGGGGGGTGAGACACACTGAAACAATAACTGCATCAATGAATCATTTACAAATTTAGAATTCCATATGATAATTGATATTTTCCATTTGCCATTTTGGCATGAAAATCATTGAAATGATGATGAAATTTCCTACTAATTCAGGCTATGCCTATGGTTCTTTAGTTTCCCCAACCAATCAGTTTCCCCAAATTTTATTTTGTTGACACATTCATACAACTGAATTAATTTAATGTTTATTTATAATCATATGTTGTCACAATACCGCCCAATCACAAATTCACAACATATTGGGTTGTTTATATTTTCTCCATAGTTAACCTCAGTCATCTTTTTCTGGTTTTGCGCATGGGTCGAATTGTCAGTCCGAAGTGTTTTGGACGGATACCACACTATGGCCAAATTGGTCGACCATCTGGGATGTGGTATGTAGGGTGTATCAAAGTAATTAATGATGTAAAGAGTAAAATCCAATATGGCTGCGGACGACCATGTTTTTTTGGGTAAATGACCCCAAAATGACTCGTTCCCATCTAGAGGTCACCCCGATGATCCATATGAAGTTTGGTGACGATCAAATCAGGGATGTGGTCTGTAGGATATGTCAAATGATTTATGGCTGACAGTGGACACGTTTTAGGGCCAAATGACCCTCAAATGACTCGTTCCTAACTACGTCCCAATGTCAACAGCCATGAGAAATTTCATTGATGGTCCAACTAAAGGTACGACCTGCAGTCCGTGCCAAAGGATTTAGTCATGCGAAGAGTAAAATCCAAGATGGCTTCTGGCGGCCAGAATATTTGGCCGAATGACCTATTGAAAGTGTCAATGACACTGTAGCTCAACTTAGGTAGGGGAATAATTTAATGGTTGACAACAGATGGGTCTGCAGCACATGCAAATAGATTTTGTAGAAATATTTAGTGATACAAAGAGTAAAAACCAAACTGGCCATTGGCGGCAATATTTTTTTTGCCGAATGACCCCAAAATGACGAGTTCCCATCTAGGCCACCCTGATACTCAATACAAGGATGGATCCAGGGCTCTTTTGATACCTGTTACAGGTTTGGGCGCCCAAACTCTGGTTGCCTAAATGTCCCCAAATTGCAAGTGGATAGTTTTATTAAAGCTGAATTTTCTATATTTTGAAGGAAATCTTCTATTATAATTCAACAACATGCAATGCAAATCATCAATATACAGTTGATATAGAGCCTTTATTTGCTTAATCAAGTGTCCAGTGAGAAATAATTTAACCCTTTCATGACTGGGGCTTCTTGAAATTTTGCAAAAATCCTGTGCCAATACATTCTCTTATATAAATGAGTCTCCCATCTAAGGAGCCTCGTATATATAATATAATACATTGGCCTTTATCTTGACCTTGTAAGCCAGTGCATTTTCTTATGCGGGATTTTTAATGCTGCACCTAAGGGAGGGGGCGACCCCCCCCCCCTCCCGTACCCACCCCCATCTCGGGCCAACGGCCCTCGGGATATGCCTTCGGCATATCATGGTCCCAAAACAGGTGTCCCCAAAAAATCCCTGGATCCATCCCTGACTCAATATGAAGTTTGGTGATGATCAGATCAGGGATATGGTCTGTAGGGTGTGTCAAAGGATTTACAGTAATGCCTTAAGTAATCAACCTCTTAACTAAAGCAGAATTATGGGTAACTTTTCAGTATTTAGTCGGAAATATGGCTCATTGTGCATTAAAAGGTATTGCATCTCATAATTCTCATTGGAATATGCCTTGAAAACAGCAATGTTTTCTCAAGATCCATGTGAACATTTGACACCTAGGTTGTTTTACATACAAAAAACACCATATGGACCGAACTTCGAAAAAAAAAAAGAAAAAAAATCTGTGCTAATTGAGCACTAAAAAGTGATATAACCCTTTAACAGGCTATCATTTGAATATGCCATATAACAAAAATGTATTTTCAAGATCCATTTGAAATTTTGACACTTTCAATTGTTTTCCTGACAAAAAATACCTTATGCCCAAAAATAAGGGTTTAATCAAGTTTATGAATGGGTATCCCAATATGATGGGATACCCATTTATAAACTTGATTAAACCCTTATTTTTTGGGACTGTATGTCCAACTGTGGTAGATTGACCTAATTTATACAGGAATTTGTAGTTATAGAACCAACTCTTTCCATGAACCCTGTGTGATGGCTGGAGTGAATTTTTTTTCGGAATTACATCACGATACAAGGCCCAAGTGAATCTTATTTGGAATACTCACCAATGCTGGCCAATGAAGTAAAAAGGCACTGTGTGACAAATATATCCTACCTTATGTGTATTTAGCTGTGCATGGTTTGTTAATTAGGCCAGCCTATTGTCATATTAGAACAGTCTCCAATAACATACAAGCTCTCTGCACACTGCTCTGCAGGGAACATTGTGAATTTGGCAACAGTCCAAGCAGGCTCTCTGCATGGATCACTGTGAATTTGGCAACAGTCCAAGACACATGGGGTATAATATAAACTGAACACCTGTGGCCAACTTGATCTCCAGAAGTGGAAGGGACAGTGTAGTGGGGTGGGGTGGGGTGGGGGTGGAAGTTGGATTTTGAGTGTGTATGATTCACAACTTTTGTAAAAAAAAGTTAATACACATGTACCGGTAGTTGGAAATTTCATACATTATTACACTACAACATAAAGGTTAAAATACATGGTTACCATTGCCTGGTATCCCAACTAGTAATTATTGTCCCCATTATGATGGGGTCGGGGATCGAGTGATGGAGGAATTTTGAGGGGGTGGGAGTCACAACTGTTATAAAGAATTTTAACAGTTGGAAATTTCATACATGATTACACTAACTTTTTGTCCCCATTTATTTTACTGCTGTCTGGAATATCAATCAATTAGAACAAATTCAAGCTATATGTGGCCTATCATTCTCAAATAATTTTAATTTCAACTGAAAAACATTTTCAACAATTGGAAATTTCATTCATGGCCTGGCATTGAACACAATTTAATAATTGGAAATTGTTCATATCTGTTCGATACCCCTCCCTCACTTTAAAATTGGGGAAGGTCAATGTCGCCAAAGGGTAGAAAACGTCATATAAACCATTTTTAGCTTGTTGTCTGGTCCTCATTTCCATACATTATCTCTTCCAGTTAGATACTGCAGGCAACCGGTGTACCACGTTAAGTTCCCCCCCTGGATAAGTCACCCCGCGGGGGAACTTATCCTAGGATAAGTTCCCCCCCGCGGGGTGACTTATCCTAGGATAAGTTCCCCCCACCCTGGATAAGTTCCCTCCCATGTATGACAACAAAATAATTTCACTCATTTGATATCGTTTGGTCGCAAATGGCCAGAAAAATGTTTTTTGAGATTGAAATTTTTTTTTTATTATTTTTTATTTTTAAAAAAAAAGTGACAAATTGTTTTTATCATGCATTTGATTGTTTGTTCCTGAAATGGCCATTTTTTTATTTTTTTTTAATTAAATTTTTGTTTTTTTATAAATGTCCAGGCTTGGATATTCCCCACCCCCCACCCATCACCTACATGACAAATAAAAATCAACTTATGATTTTATCGCTTATTTTGCTTTTTATATTCATGAAACAGCGAGAAATTAACTTCTTCTGACAACAAGTTGTTTGAGTCAGGGTTTGGGGTGGGGGGGGGGGGGGAAGATGTCGTGGTCAGGATATCTCCCCCCCCCCCCCCCCCCACCCAGCACCTACATGACAAAAAAATAATCTTATGGTTTTATCGCTCGTTTTGCTTTATATAGTCATGAAACAGCGAGAAATTAACTTCTTCTGACAACAAGTTGTTTGAGTCAGGGTTTGGGGTGGGGGGGGGGGGGGGGAAATGTCCAGGTCAGGATATCTTCTCCCCCACCCAGCACCTACATGACAAAAAAATAATCTTATGGTTTTATCACTTGTTTTGCTTTATAGTCATGAAACAGCGAGAAATTAACTTCTTCTGACAACAAGTTGTTTGAGTCAGGGTTTGGGGTGGGGGGGGGGGGGAAATGTCCAGGTCAGGATATCTTCCCCCCCCCCCCACCCAGCACCTACATGACAAAAAAATAATCTTCTGGTTTTATCGCTTGTTTTGCTTTATATAGTCATGAAACAGCGAGAAATTAACTTCTTCTGACAACAAGTTGTTTGAGTCAGGGTTTGGGGTGGGAGGGGGGAAGATATCCAGGTCAGGATATTTCCCCCCCCCCCCCCCCCACCCAGCACCTACATGACAAAAAAATAATCTTATGGTTTTATCGCTTGTTTTGCTTTATCTAGTCATGAAACGGCGAGAAATTAACTTCTTCTGAGAAAAAGTGTTTTGAGTCAGGGTTTGGGGTGGGGGGAAGATGTCCAGGTCAGGATATCTTCCCCCCCCCCCACCTACATGACAAAACAATCATCTTATGGTTTTATCGCTTGTTTTGCTTTATCTAGTCATGAAACGGCGAGAAATTAACTTCTTCTGAGAAAAAGTTTTTAGAGTCAGGGTTTGGGGTGGGGGGGGGGGGGGGGGGGGAGATGTCCAGGTAGGTCAGGATATCCACCCCCACCCGCCACCTACATGACTCAAAAAACTTGTTCTCAGAAGAAGTTAATTTCTCGCCGTTTCTTATATAAAGCAAAACGAGCGATAAAACCATAAGATTATCTTTTTGTCATGTAGGTACTGGGTGGGGGGGGGAGATATCCTGACCTGGACATCTTCCCCCCCCCCCACCCCAAACCCTGACTCAAACAACTTGTTGTCAGAAGAAGTTAATTTCTCGCTGTTTCATGACTATATAAAGCAAAACGAGCGATAAAACCATAAGATTATTTTTTTGTCATGTAGGTGCTGGGTGGGGGGGGGGGGGGGGGGGGGGGGGGAAGACATCCTGACCTGGACATCTTCCCCCCCACCCCAAACCCTGACTCAAACAACTTGTTGTCAGAAGAAGTTAATTTCTCGCTGTTTCATGACTATATAAAGCAAAACGAGCGATAAAACCATAAGATTATTTTTTTGTCATGTAGGTGCTGGGTGGGGGGGGGGGGGAGATATCCTGACCTGGACATCTTCCCCCCCCCACCCCAAACCCTGACTCAAACAACTTGTTGTCAGAAGAAGTTAATTTCTCGCTATTTCATGACTATATAAAGCAAAACGAGCGATAAAACCATAAGATTATTTTCTTGTCATGTAGGTGCTGGGTGGGGGGGGAAGATATCCTGACCTGGACATCTTCCCCCCCCCCCCCCCACCCCAAACCCTGACTCAAACAACTTGTTCTCAGAAGAAGTTAATTTCTCGCTGTTTCATGACTATATAAAGCAAAACAAGCGATAAAACCATAAGATTATTTTTTTGTCATGTAGGTGCTGGGTGGGGGGGGGGGGGGGGGGGGGGGAGATATCCTGACCTGGACATTTCCCCCCCCCAAACCCTGACTCAAACAACTTGTTCTCAGAAGAAGTTAATTTCTCGCTGTTTCATGACTATATAAAGCAAAACGAGCGATAAAACCATAAGATTATTTTTTTGTCTTGTAGGTGCTGGGTGGGGGGGGGGGGGGGGGGGAGATATCCTGACCTGGACATCTTCCCCCCCCCCCCCCCCCCCCATCCCCAAACCCTGACTCAAACAACTTGTTGTCAGAAGAAGTTAATTTCTCGCTGTTTCATGACTATATAAAGCAAAACGAGCGATAAAACCATTAGATTATTTTTTTGTCATGTAGGTGCTGGGTTGGGTTGGGGAGTTATCCTGACCTGGACATCTTCCCCCCACCCCAAACCCTGACTCATGAATATATAAAGCAAAATAAGCAATAAAACCATAAGATGATTTTTTTGTCATGTAGGTGCTGGGTGGAGGGGGGGGGGTGGTGGAATATTATCCAAGCCTGGACATTTGAAAGAAGAAAAAAAGACAATAAAATTCGTGAAAACAATAATTTTGTCAAAATAAAAAATCAAAAAAATTTTAATCTCAAAAAACATTTTTCTGGCCATTTCAGAACCTAACGATATCAAATGAGTGAAATTATTTTTTAGTCGTACATGGGGGGGGGGGAAGATATCCAGGGTGGGGGAGGATATCTTACCCCCCGGGGGGGGGAGATATCCAGGGGGGGGGAGATATCCTGTTACACCGGTACATTTTTCCTCCACTAGGGCATTTTGTAACACCTTTACTAATGTTACAAGTGTTACAATATGCATATTCTTGGCATCGATCTTACTTCATATGATTTCTGAGATACCAGAGATACTATAAACAGTGCCCACATATATCACAAACTGTCTTACTTAAAGAGACCAGAGGGAGCATTTAGACTTTAGAGGGGGTATGAGTCCAAGTCTGTAAATATTTAGTGTGTCTGTCATTTGCAGAATGAGCCCCCCCCCCCCCAGAGGGTGAATTTATTGATACTATCTCACATAGTGGGCTTATAAGCATCACCAAACTCACCCTTCGGGAACCTCATTCTGCTTAGGCCTCAACTACTATTAGAAACCTAGGATCAGATTGAAATTCCCCCAGTTGAAGTTGGTCATGTTCCCCCAAATTAGTCGCCTCAATTACGAATTTTATCTTCTGGAAATTTATAGGGAAATAAAAACTTCTCACAAGGGAAAACGTAATTAAAAACAATGTTAACTTGAGACTAAAGATACCTTCCAGAAGATGATGGCTAAGCAGATGAGGTATCCAGATGGTGAATTTTGTGATGCTAGCCTACTTTGTGGGATAGCATCACTAAATTCACCCTCTGGGGACCTACATGTAATTCTGCAAATGACAGCCACACTGTGCAGGCTTGTATGATCGAGTCACATCTTTTGTAAAAAAAATGTTAATATTTACTAGTATATTGTTATATTTATATATTATTTTGTTTTTCATTTAGTTATTATTGTTTTGCACATGCAGGGTGAGGCAGAAAAAAATTCGGACACTTAGGGAGGGATGGGTGGGTCATCAGCTTAAATGAATTTTTTTTTTTCAGACTGAACATTTTTTCCTCATTCCTTTTCTCAAAATATAGCATAAATTTTCACCTACATGTATAAATGGACAAAATATTGTATAATGAAGTCAATGCTACATATAGCAGTATATTGTGTTATATATGAATTTATTAGACACAAATGTGTTAACTCCCAACAGCCCCGCCATTTCTTGACAGGTTGCCCTCATTTTAACAAATCTGAATCTCAGTCACTAAAGGATCCTCCATACTACAATATATGTAATCTAAATAGTCCAACCTCTCTTGAGAAGACATTTTAGGAACTACTATAGAGACATATAGTTATCGTATGTCCCTGGTCCCACTCTATTTAACCTGGTGAACCCATCAGAATAAATTTTAACCCTAGACACCAAAGAACTCTTCGTATTAATACTAAATATCAGTAAAATAGACCTGATGGTCCTTGTGAAGGAAGCATATTAAGAGAAAAACTGTCCTTCGCTTGCCCCCTATTTGACCAGGTAACCCCATTAAAAAAAATTTCAACAACAGTCTTGATCAAACAAGATCAACATTCCATGCTAAATAAGCCAACTAGTTCTTGCAAACATATTTTAAGAATTACTATCTGGTGAAATAGTTATGTCTCTGGCACTGCCCTTATTTAACTTTGTGATCCATTTTAACAAATCTGTCACCCAATCCAATATTTTAGACAAAGCTTTTTTAACAAAACTTTCAATGATGAGTTAGGTGCATAAGAACACATATTTTTTTATTAATTGGACTTATTTATAAATCTTTTTTTTATATATATAAGTTTAAACTATATTTGTTTTGTTAATTGAGTTTTAAAGCGTAAATACAGGAATTGTGCTAAAGCGCAAATAAAGGAATTTTAAAAAATTTGGATTGTAACAAGGAAAATTCTGTTTTCCTGGAGTTTGTTTTCCATATTTTGAGAAAAAAAATAAATAGAAACAGACTCCTTCTCGCATCTAAAAATTGAGATTTTATTGTCTGAAAAGTGCATGAGAACACATATTTTATTTCTACTGGGACTTAAGTCATTTGTAACATTTGTAACACCTGTCTACGAACGGTCTCTCTCTGGTATCTCAGAATAATGCAACACTTGTAATGCTTTGTAACATGTGACGTCGCTACATTGAGACAGTAGAAATAACATAGGCTGCGTTTTTCTACTGGGACTTTAAATCATTTGTAACATTTATAACACTTGTAACACTGTTACAAAATGCGTAGTGGAGGAAAAATGTACCTGATTAATGCAATATATGGTCACCAGGCTCTTTGAGTTTTCCTGGTGATGTTATCATATTTCGAATTCCAGAAATTGGCGCATTATCATTCTTGTCCGTGGTTGCCTATTGCTAATATAAACTTTGATCAATGATTGGGTGAGGGATGTGGTCTATATGATGCATGGATTCATGCAAAGAGTAGGCTAAAGTAGGCTAATAGTAATACAGGTGTTAAACATGCCTGTAAATTTTCTATATATAATAATAAATTGATGGAACATGCAGAGTGTGCCAATGGATTAAAATTTGAATCCATTTAAGGACTTTGCTAACCCAATTTTCCCCAAATTTGATGGAGTCAAAATAAAGATTTATGTTCACTTTTGTTAGTAATCACAATAACCAAACACATGAATGCAACATTTTAAGAGCATTATTAATGCTGAATAGGTCATTGTCGCATGGTTTCTGTCAAAAAGACACCCAGAATCTCTTAAACTGCCAAAAAGACACCCAGGATCTCAGACTCAAAGTCTCGCCAAACAACGGGAATTTTGTTTAGTCGTCTGCTATTAATATTATGATAATTATTTGTTTGTGATCGGAGTGAAATATCAACGAAATTTAATTCGGCTTTGATTCTGACTGACAGCGCAATTCCACATCCTTGATAGTTGGCCCAATATTAAGTACCGTACCGAAATATTAGAAGTATAGTTGAAACATCAATTCCAGCATGCTACACTCAGGTTCACTGCACTATCATTCAATGCAATTTGATAGAGTGCTTAAAGAGGTGCATATTTCATGTTTCGACTTGACTGTAGTGTTTGTTCCTTTAATACGGCGAAATATATTTATGAAACTTGGCATGTATGGATTAGAATTATGTCTCGTAGCTCGAGTATGTTACAAATCGGGGATCTGTTTGGAGTATGTGCAGAATACACCCAGACCTCAAGCTGACTAATGCCGAATATCTTTCGGTAGGAATCGGGGGATTTTCAAAATCGCAGATCAGATAAATTACTAGATGGGTTTGGTTACTGAATACTGTGATTACTAATAAAAGTGAACATAACGAACATGACAATTGGAACTTATTCCCTATTCCTTATTTTCAAAAATGTCGCTTTCGACCGATTTGACGGCATGGGTGGGTGGCCCGCCCCAAATACTGGCAAATACCACCTAGAAACACCCCGACCCCACTCATAATCCCCGGGGGGGTGAAAATGTGGTATGGACCATTTTCGAGAACGGTAGGGATTTCGACCAATTTGACGGCATGGGTGGGTGGCCCGCCCCAAATACCACCTAGAAACACTCCGACCCCCCACCATCACCCCCGGGGGTGCCACCCTGAGGGGGTGAAAATGGGACCATTTTCGAGAACGGTAAGGATTTCGACTGATTTGACATGGGTGGGTGGCCTGCCTCAAATACCAACTAGAAACACCCGGACCCCCCACTAATCATCCCCAGGGGGTGCCACCATTTTCGAGGAAGGTAAGGATTTCGACCAATTTGATGGACGATGGCCGGTCTGTGTCCTATTATGCTTTGCCAGACTCCGCATATGACTGAATTCTTCGGGGTGTATCTATGTGGTATTTGGGGCGGGCCACCCACCCATGCCATCAAATCGGTCGAAATCCTTACTGTTCTCAAAAATGGTCCATACCCCATTTTCACCCCCGCCCCGGGGGTGATGGGTGGGGGTCGGTGTGTTTCTATGTGGTATTTGGGGCGGCCACCACCCATGCCGTCAATTGGTCGAAATCCTTACTGTTCTCTAAAATGGTCCATACCCTATTTTCACCCCCTCGGGGTGGCACCTCTCCTCCCCTCCCCCCCCCGGGTGATGGGTGGGGGTTCGGGGTGTTTCTAGGTGGTATTTGGGGCGTGCCGCCCACCCATGGCCATGCCATCAAATCTGTCGAAATCCTTACAGTTCTCGAAAATGGTCCATACCCCATTTTCACCCACTCGGGGTGCCCCCCCCCCCCCCCCCCCCCCCCCGGGGGATGGGTGGGGGGGGGGTCAAGGTGTTTCTATGTGGTATTTGGGGCAGGCCACCCACCCATACCATCAAATCGAAATTCTTACCATTCTCGAAAATGGTCCATACCCAGTTGGGGTGAGTAGTTGGGGTTCGGGGTATTTCTAGGTGGTATTTGGGGCGGGCCACCCACCCATGCCGTCAATTGGTCGAAATCCTTACTGTTCTCTAAAATGGTCCATACCCTATTTTCACCCCCTCGGGGTGGCACCTCCCCCCCCCCCCGGGTGATGGGTGGGGGATCGGGGTGTTTCTAGGTGGTATTTGGGGCGTGCCGCCCACCCATGGCCATGCCATAAAATCTGTCGAAATCCTTACCGTTTCTCGAAAATGGTCCATACCGCATTTTCACCCCTCGGGGTGGGACCCCCGGGGGTGATGGGTGGGGTCGGGTGGACTAGACGCTGGCTCTATGAGGCTACGTCGTTACACTATATGCACGCCGTCATGATGGATTGTGCTGGTCTCTCATGACGGCAAACAGAGCAGAGCATCGGAGCGTCATAGAGCCAGTATCTAGTCCAGGGGTCGGGGTGTTTATAGGTGGTATTTGGGGCGGGCCACCCACCCATGCCGTCAAATCGGTCGAAAGCGACATTTTTGAAAATAAGGAATAGGGAATAATTTTCCAATTTATTTTGGACTCCATTAAATTTGGAAAGATGTTGTTAAATTAACACATTTCGGCAAAAATATTAGGCCTACCTGAAATTTAACATTTTCCACTCACGCCTGTTTACTTTCGTCCTCGAAATAACCAATGTGATGCGGAAACGCCATGACAATATCTGAATATGGAATGTATCACAAACTCCACCAATGTCCACTCCATTAATCAGAACTGCCGCCATCATGATTGACGATGTTGTTGTTGTTATTGAAGATATATGATACAAGGATGGAAAGAAAGTTAAGAAGTTAAGAAGTTGTCTGTAAATTCCTCAGTCGACTTTGGATAACCCTAATCGAATTTGGCAAACTGCATATTTTTAGCGCCACCTATGCTGATAGTGCAGGGGGACTGAACTCTGCCTTGCAGTTTCACTGTCTCGACCAAATGCATTTCGGCCCCTGGATACAACAAATACATATGTCGATACGACGTGAACACGACCCAGTGCAATATATTTTCAATCCTAACACTAGTTTTCCTATAAGACGAATGTTAGGATACAATATAAATAGAGCTCCGCGCATTTTAACGCCCGTCATATTTGTGTCCAATATTGAATATAAATAGAGCTCCGCGCATTTCAACGCCGGTCATTTGTGTGTGCAATATTGAATATATATTACACAGCCTTTAATTTACGCTAACACATTATATTTTCTAAAATGTAAGTGATAGGTGACGGTTTATAACATAAAGGTGTACTCCTTTTATCGCAAAGACGCACATTTGTTCAAAAATACAAGACATTTATAAGGCTTCATTTCCCCATATTTGAAGGTGTAAATGGTGATATTTGCTTTCAATAATTAAATAAAATGATAACTAAAATACAATAAAATGTTGTCTGTTGCTAAATAGCGACTGTCATATGTATGTGCTATTCTTACTACATATAAATGCAAACTTCTGTCAATGTCCATACATGTTTGCAATTTATAACATATATATGTGTCAAATATATAACTTAGTTAATTAACAGACTCAGCCATGTGTTTAATGTGAAAATATATAGGGGCGTTTTATAGAATATAAATTACGCACGTTTCATTTTGGGGTAATATATGGGCATTATAAAATGTAAAACGGATAGATGACGATTTCTAATATAAAGGTGCACACCTTTTATTGGTGAGCTGGTTGTGTTCAAAGATACAATATATTTTCCCCACCGTTTAAGAGCAGCAGGCATGTGTGCAAAAGCAGCAAATATGTATTATAAACGAGGACATGTGCTTTCAATAATTAAACAAATTGATGACTAAAATACAAAAAAATGACATCTGCTGCTAAATAGCGACTCTCATATGGGTGTGCTATTCTGACTACAAACATATGCAAATTTTCATCAGTATCCATATATGTTTGCAATTTATAACATATATATGTGTCACATTTACAATATAGTTACAGAAAATAACGACATTTCATACATATGTGTTCAATATATAATAAACATGTGTACATATTGAATACATATAGTGAAATTTACCACTTTTCGCCACATATGTTTGTTCTATTATTGAATATATAAGAGCGGATACAATATAGTTACAAAAAAAACGCCATACTCTTGTTGATCGCGGTCTTTTGAGTTCGACTGTTGATTTAAACATATATCATGTCAGGCCTGATTTCAACAAAAACTTATTGTCCACTCTGCTCCTCGAAAACATTTTGACATTATTTACATTTCTTGCCGTGCCTTGATCAATTCAGATTACTTTTAGTTTATCGCACGGGACAATGAGATTGATGTCACATCTCGCCTCATTGTGATCTCAATTTTCATTACTTTGAAATTCCGGCTAAACCAGCAAGGAAGTAGACTATAAACGTGAACTTAATTAAATATATTGGTACAGTAATTTATTTTGTTGAAATCCAATGCCAATGGTCACTAAATAGAGTGTTTTACATGTCGAGTATATGACTTATGGTCCCAAAGGTTGCAACCAAACGGATGACTTGGCCTTGAAGGTATGGATACATTGTCGGGTGCGAATAACATTATATTTCTTTGAATTGGAAATTCAGCTGCCACCGTAAAGGAGAATGCAGATGAAAGTTCGAAAGTCGAGGCTAATAGTTACGCCATGATGAACTTCCATTGTACATGTTTTATGTATACAAAGCTGGATCCATCATAAGTTATTATCTACTGTCGATAAACTCGCCATCCACACCGCGATACATGCAGCACACATGGGATCTTATTCTGCGATGAAAAAAAATGTTCTGTTGCTCCGCTGTAATGCCATCCTTGGGTTTGTTTTTTATGCGTTCCTGTGTTCATAAGAAATATAAGAAGTGGCATACAGTCGACAGGGGGGTCCTGGTATATCTGACAGCTTGCCTTAGAGAAATCTAGTCAGAAGTTTTTACATATCCTGTAAATTGTATCGTGTTCTTCCCGTGTGTGCCACACGTGCATCTGGTTATCTATATGAGATAGTTCTCAATGCATGCGGTATGGGTATATCAACAAGGTGAACCCATATATACTCGATCATAACTCATATACTCAATGCACGCGGTATGAGTATATCAATAAGGTGAACCCATATATACTCGAGCAGAACTCGCATAAATTCAGAAGGTATTTGCATGCCATATAATTCTTAAGCGATTGACATTTTGTAGTTTGATGTCTTTGATCTCGAGCTCTTGCATGTTTTGATAGACGCAAAACAAAATAATGTTGCAAGCCACGCATATTCAACCCCATGCATGTGAAAATTCCTGCGATGATACTCTACGGGTATGGACATATCCCAATGACCTTGTAGTATGTTCCTGCGATGATACTCTACGTGTATGGACATATCCCAAGGACCTTGTAGTATGTTCCTGCGATGATATTCTACGTGTATGGACATATCCCAATGACCTTGTAGTATGTTCCTGCGATTCGTCAATGGCTCATGAAAATATAACACGAACTGAATATCGGCACTTGTTCTTTAACCCTTTACCCAACAGAACGGCCCTGTGCATTCTCTTATATATGCGAGTCGACCATAGGTTGCCTCGCATATATATAAGAGAATGCATTGGCTTAACACTTTAAAAATTATAAAATTGTTAAAGAATGTAAGAAAAAATGGTAAAAAGTGTTAAAAAAAGATTTTTTTTAGGCCAATGCATTCTCTTATATATGCGAGGCGACATATGGTCGACTCGCATATATAAGAGAATGCATTGGCACAGGGCATAACTGTAACTATCACAATGTGGTCAAGGAGCTGGTTCCAATGATATCCATATTTGTATGGTTCTATTGAGACAGACCGAAGATATTTTAGGCTGTTGAATCTTTATTTGGCCGGTTTTGGCCGGTTTGATGGGTAAACGGTTAAAATCACAGATTAAACTACATGTACCAAGGACAAATACTGGATTACGAGATAGTTAGAGGGAAATTCCACGATTTACTCACTATATGTAACATGGCAATACTGAAACGACTTTGTGTATTTCTAAAACTTGCATTCAAAGGGATAAAATAAATAAAATCTTGCATGACGGGAAGCGTGAAGTTGGAGGAAGAACATAACGGAAGGAATTATATTGGCATTTCCGTTATGTTGTGTAAATTCTTTTTCATTGTTGAAAATGAAAATGATACTGCAGTGAAACAGTTCATAAAATGTTATACCCAATATCACTGAGCCAGTCCAATGAGGTTCGTCAACATCTTAATCAACAGAAATCTAAGATACACCAAATCTGCAGATTTATAGATGTAGTGGCGGTTATGCACAACACGGTTGCATTCATAACTGCAGTTAAAGTGCTTATAACTCTAAGCAGTCCTTGAATATATTATGTTCGTTGATTAGACACTTCATGCTGCATAATGTTCTTAGCATGCAATTCGGTGCAAATATATTTTTTCACAGGAAACATTATTTCCCTTCGGTATCAATATTACCTATGTGAGCTTTAATTAACATCTGTTTGGCAGTGCGTGAAGAACATTGGCTTATGCGATACGGTTATATAATTTTCCAATGCTCCTCTATTGCATAAAATGTGCCAATGTCTGGCGCAGAATAATCCCTACTTCGATTTTTTCTGGCATTCTGCATACTACTCAACATGATGCAAGAGAATTAGCAATTTCGAATTGGCCTATACAACACATTGGAAGCACGTGTGACTTCCGAAAGGTACTTAACTCCCTGCTCTATTAACCTTGCATTGACTTGCAACAGCGGGTCCCCATATACTTGCTACGTGCATAAATACTCGTAAATATTCTCTGTTCAATATCATAACGCCATGAAGTGTCTGGTCAAACGCCATGAGATCATTCGTCCCACATTCTGCCTTCTCAAATACTGACATTTTATTTTCGATAAGATATACCTACTAAAATGTGAGTTACATATATAGTATATGATACTGACTAAAATGGCAGAATCAGTGTATTGTATGCGGTCGTTTGTCACAGCTATCGGCTAAGTGCAACTATATATAGTCCACTCAAGAAGCTGGTCATGTCTTCGTGATTCTGAAAATATTTCTGAACGTATTATATCACCGGAACTGAACGATCTTCCGACGTAGACGAAAACCCTTTCATCTAGTGCACGCGTACCACGCAGACACTATTGGCGTTCAACAATCAATGGGTTGTTTACGATACCATTGATACTCTTAATGTATTAACTTTGACAGGCAACACACAACAAAAGGACCAGATGCTATGTTAGTAGCGAAACTAAAAGGTTGTGGAATAGATATAGCCACGATAATGTAAGCATCTGAACTTTCTTTGGAGCTGTTGGGGTTTCTCACTACTCCGTTATGAATGATCTGTCATAATGTTCGGGTGGTTGAGAATTAGACCAAGGTTATACACATGAATTCAGATAAACAAACATAGGATCAGTTCTATAAGTAACCATTATAGATAAGTGGGTGTCTGATCAGGTGGCACATCTGACAGGGTCCGCGAAAAACACCACAAGCCATCCGGACTGTCAGGAATAAGTAATAAATAAGGACTGGCTGGCGGCTAGACAAAGTCCTATCGGTCCACAACAACTTGGGATCTCGGTTGGGTTGATGTTGTTTTGGACCGTTCCGTTTGTCAACTTAGGTTTAGTTAACCCTTTACCCAACAGAAGGGCCCTGTGCCAATGCATTCTCTTATATATGCGAGTCGACCATAGGTCGCCTCGCATATATAAGAGAATGCATTGGCTTAACACATTCAAAATTATAAAATTGTTAAAGATTGTAAGAAAAAATGGTAAAAAGTGTTAAAAAAAGATTTTTTTTAGGCCAATGCATTCTCTTATATATGCTAGGCGACCTATGGTCGACTCGCATATATAAGAGAATGCATTGGCACAGGGCATAACTGTAACTATCACAAGGAGCCGGTTCCAATGATATCCATATTTGTATGGTTCTATTGAGACAGACCGAAGATATTTTAGGCTGTTGAAGCTTTATTTGGCCGGTTTTGGCCGGTTTGTTGGGTAAAGGGTTAAAGAACGTAACAGCTTTAAATCTATCCGTCATATTATTGCCCCACAAAACAACGTTGCATGTATTGTAATGTAGGAGGTGCTATTGTAATATAGGTTTAACAACTATCACATTGTTTCGAGGTTGACACGATGATTTGTCAACCAGAGGAAGTCAATATTCGCCAAGAGCGTAGGCCGAGGTGAATGCTGACTTCCCAGGGCTGACAATTCGTCATGCCAACCAAGAAACAATGCGATAACTGTTTTATTATAGGCAACACGCTTTGGACAAGACGTTGTGACATTGAACGTCGCCGGGAAAACCTGATCTATCTATTTTAAGGTCTGATAATAAGTTATGTTAACCCCTGAAGTATCTGACGTCACTCAGAAAAGTTATTAACCTGTTGTTTCATTAATGAAGTGAACATCGTTAGATATCTCTTTTTTTTTCGTTACGTTTTAACATAGGAATTGGGAAGAGAAACTTATGATCATATAATAATAATAGTTATATATCAGTTTTTAGTTTTGCCTTAAGTTAGTTCGGTTTATTCAATAAGATTTATATCTAAATTATTGTCAAAAATCAATCTATGTGTTGGTTTCTATAGCTGTTATAATTCACAGTGAGTAAATCTTTGCACATTTTCTAAGTTATAACACGTCACTTAATTATCGCGTCAATGTCCAATTTGTTTATCAGATAAGATACTGATTTTTGGCTATTTACAATTGTCAAGTTTTCGGCTTCAGTATAAATATTCAGCAGTTTTCAAAATTCGAGACACAGAATATTACGTTAGAACATCAACGTTGTTTCAGTATCACAATCAGTTTAGTATATTGCTCAGCTACAGTCGAGAACCCGATTGTTTCATTATATATGCAGCCGACTTCATAGGATCTACACTTGAGAAGCTCAATGTTTATGTACCAGAACCTAGGCGTTTGAACTGTTTTGTTATACTGACTGTGTCACCATTGATGTACATCTCACATCCAGTTGGAATGTTTTTTTTTTGTTTTTTTTTTGTTTTTGCGGAATAAAGTATGTAAATTTCCCACAGGACTCAATAGTGTTATCAGCACCCAGCCTACCCGACAACACATGCACCGTGATACATAAATGTATCTTCAAATATGTGCCAGTGCATGGCGTCTGATATCTAGAAGAGACCCGCGATATCTCGACACAAATACTGCTATATGCCGTGGATTAGCATTTACGCTACTGGCCGGGATTCACAATTATACTATTAACGTGGAGAGATCAAACATTGGATTACGGAGTAATATCTGAGCCATTCGTGTTATAAAACGTTCGGATCATTGGCTAATCCCAAGGAGAAGGTGTACGTGTGAATAATACACCGAACAGGCATTATAACAATATACTAGATGCATCAAGAGGCCACGGTAAGGTGCTAATACACCGAACAGGCATTATAACAATATACTAGATGCATCAAGAGGCTCCGAACAGGCGTTATAACAATATACTAGATGCATCAAGAGGCCACGGTAAGGTGCTTTCGATTATTAACACGTTCTCGAAATTGTCCATAATCCACACAGAGGCGCCGTTCTCTTGGTTTACACTACATAACGGTAATTTGTTGCATTGCTCACTTCGACAGGAACAGATCAGTGTAAGCTCTGAACAGGTGCGCTTATTCGTGTTCGCGAAAAAGCACGGACAACGTGTGAATTGTACATTCTAAGCCAGAGTACATACATGTATGGACGTAGCAAAGGGCGGGGTGTTTGTATGCTTCACCCCTTTTGTTATTTGAAGTTTCAGAATAACTTCATTTAATTAATTTTAATTATTTATTAGCAATAAATAACGCCGGAGTTGGTATAATTCATTGAGTTGTAACGTTATAGTTAAAATTACCCGTATATGCACTGCCTGTAGAACTGGAATATAACTATTGACTAATTGTATACCCCCTGTTGACTGCAGAAGGAATGGTGTGACTAGTAGTGAAAGCTCAGGTGAATGCCACATTCTTTGGACATCAGCAGAAATCCGAGCATGTTGAATGAGCAAATCAACTTCCTCTGCAGCATTACGGGGACGCACCATTGCAAGTGACTGGCAAATTCTTGTTCTTCGATTCACGTCTATCGAATGGCCCTATAAAACTAATTTATTTCACTGCACTGAGGGAAATGGATTTTATTAGTAATCTTAATAATGATAAGAAATAACTCCTGTTTCTCTAAGATTAAACCATAAGTAATAATTCGTATTTACATATGATTACATTATAAGAACTAATATATTTCAATCAGGTTTATTTAGTTATAAATCATAATCATAAAGTTTGATGACAAATTTACTTTAACGCACTAGGCGTTACCAAATGTCTGCTGAATTCATGGTTATACGTTCATAACTTTAATGGAAACACGAGTTATTTCTCAGTTACATAAACCATCGCTGGGTGGGCTTATCATAATATGACATTCTAGGCCAATAAGAAATAAATATGTACGGTTTATAATGCGACCGCGTGCTCTTAAGACAGAACACCCATGCGCATACGAATGCTTCAAAGGCGAACGTCATCATAACAGACCTGTAGGTAAGGGGGAGACGCACGTTTTATATAAATCCAGCCAAAAATGGCAAGTGATTTTCAACAAAGAATTTCTTTGGATCTAACTGGCAAAAAATCTTGAGTTTCTCATATCATCATCTTCATTGTTTATATAATCTGAGCAATTATGAACAGACAACGAAAACAATGTGTTTTAATACATTTGAGAGGTTGAACATATTAATCTATTTTTTCGTTACCAAAAACTGCTAGAATAATTGATAAGTTCACACACAACTCCAATCATCAAATAGCGTATTGTCTTGGCTCTATACGAGGAGGCTTCGTTTGTATCTTAATGTTGAGTTAGATTTTTAATTGCGTAATATAACATCATACCCCATATATTATAATGAAGAATAAATCAGTCACAAATATTCCAGCCCAATGAAAACAAATGTTGGTATGCAGCGTGGTCCACTTAAGCAGAGAGTAATCAACTCAAATAATGCCACAGTGTTAAGATATATGATGGTCATCTTTACTTGGTTATGAAGCCATGACCCACAACTCATCTCAGCCCAGTTTTTCATTGATCAACACGCATGACATAAACATTTTCAAATATAGAAAATTGTTTATGGGTAGTTGACGTTCTAAATGAAAATAATCATTTAATGTCACGAATCAAGAATAATTAATTCTCCCCTCATTGTCTTCATATATGATATCTTGCATATATGAACTGCGCTTTTGAAAACAATTTATTTTACAGAACCTGAAAACAGTGAAATTTAAAATATTTTGCATGCCATAAAAATACAGCAAGTTATAATATCAAATGGGTTAATTGTTAAAGGCTTAAATGAACTGAATTGCCACATAATGTAGTCCCATTGTTTCAGTTGGCGTTGTGTTGTATTCGTTTCAGTCTCCATAGTTCATCGGTGGAGGAAAAGAATGCACATTGGGTTAAGTTCATCACGAAACATCGCTACTTCTCGCGGGACGCCCCCTTTTCTGTGCAACATATCCTCGTGCAAATATGTTCACATTGGACCTAAATATTCACATAGGTTCATACTGTACTTATTTGATTCTAACATAAGCCCATAGTTAGCTTATACCCGTTATTCCTTGAATGGCGCGTGGCCGCAGTGGAAACACATAATAAAAAGAGTGAATATGGTAAGTCGTGTCGGTTAAAAAAGGCAGATTAAATTATGCCAGTATGGGCTTATTTTGTATGGAAATAGTCCCATATTGGACAGTTTTAAAAACCCTGTTTTATGTCCATATAGAGCGTATATTGAGATTAAATAATGCCAAATTGAGCTTATTGCTCTCATCAAAATAAGCCCATTATGTGCTTACTTTCACGAGAACAAGCTCTTGCTATAATAAAATGTGTAGCATTATTATGAAACATTTCCGCACAGATACGCTACGCCATTTTATTAATATCACTACTAATTAAATACAATTTATTAAGTTGATCTAGTACATGTAATTGTTCGTGGGAGTTTATTGATTGTGTGCGTGTTTGTAGCGTTGGGCTTCTAACTCGTAGTATTTCCTGCTTTCTAGAACACTTTCGTAACCTATAGTCCTATACATGTATATGCCAAGTGAGTTTGCTAAATGTTCCTCTTCGTATTCATTACCCAGAATGCACACGGATAAGACATTATCCGAAGGTCACACAGTTACACATGTGTCCTTCATTTATCGCCTTAGTTATAAGTACTTTCTGGAATGTGTTTTTATGTGTAACCATCGTAGGTAAGTACACAAAAATAACGGCTTAATATATATCGTCATACAAAGTTACCCACATAATAATTGTTGGTGCTAAAATGAATGGATGTCAAGAGTAAGAGGAGAGGGTCTGCAAAACATATCAAAGAATGGTTATATACTGGGGTCAGGGTCCCAATCACGCGCAGACACCTGGATCCTCGTGCTTTTGGCAACAAGTTAGAGGCGGGTAGCAAGGTTTACAAAAATTGGGGGAAAAAATGTATAAGGTACAGGCCAAAACAAGTTATCCCTTTGAGTGCCACGGGTGTTCGCAGATCTTCTCCTAGACGAAGCGCAACAGCTGGATTTGCTCTATGTGAGCGTCTTAAACATAGACAGAAGACCAAACCAGGAAATTTTGACAAAGGTCCGCTCAATGTTTTTCTGGGCTAGGGGAGGGGCATTTGTCAATTTGTCAATTTTTTTTGTCGCCGATTTGAACCAAAATGGCTGTGAAGTATCTATAAGATGTACTAAGTGTCCTCGTGAGTGAATCGGACATGGCACTCAAAGGGTTAAAAGAATCAAAGTTAAATCATGCACTGAAATTACGCTTTAAATATAAGTTAAAATTTTGTAATTTAAAGATCAAAGAAGATAAATGAATGAAAAATCTAAAAACAGATATTAAACAATAGGATCATCAGTTGCAAGTTGCTGACCCGTGCCACACCAAGCGCATGTACACTAACTGTTCGGCCTTTACTCGCAAGAAGTTATACTAGGTCAGCTCGGCCACGTTATATTTATAATCATTACCCGGGATGTACTCGGGTAAGATATCATCCGAAGGTCACACAGTTACACATCTGTCCCCCGTTATCGCTTTAGTCAGTACTTTCTAGAATGTGCACTTGATTAATGGGATTCTTTGTTTTTTTCTTTTTATTAATCTTGCTACATTACCATATGGCTGAAGACCCATCCCGTAAATTCTCTTTATCAAGCTCATCAAAGAAGCAAAAAACACTTCAACTGGCGAAATTATTTTCCGGATAAATTAATCCGTAATCTTCGTTCATCAAAATTCTATTACCTGAGAAACGAAGTGGCTTCGTCAAGGGGGAAACATATCAAAATACTACTTTCGGAGGAAGATAATTAATTGTTCGTCAAAAAGATAAATTTCAAAGATCATTCCTTGGTGCGTGAACGGTACACCGCTGTTTCAATTCAAGCACTCACCGGGGATAGATAATAGCGGCATTTTGTCAGACTTTCTTGGACAGAGAATGTGCACACCTGGCGCAGTTTAATCGCACGCTGAATCACCATGGAGATGGTTATTAGTCATCATTCTTATACCGATAATATGTTGTAGTCAGGCACGAGAATATGGTGCAGGACATTTGTATAATGAGAGTCCACAGAGGGTGAATTTGGTGACGCCACCCTCACAGCGGACTACCATCACTATATTCACCCTCTGTTAACCCCAATCTGCTTAAGCCTCATCTGCTATGGAGAAACCTAGACTCAGATTTAAGTTCCAGATAGTGAATTCTGTGATATGCGCCCATTTGGGCACCTCGATTATGCAATGTGTCGTCTGCCAATTTGGGGATATAGAGAAACAAAACTAAACAAGAAGAAACTGTCAAGAGAAACTAATAATAAAGATATTTTCCAAAGAAGATGAGGCTTAAACAGAATGAGGTTCACAGGGGTGAATTTAGTGATGCTATCCCGCTGTGCGGGGTAGCGTCACCAAATTAACCCTGTGGGGACCTCATTCTGCAAATGTCCATACATTCGGCCAGCTTGTAGTCACTGTGTGAAGAGTCAGTATTCTGGTAAATATTTGCAGAACTTAGAAAGAAGTTCATATATGAAACACCAACCGTAGTGGATTTCAGACAGGAAACTTAATTCAAATTGTTCCCGTGGTTTAAAGCTGTTGTTTTTTATTATTATTTAAAATAGCGCGCTTAATATACTACTTATTTTTGACTGGTACTGTATGAGTACTCCAAGCGCACCAGCATTCCACTTCACAATGAATCTGTTTCTTAGTAGTTCACTTAGCGGAGTTCATTCATTGTTTTATTCTATTATATTTAGGGCACGATGCCGGGACCGTCCATTAAAGATAACTCCGATGGATCCATCGTTGTACAGTACCAGCCATCAACATCAGGTCGCCATGAAGTTCAAATGAATCATGATGGAGAGAGCGTCCAGGGTAAGTCGTGTTTTAAATGTACTCAATCCGATTCGATGGTCCCCATATCATCATATTCCAATAACAACATTTCTTGAAATGCCGCTTCAGTTATCAGAATCAATTAATTGCCAAAAAATAACGCTAACCACTGTCAAATATAGTATAACATTTCCCACAAAGTATTATATATCAATATTTTGTTCAACGTAATTTGGTACCGGGAGTATGTCGGTCGGCATTCGTCGAATATTAGACAAGCCGCCAAATATTCGAAAATAATATATTTCAAAACTCGAAATCTGATAACTCTGAGATTTGATGGGTGGGTTCCTCGACTCAAATCTAATACCTTTTACCCCCAAATCCGGAGAAATAGCAATTTAGGGCCGTTAAATCGGATTATGCATCTTTAACCATGTGATACCTTAATAGACTATCCAATTAGTTCTTAACGATGTCCTGTCCTATTGGACACCTTAAAACCACCGATTTCATGTGTATATTTTCAATACGCATGAGCCCATTCATACGTAGGTTTATATGGCCAGATATCCTGTTTCGAAGGGCAAATTTTTAACACGTTTTTGATTAATATAACAACGATCGTCTTTGATAAATGCGTTCGTTTCCCAGAAGCAGTAAGTAGATAACAATTAAATTTAAATTTAAAAACAAATATAAAGTTTCAATCTAAAATCTAAATAGAAAATTAAAAACTTAGTAAAAATAAAAAAAATAAAATTTAAAATATATATTTTGTTAATTTAAAAAAATGTGTTCACTTCGGAAGTCGATCTCGCGCAACAGACAATATTTATATGGGTAAAGTCGTGGTCTCTGTGGAAGGCTCCATTATGATCTTTTATACTATATAAAATTGATTACTGCTCTTGTTGATTTTTGTGATGCCTGTGCCAAACAAACGATGGTGATTGCAAGTTTTTTTTTCTTTTGCCTGTATGGGATACTGAAGTTTACCATAGGAAAGTTTTACTAAATTTGTGTAAAATCGGACAGTAGATCTTTAAAATGAACACTGGAATGTGTTCTTCATTTATGTGGATATTCAATGTATAATAATTACATATCCCGTCTTTCAAATTAATTATTTCAAGCATTTGCTTTGGGGAATACCAATGTGAATCCTCATCAAGAAATGAAAAGATGTTCCGCATTGTGCAGGCATATATAGCTGCAACAAAGCGTTTTGAACCGGACTAACTTTCAACGAACACACCTTGTGATAGACCTTTTCACATTATATCCGACCACCGAGTCTTTACACAGATGCAGATGACAATATTTGAATGAATAAATGCTACGGACCGAACAAATACAACAACTATAACATATAAATACCAGCTATAAATAAACAAAGGCCACCTTTTCTCAGTTTAGATGTCCATGGAGAGGAAGAGGGCCTGCAAACACAAAACCGGACTATCACACAATCTTAACACAATCTTTCTTCTTTTTTGTTTGCCAAATGTATGCAACCTCACCATGTATATATTCTCTGTCATCTTGTTAAATTCATACATAGATTTTATATATTCTCTGTCATCTTGTTAAATTAATACATAGAAGGTATTTGGGAGCGGAGACATTGTAAGTTGTTAAAACTTGTACCCCCATCCCGCTGTAAATGAATCTACAATAAAATATGCATAAAGTAAATATCCCGTCTGTTCGGTGATTCATACCCCAATAACACAGACCGTAACACGAACACGACGTCACCAATTGTTGACCTAATCTGACATAATTTGCAACTGAAGCAGTTTTTATATCTATTACGTTATCGTTGATAAGTGTTTGAAAACTTTTATTGGGCTGATTTAATGTACTGCGGGGGCTAGTCTCAATTTCTCGGCAGATTTTGTGAAGATAAATAAGAATCCACTCCACTGATACACTCTTGATACACTCAGCGTTTTATGTGAATAAATAATCAAAAAGTTATATACATATAATAAATTAATGTAGTTGGAATTTGTGCATGGGGGATACGGCGCTGTGGTCGTCGGCTGTTCATTTTGTGAGAACCTATTCGCGGTTCACACAATGGTATGGGTACACATAAAAAGGATGTTCGGAAATAGTGGGTGTGTGCCATTGGAGGATACGGCGCTACTGTCTTTGGGGTTCACTGTGTGAACACCCACTATTTCCGAACATCCTTTTTATGTGTACCCATACCATAGTATGGTACACATAGTCTGTATGTCCGTCTGGCCGTCTGTCTGTCCGTAGACACTTACGCATAATGCGATAACTCAAATATTTTATATCCGATCGGAACCAAATTTTGTATATGGGTTTCTCAGCCCAAAATACAGCTCGAGTTCGAATATGGGTTTGATCTTGCAGAGTTATGCTGCCATAACTCAAACAATTTTTATCTGATCAGAACCAAATTGGTATGCGAGTTTCTCAGTCCAAAATACATATCAAGTTCGAATATGGGTTTGATCCGATATTTTTTAATGGAGTTATGGCCCTTTGATTTAACTTTGTATCTTGATGTTTGAGTTCGTGTACTCTTGTCCGCATATAAAAAGTTAGCGAACACAAAGTAGTTACATGGTGGGCCCAGGGTATACAAAGTCAGCGAACACAAAGTAGTTCCATGGTGGGCCCAGGGTATACAAAGTCAGCGAACACAAAGTATAGTTGGATGATGGGCCCAGGTTATACATATCGTTCAGGTATTTATATACCTCAATAAGATCGTCCCTGAATCTTCGATATTACATGGACACTAAGTTTCAGTTTAAAGAGTTGATCGCGATACTCAATGGATTGTATTTCGGGGACCATTTTAGTCTCTCTTTGCTGGACCTTCTCGAGTATAACAAACTGGATTTTCTAATGATGGCTCCAAGCAGTGTTACAATATTCGAGAACTGGTCTTATAATCTGGATGATTAGTGAAATCAACGTTGGAATATCCAAGCACGTGAACGTTCTTTTGATTACACCAACCAGCTGATATATGTTCACAGTTTCTTCGACCGGACACGTTGATGGTACAATGTTTTGGAGCTTCCTATTTCAAAATGGTATATCACATGGAATATGTTGTATATAATGTGATCTGGGCATTCCAAAATTAAGTGGGCCTTTATTTCACGCGAACGTCTGTGTCTTGTCGATGTTCACATCAATATCCTGTTCTCATTGGCTCACCACAAATTCAGGGTTCTCAACTGTGTCAGTCATATTATATATTTTACAGGGGTTGTTAAAGCCGAAATGAACAACGTGTATTTTCGAGGAATGAGACTGTCATTGCTGAAATCAGTCACATACTGCATCAACTGTGTCTTTATGTTAATGAGTATAAATGGATTGCCTACCAGTTAATGTCATCTGCAAATATTTCGCATACTACTATTTTTGGTAAATTAATTAATTGATAGCAAATTAGATTATGAGAAGGCATAACATTGGCAGTCGTAACCCCCACTAGATTAATTATCGTAACATGCATTTCTGGATATCACAATGTGTTGCCCTTCAAATCTGTGTATTATATACCCGTATGTGCACGTACATATAACTGTTGTCAATGAAGTCACGAGTTTCATTTCCGCTGTGGTCGTAGACATGCTACAAAAATTGCAGACGTTTCTCTGCTCATGAAAACAAATAACACAATGTCTCGTGAACCTCAGAACATATTCAAAATTTTAATTCAATGTCACTAAAAACAAGCATTCTGATTGGCCGAGAGCGGCTAACTTTAGTTTTGGATTCACCGACATCGGCCGCTTCAGCGTTCGTCAAATCTGAATGTAGCACGGTAAAATTTCGTTGTACATTCTGGGATTCGAGCATGAAAACAGTTTGTGAACTCGCCGGCAAGCCGACTAGTTCATAAACTGTTTACATGCTCGAATCCCAGAATGTACAACTCAACAGGGTACGTTTATCTCCTAAACAGAACGCCGGTCTTTAGATCTGCTTAATATGTCCGAACAATCGCGTTGAACGTGTCGAAATTCCCGCTTGCTTCGAAGAAATTTTAATTACAATACTTTGTTTCGTAATCCGATCAGTGTGGTGTCGATGGGTACATTATGCAATCAGACGATACATTGGGATGGTTATCACCAAGAAACGCAAGGGCTTGGTTGTAATCTTAAAATTGGCAGGTGATTCGGAACAGGTGATAACCGAGACGCTTCCTAATTAGGTCTGACGTAAAAACAAACATAGGTTATACTCGCACAAACTAACTATCCCGTATACCGATGAAGCATGCACGTTTGCCAACCGATTGTTATTTGGCAGAGACCGAACACCCCCTCGTCAGAAAACGATTATTCACACTCATGGCGCAGAATTTTCAACTATTGTTACCCGAATTCGTGTATACTCGGCTAGAATAACATGTAACAAACGCATGCGAATACATATGCTGAACCTTTATGGTGCAGGGCTACTGATAAGTTATCTTTGTCTAGTGGTGTACAGGTATGATGTTGTTTTATATAACACATCTTATAGCATTCGCTCATATCTTGTATCTTGTTGTGTCTAGTATATTGTGTATCAATGTTTATGAACATGGGATGGGCACATCGAACGTAGACTGTGTTCTACCATGTAAGCTACACGCGCAGAAGATACTGGGCATTTCATTGTCACATATTTACATCGCCTGCGTGTGTTACACTAAATCATGTTCGGTGATTGGTCAATTGCCATGGAATTGGGTCATGCGTATGATCTCAATAAGACTCACCATAATACAACCGACATCACATCTTGTCCTAGATGACTAAGCGTGCATTTACATTGGTGTAGATCTGTATACAGATATATGTGAAGTCACGTGTCGCGGATTACTGATAGTGATCGCGTGCTCACCAGTACTCTGGTAATTAACAATTCACTATGAGTCGTGTCAGTATAGGCCAGACAAAAACATTAATCAACTATCAGCAGACCAAAGAGATTTGATCTGTGCCGCGTCAGCATCAGTCGAGACTAGGCGAAGCAGGTGATTGTGGGCCCGGCCGTGGGCCACTGCCATAGAAAAGTAGCGCACCGGATTTTCGGACAATTGCCGCAATGCTCGTTGTATTCCATATGAAATACATAGGTTGAAATGACAACGAAAGATTAAGCACACTCGCCAAGCCCGGATAGTAATTAATCAAATCAGATTTTCCTGTCGCAATTCCTCGGTCTTGATCGTGACTTATAACGGACACGATTTTTGCTCACACGAACGGATACCGCTTTCTTTCTGTGTGCATTTCTATATTAACCCTTTTACACTAGTCTGTGTGTAGAACTGTATACAGATCTACAGCAATGTAAACCTACCCTAATAGTAGTTGATAGAATACTTGGGCGTGTTTTTAGCGAGCGGCCATGCGTAAAATAATCGATCGATAATTCACATGCAGAATATTGGGTATAATAACAAACAATCTCAGCTGAGTTTATTATAATTAATAAGAGAAAGGCTAAATACAAAAAGCAATGTATAAAACACGAATAATCCGTTCCGCATAAATAAATTATGTGTAACACTATGGAACCTATGGAGCCCGGGAGGTGACATGGTAAATATATTTTATAATCCGTGCGCACGAAATAGTAATCCGTGCGCACGAATTAATAATCGGTGCGCACGAATTATATAATAATCCGTGCGCACGAAATAGTAATCCGTGCGCACGAATTAATAATCCGTGCGCAAGAAATAGTAATCCGTCCGCACGAATTAATAATCCGTGCGCACGGTTTAACATATATAAATACTGTGCTATCGGTAATTCAGTCAAAATAGCCTCACACCTGCGGACTCCTTTACAACATTTGCACCTATCAGTGTCATTCTATTATTTTGTCAACTTATGTGTAAACTGTTCATGTATAGTTATTAATATGATGAGAAATAAACAATGTTTAAACCAAATAAATACAAGAAATCAATGTAGTGCGTTCGTGTGTGCGTCCGTACGTGCATGCGTGTGTGATATTGATGGGTGTGGCCGTTGGATCGCATTTAGTGTGATCTTCGCGGGTCACAGAATATACACAACGGCCAGGGCGCCATACCATTAAGGCTTATATAAAACACACTCAAACTACAGTTATTGTACCGTCAAACTAATTAAACTGATAATATTCCCCACAAACAATGCTAAATGGTCCCCAGATATAGTCACATCATACTGAAAAGAAATCTGATTATCCTTGAATTGCTGTTGAGATCTGTAACATTCAACGACGGACAAAATATTTGTTTCGTAAAATAATTCAGATGGTAATTATTCCGGACTTGATATAATAGCCTTTTACATGTGCTACATCTAATTGAAATTGTGGAGAAAACTGTTATTAAGAAACTGACACAGTGTGTGGGTATAATTATGTGTATGCACTATCTCGTCCTTCGGGGAATTAACTCCATATCATTCCTTAGAGCCCCATGCCGCTTTATTACATGAATTTCACAGTGAACGTAACATACATCTAATTGAAATGCTGCTTGTCGAGCAATAAATAGTATGAAACTAAGACACGTTGTGGGTGTACATGTGCACTACTTTATTCTTCTGGGCTGGATTCCTATTCGATTTAGCGGTGGTCCCCTGGTGCTTTATTTAGCGGTGGTCCCCTGGTGCTTTATTTTATGAGTTTCATGCAAGCCTGGAAATAGCGTGTCTGTCATTTGCAGAATGAGGTCCACAGAGGGTGAATTTAGTGACGCTATCCCGCGTCGTGGCCTAGCATCACCAAATTCACCCTCTGGAGCTCATTCTGCTTAGGCCTTATCTTCTGGGAAGTATCTATAGTAACAAATTAACATTGTTTCAGTTACATTTCCCTTCTAGGAAGTTTCTATATCCTCTAATTTGCAGAAGATAAAATTCATAATTGAGGTGCCCAATGGGTGAACATCACCAACTTCAACTGGGGAATTTCAATCTGAACCTAGGTCTGCCATAGCAGTTGATGGCCTTAGCAGCATGAGGTCCCCAGATGGTGAATTTAGTTATGCTAGCCCGCTATGTGGGATAGCGTCACTAAATTCACCCTCTGGGGACCTCATTCTGCAAATGACAGACACGCTATTTTCAGGCTTTGTTTCATATAGTGAACGAAGCATACAACTAATTGAAATACTATCTCGTCGAGCAAAAGTACATTATGAAGCTGAGGTACCGCGTATGTAATATACCACCGAACACACGAATAATTTGGCATATGATGATACAGAATTTGGCAGGCCTAAACTTTAACGCTATATAATACGACATGCCCCCTTGGTTCGCTGGCACTACACGTATTTGACATCCAGATTCTCGCGCGTTCCAAGTAATCCTACAGGTACACGCACCCCCGACAGTCGCATTACACCATCGTGCAGGTGCTTAATTAATCATATTGTGGTTGATAACTATGTCCGTACCAATGAGGGAATAAGTACTTGTAACGTTCAGTAGTTGCTTTGTCTCATTATATTAGCATGATATCATCATGTACTTATCTAATCCCTGTCGTGCGTTTTACCTGGGTTTGGGTATCATCATGTACCTATCTTATCCTTGTCGTGCGTTTTACCTGGGTATAATGGGTATCATCGTGTACTTATTTAATCCTTGTCGTGCGTTTTACCTGGGTTTGGGTATCATCATGTACCTATATAATCCTTGTCGTGCGTTTTACCTGGGTTTGGGTATCATCGTGTACTTATCTAATCCTTGTCGTGCGTTTTACCTGGGTTTGGGTATCATCATGTACCTATCTAATCCTTGTCGTGCGTTTTACCTGGGTTTGGGTATCATCATGTACCTATCTAATCCTTGTCGTGCGTTTTACCTGGGTTTGGGTATCATCATGTACCTATCTAATCCTTGTCGTGCGTTTTACCTGGGTATGATAGGTATCATCGTGTACTTATCTAATCCTTGTCGTGCGTTTTACCTGGGTATGGGTATCATCATGTACTTATCTAATCCTTGTCGTGCGTTTTACCTGGGTTTGGGTATCATCATGTACTTATCTAATCCTTGTCGTGCGTTTTACCTGGGTATGGGTATCATCGTGTACTTATCTAGTCCTTGTCGTGCGTTTTACCTGGGTATTATGGGTATCATCTCGGACAATCTGGGTTCGCGCTGGCGATTGCCAATTTAGCAATTTGCTATAACAAAAAATAATTTGCATCCAAAAAATACCGATTTTCTACAAAAATTGCCACCTATAGCTTTTTGGCTGTTGGCAATTGATACCCGTCGGGCATATTATAAAGCTTGCAGTCAATCGGTCGCAAACAAACCACACATTTATATCCGGTCACAACATAGCTAATTGGGTCCTAATTGAAAGCGTATAATAGATTCGCATTGGCTTAACAATTGTTACGTTGACTCTGTAACCACCTGGGAGCCTCGCATA
This sequence comes from Siphonodentalium dalli, assembly GCA_032622095.1. Classification (NCBI taxonomy): domain Eukaryota; kingdom Metazoa; phylum Mollusca; class Scaphopoda; order Gadilida; family Siphonodentaliidae; genus Siphonodentalium; species Siphonodentalium dalli. Next base: position 220,100,298 of record CP136065.1, on the reverse strand, counting down.
TATAAGAGAATGCACTGGCACTGGGTCTTTAATGCTGCACCAGCGCAGCTCCCGTCATGAAAGGGTTAAAACATGTTGCCCCGAGTATGAGGACGTCGATAAAAGAAGACTTGTGAAATGCTGGAATTTATTTCAATATCACCATATACTTCCCTTCCCTCTGTGATATGGGTTTTGTGCATTTCACATTTCAGACTTGGAAGAATACTTTTGTCTCGGTTACGCATGGTTAAAATGTATTCAATTCAACAAAAGTGGATTGGAACACACCTTATAACAACTTAAAGGCATGAGTGGGATGCGCGATGGGTATTGTTGATAAAATAGTCACATCCATTAAAACCGCCATAAACAGAAAGAATATTAAAATATTGACTGATCTTGTTCTTATACCAACCATAAAGATCGCATAAATAGCACGTTATTCTCAAGATCGTACGCCGTGTTAGTAAGCAAATGCCATGTTATGATACCGTACAGTACGTAAAGAGTGTGCGATACGCTCAACACCGGGATACACCATAAATTGACCTTTCGTTAAAATTATCACCATATTGTTTACAACATACCGATATAGCGCTCGCTAATCCTCGCCACTCAAGATTTCGGTGAACCAGTCTACCCACAAAACGCCACGGTGTTACGTGTTTGCTTATCGCACACTCTTTACATTCTGTATATAAACAAATGATCGGCTCACACAAATTGTGTTTTGTGGATACTATCGCATTAATACTATTATTATACTCTACTATAAGTAGAGGAAATTTCTTGAGGAAATTCATAATTATTTCTAAAATAAATCCTATAACCAAGATCATACGTGCCTTTGATGAAGCCCCTCTCCCAACAATATGTGACCCGCCATATCAAATCCAGTCGTAAGTCGGGATTTTTTTTACCCTGTGCCAATGCATTCTCTTATATATGCGAGTCGACCATAGGTCGCCTCGCATATATAAGAGAATGCATTGGCCTAACAATTTTTTACAATTTTAATAATTTTTTCTTGTATTCTTTAACAATTTTATAATTTCACCCGTACAGAGCCCCAGACAAACATGAGCAGACGACACTCTTCTATATGCTTCTATATATGTGTGGGGCTCCCTGCAGGGTAATGGATGTTTATTATTTTATGTCCTAACAATTGTAAGAAACATTTATTTAAAAAAAATGATAAAAAATTGTTAGGCCAACGCATCCTCTTATATATGCGAAGCGACATTTGGTCGACTCGCATATATAAGAGAATGCATTGGCAGGTGAAAGGTTGATGCTGAATAGTGATTTGTGATCGATAATCAATTAACGGTTTGTGATCAATTGGTGATTTGTGATTGCCGGTCCCGGGGTCCTTTTATTGCTGTCATTACGCGCGCCGCGTGTATACTGTCCTAGAGATTCTAGATAGCTGTGGGCGCTGACATTAACATGGGTGTTTTATTTATAGAATGGGAAATTTTGGGATGATTAAAAGTCGAACTGCGAGCCGGAGGTCGAGTCCGGTAAAAGGTGTAGTTGGAATTTCAATTTCGTTTATTGTCCTTTACATTATTATGTTAATAATGTTGATGTTTGGTTTGTGACAAGCTATGTCAATTACAAATAAAAGAAATGAAAAGGATAATTTGTAAGTTTTATATTTCAACTTTTATAGACTTTGTTCGTTCTCCAGCCCACTGGGGGTTGTGGTCGGAGACGGCGGAGTCGGCCGCCGGTTCGTTAATTAGGTGCTGGTTTTTATTGTTATTTAACGGAATTCTGAGTTGGTCATTCGCGAAACCAATATATTTTATATTCTATAATTACAATCATGGGTATATGATATATTATCTTGAGCGCGTTACCATTTCTGATTATGGTTTTCTTGTACCATAGCAGGGGGGGAATTCCGGGTACGTATGCCGGGGTGGGTGGGTGGTCGATATTACCAACAAACAATTTTTTCCGCAACTCAAAAATATTTTCCTGCAAGTCTTTTTGACTGTTTTTGCAATGAGTTTGGCTTAAAACACATCGATATGTCAATATTAACATAAATGACAAATTTCATGATGATAAGATAAACAGTATAGCCTGTAGCCCATGCTAATGGATTGAATTTTGAAATCCAAGATGGCTGCTGGCAGCCATGTTTTTTTTTTGACCGAATGACCCCAAAATGACTTGTTCCTATTTACATGTAAATGTTAACACCCAAGACTAATAGTATGCACAGAAATTCATATACAGCTGTTTACAGTGAATTCCCCCCACAAATCTGTTTTAGTGTTAAAAGGGGGGGTGGGTGTCCAAAAATGGTCGGAAAAAACTTCGGAAAACGGACAAAAAATTGGACGCGGTGGTGGGTGGGTCACAACAAGAGTCGAAAGTCAAAAATCAGCATACGTGCCTGCAAATTTTTTCCGACCCGACGTGACCATAGTGTGAATAATTATGGTTACGCTCCTGGTGTATGGGTAATATCTATATAGCATCGGGTGATGCTTCATTCCCGTGGGTATACTGTTGTGGGTATTTGTTGTGTAACTTAGTGCATATGCCCATTACATATGGTCATCATTCACTTTGCTTTGATAACACGCTTACATCGAAATTATAAGCTATAAGCACAGCAATATAAACAAAATGTTCAGTGGGTTTACATCATCGAGGCTAAGGAATTGCTTTTGCAGCTGATGCGATGATTGGCTTTGATTGTGGTCTCAATAAAGGTATGGAAGCGACCGACCAACATCAAAGCCTACGGAATAAAATACCGCCCCCACGCATGCAATTCATGTTAAATAACTCAAGATATTCATGTTATCGCTCTTCAACACGTGCAATATCAATACTGGTGGGAACTGAACCTGTTTTGTTTTACAAAAATATCACGCATCACACAGTGTACCTCGACTAGGTCAGTGAGAAGCCGGTTCGTCAGCTTTGTCCATAATCTGGTTTTCTTGTCAAGGTAAACTACAAACAAAACGAAATTTATTCTGCTAAAACCGTGTGCAACAAAGCTGCAACGCGCGCAAGGTTCGGCTGTTCGAATTCAGAGTAACTTGAACATATAAAAGGACTGTAAATAATGTAGAGAAGTTTGGCGTTTCAATTCGATCCGTTGACTCCCTTATTGGTTGCCAATCATCTGGTCTCTGTTCACTTTCGTTATTTCCGTTGCTATATATCACACAGTTATGTTGGACATTGTAAGCAATCTCTCACAGAGGTGTTGATCGCCTCGCCGATTTTCACCTCTGTTTCAGGATCGGTTTAAAACAAAAGTGAATTGCTTTATTTCACTCAATCATTTACAAACAGTTGCAGTTGGCGGTCGTGGTCCATAAGTGATATTCGTCCACATCATCGTCGTTATAATCATCATCATCATCATCGTCATAATCATCATCAGTGCTGGCTGATAAATTAATATAAAATATTACTGAACTAATGCGCATGACATGACACCAAGAGTAAAACAATTCAATAAAGTCAATACCGCTACCCATGTAGCTGGATGCGTGTCTTCTCGTGCGTAAGTAATGCTTTATTCTCAGCCATTATACAGTGGAGTCATGATAAGATGCGTAACACTTCTTTTGTGAGATAGGGATGATGAGTGATAAATTTATTGGATTGAATGATGACCAAAAATTCCAATACATAATGCAAAACAACGAGCCTCATACATGCAACATAATCTGCAACATGGTCCGGACATTTTTCAAAGAAAGGTCAGATTCTGCTGATATACTAATGAAATAGTTACTACAGTATAATGTATTATGTTGAATAATTGTTGACATTGTTATATATATTTGTTATTTTGACATCGGTCTCGTGTGGACGTTTTATGTCATTAAACTATCTATCTATCTATAATTGAATAGGAATTATAGGCAAATAGTCCCAGCATTTTTCTTTCAACTACTTCAGATTTTTGCGGCATTGCAGCCAATATCAACCATATCACAAAGTTGTTTATTTCATTGGTAATTGAAAAAATATTACCTTCGCTGGAACATCACCCACTGCACAAAAACACCACCGACCCCCATCAAGTTACTGACGAACATTCCCATGTACACGAATCTTGTTACTTCCCCGTTAAGCAGGGGGTGGGATGATTTTTCCGGGCACGTATGCCAGGGTGGGTATGTGGTCGATGAGACCAACAAACAATTTTTCCCCAACTCAAGTTTTTTTTCCTTAAGTCTTTTGACTGTTTTTGCAATGAGTTTGGCTTCAAACACCTTAGAATAAGAGAACTAATGTAATTCTAACTGCTAAACTGACTGCAGGCAGTTATCGTGTTGTATTTTGTTGCAAAATTTGAAATCCAAGACGGCCGCTGGCAGCCATGTTTTTTTGGCCAAATGACCTCAAAATAACTCGTTCCTATTTACATGTCAATGTTAACATCCATGACAAATAGTATGCACAGAAATTCATATACAGCTGAATTTCCCCCCGCAAATATCTGTTTTAGTGTTAAAGGGGGTGGGTATCCAAAAATGGTCGGAAAAAAAACTGCCGAAAACGGAAAAAAATTTGGACGCGGGGGTGGGTGGGTCCCAACAAGGGGCGAAAGTAAAAAATCAGCATACGTGCCTGAACCCCCCCCCCCCCCGCGTTAAGGTGAAATATCAATCCGTACCTGTAAGAAATAAAACTAAACCAGAAGATGCACCATGATGCCAAATTGAAACATAGGCATGTCGGAAACCAAATTTAAAATCCAGATAAACAAAGAAGGATAAATCTAGAATGGAAAACAAAAGCAACGTCATTGCCCCTCTTTTAAAGTTATTAATCATGGTGGTGAACCTCCATAACTCCATAGCCCCACCACATGAGTATGTAATGGAGTGCAAGTGTGTTGGCTTATTAGAGGGTGCCATCCACCACTGAATCCTGAACACCCAGTTTACAGAAGGGATACATACTGAATACCAGTTAGGAAAATATCGGGTGGAGGACTGTTCACCTTCAATGCCATCTAATTGTCATCACTTTTCTCAATATTAATCTGCCAAACTGTCCCACATTAAGTGCACAAGTACAGTAATGCTCTAAGTAATCGACCCCTTAACCACAATAGAATTATGGGTAACTTTTCAGGATTTAGTCGGAAATATGGCTTGTTGCCATTCACCGGAAAGCTCTTGGGAGAGCTTTCCGATGAATGGCAACAAGCCATATTCAACTAAATCCTGAAAAGTTACCCATAATTCTGCTGTGGTTAAGGGGTCGATTACTTAGAGCATTACTGTACTGACTGATAGTTACCTTGTACATAGTGCTCTATTGCACAGTTACATGCGATATGAGGGATTAACACCCCCGTTGTTAGCCGGTAATTTAGGATTAACACCCCGCTGTTAGTCGGTATTTAGGATTAACACCCCCGCTGTTAGTCGGTATTTAGGATTGATGCCCCGCTGTTAGCCGGTATTTAGGATTCATACACCCGTCTTATATACTGTATATACTTGATACTGACTTTTGTATATATGTTGTGTTAAAGGGGTACTGTACACTAAATTCGGCCATTTATAGGATAATCTCAGTTTATACTCAACAGAATATATGCAACAAATGCATGAATTTGAGCCATTGATTAGTGCAAAATACACTCATGTGCTCTATGGATAACGCAAACAACATGGTAATTATAATATAAATGAATTTGACTGCAGTTGTTTGAGTTGTTTGCATTGTTCGCACGAGTGTTTTGTTCACTAATTCGTGGCTCAAATTCATTCATTTGTTGCATATATTCTGATGGAGTATAAACTGAGATGATCACATAAATGACCGGATTTAGTGTACAGTACCCCTTTAAGGTTAATATTCACCTGTCATTTGTTATGAGAATAAACCAATGGCATAAATTGTATTCAGGATTGGTACGGTACGCGACTTTGATGACGACACATTGTGGTATATTTGAGTTGGCCTTTTTATCCCTGTTCGGGTCTCGTTCTACTAATCGGGCGCAACTGTGACCAAACTCCAGGCAGAGTTATCTCCCATCCCTCCGCAGAGATACCACTGCCACAAGGACATTTGGTAAGGATTTCTGACATGCTCTTAATTCTTATGGTTTAGGATTAAAATTGTCTATGTCTGGCTCAATTCATATTGTTCATATCAATACCGAAAGAATTACCATTATTGCAAACTTGTGGTGGTCTAAATAAGATAATAGATGACTAAATATAGTTCAGATTTTTGGAGTATGTTTTGGCTGAATATATTAAGGGAAATTAATAAGACTTTTCTCACACACTGGAGGAAATCCGCGCAGCAGACCTTCAGGCAATTCGCCACAGAGGGATGTCACATGTAACAATGTAATTGAAGTACTTTAAGTACTGCCATCATATGGCAGAAGCCCGGAAAAGTACAGTTGTTCTTGTTTAATGTGAACCAGTTGATCAGGTTTCTGTTCATAATTTGATAATATTTGCCAAATTTTCGCACATACTTCCACGTCGTTTGATTGTCGTTAGCTATAAATTCTTCAGTATTTCTGCCATTTATCTGACAGTGTAACTCAGAGTGCCGTGTGTTGTTCATGATTAGACGTAATACACTGTGTTATCAAAATATCATCAGCACCCTACTCATCAACACCCACACAACAAACTTCTTTTACATTCCAAATACACGTGAGTTAATCCACCATGAGTGTAGGCGTATCGTCCCATGAAATAATGTACTTACATAGTACATACTCCACAATGGAGTCATAATATACTAATTTACAAGCAATTATTCTTGTTTTCTTTAGTAAAACCAACTTCAACTCCTAATAGAAACTAATTTAAAGCCTCGGGGTGACTTGAAGCCTGAACTTATGCTCACTTTAGTATCGGGTATCAAAACAGTTATATACAATACGTTATTTATTTTCATAATTAATTCATGTGGGCTTGGCTCAACATTCATAGAATTTAGAAAACTTTTCTTCAGTGTGGATTAATGAAGAGCGTTCCTTTTTATTTTATTCCTGGTATGGTAAAAATAAAGAGCGTTTGCCTCACGTCTATGCGATATTGAAACTAACTGGAAATTTGCAATGTCTGTAGCAAGTTTTGTCAGAGAATAAAAAGCATGCATATAATCTACCACTTCGTATATTTATCGACTATATTATACCCCTTCCTAATAATGCAGACATGATGTGGATGTTCACATGAGCCAAGTCCGATTACTCGATTAGTATCTCTAATTTTTGCAAGAGCTAAGGGTACGTTCACACACTGGCAAATTTGCACGGTATTGTTTGCAGGCATTTTGTCGTAGAAAACGATATGGTGCCAAAATATGAACGGAAACAAACATATAAGATGCAAATGTACCACAGCTAACTACTTGCGAAGTAAAATCTCTGTTGTTCCATCTGTAGTGACGCTACCGGAATTTGCCTGTAAATAGCATTCAATTATCTCGCAAGAATAAATCGTACATGTATTTGAAGGCAAATTACAGTAGCACCGTTACAAGTGGAACTACATAAATTTTACTTCTCATGTCGTTAGCTTAGGTAAAGATGCATGTTACATGCATGTTTCTGTTCATATGCTGGCACCATGTGGTTTTCTATGACGAAATGCCCCCAAAAACATACCGTGCAAACTTGCCAGCGTATGAACGTACCCTAATACATGGAACCTACATGCACCATATGCAGGTACCAACACAATTGAATGTCTTTTTCGGTTGGCTCACGTTTCCGTATATCACATAGTCAGAGAGCAAGCACAGCTTTTATGACCAGTGAATCATAATACAGTCTGGGTTCGCTCAGTCTGAGAACGATCCGGTGCATCCACCAGATCGTGTGGCGTATAATAGCTAATCATTAGAACCATATTATCAATCAATGAGCTCTTAGTCTTCTAAAGTTCTGAACAGTTCGCATCTGAATGATAAACAAACACGTCGTACCCTCCTCCTCACACACCCACCAATATTTGGATCCAGACCATAGTATATTTAACTAATCGTGAAGTTTATTTACTCTAATCTTCACTATATTTTCTGTCTATAAACATTCCTGGATCGTCTGGAATTGTTTGCATTGGATTTTGCAGTGGTCGTATTGTGTTCTTGTTTTTTATTCTGAGATCTTATCTTGACCATCTAACAGTTAAATTTGGAATGGACCCCCTTCCGCGAAAACACGTGGACCGTGACCGTGACGCATAAAAAAACTAACTTATGTGTTATTTCATCCTGCTCTGTGTAATACAGGTACACATATATACCGAGATATATTGTAAAATAACCATACAAATCATGAAAATGTTCGATTGTAATGTGGAAATGGTTTGCCGAGACTGTCACCAAGTTATCGGATCTCGTGTAAATATGGGAAGGATGTTGGCCATCAGTAGGGCTTTTGTAGAAGTGTCCAATATTTTTTATCGAATTTTCCGTTCTAGAGTTATTCCTCTTTGTTCGTCTGGAAATATCGATTTTTTTGTCCGTCCGAGTAGATATCTCAACATTGAATTATCAGATGACTCAGATCCGGATAACATATACACGGGAAATATGCATGAAGTGTACATTTTTGTCTCTCACGTGGGTTTACGAGTAATTTGTGATTCTTCAGTGTGGAGTTATTGAAACACTCTGTTGGGGTGTATATATAAACAGAAAAGTTTTCATTGTCTGCTAAAATGTGCTTTGGTGTGTTTTCTTGAAATAACCCGCACCACGTAGCGTTATACATGTATATATCTAACTATTCTGCCAAACAATCGCTTTATGTTGGGTGGTATCAGTCCATCTGCCCCTGTAACGGCCCGATCGGCATGCGCACACGAACATAGACGTGCGCATCAACTTATTTTAACAGACAGACTGACATTCTGGTAGCCTTTATTTGCATTCTTGGTGGAGGAGTGATACCTTGCAACAGTTGATGATTATTTTACTGTCAGAATGGGAAGGTAGATAATAAATCACAGCGCTGCTAACCCTTCAGCTCACACAGCATCACGTGACGGTAAACGATGTGTGGTTATCCTCTGAGACATTAGTCCGCCTTGGCAGACATGGTGACGTCGATACGTGGCGTTTGTTTTCGTTGCTCCACATACCAAGTATAGCGACATGCAATGCCGGTTGTCTAATTTATCGCACTATAAACGCAAAGGGGCGTGGGTAGAGGTTATCTGTTTTGGGGATGTTATCCAACTCAGAAATTCCACTACCCTTGGTTAGGAATTTCCCAGCTGGTATCTCAAGCATCTGTTGGGATTTAAGGACCTGACACCCCTATAGCTGGAAATTGTCTAACTGATGGCCATTTTATTCAAACAGTTCGGCTATAAGTAGGAAAATATTTTGGTATAAAAAAAAATTAAAAAAATTTACACCAAAAACTGGTTGGTACTATATATGGTTTGAACTTTCTGATGTTTTGTCGAGCATGGAATTTCCAACTATGGAACATTTTGGCCAACGTTGGGAGCAAAGACACCACAAACCCCTCTGTCGCCACGTCCCTGTGAAAAAGTGGCGAGGCATTAGCCCGTCTTGACAATGATGACGTCAATATGTGACGATTTCGATGCCAGAGAATAGCGAGATGGAAAGTCGGTTTGCTATTTGATTTGGATAATCGATATATGCGATAAATTGGGTTGATAGAGATACTCCATCCCATTTTACCCTTACATGACTGGAGTTTTCTGAAATTTTGCGAAAGCATTGTGCCAATGCATTATCCTATATATATGGACCCGCCATATCAAAGTCGGGATTTTTTTACCCTGTGCCAATGCATTCTCTTATATATGCGAGTCGACCATAGGTCGCCTCGCATATATAAGAGAATGCATTGGCCTAACAATTTTTTATCATGTTTTTTAAATAAATGTTTCTTACAATTTTAGGACATAAAATAAAAAACATCCATTACCCTGCAGGGAGCCCCACACATATATAGAAGCACCTAGAAGAGTGTCGTCTGCTCATGTTTGTCTGGGGCTCTGTATGGGTGAAATTATAAAATTGTTAAAGAATACAAGAACAAATTATTAAAATTGTAAAAAATTGTTAGGCCAATGCATTCTCTTATATATGCGAGGCGACATATGGTCGACTCGCATATATAAGAGAATGCATTGGCACAGGGTAAAAAAAAATCCCGGGTCACAAAATGGCGGGTCACATATATGCGAGTCCCCCATAGCCTCGCATGTATGAGAGAATACATTGGCCTGACAATATTTACATTGACCTTATAAGCCAGTGCATTCTCTTATAAAATATGCGAGGCTCTATGTGGGTGACTCGCGTATATAGATGATGCACTGGCACAATAATTTTAATGCTTCACCAGCGCAGCTCTCGTCATGAAAGGCTTAGCACCAACATAATCAAAGTGTCCTGTACCAGTATTACCAGGCCAACAATATGAAAATAGAAGAAATCAACATCATTTATATCACAAAATTAATCACGAAGATAATACCAGAACATCTCAAATAATACGATAAGAATAGGCATTTAAACATTGATCGGGACGCTTTTTAATATTTGCCGTTAATGGGCAAAGAAATCATAAACGCTCTTTATCATAGATATGTAGAAATTAGATTTTTTGGCATTCGACCAGAAGATGTTAAAACCATACATGGGCGTCGGTTGTTTGTTACTTGGAACACCTCGTAACTTCCACTAAGGGGTCCAAAATATGCCCGTCCATGTTCCCCTGGTCTATAGTGAGTTGCCCGCGCGACCCATCATGTCAGTTTATATTATAATTTTTTGGTTGATTATTAACGCAACCGGTGTATACTGTTGGCCAAATTATAGAAATCCATGGTGCTATGTAGGTTTTATAAATAGATAATTTGGTTTTCCGGTTATTTTGGGACGCGTTAAAGTTGTACTGTGACCCCGAGGACGGTCAAAGCTGTAGTTGGTATGTCCAAGTTCGTGAAAGTTCTATTGACTATGCCGATGATTTGAGAAGCTTTATTGTTTTAGGATATTGTAGAAAAGCTAATCTGGCCGTGTCAAATTGAGCTATAGCGATGGGTTATCTCGCAGGACAACACATTTCGGGTTTTCGTGGGGTCTACTACGCGTGTATTCGCTGGATGTCTTATAGTTGCAGTATGTAACTACATGTATTATGACGCGTTAATTGCGTTCGATGTTTAGGTATGAACAATGGCTGTGTCATGCACACTTGAAGATTTTATGGCGGGAACACAATTTTTGATCGGCATTTAAAAGCTTTCTAGTTTGGTGAATGAAAAACCTGCAGTAATAATTAAGGCTGAAGGGGTCACTCTCACCAAAAAAAGTGCTGAAGGGTACACAGGGTTTGAAAATGTGCTGAAGGGGACACAGGGTTTGTGATCGGCACCAACACCATTACATAAATTGTGTTTATGAAAGTTTGGCGCCCATTAGCAGTTTGTTTTCAGTACATTTTAATATTCATTCGAACGTAAACAATTATTCTCTGACAGAAATCATGGCAGATACGAAGACTGAATGTCCTTTATAATGACATTTCAAACCATGTGTACCCTTCAGCACATTTTGAAAATCCTGTGTACCCTTCAGCACTTTTTTTGGTGAGAGTGACCCCTTCAGCAGTAATAAGCCGTAACAATTTGAAGGATTAGTTGTTTTAACGGAATTCTGAGGCGGTGCATTCATGTAACCAATATATTTTATATTATAATTTATATTTATGGCTAATAATATGATCTTGGTGGTGTTACCATTTCTGACTATGGTTTTCTTGTCTCTATTTGTTTTTGGAATTGGTATCCTCATTTACACGCAGTAGCAACTGCGTCGGGTAGTAATCCTGGTGAAATCAATGGTGTAAATGATACTTATCACCGTCTTCGAGTCTGTAGTTCGCTCCGCGCACAAGCTCCAGTTAAGTGCGGTATCAAATCGCTTCGTTATCCCACAGCAGATGTTCGAGATTTCAATTGTAGTTATCAATGCCCGTATGTCACGAACTTTGCGTTCATATAATTGTTCCAGTGAGTAAGAATAGCACAATTTGCTGCTATTTTCTCCTAATGGCTATATCGTCACTCACCAGCTACTCCAAATGCCAGGTATGAAATACGGGGAAACATTCATGAGCATTCTTTCTCGTCTAACAATTCCACTAAAAAAAACGTTTCGTTATCATCAATAATTATCCACAAAAATACTAGGAATGTTTGAGTTCTCGCTAGAATGTTCTCGAATGAGTATATCGGTGGTACGCTGTGCATTCAAAAGTAAATGTTTCCGTAAAAACAAATCGCTATCACACAAACACTACACAAAGTTTCTAAATAAAAATAGCAGAGCGTTCCTTGTTTGTCTTTCTTTGATATGGTAACAACGGGGATGTTTAGACTGTAAAACGGAGAATCTTCTAACTTGGGTTGCTGGGGAACTATTTTTTTGGCGCGAAAGCACCGCGTGATTTAACGGCGCGAAACCTCGACGTACGCCGATAAGGTTGGAAGGAACTAATTGTTATAAATTTGCCTCAGTGTTAACGTTTTGCCACGCCCACGCTAAATTCGCGAAATCCGGTCATGAAGACCACCCTTCCGACATCCTTTGTCAACTATAGGAGTACATTCCCGACCACGCATTTTTCAACTTTTCAACATACGTTTTCGACACTACCCAACTTTTTGCACAAAATTTGAAATGTTGACGAAAGTCAATGGCCAGCGACGATCTCTCGCCATTCTTTGGACACGGACACATTTCAGACTAGTCAAAACCCAATTTTTTACATACCATGCATGGGTATTACATTTCTTGATTTTGTAAATATCTTTGAAATTTTATACGCCAATCGAGTACCAGAAGTTTGTTTTAGCTCGTATTCGAGATAACCCGTAAAAACGAAAGGGGCGTAATGCTACTTATTTATTTCCTTCCAACCATAAGTTGAATGACGAGGCGGAAATCATAGTTAAAATGTTTCTGCCGTTTATTTTACGCAGATTTCGGACAGTGAAATCATGTTTCAACGGTTTCATAGTCTCGTCTGGTTATAACGGGAGTCAGCTAACCGTCGGCTGATAGCGGCGACCAAGAGTGAAGTTGTCGTTTTTAAAATCTAGACCTCCCCAATAAAGAGTGCCTCACTTTTGTGCGGAAAGTTGAAATAGCTGCTGAATTGCTATGAGGACCAGTCACTTAATGGTGTATCTTTCGACCAATTCTGATTCGCAGGTTAATTGAAGGGAAGCGATATATTACTATGCTTATATTGATGCTTTAAAACTGTGTGAGCCGTTTAATTTGTGTATATAGGGTGGTTGACTCTTCAATGTGCACTATAAAGCTCTCGGCTTTCCGATAAGCCCGTGCTTCGACACTCTGGTGTTCCTTTCATGTTGGAAACATCCACGTATAATATGAATTGTTAACTGATACGCGATCAACCACAGCTGGCAGGAGTAGACAAAATAAAGCTATAGGTCCCGTATATACGCCCATGGGCCCTGGAGATGCCAGCCTGGTGATAAGTTTCGTCCCTTTCCTTTTGATTCCTTGTTTTGGTATGTTAGTCTTCTGTGATATTTACCGATACTGACGCCTCGATGCCACGGTCCGTATAAACAATTGTGTGTTCCTTTCATTTTCCCAGATGATAATTATTCCCAGTTAACTGTAATCGTTAAATGGAATAGCGCACGAGAAACAGATAAGACTTATTTTTGGAATCTCTCCCACCTTCTAACGACTGCCGAGACACAAACAAAACCCCGTACAATGCAGACAATGCTTCTGCCAAAACACAAACATGCATGAGATTAATGCATTCGCCACCTGTAATCAGTAAATCTGACGGTTTGTATAACGTTCTGGAGAATCTGGACACAGATCAGTTTACATACTCGAAAATTGCTATAAATTTATTTGCAGCCAAATTAGTCACACTTTCTGCTTACCGTGCGAATACTGATTGAAACTGATTGCAAGCAGTCGTTCATAGCAATTACCCCCACAGGATCATCCAAAGATAATTCAGTCCAAACGGGTCTTTAACCATTTCATGGCGGGAGCTGCGCTGGTGCAGCATAAAAGTTCCTATGCCAGTGCATTTTCTTATATATGCGAGTCTCCCATAGGGAGCCTCGCATATATAAGAGAATGAGCTGGCTTACAAAGTCAAGGCAAATATTTTAGGCCAATGCATTATCTTATATATGAGAGGCTCCCTATATATATAAGAGAATGCATTGTCATGGAAGGGTTAATGGTTCCGAAACAATAAGCACCCTTTATCATATGCGATCTAGGTTTTTGTTTTACGCCCACCTAAAGTCAAAACCGTATAAAACTGCCTCTTGTGAAGTGGGTATCTGGCCATCAAAACCTTACATAAATTGGCTCCTAGATTATCACGGTTCGCCTATAGAACACTATACATGTACAAATAATACTTTTATGGAGTAACATCTATGATGGAATATCTTTAAGGTAGCCATATAGGGTAATTTTACTTACAATAAATACACATTTGAATAATACAATGGCAGTAATATTATGGCAAGGCAATGCAGTATATTGCTGGGGGTGACAGACCAGCGGGGCTGTCTTCATTCTACCCCTTAATACACGTATCACTATGTATGCACCATGCATAATGCCATAGATGACATGTTTTAAACTAATACAGTAATGCCCTAAGTAATCGACTCCTTAACCGCAGCAGAATTATGGGTAACTTTTCAGGATTTAGTCGGAAACACTGAGAGCTTTCCAATGAATGGCAACTAGCCATATTTCCGACTAAATCCTGAAAAGTTACCCAAAATTATGTTGTGGTTAAGAAGTCGATTACTTAGGGCATTACTGCATGTCGTGGAATGGAGCTACATTTTCAAAACTAATGTATTCATTGAAATGATAGTGACATCACTACATGTAATTCCAGCATTATGTTTATTTCTTGGGGAAAGATACAGTTATAGTGTAATTGCATACTGCTTTCAAATCGAGACGTGATAGTTTTCTAAAAATGTCCCCCGTAAGGCATCTACTATTGAACACATATACAAAATGCATTATTAGTTTATATATTTGACAACTGTGTGTGGTGTGTGTGATCCTGGCAATTGTCCCAAATGGCTTAACCGTTTACCCAACAAACCGGCCAAAACCGGCCAAATAAAGCTTCAACAGCCTAAAATATCTTCGGTCTGTCTCAATAGAACCATACAAATATGGATATCATTGGAACCGGCTCCTTGACCACATTGTGATAGTTACAGTTATACCCTGAGCCAATGCATTCTCTTATATATGCGAGTCGACCATAGGTCGCCTCGCATATATAAGAGAATGCATTGGCCTAAAATAAAATCTTTTTTTAACACTTTTTACCATTTTTTCTTACATTCTTTAACAATTTTATAATTTTTAATGTGTTAAGCCAATGCATTCTCTTATATATGCGAGGCGACCTATGGTCGACTCGCATATATAAGAGAATGCATTGGCACAGGGCCGTTCTGTTGGGTAAAGAGTTAAGAAAACGGTAAAGATGTTAAATTTTATAAAAAATAAAAACATATGTTGAAAAAACAGACCTGGAACCATGGGTGACTCTTTATAGTCAACGATTTTTTTTTATGTAAACGTACTTTAATTCGTCCTCAAATATAACAGGACTTGGCATTTTGAATTAATGAGAAAAGTGTAAGAGGGTAGATGATGATTTTCTATCATGTGCATTTATATATATGGAGCCATATCTGTCGTTCGTCTTGTTCTTGTTATCATGCGACTTCCCTTAATTATCGCAAAGGTAACTGATGTCTATTTGTTTTATATTATCTTGCGTTCCATGGTGTATGGATGCGGTTGGTCTGGCATTCTGTTTGGAGCGCTTAATGTTTCACACATTAAAATGTCAGAACAAATTGCATCCATACTCCGTGGAGCGGAAAAAAAATCAACATTCAGTTCTTATATTTATACTCAACTGGCACATAGCGCCCTTTTTCAATGATATTCTGGCAGCGCGTACCAATTTGCTTCCACCTAATATGGGAGCATACCGGCACGCCACGCCACGTCACATGACATTATTTCAACCAACCAGCGTCCTGCAATCAAGTTTCACAGCGTTAATACATGTATGAGTGTAAATATGCAAATATGGTAACCAATTCAGTTCTCGTAGATACGTGCAATGTTTGTAGAATGACGAGATACTCATCGGCGATATCTCATGTGCAACATTTGCGATCATACGTGAGGAATCCGACAGGCAGTCAATATGTTCTGTAGTGTTTTCAGAGAAAACAAGGAACCCAGCCCGCCACATTGCAAATCATCGCTTCAGTTTGCATCTCACTTCAACAGTCTTGTACAGGTATATGTCGACTGCCATACACGCTGTGCAACAGAAACCTGCTTCCGTGTAAAATATATGATGGCAATCGCTTGCACATCTGTAAGAATGCCAACATCATTTGCTGCACAAGCGTTCTATCTGCAATGCCACTTCAAATCCATCGAAAGGTGATGCTAATATCAGTGAGTTCGAGGTGAAAAACTGTTTATCATCGGCAGTCTGACAATGCATTTGTACCCTGTCGTACTGTGCTGCACCTTACAGCCGAGTGCATATGCCCTGTGTGTACCAACTTGTCAAATAAGACAGGTGATGATTGATTGTGTAGGTGTGTGTAGGTACCTCACCAACTTCGGCCACAATAATCAATGTAGCACATTTATGCCTGGAACTAATTAATTTGTAACTTTCTGATTCGAAAGAAGTAACGATGTTCTAACGTTCGCCATTTCAAACAATATTTATTGCAAGTTATGTTGTTGAGAAAAATGTGGCTAACTCACAGTACGCTACATCAAAGTTCAGATTATAAGGAGGTTATTATAGAACATTTATAGCCAGATTATAGTTCGATTTTTTGGAACATGAGAATGGGATATGCTAATTCTAGTTACAATATGCAATGTATAATACAAACTGAGTTCTACATAATAAGCATGGTATGTCATGTACATTGCACGGATTGACTCATATTTTTCGAACTGTTTTCATACCACAAACGGGGACACTATACATTGTACAAACAATAGGACACTATAAATTCAGCATTGGTCATTTCGTACATGCAACTATATACATTAGTATATACATCAGTCATTATATTTCACAATGCTAGACAATAATCGTAACAATTAGGATAATTGTGTGTGTTCACACACAACACTAAATATAAATTTTCTGATTTCGCTCATATAGAATAGAACACCGTCTTAACGACACACCTTATGTTGCAATACACATAGTCTTTTCATGAGGCTTTCATATTGAAGGTATAGGAGACCATCTAATTTCTCTTTCGTATGGTTATTCCAAAAGTACATTTCATAACTGAATTGTGGCTTCCTTTGGCTGTATTCTGGTATAATAAATGTAGCCGGAGTTGGGGCTCCAATATTACATTTCCATATTACCACCCACACAGCAGACAAAGGTAGCTACTTGATATAGACGTTAAATAAGCCGAATATAATAGTGACATACAATACAATCCACACAAATTCATTGCTTCTATTTTCTCAAAATAGTGACGGTATATCCCACATAAAGCTAAAGTTATGAG
This sequence comes from Siphonodentalium dalli, assembly GCA_032622095.1. Taxonomy (NCBI): domain Eukaryota; kingdom Metazoa; phylum Mollusca; class Scaphopoda; order Gadilida; family Siphonodentaliidae; genus Siphonodentalium; species Siphonodentalium dalli. Next base: position 220,082,653 of record CP136065.1, on the reverse strand, counting down.
CACCTGGTCCACCTGCAATGTACGAATTCTTCCGCACCACAAGAGCCAAAATACATGAAGGCACCATTGATGCGAATCGCTCCTGAAGGTCTGCCAATATAACAGTTGCACGAATAGATCCTGCTGACTTAGCACTATTTTGGTTGACCAATCCTATAAAACTGTCCTTAAGGGTACGTTCACACACTGGCATGATTGCACGGTATGTTTTGCAGGCATTTCGTCATAGAAAACGATATGATGCCAGAATGTGAACGGACACATGCATATAAAATGCATCTGTACCACAGCTAACTACGCGCAAAGTAACCATGTCTGTAACCATCACCTGTAACGATGCTACCGGAATTTGCCTGTAAATAGCATGCAATTATCTCTCATCAATCATACAGGTATTTGAAGGCAAATGTCAGTAGCGCCGTTACAAGTGAAACTACAGAAATTCCACTTCTCACGTCGTTCGCTTTTGTAAAGCTGCATATTATATGCACGTTTACTTTCATATTATGGCACCATGTGGTTTTCTATGATGAAATGCCTGCAAAACACACCGTGCAAACTTGCCAGCGTATGAACGTACCCTAAAAGATTATGATATCATACACTCGTGTATTTATCATGAAGGGTAAAAACTCCGTTTAAACTGTAAGCAGTCTGTTGGTCAATACTGGTGAATGGTATATAATATATGTGATCGAAATCAGAAATTTATATTTATGTTGTGGGTGATCGCTTTTAATTGTCCCAATTGGTAAGTTTATCGCATATTATTATGTAACCTAAAACTTAATTACTACGGTATATTCCCATACATAATTGTACACATGTATTACCAATGGCAAACGTCATATCCTATTGTTTGTATATAGTGTATTCTACGTTTTGCTTGTTTCACTGTTATATGTGACTTTGCAATTAATCAATCAATCAAACTTGGAGAAATATAACCATGACATCACGTAAGGAAAACACTCAATTTGGTTTCATAATTATATTACTGCTCTCAACGTTGATTAAGACCTCATTTACTAGATAAACTAATAGTATCATTATATTTTTAATCGTCCATTTATAAGAGAACAATAATTCCAGAGATTACTGAGATGTATATGTTTTTGTAGTTCCAAACTTAACAAAATGCAAATGAATTATTTGTTTGTTGTGAAGTAATTGATTATTCTGAATGGCATGTAATGCGTAGCGGATTCAGTATAAGTTATACCTTTCATTACTTGAGAAAACGCAATGCTTTGTAATGTAATACAGTAATGCCCTAAATAATCGACTCCTTACCACAGCCTAATTATGGGTAATTTTTCAGGATTTAGTCGGAAATATGGCTTGTTGCCATTCATCGGAAAGCTCTCAGTAAATTTTGAAAAACGAACGCCGTTATATCAACCACCGCGCTATCGAGAGTCACCACACCAAATTTGGTTGAAATCGGGGTTTGGGAGAAAAATCGCGAACATCCGAATCAACAGACAGATCCTTCTCTTTTAGAAGAATAAGTGCCGAAGGGTGATATAGCTATACCTATCTGCCACTACTTGTTGTTATAAGTAAGCGCAATTTCTTTACTAAATGTGACCCGCCATATCAAATCCAGTCGTAAGTCGGGAGCATATATAAGAGAATGCATTGGCCTAACAATTTTATCATTTTTTTTAAATAAATGTTTCTTACAATTTTTAGGACATAAAATAAAAAACATCCATTACCCTGCAGGGAGCCCCACACATATATAGAAGCATATAGAAGAGTGTCGTCTGCTCATGTTTGTCTGGGGCTCTGTATGGGTGAAATTAAAAAAATTTTAAAGAATACAAGAAATAATTATTAAAATTGTAAAAAATTGTTTGGCCAATGCATTCTCTTATATATGCGAGGCGACCTATGGTCGACTCGCATATATAAGAGAATGCATTGGCACAGGGTAAAAAAATCCCGACTTACGACTGGATTTGATATGGCGGGTCACAAATAGATTCTCCATCTGTTACAGAGGATATATTGAAATGGTGTATTATTGATCAGAGGGGTGTTCAGGTGTTAGAGCATACGACAAACAGATGAAATGAGCACAATAGCACAAGTGAAGAAGGATCAATTTCTTTGGTGGGAATGTTCATATAATAAGTTCAAGAAACGACCGTATGTCAGTATTGAACTTATTATATGAACTTATTTCTTTAAATAACAAATTTGAGATAAATTCCTGGGTACGAATTACTACGTATGGGTTGGAAAATTCCTTCTCGGAAACGATTCTATCAATTAATATTGATTTTATTTCGATATTATTGTATTATAATGTTCTACATATAGTACCAATTAATGGGACACTTATTTGTTCTATATATCGAACTTGTAGACAGAGGCCTCCAGCGTGGTGCTCCGAACGAATGCGAGCCGCAAGTTGTCTCCAATTGATTTTATTTATTGTAATATTAAGTGCGAATCGAGTAGATTATACATATAGTGTAAAATATTCTTACTTTCAATGATTAAAATATCTGAAAAACTCAAACATAAAAGACGGTTGTGAATATCAGGGACCATTATTGAACGGCACAGAGTTATTTTATACGAAAAAACTCCAAATAAATGGGTCTCGCTTCATAACTATTATTTCATACCCAGAAACTATAGAGACCATGTTTCAGAAGAGATAATCCACCTTTAAGGAAACAACAATCAATAATATTATAGAAAATACACAGAACGACATGATGTGTAAATGGGTTTGTCGATACGGCACGAGTGCTGTGGCGGAAGGATAGAACGAAAGGCGCTTGCGCCTCGAGTTCTATCCTTCCGCGACAGTACGAGTGTCGTATCGACAAACCCATTTACACATCATGTCGTTCTGTGTTTATTACACGAGTCGCGTCCTAGAATCCGTGCATTAAAAATACAGGATTAGAAGGTTTATTTAGGCGCATACAGGGCGTGTTTGTTATGTGTGATGATTCTTTTATTTAAATAGATCCAGTTTCATGGTTGAGACAAACGTCATGTACGTCATTTTACGTCAACGAGATGCGTATGGAACGTACGTTCCATACGGATTTGTAAATATGGAACAGCAATAACACTGTATGTCATAAAGGTTAAAGTTGGACATTATCTCTCTCCACAGGTAGCCCATTCCAGTGTGTCGTCGACAGCGTTGATGGGGGATTTGTTACGTCCTATGGTCCAGGTCTCGTTGGAGGTCTCAGCGGAAAAACAGAAGAGTTCGTTGTGGTCGCCAAGAAGGGAAGTAGGTATTCCAATCCATTCCACATATATGTGATAAGCATGGTAGTACATGTATCGCAGGTGCAGGCCAATCGTATATAAGCATCGTGCATTATGATTTCTCTTTCGAATCTTCTGGGGCATTAGTGCTCTATATTGGTAACACAATTAACTCTCTTTACTTATAGGCATACTTTATAATAAAGTGATCTTTTAGTACAGCTCAGCTTCATAAAAACTGCTTTTTGTGTTAGCATTTTGTTCTCAAGCATATTACACCAATGAATGCTTATGAAAAACTGTATAATTAAGATAAATTGTCTGAAAAATTATTTCAAGTTCATATTAAGTTTTGAGTGAAAAAATACATATTGTTGGAAAAATGTTCGATATGTACACATCTATGTCATCTATTTTACATTATTTTATGTTTGTGCATAGCAAAATGAAGAAATGTAATATAACTCCTTATGTTTACTTGCAATTCGGTTCTACAATGTAAAGGCGTAGAATTGCTAAGTCATGGTTTTGTCTTGCGGCACGGCATTTGTGAAAGCCTTATGCTTAGCCATGCATTGTTGTGTCGATTATAATACAATACATAGCAGAATGAAAAATTTAATATTACTCTTTATGTTTACTTGCAATGCGGTTCTACAACGTAAAGGCGTAGTTTTGCAAAGTCATGGTTTTGACTTGCGGCACGGCATTTGTGAAAGCCTTATGCTTAGCCATGCATTGTTGTGTCGAATATAATATTAACCAGTATATACGTGAGTCCTGTTGACAAAATGAAACGATGGCGACAGCACCGTAATTCGCTGACGAGATAAGGCACATGGAAGCATGGGGATTAAGTCCAAAAACTCTATTGTCTTTTGTGTATCGCTGTTGTAAGACTTATGCGCTTCAGCGTCCTAGCAGCGGTTCCAGCCCATAGTCCATTGTGGATTGTGGTTATGACCTTTCATATACCACCACTCACACGACAATTCAGATTTTATATATATATATATGCTTTATTCTCTGATCCAATGTACATAAATGGATGTTGAGAAATATAAATGGAGATAGTATACAAACGATAAATAGAGTGGAATATACATTTATGTACATAATATGCATCGACTCTCCGGTTGACTTGGAGCCTGTTAGACCAATCTGACTTGGTATAAATACTTATATTGACCTTGTGCACACACACAATTCGTGTTCATGCAGCAGCAGCAATATCAATTTATAACTCTACCATCGCCACAAGCACTGCTACCACTCTAATTATCTCAATCACCGTCGGCATCAAGATACTCATCATCAACAATACCATCATCATCTGTAGTCACCATCATCATCACACCACCACTACCACCATCATCATCATCATCTTCAGAATCAACACCATCATCATATGTAGTCACCGTCATCATCACACCACCTCCACCACCATCATCATCATCATCTTCATCGTCATAATCATCATCACCATCAGAATCACCACCATCATCTTCATCATCAATATCAACATCAATAGTGACCATATTTACTTGAACAGCAACGCTACCAGCACCATAATCACTATTATAACCATCGTCATCATCATCACCATATCAACGACAGCATTCTCATCATAATCACCACCACCATCATCGTCATCATCATCAGCCTCATCATCATCACCGTCATAGTCGTATTTATTTAACATCATCACCATGTGAATACCATCATCACCATCATGATCAACATCATCATCACCATTATCAACATCATCGCCGTTGTCATCATCGTAATCATCGTCTTCATATCCATCGTCACCATCATCATATATACTCACAATCATAATCACACCACCCCACCACCATCATCATCTTCGTCATCATCATCACCGTCATCATCATCATCACATTCACCATCACCACCATCATCAATATCAACATCAATATTGACCATATTTACTCAACAGCATCGCTACCACCACCAGCATCACTATTATAATAATCATTTCATCACCATGATCATCATCGTCATGATCATCACCATATCAATGACATCATCATCATAATCACCACCACCACCATGATCGTCATCATCATCATCAGCATCATCATCGTCATATCCGTATTCATTTAACATAATCACCATGTCAATATCATCATCACCACCACCATCATCATCGTCAGCATCATCATCAGCATCATCATCATCATCGTCACCATTGTCATCGTCGACATCATCGTCTTCATATCCATTGTCACCATCATCGTTATCAATGTCGTCATATACATCATCATCATAGTCATCATTATCATCAACGAAAACAACCATAACAAAAACAACAACACCAACAATAACAATAATAGCAATAACAGCTTCACCATAACAAGATTGTATTTTTTATCAGTGACCACGGTTTATTTGCATATATTTACTTTAAATTACGTCAAGACGTCAGACTGGCCCATATCTTGTCTGTGTAAATGTATATTTAACTGCATTATCTTGAGAAAAATCGCTTTGTTTGAATCTACATATTGGCAGACTTTACTTACAATCGTGTGTGTAAATCCCAGTGGTTCTTCAGTTGGTGAAATTTCTGGTTAAAACTGAGTCTTAACGTGCATAGTGAACACTGAATATATAACGTGTAATGCCGTCAATTAGAATGAGGTGGAAGTAAGTAACAAACACAAACGGTTCGTTTCGTCGTTTGGTGCTCTGCAACGGAAGAAGCAAATATTACGTCTTGCATTCAATTTGTCCTTTGATACTTCGATAGGGACGTGGCAATAGGGTATCTCACCCCTCAACTTTGGCCACACTTTTCAACAGTTGGAAATTCCATGCCTGACACATCATTAGTTGGAACTTTCAGATCAAAATAGGTTGAAATTGCTCAAATACCTTGACTTTCGAACTAGTATTTATTGTGAAATTTGTCGTCTTAGACGGAAGGGCGAATATGTTCTTACGTCCTGTCAAAGTTGTGGACTGAATTAGCTGTCAGTTAGAAAATTTCGAACGATATGGGGGTGTCAGGTTGAAAATTTCCATCAGTTGGGAAACTTGAGGTCCCAGTTGGACAATTCCAACACAAGCCAATACAAATGGAACATCGATGACTGGTCCAGGGGAGGGCTTCAGTTGTAAAATTTAAATTGGACACCCGCCGATAACATTCAGGCCACGTCGACCCCTATATATATACTGATGTGGCCTGTAACTCCTTGCCAATAAATTGCGGACAGAAGCACGCGTTTGTAGGTTACAAACAACTATTTATTTTCCATAGGCGACCGTGTTAACTAGAAGTCCCGCCGGCCATGGGTTAAGCCTATTTGAACTTCAAGTGGTCAATTTTTCCTTAGAACGTCATCCGCTGCACCAGTCTGTGACAAAAAACACGCCCTTTTCGGTATTTTTTCACACGATAATCTTGAATTTCCACAACTACCCCATTTACTGCACAAAAATCAGCAGCATAAAAATACCCAGACCTCTTCCATAACTTCGGGACCCCACCAGACTCTTCCTGGCAATCTAAACATACATGATCGCCATATTTACGTAGGCTATTATTTTCTGTTCCCTCTTAGGGGAATTTTTAGGGAAATTCCCCTCAATGATAATCAACCAATCAGCAGCCAGATATTTTTTTATGCTGACTCGAGTTTCCCTACACAAATTCAAGAAGCGTAACTCTATATAATTAGTTGCTTGTAACCTGTAACGCCACACAACAACATCTATAAATACCCAAGCTTCTTTGTATCTGTATCTGTATCTGTATTTGATGCGCGCAGGATCCGTTCGGATGTATAAGCGCGTGGGATTTGTGTCAAATTCTTATCTGTTCTTCCTTGTACTAGCCTCTTGTTCGACTCTATTGTATACCTTCTATTGTCCGATCTACCCGCAATCTTCCAGTGTAACGTCATGTCATGTTTCGTCTAATAATATGTTAGAATTCTGAATATATAGACAGTGTTTCACATGCTATGGATGAGCAGTAAAACGATAAAATTAACCTATATGACATCTGGATCTCAAGTATAGTTTATTCGTAGCTATCAGAACAAATATTAAAAATATCCGATCCAATGTTTTCGTTACACACACACACACACACTTGTGTATATATTTGTTTGTTTTCTATATCGCTCTTATATATATATATATACTTATGAAACTGCGGCAAATATATTGAGCCATTAATATCGAGCAGATATTGCCGCAGTCAACTCAAATTAGGTGGAATGGATATAAAAATGATTCCCGGAAACGACTCACATTCGCTTACACGCTTAACCCTTTACCCAACAAACCGGCCAAAACCGGCCAAATAAAGCTTCAACAGCCTAAAATATCTTGGGTCTGTCTCAATAAAACCATACAAATATGGATATCATTGGAATCGGCTCCTTAACCACATTGTGATAGTTACAGTTATACCCTGTGCCAATGCATTCTCTTATATATGCGAGTCGACCATAGGTCGCCTCGCATATATAAGAGAATGCATTGGCCTAAAAAAAATCTTTTTTTAACACTTTTTACCATTTTTTCTTACATTCTTTAACAATTTTATAATTTTTAATGTGTTAAGCCAATGCATTCTCTTATATATGCGAGGCGACCTATGGTCGACTCGCATATATAAGAGGATGCATTGGCACAGGGCCGTTCTGTTGGGTAAAGGGTTAATGTGGAATCCGGTCCATGATGAAACATACTTATTATTGTACTTATCATTGTTGCATTAGTCATGGAATAAACTCAAATTAAAAGTTCAATTGTGACACGAAAGTTATTGGTGTATACCGGCAGATTGCGGACAATGAGGATACCTGTTTTATCAATGTTGTTCACTTATTCTCTTTCAACCCCACAGCGAGCCCAGGTAAGCGGCGAAGCGGAAGGTATTTTTTGCTGATCCCTGCTTTAGATTATTCAGTCAAATTTGGGCAGAAATCCTTCTCCACCAATCACATCTAGCCCTATTGCTGTTAGTCTGGTAGACATTGTCATTGATTGGCTGGATTCCCAACAGCTGTCGTCGTCAATATTAGAGAGATTCGACAAACCCGTTAAAGCGGCAACGACAAACTGTTAAAAGAAATATATTATCTGCTACGAAATTCTGCATTTTTTTAATGGATCTTTTGTTAAATCTTGCATAAATATATCGTCGTATTCAATTAACACCAACGGTTGGTAAGGTGGAATAGTGACGCGATCACAGGCCTTTTAAACAGTGAGTGTTAAATAATTAAAATATAATTTGTATTAATATTTACCTATAAGTGGGTACAGGTATGAATCAAACAGCCAATGTCAGCCTTATTCTACTCCCTGCTACTGGCAACTTGTCAGTTTACAGTGTAAAATGCTGTGTCCATTTCAACTCTTCACTGGAAATAGCTAACTGACCGCAGGAAGTGATCACTGGACATGGCAATTGTCAACAATTTTAAATGCTTTGTTGATATAAATGGCCCTTGGATTGTGTCTGGCCCTTGGATTCCTGTCAACCATGTGAAGTGTTGAAATTGACACAGCATTTTTACACTGTAAAATGACCAGTTGCTGGGAGTAAAATATGGCTGACATTGGCTGTTTGATTCATATCTGTACCTACTTATAGGTAAATATTAATAGAAATTATATTTTAATTATTTATCACTCAGGCCTTAGGATGCGATTGGCGATTAATTTTCATCATTATGGAAACAAAATGGGGAATGAAATGTGCGCCAACGTTCTAGATAATGAGTTCTGTGTTCAATACAATATAATGTTCTTGCTACTTATCTACTTAGTTTTCGGCGCACATTACCACACAATGGTGAAAGTAGACACGTCGCGAATAATTGATCATTTGAATGGGTAATTTATACTCTCTATTATTGAATGCGACCAACTTGCTGCGTATAAAATATCTCAAACGGAAACTAGTAGGAGAAAACTATCAGAATTCCAAGGTGATAAATTATCACGCGCAAACCTTTCTAATTGTAACATTTAAAGGCCCACTTAATTATGCCATAAAATATGATTAAAATAATATAATTCATCACTATTTGAAACATCTGTGTCTCAGAAGATGCCCACAGAGAAATAGAAAACTGCTGAAATCATAGAATGACTTCCCCTCTTTTTGGCACCCAGAATGCAACAGAATTCAAACTTTTTCAATGGAAGGGGAAGAACTCTATCTTTAATATATAGAGTTATATCCCCCTGCATTGGAAATAATACTGATTTTTACTTCAATCTTGATGACAAAACGCGTTGGCAACTCAACAAAAACAACATGGCCACATTTTATTACACCAGATAAGTTGATAATACAATTTTTTGGAACTTCCTCTTTCAAATAGCATATATTTTATATAATGTAATATGGGGGTTCGAAAATTAAGTGGGCCTTTAATTACATAACAACATACATGTGCATCCATCTTGTTCTCAATTTCATTGGAAATATTTGCAGGCGAATGATGCTACATTCACATTTTTTTTAAATCAATAGTTTTTCTCAGTCCAGTCAATCAATGACATATTGGTAGGATGCTATGATCTTCACATCACCACATCGTAAACTCGAAAGTCATGACCATTGCTGATCGGTGTACTGCATATCGTTCGCAGCTATGTTTGCTTCAAACGCGCACGCACGTGGTCCCTATTGTGAACACTGACCTGTGTCACACACACCACACTAGCGATAGCATAGCAGGTGTGCTACCTTATTGTGGTGCAATTTGGTGACATTTTCACAGCATAGTTATCATGGAATAGTTAATTATGTCGCGGACTGCCTTACTCGCCCAATGAGTCTGACGAGACACATTAACCCGTTATATCCATTTTTATACTAAATGGAGTCTCCCAGTCAGTTAAAAAGTGTACATCGGAATAGTCTATTATTCATTTGGAGGGATGTTAATGTGGTAAAAGCAGACGACGCCTGAATGAGCCCTATTTATTAACCCTTTACCCAACAAACCGGCCAAAACCGGCCAAATAAAGCTTCAACAGCCTAAAATATCTTCGGTCTGTCTCAATAGAACCATACAAATATGGATATCATTGGAACCGGCTCCTTGACCACATTGTGATAGTTACAGTTATGCCCTGTGCCAATGCATTCTCTTATATATGCGAGTCGACCATAGGTCGCCTCGCATATATAAGAGAATGCATTGGCCTAAAAAAAATCTTTTTTTAACACTTTTTACCATTTTTTCTTACATTCTTTAACAATTTTATAATTTTTAATGTGTTAAGCCAATGCATTCTCTTATATATGCGAGGCGACCTATGGTCGACTCGCATATATAAGAGGATGCATTGGCACAGGGCCGTTCTGTTGGGTAAAGGGTTAAGGGAAATTTTAGATAATAAGTTCAGCAAACGACCTTAAATTTGTTGAACTCATTATCTGAACATGTTCTATGGATAACTACTCATCAGTAATGATTTAGTATCGAAATTGTTAAAGGTACTCAACCCGTAAAAAGGGTCCCCATCTCAACAGATTCCAACAACAACAATCCGATCAGAGGGTCCTATATTACTATTTCTTTGGCTTTGGGGGTAAAAAATATTTGATTCGAGTCGAGGAACCCATCAAACAAAGCTCAGAGTTATTAGATATTGATTTTTCAAATTTGTTATGTTCTCGAGATGAGTACCAATAACTGCCGTAATCTGCTCTGGATGTGTACTCCAAATCTATTCAAACAGACAAGGATGAATAACTCTAAAATCAAGTGGTAATTTTTACGCAATTTTGACTGAGTTCTGGGCCAGATAGTATTCCCGATAATGAAAAATAATAGATTTCTAAAATCGATATCTAACAAATCTGAGCTTTGATGGGTGACTTCCTCGACTCGAATCAAATATTTTTGACCCCCGAAGCCATTGAAATAGTAATTGAGAGGAGTTTTATCGGGTTGAGTACCTTTAACATTTTACGTCTAGGAGACTGTTGACTTCTACTCAGCACGCAGCGTTTTAGCATTTGTTTTCACGAACTATTTGCATGGTAGCTCGGAATTTTATTCGATCATTACAATCTCAAATATTAAGTTACTTTTCACTCGCAGTCAATCTGATTTTTTTCACTTCAATGCATGTTTATCTCAAGTTGTCAACAGTCACCAACAAACGTGTCAACCTACAACATTGACTTATATGTGAGCATGAAGAAAATAATAAGGCGTGTTGAGTAGAGATCACCCGTCAATAAATGTAACGATTTGGTGGTGTGGCCAGGCAGTCTCATTGAGCAAGTAGATCTAAAAGCGACATACTTAGCTATGATGTCATAATAACTATGGGGACAATTAGTGTCACCTAACCGTACCACAGTAAGCCAAAAAACCTATTATTACAATCGCTCCTGTGGTACGTGTGACAACGGACCATGTTTAAAGCAGCATCGAGGGTGCGTCCGCTGATTCCTCTCTCAGAACTATTCTTCAAGTCTTGATATTCTACGAACTTCTGATAACTTTATTGTGTTTTTTTGAGTGTTTTATTATTTAACTGACTTTTCAGAACTAATATAACTATAAGGAAAGCTGTTCGACAGATTTCCGTTAATAAGGTTAATACCGTTAACACATAACGCGTTAACACGAGTGTTGTAATTGAAAAGCAATGTTTGTAATTGTGCCTGTGCGAAATATCATTTCACATTAACAATTCTTGTGGGGCACCTTCAGTCTCACTTGGATGCAGTCGCAGCGATATTATTAAATAAACGCAACATGTGAATTCACCTAATCTCGCGTGAATTCACCTAATCTCGCGTGAATTCACCTAATCTCGCTTAGATGTTGTTAATGTCAGCGTGAATGTTAACCCTTTCAGTACCAAGTCCGATGTTTGTATCAACCCATATTTCCTTGATCATTTTTCAAATTTATTTATAATAATGTGATACATTGATGGAAAGAGCTCTCAGAGCTCTTTCCATCAATGTATCACATTATTATAATCAATAAATTTGAAAAATTATCAATGAAATATGGGTTGATACAAAAATCGGACTTGGCACTGAAAGGGTTAATTAACCGCCATCTTCAATAACTGTATAGCCGTCTGGGAATTCGGAACAAAACACATAGCTATGTGCAGTGTTGCATGTTAAACGATCTCACTCGTCGTTTCTGTTCAATCGAAAGCAAACAGGATTTTCGGAATATCACGTTAAACTGAGCACGCGGTTCTCGTCTGCCGCATTCTTATTGTGGTCGGTTGAGTTGTTTATAAACTGCCGAAAACATGACATTCAGTTATTTTAGTCTGATCGATAAACTCAAATTTTAGGCACAGCCTATAGAACAAATTTGGACTAAGTTGGTGTTTATTCCATTTTGAAGAGGAATATATCCTCTATTACATATAAAATCGGCTTTGGGCATTTGTTGTAATCCAAGTTGGCGTTATTATGAATTTCGGTGGTGGGTGCACCAACAAATGGAATAAAAACCAACTTAGTCCAAATTTATTCTAGGTCAAACATTTTATCGACCAGACTATTTCTGAGTGTTAAAGGGGTACTGTACACAAAATCCGGCTATTTGTGGGACCATCTTTTATATTCAGCAAGATATATGCAACAAATGAATGAATTTGAGCCATGGATTAGTGCAAAATACACTCATGTGCTCAATGATCGTTGCAAACAACATGGTGATTATAATGAAAATGAATTTATGACTCCAGCCATTTATTCATTTTCATTATAATTACCATGTTGTTTGCATCAATCATATAACACATGAGTGTATTTTGCACTAATCCGTGGCTCAAATTTATTCATTTGTAGCATATATTATGTTGAGTATAAAAGGAAATAGTCCCATAAATGGCCGGATTTAGTGTACAGTACCCCTTTAATCGCAAACACGTTAACCGTAAATATAACTATATGATTGACTGATTGAAAAAGATTGTCTATCAATTTAATTGCTGCTTATCAATTCATTGAATTAACGTGAGGTTTATGTTCCTATCTGGCTACGAGCTTTGCTGTATACGGCGAATGTCTTTCAGCGTGTAACCATACATGTGGCATTATCAATATATGTGCTATACTTGTGTGTTCCTTCCGTGTGCTCCTTGTCCTCCTAAATCCTAACCCATAGAACTAGAGTAGATATGTGTGTGGGTTGTTGTGAGAAACAGCTGCTCTATTTTAGATCCAGCGCGACGAGACAAGATATGACTATGCTCAAGAACGACAGCCGTCTTGGTCGTGTTCGTCGATGATATGTAGACTGCATCAGTTTAGAAGCAACACTTAGCGCTAAATGCAGGGGGGATTTTTTCCGGGCACGTATGCCGGGGTGGTTGGGTGGCCGATGGGACCAACAATCAATTATTTCGGCAACTCAAAAACAATTTTCCTGCAAGTTTTTTGACTGTTTTTGCAATGAGTTTGGCTTAAAACACCTTAGAATAAGAGAACTAATGTAATTCTAACTGCTAAACTGACTGCAGGCAGTTATCGTGTTGTATTTTGTTGCAAATTTTGAAATCCAAGATGGCCGCTGGTAGCCATATATTTTTGGCCGAATGACCGCAAAATGACTCGTTCCTGTTTACATGCCAATGTTAACATCCATGACAAATAGTATGCACAGAAATTCATATACAGCTGTTTACAGTGAATTCCTCCCCGCAAATCTCTGTTTTAGTGTTAAAAGGGGGTTGGGTGTCCAAAAATGATCGGAAAAAACTGCCGAAAACGGAAACAAATTTGGACGCGGGGGTGGGTGGGTCCAAACAAGGGTCGAAAGTTAAAAATCAGCATACGTGCCTGAATTTTGAAATATCGGAATAATATCGCAATTGGCGTGCTCATAAGCGGGGCGCTCGATAATATGTTATTGTGATATTGGGCGAGAAAATATGGTGCTTAATATGAAAATTGCTCTAACTGGTACTGCAGCTTTTAAAAAATTTCAATACCATTATGTGTGTTTATAAATGTTTATAATATTACCGAATTCCACGGCCTCAGTTCGAGACCTACTCTATAATGGTTATATCTCACCTATTCCATGTGTATGTGTTCCTGTTTAATGTCTTTAAACGTGTAATCCCAAATACAATGTGCATAACTTAAAAAGAGATCCAATGAGTGCGACAAAGACATTGGGTGATGATGGTTCTCAAATTTGTTCTCGGTACCAGTCTCAAGATTACCGTAACCTGTGCAATCTATGCTATACTAAAACCTATTTGGTAGGGAATTCATTTTCAGCGCATCTACACGTACGGAACTGACTATGAAAACTGTATCCGAAACTATGATGTGGTAGGTATGTTCAGAACGCAAGGGGCTATATATGTAATATATAGATAGAACAACACGAGTTTGTTGTGACGTGATGGTAAAAATAGAACCGGAGGCGCAACACATGAGTTCAATAACGTTGACATGCTCACAAAACTGTGTTGTTCTATGTTTATTGCACACTCTTAAGATTGTAGCATGTACTATACATGCACTAAAATTTAGGTCAATGTTGTTTTATTGAATAAACAAATGTGTGCTTTATGTAGAATATATCTCATAATTTAGTCAAGATATCTGCTGTCAAACTTGACGTCGTCAATGACGTTGTCAACGTAATCGGTTTGTATTGTTCAAGGACAATACATTTTTTTTTAACGTTTTGAAATCTTCTGTATTTTTCTGTAGTTCGCAAAACTGAAACGAATGGGTGTGCAATACTAATTGTTCGTATGAGCGATACGTATGAGTTAACAGTAACATTTTACTTACAAGTTGTATACATAGTCTGTATTATATTGAAACTGAGTCTATTCAGAGCAGTTAGGTGCATCAACGGTTATAATGCGCATATATCCCAAGCAACTGTTTCACAGACATCACAGTTGGTGTGCAAAAGAACGAGTTAACATACACGGATAAGAGATTTCATATCCAGTTTAAACACTCCCAACTAGTTCTTAAAGGGGGACTTCACGCAAATGTTATTGGTTTCTTTATGAGTACGAAGTGATGTACATATGTCAGATAAGCCGGAATTCAAACATAGAAAACTCGTCATCGAGATATTGTTGTATGGTTTTCAGCCAAATGTTTCAAATAAATGTTCTGTTACATGCGTACTAGTCCCAGATACTCACTATTTTTATTGAATAGTCAGTGAGTGAGTGGCTTGAGTTCACGCCCCTTATCAACATAAATTTTTACACGATGTGTGCCATGCGTTCCCCAATCCACTATCCGTCAATTAATTTGATTAATGCAGGACGTTGGTTGGTCGAAGATATATATATATATATATCGTAGACGCACTTTATCAACAAGCTACGAGCTTAATGTTGCATGTGGACGCTATATGCTCTTTTAACCCTTTACCCAACAGAAGGGCCCTGTGCCAATGCATTCTCTTATATATGCGAGTCGACCATAGGTCGCCTCGCATATATAAGAGAATGCATTGGCTTAACACATTAAAAATAATAAAATTGTTAAAGATTGTAAGAAAAAATGGTAAAAAGTGTTAAAAAAAGATTTGTTTTAGGCCAATGCATTCTCTTATATATGCGAGGCGACCTATGGTCGACTCGCATATATAAGAGAATGCATTGGCACAGGGCATAACTGTAACTATCACAATGTGGTCAATGAGCCGGTTCCAATGATATCCATATTTGTATGGTTCTATTGAGACAGACCGAAGATATTTTAGGCTGTTGAAGCTTTATTTGGCCGGTTTTGGCCGGTTTGTTGGGTAAAGGGTTAATCTCCCAGTTGACGCTGTTGAGTGCAATAAAATTAATGTCAGAACAACTTGCATCCATACTCTATGTAACGCAAGCAAATCAACATCCATTTCTTAAAACGAACTTTAAAATCCCAAGGTACGAATTTGTGTCGCATTAAGCGATAAATTTTGTTATCGTTACAGTAGCATACTAACCCTTTCTATACTATTTCCATACTAAATGGAATCTCCCACACAGTTATAAAGTATATATTGGAACTGTTTATTATTCATTTGGAGGAGTGTTCAGGCAAAATGAGTAGGCGACAGACTTAACAAAAAATGATAATACAAGTGCAGAAGGATTCCTATTAAAGTGATGTGAAACACTCCCGTTGGGTGATCAAATAGAAATGGAGAATAATCTTGCTCAAAGTAGTTATTTTTACGAATATTAATACAAATTGACAACACACACCGTGATTCTGATATATTAATTAAATGTAATGACTCTCGATGGAGGAATCATTTGTGTGCTTATCGTCGATAGTTGCGTCCCGAATCGGGATGTAAATATTTACAATTGAGCGTAGTTCAGACGATGTTTTCTATGGAGTCGTATGGTCAATTTCTTTGAAATTTTCCGCTATGTTAGTACAATGCTACATTCCCCAGGTTGTCATAACGCCTGAGTACTAACTTATCAGTTTCACGCACCCGAACAAGTCCATAATATGTCTTTAATTGGTGGGATATGTTCAGATGATAAGCTAGTTCAACAAACCTTTGTTGAATTTATAATTTCAGCATCCTATAAGGGAACTACTCGTCAATGAATATTTAGTATAGAAAGGATCAATGGCGTTATTTATTTTGTTATAACAAACTTGCGTCATAATTCTTGCAACGAGCGAGAGTGATACTTAAAAGAAATTACGGAAAATTTTATGATTTAATAGCCAAAAGCGAAGTTATATAAGTGGGAGACAGAACAGACTTTAGGCTTAATGGCTTAATGCTTAATGGCTTAATGCTACATGTTATATATGATTTGAAATTATACTTTGTTAACGTCTATGGCAGAATATTTTAGTCAGGAAAATTTCGAATGACATGAATAAGAATAATATAGATCGGGTGCAAATGAATATATATCTTATATTGTTTACTGTTGGGCGGGTTTTCAGGCGATCTGGGCGTGAGTATCGAAGGACCCTCCAAAGCAGATCTCACACGTAAGGATCAACCAGATGGCTCGGCGAAGTTCTCATACATGCCCATGTCTCCAGGAGCTTACAGCATCAACATCAAATACAAGGGGAAACCAATCAAGGGATCACCCTTCACTGCTAAAGTTTCAGGTTTGTGGCAAACATTGTTTTCCATACCCCAGTCGTGGTTTTAAGAATCTGCCGTTTCTCTGTATAAAAAACCTATATGAATATTCATACAAAAATGGGTTTTCGCAGTCAATATATTTCAATTTACTAGACACTGGCTCGGTGAGGCTACCCGTCATTTATAATCAGTGATAACGGCGCATATAGCAGGGCGTCAGGGTCTAGTTCGGACATTTATTAAGTATACATGTACTGTTTTCTTAACGACGTGAATCGATGTTTGTCGTGTTCATTTTCGTGGATTGTGAATGAAATTTGATTTGACAAATCGTCGCACTGCAAAACATTTCTCCGACCGTATTGCATACAGAATTATTCAGCTCATATATTAACGCAATGTATTTTAGAGGAGCCATACAGTAATGCCCTAAATAATCGACTCCTTAACCACAGCAGAATGATGGGTAATTTTTCAGGATTTAGTCGGAAATATGGCTTGTTGCCATTCATCAATGAGAGCTTTCCGATGAATGGCAACAAGCCATATTTCCGACTAAATCCTGAAAAATTACCCATAATTCTGCTGTGGTTAAGGAGTCGATTATTTAGGGCATTACTGTATGTCCAACAGTTTACTCATCAATGCGAGCTCAGCTCGTTCCGACGACTGACCATTTAAATCCCTATTTATGAGCAACACTAGTCTTGTTTTCTGTATACAGTTCAGCGAATACAACGTATAGTCCTCGCACGAGTCCCACATTTATGTCAGTGGGGTTTAACCCTTTACCCAACAGAACGGCCCTTTGCCAATGCATTCTCTTATATATGCGAGTCGACCATAGGTCGCCTCGCATATATAAGAGAATGCATTGGCCTAACAATTTTTTACAATTTTAATTAATTTGTTCTTGTATTCTTTAACAATTTTATAATTTCACCCATACAGAGCCCCAGACATATATGAGCAGACGACACTCTTCTATATGCTTCTATATATGCGTGGGGCTCCCTGCAGGGTAATGGATGTTTTTTATTTTATGTCCTAAAAATTGTAAGAAACATTTATTTAAAAAAACATGATAAAAAACTGTTAGGCCAATGCATTCTCTTATATATGCGAGGCGACCTATGGTCGACTCGCATATATAAGATAATGCATTGGCACAGGGTAAACAAAATCCCGACTTCCGACTGGATTTGATATGGCGGGTCACATTTGTAAACATTGCTATTGCAATAAACTTACCATCATCTCTATCTGGGACGCAAAATCAATCCTCTCACATGTATATCAGTGGGGTTTAATTAAGATGCTGAATATAAATAATTATAACCGAGACTTTTTCGCAGGCGAAGGACGCAAGAGATCCCACATCTCCCTTGGCAACAGCTCAGAATATTCCCTGAATATATTGGAAGCTGACACTGCTAATCTGGCCGGACAGATCACCACCCCATCCAAGACAATTGAACATTGTCTCCTGAAAAAGATGCCTAGTGGTCAACTGGGTGAGTAACCTATAATTCAGGTCCCCGCGTCGCCGCCCAATGTTTTAAGTTTTTCAAACAAATATAACTACAACTATTCCAGTTATTTCGTTATATATTCGAAATAACTGCAATATGAACAGATCCACAACACACAGAGATATATGTCTTCAACAATAATGGAAATAAACATGGCAGGGTGAGTTGGTACGGTGGAGGATGGCCGTACATTCGAAAATAACGTTTCGGATGGCGATGATGATGATGCTGATGATGACGACGACGACGATGATGATGATGATGATGATGGTGGTGATAATGATGATGATGATCATGATGATGATCATGGTCATGATGATGATCGTGATGATGGCGACGACGATGATGATGATGATGGATCATGATGATGACGACGACGATGGCGACGACGATGATGATGATCATCATCACCATCATCATGGCGACGACGACGATGATGATAACGATGATCATGATCATGATGATGGCGACGGCAATGATGATGATGATGATGAATGATGATGATGATGATGATGGATAATGATGATGTTCATGATGATGACGACGACGATGATGATGAAGATGATGATGATGTTCGAGACGACGACGACGATGATGATGATGATGGTGGTGGTGATGATGATGATGATGATTATGGCGATGATCATGAACATGATGGCAATAATGATCATGATGACGATGACGACGATTATGATCAAGACGATGATTATGATGATGATGATGATGATGATGATTGATGACGATGACGATGATGATAGTACAACTATACACTTCTGCCATATGACAATGGCAAGCCAGACAACAGTGCCCCCTTTTATAAATATATGTATATATGTTATTTATTACTCTGTATTCATCACTTAATTGTGGAGTTGATTTAAATAAACAAAACAAAAACAAGAAACTTCAGCTCAAAATTTAGCAGTTTTTTGTTGGTGAAAATATGGTTTGATCGTTAGATAAAATAAAAAACATTGTCATGTTGTGCATTGTTGCACGTTACGTGAATGAGGTGTGACCAGACATTATTTTGACACCTTTTCTCAAATGTGACTGAATATATCAATCAGTGCACTGATTACATTTACTATCTCTCTAATACACGAACACACTTTCTTCTTCTCCTTCTTCTTCTTCTTCTTCTTCATTTGAAACCTCGCTGTCATTTACTGACAAGTAGGAGCCGGTCTTCTTGCAGTCTCCGTCAGGAGTAGAACCTAATTCTTTGTAGCCATTTCAGTTGACAATTACTCTTTCAGGTATCGCTCCCTTCCAACCAAAGGAAAAAGGAACGTACACAGTCAATGTAACGTGTAACGAGAAACACATCAAGAACAGCCCCTTCAAAATCAACGTAGGCGATAAGGAAATCGGACACGGCTCCAAAGTTAAAATATCTGGAGCGATAACCGAAGCTATAGCTAACGAAGTGAACAAGATCACTATCGACACATCATGTGCCGGTAAGGTTAAACTACACATGGAAGCTCCAGCAAAACGAAATTTGATTTTGTGTAATGTCAATCCTTAACCCTTTACCCAACAAACCGGCCAAAACCGGCCAAATAAAGCTTCAACAGCCTAAAATATCTTCGGTCTGTCTCAATAGAACCAAACAAATATGGATATCATTGGAACCGGCTCCTTGACCACATTGTGATAGTTACAGTTATGCCCTGTGCCAATGCATTCTCTTATATATGCGAGTCGACCATAGGTCGCCTCGCATATATAAGAGAATGCATTGGCCTAAAACAAATCTTTTTTTTAACACTTTTTACCATTTTTTCTTACATTCTTTAACAATTTTATAATTTTTAATGTGTTAAGCCAATGCATTCTCTTATATATGCGAGGCGACCTATGGTCGACTCGCATATATAAGAGAATGCATTGGCACAGGGCCGTTCTGTTGGGTAAAGGGTTAATCCTTTCTGTACTACATGGATTCTCCCATGATTTGTTTGGAGAGATGTTAAGGTGATAAAAGCAGACGACAATGGAGGCTGAAGGAGCCCTATTTATTGAGGTAGATGTTCACATAATAAGTTCTCTATGGTCGTTTGTTGGGCTTATTATCTGAACATTTCCTATAGGATAACTTCTCTGCAATGACTCTTTAGTATCGAAAGCACTAAATATTTACAAACTCGTAATTTCTAAACATTCCTATTGACTCAATTACAAGCCTTGAAATAGTGTGTCTGTCATTTGCAGAATGAGGTCCCCAGAGAGTGAATTTAGTGATGCTACCCCGCATAGCGGGCTAGCATCACCAAATTCATCCTCTTGGGACATCATTCTGCAAATGACAGACACACTATTTCAAGGCTTGCTCGATTACGCGACTCCTGGCAGTGCGGTGACGTAGTTTACGCGCGTTGTCAATGATACCATGCTCCATTCAAAATTTGTGCACGCTTCAGCGACAGATGCTGGTGAATCGAAAATAAAGTTAGCAGCTCTCGGCCAATCAGAATGCCTGTTTCAGTGGTATATATTCGACTTGAATTAAAACAAAATGGCTGGGATTCTGTTCAATACATGTGCCTAACGTCAATGGGTGTTGGATAAGAAGAAATATTCTAATAGGCGAAAATAATTGATGTTACAATAGCAGTACATACAAAGTGTTTTAGTATTAACATGATTAATTTGATTGTAACTGGAGAGCAAAAGGTGTGTTTTCCCAATTTCAAACATGGGTAATGGACATGAACATTTTTAACGCCAACGCCTGTTATTATTCGATTATTCGATGTAAACCGTGTCGTGTTTCTTATAATTAATTGTTTAAATGAATAACTTTAAATGTATCTATATGTTCTTTCACAGGATATGGTGGTCTCAGCGTTGCACTTGAGGGACCACATAGGTCGGATATCTTTTGTCATGGGATCAAAGAAAACACGGAATACGACATTCACTACAGTCCTCACGAGCCAGGAATATACATTCTGAACGTCCGATACGCTGACGAGCATATCACTGGTATGTTAACCATATGATCACATACATCCTCAACGTCCGATATGCTGACGAGCATATCACTGGTATATGTTAACTATTTGATCACATACATCCTCAACGTCCGATATTCTGACGAGCATATCACTGGTATGTTAACCATCTGATCACATACATCCTCAACGTCCGATATGCTTACGAGCATAGCACTGGTATGTTACTGATCACATACATCCTCAACGTCCGATACGCTGACGAGCATATCACTGGTATGTTAACCATCTGATCACATACATCATCAACGTCCAATATTCTGACGAGCATATCACTGGTATGTTAACCATCTGATCACATACATCCTCAACGTCCGATATTCTGACGAACATATCACTGGTATGTTAACCATCTGATCACATACATCCTCAACGTCCGATATGCTTACGAGCATATCACTGGTATGTTAACCATCTGATCACATACATCCTCAACGTCCGATATTCTGACGAGCATATCACTGGTATGTTACTGATCACATACATCCTCAACGTCCGATATGCTTACGAGCATATCACTGGTATGTTACTGATCACATACATCCTCAACGTCCGATACGCTGACGAGCATATCACTGGTATGTTAACCATCTGATCACATACATCATCAACGTCCGATATTCTGACGAGCATATCACTGGTATGTTAACCATCTGATCACATACATCCTCAACGTCCGATATGCTTACGAGCATATCACTGGTATGTTACTGATCACATACATCCTCAACGTCCGATACGCTGACGAGCATATCACTGGTATGTTAACCATCTGATCACATACATCATCAACGTCCAATATTCTGACGAGCATATCACTGGTAGGTTAACCATCTGATCACATACATCCTCAACGTCCGATATTCTGACGAGCATATCACTGGTATGTTAACCATCTGATCACATACATCCTCAACGTCCGATATTCTGACGAGCATATCACTGGTATGTTAACCATCTGATCACATACATCCTCAACGTCCGATATTCTGACGAGCATATCACTGGTATGTTAACCATCTGATCACATACATCATCAACGTCCGATATGCTTACGAGCATATCACTGGTATGTTACTGATCACATACATCCTCAACGTCCGATACGCTGACGAGCATATCACTGGTATGTTAACCATCTGATCACATACATCATCAACGTCCAATATTCTGACGAGCATATCACTGGTGTGTTAACCATCTGATCACGGCGTGGTCCTCCTATTCGGTTTTAAAAACATATATTTTAAAGGGACTCCCGGCATTCGAAGTGCGCGTTCAGCATTCAAAATAACATAAGTGTTATAACAGTATGTAAAACAACTATATCATCAGTAAGTACATGTAAAAGTAGAATGATTTCCTTCTTATATTCATTATTAGTAACACTCCAATAACGATATTTCGCATTATTAAACTAGCGTTATGTAAATATTTCTGTTAAATTATTGTTTAATAAAACTTGACTTTAGAAAACATTGTCCATTGGAAAAAGGTTAAAGTTACTGGCTGCCTTGGCGGTTAAAATAGTCAAATCCCATAAAACCGCCATAAACAGAAAGAATATTATATAATAGACAGATATTGTTCTTATACTAAATCATAAATATCGCGTACATTGCATGTTATTGTCACATTTGTACGCTTTGCTATGTAAACAAACACCAAAAACGTTACAGAACCGTTTGTTTATAGACAAACATTTGGAACTACCGGATCGTCTAATGAAAATGTTTCGTTGCGCTGTAGTATTTCTCCTAACCTATATATGGTGATACATACCAAATAAGGAATATACTATGATTAGTATTGTGAGTTGTAAGTTGTAGACGCAACAAATTAGTGGTTTTACAACCGACGTATAATGCGCGCGAATCTAATTAAGGAAATGACGCAATATCGTGACTCTGCTTATAAACAATCCACTGATTGCGCCTTTTGCGATAAACTAAACAATACTCGAACTATATTTTCAACTCCAGCGATTCGTTTGTAGGAATTTTCAGCTAATTAGTTCAGAAAAACGCCTGTTGAGAATATTCAAAGTATTTCTACGTATACGGTGTTCGTTCCATATTTTTTATTTGTAGTAAAATCATGTAACTCTAAATCCAAAAACGTGTGGGTATACATCGGTTTCAACTTTCGTTTATATAATGCTCTGTTGGTGTTTGTGAAGATTTTGATCTGGTTTAACCCTTTCATTACTGGAGCTGCGCTGGTACAGCATTAAAGAAGCTTGTGCCAGTGCATTCTCTTATATACGCGAGTCTCACATAGGGAGCCTCGCATATATAAGAGAATGCATGGATTCCAAGGTCAAGGTAAATAGTGTTAGGCTAATGCATTCTATTATATATGCGAGGCGCCCTATGGTAGACTTGCATATATAAGAGAATGCATTGGCACAGAGTTTTCGCAAAATATCAGGATCTTCCAGTCATCAACGGGTTAATAATTTAACATCATCCAGTTTGAAATGTTTTAAAAGTTGGTGGCTATCGAACAGTATTATATTATATTGTATGTGCCGCATGTGTCATACCACACATTACAATGTAATGACAGAATGTAGCCTCAGTTATATCGAATATGTTCTCATTTCAGGAAGTCCGTTCCTGATGAGTGCCTCCGGCAACCCATCTGGACGAGTGAGAGAGACTATTTCTAAAGAACTCGTCGCCGCAGAGCCAGTTGTCCCCGGAACCAAATGCGAGCTTATTCTTCATGTTTCAGGTATGTAATATGTTTGCATTCATACTATTGATATATATTCCTTGATTTTAGCTGTACCACGGTGGGGAATCACGTGATTTGGAGGTTGGTGAGTACCACGCACTCAAAATGTGCAAACGCACAACAACATAATATATGAGGAATTGACACAAAACATAGCATTTTGACTGTTACGAGCAAATGCTAGTTTATTTTTAAAACAAGTTGATAACTTATTTGTTCGGAAATACTCAATAGTTTTCTTCAACATTCTGACCAAAGTTTCCAGTCGGAGTTTCGTGGAATACACCAAGACATACTTCTAGGAGAATCCTTCGACTGACAACTTGGATCAAAATGTTAGCGCAAACGACTGTGAGTTTGAACACAAATTACGTATCATATGCTCATTGCTGCCAGAATACAATGTAATATATAAATATCCTAGTTTATTACCTTTTTCCTCGTTTCTGGTCGCGTTTGCAATCGCCTCGGCCATTTTGAATGCGTGGTACTCATCAACTCAAAACCACGTGATTCCCCACCGTGTGTATGTTTGGAATATACACGAGGTAGTGGGTTATTGAACTGACTAAATTTCCACATTTCTGGTATGATAATATATGGTGCATAAGTTGGGAGGAGAGACAGAAAGCAAAGATCTCACCAGATATAGTCCCTAATAGCATATATTCAATCATATTAGACATAGCATCATTCTATACAAGTGGCCACATTGCATACAATCATCGTGGAACATACGGAGGACATCTATGTCTTTATGTGAATAGTTTACATATCAGCACACGAACGTACACATACATATTAGTATACCTTACTCGTATTTAAATTCGCGCAGTATTATTTTTCGCTCAGTTTTAAAGGCCCCCAATTAATTTTGGAACCACCAGAACACATTATATGAAATGTATGCCATATTATAAAGTTATTATACAATGTTGTGTACAGTATGTGTTTTTCTTGTACGAGTTCAGGTTGTGGTGAAAAGTCATATTGGACGAGACACGCCAGTGTCGAGTCCAATATGCCTTTTCACCTGGACGAGTACAAGAAAAACTCATACTGTACACAACATTGTATAATGACATTTTTATTATCCATCTGTATGTTTATCCAAATTTTGGAAATAAAACTTTTGTGGTTATTTTTGGTATTTTTTGGCACTTAATTCTCTATAAAAGCCTGTACCGTATATTGATCATCAGAAAGCATGATTTGGAAAAGTAAACACGGAAGTGAGAAAAAACTCAATCCGGAAGTGAAACGTCTGCTAAAATCCATCAATGTTGCGCGTGCATCACAATTTCACCGATTCATTTCGCAATATAGTTAATTCGTGACGTCACGGAGTCCAATATGAAAAGTCATATTGTACAGTCGGGAGTCCAATATGACTTTCGGGAGTCCAATATGACTTTTTCCAGGACTATCACGTGGCGGCTTTTGCCCAATCGGAAATGGTGTTAGTTAAGGGGTGGATAATAATATATACCATTTGAAAGAGAAAGCTCCAAGATTTTCAACTTATTCGATGTAATAAACTGTCAACATGTTATGTTTGTTGAGATATCGACGTCTGTTCTGTGCTAAATTTTCTACACAAAGTCTATTATTTTCAATGGAAGAGGAATAACTCTATATATTTAGATATAGAGTTATTCCCCTTCCATTGAAAATAAACTACAGTTTGAATTATGTTGCATTCTTGGAGCCATAACGGGGAAAATGATTTTATGATTTCAGCTATTTCTATTATTCTATGGGCACCTTCTAAGATACAGACGTTCCAGATGGTGATGAATTATAGTATTTTAGTCATATTTTATGCCATAGATTGTTATTAAACCCGTATATCAAGGCACTATTAAAAAAAACAATTCGGTGACTCGAAAATTAAGTGGGCCTTTAAGTTAGCACACTTTAACATCATGATGCGTGAATTCAAACTGACAAAACATTTCCGTAAAACGGCACGCAGCTATGGTTTTTAAATAGATATAATGGATTGTTCGGGTGCGTGGAATTGATAGGTTAGTACTCATGCGCTATTCCAACCTGGGGAATGTAATATTCTACTAATATCACCGAAATTTTCAAAGAAATCGATAATACCACTCCATAGAAAACATCGTCTGAACTACGCTCAAATGTAAATATTTACATATCGATTCGGGACCCAACTTCTGCGATAAACTAATACAAAATGGATTTCGCCATTGAGTCATTGCATTAATTAATATATGTGACCCCGCCATATCAAATCCAGTCGTAAGTCGGGATTTTTTTACCTGTGCCAATGCATTCTCTTATATATGCGAGTCGACCATAGGTCGCCTCGCATATATAAGAGAATGCATTGGCCTAACAATTTTTTACAATTTTAATAATTTTTTCTTGTATTCTTTAACAATTTTATAATTTCACCCATACAGAGCCCCAGACAAACATGAGCAGACGACACTCTTCTGTATGCTTCTATATATGTGTGGGGCTCCCTGCAGGGTAATGGATTTTTTTTATTTTATGTCCTAAAAATTGTAAGAAACATTTATTTTAAAAAAATGATAAAAAATTGTTATGCCAATGCATTCTCTTATATATGCGAGGCGACATATGGTCGACTCGCATATATAAGAGAATGCATTGGCACAGGGTAAAACATTCCCGACTTACGACTGGATTTGATATGGCGGGTCACATATAATAATGACAGTGTGTGTTGTCAATATTCATAAAACATAACTACTTTGAGCAAGATTGTTCTCAATTTATATTTGATCACCCTACCAGAGTGTTTCACATCACTTTAATATCCCTCCAAATCAATAATAGAGTAGACGATTCCGATTTACACTTTTGAACTGACTGGAAGAATCCATTTAGTAAAGAAAGGGTTATATTGCCAAAGATACCAATTATCTTGATTTATATATTCCAGGCACCAACCCATTCGACATGGAAGCATCCATCACGGATCCAAATGGAACCACAGAATTATGCGAAGTACAAGATAATGAAGACTTCCATTATAACATCAAGTTCACTCCCACCGAAACTGGACTGCATATCATCAGTGTTAAGCATAAGGGGCTGCACGTATCAGGTAAACTGGACTGCATATCATCAGTGTTAAGCATAAGGGGCTGCACGTATCAGGTTAGAGTCTCGCCATAAACAGCTCAAGCACATCCTGAATTCCACTATTATAGTCATATTGGACTATATTTACACACTAAGTGTTGTCATCACTAAATCCAGCATTCTGATTGGTCGGCGCCCACTTGGCTAGTTGCAGTTATTTCTCGGTGAATGCGCAACGACTCATATAACACCAAGCTAATAACACCATCGATACGTCATTAGGTTTGGAAAGACGAACGCGTAATGCTTGGGCGCATTTTGACTCGCGCAGGATTGACTTAATACATCATCGGGTTTCAACATGAAGAGAAATTGTTCCTATTAACTTTTGCCAAGGGTGCTATTGGGTATTTTGGGCTGATCTTGTCACGATACACTTTTCGATTTAAATATATTTACAAAAGTGGCTTTTTCGCTAAATGTATATAAATATAAGGATTAACTGTCATGTGGACTGTTTTTATGGAGATGTAACGGTGAGGTAAGTGGACATAACTTGTATGTAAAACCCTTCGGGTTTTACACAAGTTATGTCCACTTACCTCACCGTTACATCTCCATAAAAACAGTCCACATGACAGTTAATCCTTATATAACATATTCATGTTTTCTTTATTTGCGTCGGGAATAGAAGACGGCGCATACCAGTGCACAGCCAAATGTCACTCATACCAATATCGCAGCGAATGAACAGTCATCCGACAAAATTCGTTGTGCAATCTTTTGCGCCAGCTTTGATATTCAATAATATTATACTATTACTAATATATCCCGTTCGAAATGACAATAGCAGGATGACTCAATCACTCCTTCATAAAAATATTTCAACTAATTACATGCTAATTGAGTTGCTTATCGTGTGCCGTCATAATTAATAATTCTCCTGGACAAACTATACGCATGGTATCGAGATAGTGCGATCTGATTTTGAATAATATTTGTGGGAAATATGATTTTGGATTATCCCTCTTTTATCAAATTAACAAAACGGTAATGGTCAAATACCACTATAATAGTGGAATATCGCTATAATAGTGAAATTCAGGATGTGCCTGACCTGATAAACGTGTACATTGGAATGGACCATTCATAGGTATATGGTCCAGATGCCATTAGTGTTATTTAGGTATTCCGTACTTGCAAGCCTGCAAATAGCGTGCCTGTCATTTGCAGAATGAGGTCCCCATAGGGTGAATTTAGTGATGCTATCCCGCACAGCGGGCAAGCATCACCAAATTAACCCTCTAGAGATCTCAATCTGCTTAGGCCTCATCTTCTGGGAAGTATCTACAGTATCAAATTAACATTGTTTTTTAGTTTTCCCTTCTGGGAAGTTTCTATATCCCCTCATTTGCAGCAGATAAAATGCGTAATCGAGGTGCCAAATGGGTGAACATCACCAACTTCAACTGGGGAACTTCAATCTGATCCCAGGTCTACCATAGCAGTTGAGGGCCTAAGCAGAATGAGGTTCCCAGAGGGTGAATTTAGTGATGCTAGCCCGCTGTGCTACGCTATTTGCTGCTAGCCACGCTATTTGCAGGCTTCCGTACTAGACGTGGCCGACCACGACACTGTCAGAAAATCACGTAAATATTACGGGGAAATCACCCGTGAAATCAAGGGGGGGGTCGTATGCACGTATGCTGATTTTTTACTTTCCGTTTTCGGCAGTGTTTTCCGACCTATTTTGGACACCCACCCCCTTTTAACACTAAAACAGAGATTTGCAGAGGAAATTCACTGTAAACAGCTGTATATGAATTTCTGTGCATACTATTTGTCATGGATGTTAAATAGGAACGAGTCATTTTGGGGTCATTCGGCCAAAAAAAACATGGCTGCCAGAAGCCATCTTGGATTTCAAAATTTGCCACAAAATACAACACGATAACTGCCTGCAGTCAGTTTAGCAGTTAGAATTACATTACTTCTCTTATTCTAAATATTACGGGGAAATCACCCGTGAAATCAGGGGGGGGTCGTATGCACGTATGCTGATTTTTTACTTTCCGTTTTCGGCAGTGTTTTCCGACCTATTTTGGACACCCACCCCATTTTAACACTAAGACAGAGAT
This sequence comes from Siphonodentalium dalli, assembly GCA_032622095.1. NCBI lineage: Eukaryota > Metazoa > Mollusca > Scaphopoda > Gadilida > Siphonodentaliidae > Siphonodentalium > Siphonodentalium dalli. Next base: position 220,052,810 of record CP136065.1, on the reverse strand, counting down.
TTGCAGAGGAAATTCACTGTAAACAGCTGTATATGAATTTCTGTGCATACTATTTGTCATGGATGTTAAATAGGAACGAGTCATTTTGGGGTCATTCGGCCAAAAAAAACATGGCTGCCAGAAGCCATCTTGGATTTCAAAATTTGCCACAAAATACAACACGATAACTGCCTGCAGTCAGTTTAGCAGTTAGAATTACATTACTTCTCTTATTCTAAGGTGTTTTAAGCCAAACTCATTGAAAAAAAGTTTTTTAAAACTTGCAGGAAACAAAATTTGAGTTGCGGAAAAACATTTGTGTTCCAACCCCGGCATACGTGCTCGGAAAATCCCCCCCCCCCGGTGAAATTAGTCTAAATTCTAAGACAGTAGAATTCCATTACGGTGGAAATTACTAGAAGTGGCCGACCGCGACGATTTGTGCGTTTTTTGGTTCCAGTGCATGGAAGAGTAAATGTAGGTAAATATTGCTTGGCTTTGAGTTGACTATTAGTAACGCGGGTATTATTAACAAGTGGGTGGGTATAGTTCACTACTAAATACCTTTATATATTGTGCTAAATTTAGCACTACTTCAAAGGCTTACTGAGCCTTACTCTATTCAATATATTTCACCGAACAATTCGACCTTGTACCATGCATACTATATTAATGGAAATAAAGTGCAACTCGTTTTACTGACAACAAATATGATTATCTCCTTGACAATAAAACAGTTTAAGAGAAACGTAATTATCGCAATAATGTCTTGAACTCTAGTTCTATTAACCGAATCCCGTAGTATTTAAGTTTTATTTTGAATGCAAGAAAACCCGAAAAACAAAGCCGCAACGTGAATTCAACCAAATGTTGCCGCTTTTGTTTACAGTTACGTTTTGATTTAATTTGACATTCCTTAGTAAATTGGTGGATACTTTTCCTGGTGAAAGTAACCCCCTGTGTACGGCCAACAGACTATTTGTTTTGGACGTTTCGCAGGAAAGGACAAAACTTTTGTCTGAAGCGTAACGTATGAGTACAACCGAGTCGTTGTTCATTGTCGATCACGTGCTAAAGGCAGGTGATTAGTGTTAATGAGTGTAAGCCGTGGTCGGGCTTACTGGGTGACCTAATGTTCTGGTCACAAGGTGCACGTATCAAATTTTAATTTAAATTGAAAGAACATGCTTACTGGGTGACCTAATGTTCTGGTCGCAAGGTGCACGTATCAAATTTTAATTTAAATTGAAAGAACATGCGGGTATTTCAAATAAATGGAACTCACGTATATGTCTTTGCCGGTACCAAGGTCGTGTATACAAAGCAGAACGTTTGAGACGTTTTTATCATGAGTAGTCATCATATATTATGAGTAACAGTTACAATATGTTCGACTGATAAACGACCGATATGTATATATTTTATTATGTAGATTTTTCTTAATTTTGGAATTCAGTGCATTGCTGGAATCAAATTATTACGAATTGGAACGAAGCGTAGGATGCTTATTGATCATGTTTATATATGCATATAATGTATCAATTGTATATGTTTGGTGTTCTACATGTATGCAGGCAAGAGCATTCAAAGCTTTCAGAGTTGTTTTCTCCACACAGTGGTTTTATCTCTGTTTTAATGCCTGAATGCCTTCTGTGAACGGCTGTCAGTTCAATCAAGTTGTTTGAAAATCTTGGTTTGAGAAGATATTTACCAACTGCATGAGTATAATGCATTAGCATATGAGACGGTGTGAGGTTAATAGCCATACTATAGGCACGAACATGAAAATGTGTCTGCCTCGAAATGTTTCTGATGGCCGTTGTTGGAATGTCTGTTTTCACCTTGTCACCAATAAAGCCAGCGGCTATCTGCTACAAATGTGTTGTATTTCTACTTAGTCTAGAGCAGACAACGTATTGATGAAACGACGATACACTACAATATACATTCTTTTTTAATTCCAGGAAGTCCGTTCACATACACTGTTGGCCAACTGTCTATGGGAGGAAGCCACAAAGTTCAAGTCGGAGGCCCAGGATTGGAAAAGGGAGAAGTTGGTGAAAAAAGTGAGTAACGGTTAATCTTGTTGTTATGTATGGCTGACTAGCAACGATGTAGTGTTATGTATGGATCTGTTGGCTGACTAGCAACGATGTAGTGTTATGTATGGATCTGTTGGCTGACTAGCAACGATGTAGTGTTATGTATGAATCTGTTGGGTGACTAGTAACAATGTAGTGTTATGTATGGATCTGTTGGGTGACTAGTAACGATGTATGTTGTTGTTATATGTGGTTCTGTCGTGTGACTAGTAACGGTGTATCTTATTGTTATGTATGGAACTCTTGTGTGACTAGTAACGTTGTATTTTGTTGTTATTTGTGGATCTGTCGTGTAACTAGTAACGATGTATATTGTTGTTAGGTATGGATCTGTTGGATGACCAGTAATTGGTGTATCTTGTTGTTATGTAAGGATATGCTGTGTGGCTAGTAATGGTGTATAATGTTGTTACACGTGGAGTTGTTGGTTGACTAGTAATGGTGTATATTGTTGTTATATATGGAACTGTTGGTTGATTAGTAACGGTGTATATTGTTGTTATATATGGAACTGTTGGGTGAGTAGTAACGGTGTATCTAGTTGTTGTATATGGATATGTTTGTTGACATGTAACTGTGTATATTGTTGTTATATGTGGATCTGTTTGGTGACTAAATAATGGTGTATGTTGTTGTTATATGTGGCTGCTGGGTGATTAGTAACGGTGTATATTGTTGTTATTTATGGATATGTTGGGTGACCAGTAACGGTGTATATTGTTGTTATGTGTGGACCTGTTGGGTAAATAACGATTCTTAATTTGGACCATATTTTGAGAACGATATTAAACTTTTGTTTTACCTTTTCCAAAACCTTTTCTGCAAAATACGTATCCTCACTCCCGGAAACCCCAAAATACTATCCTACTCCCATGGGGTTTTCCTACTCCCAGCGATGACGGATTATACAACAAGTTCGAGGGCACGTTTCGAGTTACGTTCACCATGAAATCAATGAATGATATTACGTCATGTCCTTATATGGGGGTAGTATATCCTTGGGCGAGTGACAAAGTAAATATCATGAATTAATAACGTGATCAGTTTATCTTAGTTTTGTTTTTTCTGGTATCCTTGCGAGTAATTTTAACGAGAACAGTAGGTCAATGTGCAGTATCGGAAACATGGTTTAAATGCATTTATTCGAGATTTGTCGTGACAAACTGTTATAATAAACACAATCAAGTCTGAGTTTATGCGCCTGTCATTTCAGAATGATGTCACCAGAGGGTGAATTTAGTGACGCTATCCCACATTGTAGCTTTGCGCTGGAAGATATTAAGGGTCAGATGCACGTTTGCCAAACTTTTCCTGGTTTTTCAAAATGAATCTGAGGTGGTGCATTCATGATACAAGTGTATGTTATATTGTATATATGCCTAATAATATGATCTTGAGGGCGTTACCATTTCTGACTATGGTTTTCTTGTTGAATATTTTGGCATGAAATAGGACAAATATTTACATATTTCACCAGGATACAGAACAGCTGTATGGCATAGGAGTGTCCACCAATTGATAGAGATGTTAATATTCACCCACATACCCCCTTATTTACCCAAAATGCATTAACATAAAAACCTAGGATAGAGTTATTCCTCCAGAATCGAGAATGGCAGTGCAGTCCAGATAAAAGTTAAGCACATAATCATGCACACAGAACACACGTCGTATGGAACGAGACAAAGACAACATGTTCATATTTGTCTTGACATGTTTTTACCCGAAAATGGAATTTCTTTAGCTACAACAATGGTGATCAAAACAATAGATAAGTTGATAATATATTACGATGTTTGTGGCTTCATCTTTCAAATGATTTATAGTATAGTATATGTTGTATATAACATGGGGATTCGAACATTAAGTGGGCAACTTCAGCAATGGGTTAAATAAGATGAAATAACGTGTGTAATGATCACTGTATATAATTTACATGATTGATTGGGGTTTAGCAACAGTTACTACGGTCATATCACGACATTGCCAGTTTTAGTGGTGGAGGAAAACCGCACACTTACGGCTAATCTAACAGTGATTTCAATGGCTGATAACTCGACGGCCATGTGCGGCAAACCACCGGCGAGTAATTGGCAACTCCACCTGGTAACAATTTCGAGTTACAAAGTCCATGATAGAAACATCTGGATTTGAACCCTCATCGCCAGGTCTTGAGGGCGTGACGGCTAACCGACTGAGCCACGGAGACCCCTATGATTTACATAATCATATCCAAAGTAAAAACAAGTGCTTTTGATATACTTACAGATTCATTCAACATACACACTCGAGAAGCCGGCCCAGGGAACATGACTATCTCAGTGGAGGGGCCTAGTAAAGCTGTCATAAAATTGGAACAGAGACCAAATGGTTTCGTTGGCTGTACTTACGTGTGTGAAAAACCAGGTGAGTATATCGATGTATGCTGTGTGAATGTGAATGCTTTATTGCGTAAGCTACCATTTAAGGTAGAACAATGCAGAACATAATATACATAATATTTACAATGAGTGTGGATGGCCGGTCTACAGTTTACACAATGTGTAACGTACATATATAAGGATTAACTGTCATGTGGACTGTTTTTATGGAGATGTAACGGTGAGGTAAGAGGACATAACTTGTGTAAAACCCGAAGGGTTTTACATACAAGTTATGACCACTTACCTCACCGTTACATCTCCATAAAAATAGTCCACATGATAGTTAATCCTTATATTTATATACATTTAGCGAAAAAGCTACTTTTGTAAATATATTTAAATCGAAAAGTGTATCGTGACAAAATCAGCCCAAAATACCCAATAGCACCCTTGGCAAAAGTTAATAGGAACAATTTCTCTTCATATTGAAACCCGATGATGTATTAAGTCAATCATGCGCGAGTCCAAATGCGCCCAACACATTACGCGTTCGTCTTTCCAAACCTAATGACGTATCGATGGTGTTATTAGCTTGGTGTTATGAGGCATTACGCATTCACCGAGAAATAACTGCAACTAGCCACGTGGGCGCCGATTAATCAGAATGGTGGATTTAGTGATGACAACACTTAGTGTGTAAATATATATATATATGCTGTAATGACATACAACGCAATACATGCCATAATTTAAAATGAGTCCCTTTCTAAACAAACGAAAATAGTACATGTGAATAAGTCATCTCAGCTGCCCTCCGCGTTACATAGTATGTATACTTATTTGTCTCTATAATGCTGAGCAAATTAGTTACTGTTTATTTATATTTATTCATGTCCTTGAAAGCTATCTTAAGATAAATGGCTACCTGCTTTAAGCGCGAAATATTTATAATTAATCCTTCCCTTGAAAGCTATCTTAAGATAAATGGCTACCTGCTTTAAGCGCGAAATATTCTCTATTGATAATAATCCATGTCACAGTAGTCCTTGTGCTCTGGTTGGTGAAGTTATTGTGATACGGTGTGTGTAGAGATTAATACAAAAAATATTTATTTTCAATTATAGGCACATAAAGTCAAATACAAAATACACAGTATAATAAATAGCGGATCTACAACGAGTTCCCTGTTTATAGCGGAATTTACAAAACGAGTCCAGTAAACTAGGTCTGGGTCGAGCCTTTGGCGAGGTCCCGACCTAATTTACTGAACGAGTTTTTTAAATTCCGCTATAAACTGGTGAAGATTTGTAGATTTCATTTATTACATGATCCAAAACCTCGATAAAACATAATTAAATCAACAAATGGCACGTGAAACTAACATCGGCTTATATAAAGCCTGCGATGACTATTTCGCGTAACTATGCGTTATTATTCCAGCTATGGAATAGTCCCATTTAAATATACTCTTTGACCTATTTAATGGCGTATATTTAATAAAATAACTTTTCAAACTCTTCATTCATTAGAGTTTGTTGGAAAAGTATTGGAAGCCATGGTATTTTGAGACGTAGCGTAGGGAATGTAAACACGCGACAAACCGGAAGTCAAAGACCACCTGACACTATTTCCTGTTATGCAACGAACGTTGCATATCTCAATATAATAATATATAGCATGGTTTATTGAATGGAATAAGTGTAGGATCATGTAATAAATAAAGAGAAATTCGGATCTGGCAATAAGCCAGTCTTATTGTCGTGTAAATTACAATAAGAATTGTTTCGAATGATGAGTTGCAATCGCAGAAAAGGACTGGTATTCAAGTGATTGCAAAAACAGATCGTGTTTAAGGTTACTATGCAGTTATTCTCAGTCGACATGCAGTTAAAGAGATTGAAGCAAACCACCCGTCATGTCGGCCTCGTGTGGTCTCAGGATGGATAACTCATTCACCGCCATGTAAAATTAAAACGAATGTGTACGATCGGTTAATCCGCTCTCTGTATAATGTCTGCTCTGAGAATAGGCTGAGACTAGACTTGCACATTGATTCTTGGTGTAAACTTATCTAGAATGTTCTTTCCACAGGTAACTACGGTATTCACTTGAAATTCGACGACGAGCATACACCAGGCTCTCCGTTTGTGTCTAACATAGCACCCGACAGCGGCCACGCCAAGAGTGTTACGGTCCACGGTATCAAGGACAGAGGCTTAGTTGTGAGTATATACCAGGCTCTCCGTTTGTGTCTAACATAGCACCAGACAGCGGCCACGCCAAGAGTGTTACGGTCCATGGTATCAAGGACAGAGGCTTAGTTGTGAGTATATACCAGGCTCTCCGTTTGTGTCTAACATAGCACCAGACAGCGGCCACGCCAAGAGTGTTACGGTCCATGGTATCAAGGACAGAGGCTTAGTTGTGAGTATATACCAGGCTCTCCGTTTGTGTCTAACATAGCACCCGACAGCGGCCACGCCAAGAGTGTTACGGTCCATGGTATCAAGGACAGAGGCTTAGTTGTGAGTATATACCAGGCTCTCCGTTTGTGTCTAACATAGCACCCGACAGCGGCCACGCAAAGAGTGTTACGGTCCATGGTATCAAGGACAGAGGCTTAGTTGTGAGTATATACCAGGCTCTCCGTTTGTGTCTAACATAGCACCCGACAGCGGCCACGCCAAGAGTGTTACGGTCCATGGTATCAAGGACAGGGGCTTAGTTGTGCTGATGGGGTCATTGTCACAAGGCTCCGGTCACATTCGTAGCCAGCTTTTTAAATCGATCACAAATGTAGCCAGCTTTTCTACGGCGATCACATATTTGTAGCCAGCTTTTCATATTCATGCGAGCTTCAATGAACAAGATTATGTTAGTCTCATTTTTCTGAGTTGATGAATGAAAAACAACATAAATTTTAATTTGATATTAGTTCACCTAATAACCTGAGGTTTCCGATCAATGTCGTTAGATGCTCGAATTATATTCCAATATAAGTTGATAAACGAGGTCAGTTTTGGAGCATGACGTCGATATTTTAGTAACGAACGCGATGACGTCATATTTCGCGCCATATAAAGCATTGAATTAGAAAAGCTGGCTACGAATGTGATCGCCAGCGAAAAGCTGGCTACGTTTGTGATCGATTTAAAAAGTTGGCTACGAATGTGACCGGAGCCTTGTGACAATGACCCCATCGGCCTTAGTTGTGAGTATATACCAGGCTCTCCGTTTGTGTCTAACATAGCACCCGACAGCGGCCACGCCAAGAGTGTTACTGTCCATGGTATCAAGGACAGAGGCTTAGTTGTGAGTGCTTTGTGTTTTGTGTTTTTATCTCGTGTTTATGTCTTTTTGTCTTAGCATAGTGACTAGGGAGAACCTGGATGAGTTATCTCAAATTGACATTTCCACAGCTGTCAATCAAATAATTAATAGCAGATACGTTCTACCAATCAGCAACTGGGGAAATTTATTTATTCATCCTAAATTGGATATCCTCACATATGTTCAGTGTTAAATTGCCTATATTCAAACAACTGTTTTGTTGTTAAATCATAATGTACTAAAACTTCTATTTGCACCATGATGTTGGTAATTCATCCATGATTATAACACTGGTTTTAATTTTGCGCGACACTTGTTATAATTATCACAATTAAAGGTGAAAATAATATATGTTCTCCGGTGTGTTATAGCATAAGGACAAGCGCTATTAAACTAATTAAACTATTTCTGCAGACACCTTGTCTCCTAGCAACAGTAAGCTCCTCCCACTAGTGAATGACGTGTGGCAAAACTCCATTATCCCAACCTGACCTGCCATGATACCATATTTAATGGTCACGAGGTGAAGATGCCATTGTGGTACACCTCAAATCTAGTTGGATAATACGTTGATAATACGTTGATCGATACTTTGTTGAGCGGTTTGTATTCAACGGTTGTGTGGTTTGTATTCAGCGGTTGAGTAACGAGTACACAACAATGACACATCGGGAAATATACACTGCAAATATACCTAAATTGTCCACAATTAAAGACGTGAACAAGGTATGCCCCTGTAAGTGAAACCCGCCATAGCAGTATGTAGTAAAATCAAATTAATCTTGCCAATTGATTGCTGTAAATGTGTATGAATACTTCAAAATAGAGACCGCGTGGTACGCGTGACTGAGAATCAAAGCGACTAATACGTTTATCTCCATCTCTATTCAGATTGAGAAACCCTTAACATTCACCGTTAATTTCAACGGAGTGACCGGGGACATAAGCTGCAGCGCCAAAACTCCAAGCGGTGGACACGAAGATTGCTTCTTTCAAGACATCGATACCGGGCTCTACCTTGTGAGATATATTCCCAAGGAGAATGGTGTTCATTATTTGGACGTGAAATTCAACGACGCCCATATCCCCGACAGCCCCATCGCCATTTTGGTGGGCTCTACAGCTGCCGATCCAGCCATGGTAATGGCTACTGGTGATGGCGTTGAGAAGGGTCGATGTGGTAGGTGTACACAGATATTTTACAATCCTTTAACCCTTTACCCAACAAACCGGCCAAAACCGGCCAAATAAAGCTTCAACAGCCTAAAATATCTTCGGTCTGTCTCAATAGAACCATACAAATATGGATATCATTGGAACCGGCTCCTTGACCACATTGTGATAGTTACAGTTATGCCCTGTGCCAATGCATTCTCTTATATATGCGAGTCGACCATAGGTCGCCTCGCATATATAAGAGAATGCATTGGCCTAACAAAAATCTGTTTTTAACACTTTTTACCATTTTTTCTTACATTTTTTAACAATTTTATAATTTTTAATGTGTTAAGCCAATGCATTCTCTTATATATGCGAGGCGACCTATGGTCGACTCGCATATATAAGAGAATGCATTGGCACAGGGCCCTTCTGTTGGGTAAAGGGTTAACCCTGCTTTATTAAATCGATTCTCACATGCAGTTATAACAGTATACATTGGAATGGTATATTATTCATATGGAGGTATGTTCATAAAATATTAGCAGACGATAGATAATATAAGTGCAGAAGAATTCTTATTAATTGGTGAGAAATGTTCAGATAATAAATTTCAACAAATTGCCGTTTTGTTGATCTTATTTTCTGAACATTGCCTAAGGAAAATACTGGTCAATGAGTATTTAGTATAGAAAGGGTCCTATTGGTGGCTTATAACCTCACGTGACACTTGAGAAACACTCGTCAATGAGTGTTTAGTAATAAAATGGTTGACCAACCTCTACATAATAATTTATAGTGATTACATTAATAACCGATGACCACACATGCTGTCAGAACAATGTAATAACGTTGTTCCTTTAACCCTTTACCCAACAAACCGGCCAAAACCGGCCAAATAAAGCTTCAACAGCCTAAAATATCTTCGGTCTGTCTCAATAAAACCATACACATATGGATAGCATTGGAACCGGCTCCTTGACCACATTGTGATAGTTACAGTTAGCCCTGTGCCAATGCATTCTCTTATATATGCGAGTCGACCATAGGTCGCCTCGCATATATAAGAGAATGCATTGGCCTAAAAAAAATCTTTTTTTAACACTTTTTACCATTTTTTCTTACATTCTTTAACATTTTTATAATTTTTAATGTGTTAAGCCAATGCATTCTCTTATATATGCGAGGCGACCTATGGTCGACTCGCATATATAAGAGAATGCATTGGCACAGGGCCGTTCTGTTTGGGTAAAGGGTTAACCCTGTATATTCCTAATGGATTCTCCAATGCAGTTATAAATGTGTACCTTGTCTACATTGGGATAGGCTATTATTATTTATTTGGTGGGGTGCTCGGGAAAAATAAACAGACGACAGATAATAAAACTGCAGAATGAGTCCTATTTATTGGAGGGAAATGCTCTGATAATAAGTTCAACAAACAACCTGTTGAACTTAGTATCTGAACATTCCCTCAGGGATAACTACTCATCAATGAGTATTTAGAATAAAAAAGGTTGATGCGAATCAAGAAAAGCGCATGCGCAATTATGGCGCATAGCTTTCAGACCAGGGCTGCAATAAACTATAACACAGTGGTAACCATTATTTTTACGGACCAAATTTTGTCCACACGTAATTTGGAAGGAGGTATATGATAGGTTGACAAATACACGAAATATTAATATTCGGCTTCATACGTAATGCTCTGAGAAATACTTGCCATGGTCACAGCCATTTTCCAGCTGTTTTCAATTGTTCGCAGATAAGTGAAACGAACGCTCTTTATTTCTACAATATCAAGCATAGACTAATACGGAACGCGCGTTCTTGTTCCATGTTGTGAAAATGGCTGTTTTGTTTTGTTTGGTACCCAAACATCTTGTTCATAGTTGTATTTTTTTTATTACTTAAATGCGTCTTTCTGTGACATATAATGTTCGTAGAAAGGTAATTTAAGTATTTATCGACCTATGTTGACACCGGTAAAATTCTAAATCTAATATTATTAAGTGTATTTCGGAGCGCAAACCTTCATGTGGCTTTAAAATATCATGCAAATTTTAATTGAAACTATTTTCAAAACATCGGAGATGAAACTTTCCACTTACTTTTATATGCTTGATAAAGAGTCGCAGATGTGAAACATTGTATGAGATAAAGTTCCCCCATGTCACTTGTTCGGAATAAGAGTTTACGCGATACTGTTCTGTTGAAGCATATATTTCTTACATTTATAGGACAGAAGAGCAAGTTCTTGGTGAAGACCGCTGGTGCTGGATCTGGTATATTGGCTGTCATCATTGAAGGTCCATCCAAGGTCTCGATGAGCTGCAAGGAAATGGACGATGGCTATGAGTTCAGCTACCAGCCACATTCACCTGGAAAATACCTAATTACTATCAAATATGGTGCCATACCTATCGCCGGCAGTCCACATGCCGCCATTGTCTCAGGTAAATATGGTGTCATACCTATCGCCGGCAGTCCACATGCCGCCATTGTCTCATGTAAATATGGTGTCATACCTATCGCCGACAGTCCACATGCCCCCATTGTCTCAGGTAAATATGGTGCCATGCCTATCGCCGGCAGTCCACATGCCGCCATTGTCTCAGGTAAATATGGTGCCATACCTATCGCCGGCAGTCCACATGCCGCCATTGTCTCAGGTAAATATGTTGTCATACCTATCGCCGGCAGTCCACATGCGCCATTGTCTCAGGTAAATATGTTGTCATACCTATCGCCGACAGTCCACATGCCGCCATTGTCTCAGGTAAATATGGTGCCATACCTATCGCCGGCAGTCCACATGCCGCCATTGTCTCAGGTAAATATGGTGCCATACCTATCGCCGGCAGTCCACATGCCGCCATTGTCTCAGGTAAATATGGTGCCATACCTATCGCCGGCAGTCCACATGCCGCCATTGTCTCAGGTAAATATGGTGCCATACCTATCGCCGGCAGTCCACATGCCGCCATTGTCTCAGGTAAATATGGTGCCATACCTATCGCCGGCAGTCCACATGCCGCCATTGTCTCAGGTAAATATGGTGCCATACCTATCGCCGGCAGTCCACATGCCGCCATTGTCTCAGGTAAATATGGTGCCATACCTATCGCCGGCAGTCCACATGCCGCCATTGTCTCAGGTAAATATGGTGCCATACCTATCGCCGGCAGTCCACATGCCGCCATTGTCTCAGGTAAATATGGTGCCATACCTATCGCCGGCAGTCCACATGCCGCCATTGTCTCAGGTTCGACTAACGTTATTGAATTGAATTGTGAATTGAATATTTGTTTATTTAAGAAATAACTCTTGTTCCGATTAAGGTTATGCGTTATAACCGAAAAGTTTAAAGACCGTAGTAGCTCGTTATAGTAAAGTTATCTTCAAACTGTTCGGTTAAAACTAATAATCTAAATCAAAACAAGGGTTATTTCTTATAATTTAATCCGTCATTGCACAGGAGAACCAAAAGTAGAAGGTAAAGTAAAACGAGCGTACAACTTAAGCCCCGGTTCCATATCCCCGATTTTCCACCCCGAATGTTCCCGAATGACTCCCGAATCATAATTTAGCAAAAATCGTGGAGTAAGTTCGGGACGAGTCGGCACAGTGAATTATTACCCCCGAACATGATCGGGGATATCGGTGCTATCGGGGTCGATTCGGGACGATTCTGGGCCCGCTCCCGACAGTTTTGAAATGTTCAAAACTATCGGGAACCAAGCCGAATCGCTCCCGATTTGTAAATCATCGGGATAAATTCGGGAGCAATTCGGCACCTATTCGGGAGTAGTCGGCAGTATTCGGCAATATTCGGGTGGATATTCTGGAGTAGTCGGCAGTATTCGGTAGCTTATTCCCGAATTCGCCATGTGTGGCTGCTTTTATACTGAGATCCGGTGTATCAGCAAAATTTGGCATCGATTCGGGACGTTCGGCAGCAATTAAATACCAATTCGGTATTTATTCGGCATCAATTCGGTATACCAGTTCGGCATTGATTCGGGGTATTCGGCAACAAGTCGTTAGTAATCTGGGTAATTCGGCAGCTACTCGCACGAAATTTCGGTATCAGTTCGGGATAATTCTTTATCATTCGGGAAGAAATTCGGAAGCATTCTGGAATACTCGGCAATGTTCGGGACGATTAAATTTTGTCATCAGTTCGGCGGCTTTTGGAATAAAACTCGTCCAGAATTCTCTCGAATGCTGCCGATTTGGTCTGGTCCCGAATTGGTGCCGAATATACTAATTCGGGACAGAAAATCGGGAATATGGAACCGGGGCATTAGAGATTATTTTCGACGAAAAAGATACATGAAGTTGAAAGAGACACGCTGTCAGCGTGTCACTCAAACATATAATTATCGATTGATCAAATGTCGTCAGAAATTCAACGTTATTGATTGGCTATTCACAACTTTTATTTTTATTTTTGTCAACTGGCACTCGCCAATTTTAACCGGATTCAACAACAAGGCTGGTGCGTAACTTTTATAGAATCAAATTGTTCAAATTTCGATTATTTCTGAGCCAAAATGCCCTATTTTAATGTAATTCAGTATGATAAACCTTGGTGATGTGTTGAAGTTATGGACTTCAGCAAATGTGTGGAAATTATCATATTAGTGTGAAATAACCATGTCTTGTATTATATATTTTTAATTCGCATCTTTAACTGGTATTCAGGATTAATGGGGTAGGGGTAACACCCTCCAACAGGTTGGATACACATAATCGTGCCAGTGCATTTTCTTATGTATGCGAGTGTCGATCCCATTGTATAGACTTTGATTGTTTAGCCAGACTACATAAATGTCCATTCTTATTTGTCGTTGTCCCTTTATTGGCAGTTTGTATCGTGGTGCCTTATTCGATTTCCTTATTCGAATGCCTTATTACTGCCTTATTCGATCCATTGGATAAAGAATTATCATGGTTCTCCGCTGGCCTCATCCACATATTCACATTCGACATGTTTGTACTTTATATATCACATCACAAACTGAGCGATGAACGGTGAACGACGAACTAATTCTACTATTATTATATAGAAACAGACGTTTATACACCAATGTTTAAAGTTAACAAGACAAAACCTAGATAAAATCAAATTATTATTACATGTATAGTTATATTACTTTTCAACGGGGACGACATGTAGAAAACTCTCTTGGTTATGCTGCCCCCGATAGCTCATTGCATGTTATCATATTACACTGTGTAGATAATTGTATATATTATATGAATGAGTTATGAATAAATAATCATAGTCATAGTCATATAATGATGTCGTTTGTTGTCTCTTCTATAGGTACTGGCAGAAAACCAGCGCCGATCCCCGAGCAGTCGTCTATGGTCGTAGAGACCGTAGATAAGAAGCCAGGTGCTGCAGCAAAGAAGTTCGTTGGTGATGCCAGCAAAGTGATAGCACAAGGACAAGGATTGAAGAGAGCATTTACCAATAGACTACTAGCGTTTACACTTAACTGCAAAGATGCAGGTACGCATGCGTAATAAAGGTCATCTATGGATCGATAATTTCTGGACTAACCCTTTTAGTGCCAGGGGCCGATCTCATCGGCCCTAAGTTATGGTCTGAAGAGTGCCCTAAACAAAATAAACAAATGAATTGTTTTTTTGTTTTTTTTAATATTTGTTTTGGGGTTAGGCCAATGCATTCTCTTATTTTTGCGAAGCGACCTATGGTCGACTCGCATATATAAGAGAATGCATTGGCATAGGGTATATGGGTTGATACAAAAATCGGACCTGGCACTCGAAGGGTTAACCCCTCGAGTGGATCCATTTTCCATCTGTTTCCGGGCGTACCACATCCTCTATAACTTAGCCGTTTGTTGATGAATTCTGACATTTGTTTGTTTGTGTTTATAACATTGTGTGACAGGATCACACATAAAATCAGACCTAAACTTTTGATCATAGTTATGGCCATTATGCTATAAATGTAAAGTAATGTCAATACCGTTAACGCGATAACTTGAACAAACATCACCCGATTTCATTCATATTTACTGTATGGACTTTTACCGCAATGTCTCGATCGAGTTCAAAAACCAGGTTACAGTAACTGTTATGGAACTTAGTTTGTCTATTATTTTAGCAATGTTAAGACCGTTAGAGTGATAACTTGAACTTAATGTCAACCAATTCATCTTCCACAACAATATCTCGAAACAAATGTCAACCAATTTGAAATTCTTTTCTGACATATTCACTCTTGTATGGAGAAAAAAAAAAGCTCGACGAAAGTAATTTTCGGTGCGCAAACCTTGTTCAACTCGAGCATTAATTGTGTATTATTATATAGAATGTGTTATCAAACAACAACCTACATTTTCCAGCTGAAATGCATATTCCAGGTTCACTCTCGATCAACCATGCCACATGTGGGGACAATCTTTAAATGATTAGTAATAATATACACAATTTGTTATGTAAATAGAAACACGAAATGGACTCATTATTTATATCTTATCTGTATATACATTTACACGCTGGAATGAATGCCAGTTAGAGGTGGCTCGCCGAGAAGATCATATAAGGCATTTCACGTCGACGTATGTTGTGAACGATGAGAATCGATTAGTGTTATATTCCAATAAGCTATGCAAGAAATTTACAAGAATACTTTTGCTCGAGTACTAGCCTTGAAATAGGGTGTCTGTCATTGCAGAATGAGGTCCACAGAGTGTGAATTTAGTGATGCTACCCCGCATAGCGGGCTAGCATCACCAAATTCACCCTATACTATGGGAACCTCATTCTGCTGAGGTGTAAGCAGAATGGGGTCCCCAGAGGGTGAATTTGGTGATGCTAGCCCGCTATGCGGGGTAGCATCACTAAATTCACCCTCTGGGGACCTCATTCTGCAAATGACAGACACCCTATTTCAAGGCTTGCTCGAGTACTCAGTACTGCAGAACACAAGTCTCGCGTCACAAGATTGGAAATTACCGAGGACCGCAACTCAAAACACACGTTTTATGATGTTATAGTACAGGGCATTGGCGTCATCCATATCATGATGTTCTCTACAAGAACATTGTTGTGAATCGAGACACTTTAACATGCAGGTGATGTTTCTATCGTGTGTTATATAGGCAGTGGTAACTATTGACACCATTCCCCACATACCAGTTAATCGGAGAAACTAGCTTGCCGCTGGTGAAGTTGGTCGAGTATAGAGTTGCTCCCCTTCTTACATTAGATCTCAACATTTTTACATCATTTAAAGACATATTATGTACTTGTTCGGGTGCGTTAAACAGCTAAGTACGTATTCAGGTGCTATGCCAACTGGAGGAATGTAATATTCTACTAACATAACCGAAAATCTCAAGCAAATCGACCGTATCACTCCATAGAAACATTGTCTGAACTACGCTAATTTGTAAATATTTACTACTCGAACCGGGATGCTTCTATCGGCTATAAACTAACGAAAGCGATTTAGCCATCGACAGTCACGGCATTTAATTAATATATAAGAATGACGGTGTGTGTTGTCACTTTAGATATAATATTTGCAAAAATAACTAATTTGAACAAGATTATTCTCCGTTTCTATTTGATCACCCTACCGGAGTGTTTCACATCACTTTAACTTTTATTGTATTTTTGCTATTGCAGGACACGCCCTTCTAACTGTGGGTATGATTTCTCCATCCGGGCTTCCCGAGCCAGAACTCAACGTCTTAAAGACATCGGCCACGGTGTACACGGTTAAATACAAGGTTCAAGAAATCGGCGATCACGTGCTGCACGTGAAATGGGGTGATGACGACATCAATGGAAGTCCCTTCTTTCTCTCCACATAAGTTATTCTCGTTGAGTTTTAATAGAGGAGCTGGAGGCGGACACATATACGTATAACGTGTACAAACATCATCACTCACCTAATTATCAACCAAGCGATTATGTTAACCCTTTACCCAACAGAATGGCCCTGTGCCAATGCATTCTCTTATATATGCGAGTCGACCATAGGTCGTCTCGCATATATAAGAGAATGCATTGGCTTAACACATTAAAAGTTATAAAATTGTTAAAGAATGTAAGAAAAAATGGTAAAAAGTGTTAAAAAAAGATTTTTTTTAGGCCAATGCATTCTCTTATATATGCGAGGCGACCTATGGTCGACTCGCATATATAAGAAAATGCATTGGCACAGGGCATAACTGTAACCATCACAATGTGGTCAATGAGCCGGTTCCAATGATATCCATATTTGTATGGTTTTATTGAGACAGACCCAAGATAATTTAGGCTGTTGCAGCTTTATTTGGCCGGTTTTGGCCGGTTTGTTGGGTAAAGGGTTAATTTGTCATGCATTTGAAGTTAGCATAATCTACATGTATCTGCATGATGCTGGAAACAACGTACATGTTAGTGTAAATTGGGACTGCTCACGTTGTGCGTATATCTTTCTGTTAGGCTACGTCCTCTAGTCCTCATGATGTGAAAGCTATGACTGTGTTTTGTTGGTGCTTGGAGATTCCAATTTTCGACATAAATCGCGAACAGAAATAAACAGGTCACTTATTCTTTAAACGGACATGGCTCATTCGAACCTCCAAATTTGTTTCTACGTAATTTGGAGCGACGGATACAATAGGTCGATAAATAAATAAACGAGCTATTGATATACTGGCTTCATATGCTCTGAAAAACACTTGCTAAAGTCACAGCCATTTTTCAGCCGTTTTCAACTTTTCTGTTCCATGTCGCGCAAATGGCTGTTTTGTGTTTTGTTTGGGACCCAAACACCGTATTCACAGTTGAATTTTTCATTAACTGGAGCATCTCAAGCCTTGAAATAGTGTGTATGTCATTACTTCTATGCGTCTTTTTGGATTACATCATGTTCGTAGAAAGGTAATTCAAATATTTATCGACCTATTTCGATACTGAGAAAAATTCGAGAAGGAATAATATTATGTGTATTTTTGGAGCGCAAACCGCCATGTGGTTTTAAATCATTCTCAACATTTTTAACGTTTTTAAAATTAGCGCTTGTTTGATAATCAAATGCAACCCAGAAATTTGGTTGTTATACGCGATCATCATGGGAATTTGTATTTTTAGACAAAATCTAAAATGTGTTCTCTCAATCTCCAAGCACTATGTTCGCCAGTGATCAGAATATGTTGCGAAGAAGTGTTATTTGTTACATGAGCGATTTTTTTTTCGGTTTTAAATGATACACGCATTGTTTTTTTCGAACTATTGTATGCTTAACCCACCTTTCCTCGCAAACAGGATCAGACGACTTTAATGGGTTTCATTGTTTCGTCTTCATCTTATGCATGCACATGACTTACTAAAAGATCAGAAATTTGTCCTTTCCTTCATGCTTATGAGTTATGCCCGAACAGGAAATAACGTAACTATAAATATCTGCGTACAAGTACTCTGCTTATGGAGACGCAATCTCTTAATTGTAGCCTTAAGATATTTCGAGGTACAGTGTAGATTTTCCTCAGAACATGATAATCCAGAAGGAATAAAGAATTTTGGATATAAAAGTTTAATCCTTTCTTTGTACTAATTACTCGTTGAAGAGTAGTTACCTATGAAAATGTTCAGCTAATAAGATCAACAAACTACTATAGGCCGTTTTGTTAAATTATTATTTGAACATTTCCAACCAAAGAATATGATTCCTTCTGTATACTTGTATTAGCTTTTCGTCTGCTCTTATTATCTGAACATCCCTCCAGATTAATAATATACCATTCCAGTGTATACTTTTATAACATGGGAGAATCCATTTGGCATAACAAGGGGGTTAATAAGGGGTTAATATACAATATACTCATGCTCCACACCCAGTTGTTCATCTATCTGTTCATTATAATTTATCTATTTCTATTTATTTATATTTCATCTATATATTTGCTCATGTAATTATTTTCAATTAGTTTATTTATTACAAATTCGATTGATTTAACACCTAGTTGCTGCGTGTATACTTTAATATAAAATTTTAATTCGAGTTGATACATGAATATTCAGACGTTTGTTATATCTCAGTAAACCCCTTTCTTTACCTAAAACTCATTGACGAATAGTTCCCTTATAGGAAATGAACCCATTTAGTAAAGAAAGGGTTTTGTCCAGATGTTTTTGTTAGAATTTTTAAAAGAAAGTTTACTAGCAAATCATGATCATCACCGTTACTGCACCCACTTAGATAAAACATCGCACCCTTTTAATGAGAGGGCGGTTACATTTTGGGCTCAAATAATGGAGCTTCAATCGCGTTTTGTTGAAATTCTGCTATTTGAGCAGAGTATTGTAGAAATAGCCACTATAAATGCTCACGCATCTTCCAAATACGAAACAAGTTTGCCTTAGTTTATAATATTTCCATTTGTCATGTTTCATCGTTTTAAATTTTACCATACAAATAATCACCTTGTGTCCTAACATTGTGTAACAATGTGTGTTCATTATGTTAGAGCGCATCCCATTTATATTCAAATGATTACCATTCGTGTTCTCCGTTTACCGTGTTCCTGTTAAAATGCTTACAATATACAGTAATGCCCTAAATAGTCGACTCCTTAACCACAGCAGAATTATGGGTAATTTTTCAGGATTTAGTCGGAAATATGGCTGGTTGCAATTCATCGGAAAGCTCTCATCGAGAGCTTTCCGTTGAATGGCAACAAGCCATATTTCCGACTAAATCCTGAAAAATACCCATAATTCTGCTGTGGTTAAGGAGTCGATTATTTAGGGCATTACTGTACCTCTTATTTTGAAGAGGATTTATATAGTAACCATGACCTTTATACTGTCGATTTTGTGATATCACGTGGCATGTAACATGAAAAATATTGAACATAATCAAAGCGTGTGAATGTCTGCTTGAAATTTGCAGCGTTTCAAACATCATAAAAGTAGTGGATAAGTTTTACACGTGTTCATATACCAATATTCGGGTAACCATGCAACCAAAACTGAAAACATACAATCATAGGACCCGTTCAGAATTTATCCTTTGATGAGGTCATATATAGCGTAACACAACCTCTTTCGAAATGTTAATAAATTTTACAGTGTAATTATTCCACGATTTCCCAATTTTTTTCGTCGTTTTGAAAGAAAGCAATTTTGCAACGTTTAGATTGTTAAATCGCACAGAGCACTTTTAATCATTGAACACTATCAGGTATATGTTAGAGTTGTCACGTGATATCGCAATAGACAGGTTTGTATAACCATGTATATGTTCATTGAATCCGTCCCTTTCATGTGAATCTACTCTCCTGTGCGAGCTTGCCGTTCGCTGCTTTAGAGTTATTTCCCGCATTGACTACGCTTCAGGATTGTTTGAAAAAAAACGTTAGTTCAAATACAATATATTGGTGGTTCAAATGTCTCCTGTTTTATCCCCTACCCATTATGTCCACGGGTGATTTATTTGTGTGTAGAGGCTTGGCGATGGGAGTGTGTCTTAAAGGTAGTCAATCCGATTAAGCGCCCTTCAATTACTATTTATTTATCTTTGGGGGGGGGGTAAAATATTTGATTCGAGTCGAGGAACCCACTCATCAAAGCTCAGAGTGATCAGATATCGATTGTTTAAATCTATTATTTTTCACCATCTGGAATATCTGACAAACTGGCAAACTTTCGTTGATAAAAATGTTGATAAATAACAGGTTTTGTGCAATTTTAAACTATAGTTGACTGTGGTTAGCATTATTTTTTGGGCAATTAATCGATTCTGATAATTGAAGCGGCATTTCCAAAACTTTGTTGTTGTTGGAATCTGATGATATGGGGACCATCGAATCGGATTGAGTACCTTTAACCTCAATTCAACAGTTGGGAATTTTATGCCTGACACAGCATTACTTGGAACATTCACACAAAATATAGGTTGAGATAGCTCATGCCACGAATCGCTGTACTATATAGCTACGCCCGTAGAGAATAAACTCCACCATAAAAAAAACCTGGGAACCTTTTGATGGATTGCATAGTGACAAGAATGTTCATGCAGTTGATCGTGATGAAGGGAGTCAAGATATACGAAAGTCTCTATGCCGAGACGATCAGTTAGTTCACAACAGTGAGGAACAGTTTTGACATCGACAGAGGCGTGCACAATTTCAGAGCTTTTATCCCGGCAAGTGTAAATTATGCTTTCCGCGTGGTATCTGCCATTTCAGCCGCAAGCGCATGGTTATGGTTGAACTTATGCTAAGTTATTCCAAGGTGGCGACATTCAGTTGTCGATAAACCAAGATCTATTATTCTAGATATGTTGAGACCGAGTCTCGTTGAAAACGACGACAGAACTTTTGGTTTTCGAGAAACAAAATCTCGATTTGGAACTCTATAAGTTGCATATCTCCAGTAATATATCGAGGCCTGATTTGTTCATAGCGATCAAGCAAATATCATCTGCCGTGGTCGGTGAAGTACAGTTCATATTGCCAATATGTAGGCCGCGGCTAGACTTTTGAATTATGTGCAAAACAGTTGTGCAAATCAATGAATATTAAGTAGAAAAATGGAGAGGTCACGGAGCCTTGTCTTGTTTCTTGGAGAATGTGGAAGTTATCAGATAGGCATCCACTACAGAGCACACTGCTGTAACAATTATCATGCATGTTGGCAATAATTCGAAGAACTTTAACACTGAATCCAAGTGCGCTTAATTTAAATAGGAGACACCATGCCACACACGGTATAAAGTTTTTTGGGAATCGAGAAAACAAACAAACGCTTTTGATCCATTATCCCCAATGTGGCAGATAGATTCTAGATGATGTCATATTGCAACCAATGTGGTCTTGGAACCCGAATTGGAGCTAATGAGGAATGAACATCGACGCGTTCTTGCTTGAGAATCGCGACATCATAACATCCTCAACGAGTTTATACAAAACTGAGAGCAAAGTTACTGCCCGTAGCTGTCAGGGATATATTTTGGTTCTGGCTCGCCTTTGTATTGTGGAATAATTATTCCAGCTTTCATGTCTACATGAATCCACTCATGTTTGATAATGGCGTTGAACAAGTTGCACAAGACCAGAGAAACTGAGTCTGGTGCACCAATTAAGTGTTCATTGACAATATCATCACACCTTGTGGACTCGGACTACATAGTTGACCGAAGTAATCTCGCCAACCAGATTATAAGTTACAGGGCGAGTTGTTGCCGGATACGGTGTCATATGAGGCGATGTGAGATTAATATCGGGCGAGGCGCGAGCCGATCCCGATATTAACTCGCTGAGCCTCATATGTCACCGTAGCCGGCAACTACGAGTCCTGTAACGATTTTATCATGCTATACATGTGAGAATTTGAATTACTTGTACGAAGTTTATAGATACAAGTAAGTTAAATGTGTCTCAAGGGCCATTAACATATGTAACCACCAAAAGTGCGACAACAAATTGAGTTTGTTAGTTAATGTATGAGTCTTTAGAATTCCTCAAATATATCACATGCAGGTTTCGGTACATGGTACTATGTCTTTAAATTCACAGAAAATTATTTTCGACAGATATCCCTTTTTTGGCGCCAAATACACCGAAAATATCCCCGAGGCGGCAAAGTTTCAGGACAAACAATATGGCGTCTATCGACCCCATATACCCCCTTGTGTCAATCAAGGTGAACCTAATATGCCATCATCTCCTGTCAGTATAGATCTCCATTCTCATTGGTCAATTTAATAGGCCAGCATGATAAAATAAACTCTGTCCGTGTGTTCTCCATCACCAAAATCTATCCCTGTTGTTACGCTTCGTTTCTGTGAGGCTGGTTTGGTCATCCACCAGACTGCCGTGACATCAGAGTGAGCCGCACTTTCGACATTTTCCATGAATATATGTTCAAGGCAACGTATTGCGTTTCGGATTTCTCTTCTGAGGCGACGTTTGGCGTTTTTGTATGACACGCATGAGTGAGAGCGAATTAACAGAATTTGGCTTCCCGTCGGAGATCCAGCGACGACGATTTTGTTTCACGTCGGTGTGTAACTTACTCAGTAGAGGATTCTAATATGTTTTTTTTAAATGCATCACACGAGGCTGACGCAGATCCATGCAACTTGACCATTCAACTATCTTGTATATAGAGTTTTAACATCTTGCTTATTTTCTGTCTGCAGCTGAGAAATTTCGTCTACATGACTCTCAAGCACATAATGATACAGATGTATGCTTAAATTCCGCCAGTGTTATTTCATGCGGGTTACTTCTGGCACGTCAACTGAACATTGGGTAGCGTATCGAGCATGTCACATGCAAATGGTTGGAGACCTTCATAGAGTCATCATCGAGGATTGAACACCGTTGCACGTTATGTGCCATATATTCCGATAACAGTATGTGATCAATCAGAATTGGATTTGCCCAGAAATAAATTGGCTGAGTGAGTGAGTAGCATGGGCCAGTGCACATCTGCGATGTCGTTGACGCCCATGCGTGTGCTTGTAATGAATTTGTTCAATAGTTTTGATCGAGATATTTGTGTCTGTTGTGTATTCCCGTCACCAGCGAGGTGGACATTGAAGTCACTCATAACTATTATGTGTCCTTGTTGCGCTAGCATATCTATCTGACCATCAAGAGTGCTCAAGCAGTCTTTAAGATAGTTGACGGTGTGGTTTCTACACGGCATATACACTTGAATTATATGTAACGTGTAGTCTGGTGAAACTAAAGCGGACCCCGCCAGAACGGTCACCTGGTAAGTCTATAACAGAACATCTCCCATGAAAATCATTTGGGACAAACAGGGCAACGCCATCCCGTGTGAATGAATTTCCAGATATTGTTGTGATGGTTCTGCCTGGTTTGGCAACAACATAATGTGAACTACTCAGGCTATCGAGTAAAACTAAGTTTTCCACACTTCGGAAATTTCGAAGGAAAGTAGTTTTCCGCCAGTTATAGGTACTCAACCCGTAAAGAGGGTCCCCATCTCAACAGATTCCAACAACAACAATCCGATCGGAGGGTCCTATATTACTATTTCTTTGGCTTTGGGGGTAAAAAATATTTGATTCGAGTCGAGGAACCCATCAAACAAAGCTCAGAGTTATTAGATATTGATTTTTGAAATTTGTTATAAACTCGAGATCAGTACTACTAACTGCCGTAATCTGCTCTGGATGTGTTCTCCAAATCTATTCAAACAGACAAGGCTGGATAACTCTAAAATCAAGTGGTAATTTTAACGCAATTTTTACTGAGTTCTGGGCCAGATAGTATTCCCGATAATGAAAAATAATAGATTTCTAAAATCGATATCTAACAAATCTGAGCTTTGATGGGTGACTTCCTCGACTCGAATCAAATATGTTTGACCCCCGAAGCCATTGAAATAGTAATTGAGAGGAGTTTTATCGGGTTGAGTACCTTTAAGAAGTGATGCGATGTATTTTCGTACTGTGCTTACTCCGGTAGCGTTCCACGCAAGAAAGTCAAGATTGATCATTTGTGTCTCCAGTATCTCTGCCTCTTGGCGGGTCTGAAGTCCATGGTCGGACAATGATATTATCAGGCCAGAAATGTTCCCGGTATATAATTCCTTCACATCGCTGGATAAGATATGTACACGAGCGGACTGACTTCCATACATCCTGCTGCTCGTGGTGCGAATAAACGTTGGGGTGATGTTCCGCTTCTTGAAGAAATCCCACATATCGATTATGTTGATATGTATGTTGATGGACTCCCTTGAATCCACTAAAGTCTTCGTAACGGTCCTCCTTTAAAAAAAATGAAATTCGTTCCCCTTCTCTGCATCGTGAATGTTCGTTTATGACTTCATCTTGGTTATGCATGTGTAGACCATCGGGATTAAGATGTTTCGTCTTGTTGGCCACTTGCGTGCGACATACTGCCTTTCTTCTTGAATTCATCAGAAAGTGTAATGACTGAAACACTATTGAAGTCATCAATATTCTGCATGGATACTACGATATTTCTCGTAACCATCGCTATTGTCCTTTCTTGGGTTTTCACTAGTATCGGGGTTATGTCTGATAGGGCTATTATGAATCGTACGTGACACGTAGGGGAGCAAACACACAGCATGCTGTCCCTCAAATTTGCCTTTTATCGGCGACATAATGCTAAGAATAATTTATGTAACACCATGCAGTGGTCACGACGGAGACGACATGACAACTTGATAAGGCGTTTCGTGGATTGTTCAATTTTGTCTGTATTCTGGCCTACAAATCCAAAATGAATTCAGAAACCGTGTCATGACGTCTTAGTTTTTCGTTTTCGTTAAGCCAACCAACGAAATTAGTCTAAATGAAATTAATAGGCCTAAATCACATGGGAATTCTTCGTAAGTTGTAATTTCATTTTCATCGCGATGCTCCATTCCCGATTCCGCGTTTTTTGGCAATGTCCACACGGTTGGTAACCGGAAGTCACGTGACAATTTCTCCAAAATGTATACCCACGATCTTGAAAAATCACTGATGGATATAGAAAAATATATGACGTCATTCACCTACCTTAGGTATAAGCACCCTTTGTGGTTGCAATTATTTGGTTTGGAATGAACTTCCTGGACATCTGTGGCATGTACGTCTGTGGGGGGAATTTCCGTCTTATCGCGGGCAACATATATGGCAGGATGCACCGAGTTAGTTAGATCTTTCGACAGAATTGCCTAGATGATATACATGTAACTTGCCTTTCTGGACCAGTTAATCGGAAACGAATGATCGACCGGCTCGGAAATATTCGGAATACTGTTCTTTTGTGTCGCTGATTGAGTCAGTGAGAAGTCACTCGGTGATACTGGTGTTTCGTCCTTTGAAACTGGTTCCGGACCCTTATTTAACGACACTTGGTCAGTCTTGGGCTTGGTGTTCGACTGATGCGGACATGCCTCAATGTAGGACACCTGTGAATTATGCTTGATGAACAGATCTCTAATATGTCAAACACCGTAGAGAGGCTTTTATCTGCGTTGTCCATATGTTTCTTCGCAGCGTCGCCATTGGCAATGCATTTCCCACTGAAAGTGGACATAAGTCGATCGAGAGAATCATTTTTGACAAAAGTTTTAGACATGACTGTCATGTACTTCGGAGTTAATTGTCAGAAAGTTGTGGTAGTCATCCTGTGACGAGAGAGCATTTTGCTGGAGGAGTTTAACTCTGTTTCAAATTGTCAATACCCATACACTTTTAGTCTCTAATTCTGCCGAAACCGAGACTTAATTCTGTGACATTCCCTATCGTAAATTTAGAATTTGAATCGCAATGAGATTTGACAGCTGTGATGGTCTTCTGTAATACAGTGAGTTGACCCAAGATTTGGTCTTGTGTTTCGAAAATTATTTTAACACATGACTGCATTTCTTAAGTAGAGTTAAATCGATCAACACTTCTGCTAGTTTTTTTAACACATGTTGAGTTGCAATTGCAAGACTGATGGGTTATGTTTTCTGTTTGCGCATTGACTGTCCGTGACCGATCACATGAGCGTTCGGAGACTTTTGGTGATGACGTCACGACTGCACCACAAGTATATGTGTATATGTGTCTTTCGCGTGTTTCTCACACATTGGTTTTTCTGAGTCTCTTTTGGAATCTCAACTTCAACATGTAGGGCTGTAGATCATCACAACGTTTCCGGGCCTCTTCGAATACGCTGTGTCTCAGAGAATTCAGATTATGTTCTGGCATCTTTTGTAAGAGTTGCTTAATGAATGTGTCTTTGGGGAGACGCAGTATACTCCGAAGAGGTGAATATTCATCGATTGAGAAGCGTTCATTTGCATGCGACATATTCGTCATTTTGGTAGTCTGCGCTCCGTATTTGCGAACATTGCGTTTGATGGCTGTATCGAATAATGAAATTTATGTGGTGATACATGTCGTCGGTTGATCAACACCTATGTAGAATCTCCAGTTCTAAAGAACAATTTCTATCACTACCAGTGGGGTGTTCACACATGCCATAATTTAGTACGAGTATTATATATAGCTATCGACCTACATTTTGTCGATAATACAGACGGGTTATTGCTAGGTTTAATTTGAGACTTGCCATTTATATTTCACTTTCAGTGCCGGTCACATTGAACTTCAGTGCCAGTGTGTGGGGTGTTCACACGTGTCATGAAATTAATACGAGTATAATATATAGCTATCAAAGTTCAAAGTTCAAATGTTTATTTCTCAATTAACCCTTTACCCAACAAACCGGCCAAAACCGACCAAATAAAGCTTCAACAGCCTAAAATATCTTCGGTATGTCTCAATAGAACCATACAAATATGGATATCATTGGAACCGGCTCCTTGACCACATTGTGATAGTTACAGTTATACCCTGTGCCAATGCATTCTCTTATATATGCGAGTCGACCATAGGTCGCCTCGCATATATAAGAGAATGCATTGGCCTAAAAAAATCTTTTTTTTAACACTTTTTACCATTTTTTCTTACATTCTTTAACAATTTTATAATTTTTAATGTGTTAAGCCAATGCATTCTCTTATATATGCGAGGCGACCTATGGTCGACTCGCATATATAAGAGAATGCATTGGCACAGGGCCATTCTGTTGGGTAAAGGGTTAAATCATGTTACATGATATTATGAGCAGATAATACATAATTATACAATACATGGTGTGCAACAGTGGAAAAGAGTTTTTCAGTGTGAGGGGGGGGGGAGCTATTAAATATTTATATTATATTATAGGGCACCATAATGTTGTTTGATGACATGCATCACTAAATCGCGCTATCTCCTCGAAACTGTTGGAGATATCGTGACTGAGTGCAGATATCTTGCATTATTCGTAATTAACTCTTGCGTTTTGTATAAATGTGGAGACTTTAATCAATATATTCTTATTTTTGGAGCTAAACAATTTAGTAAAATTAACTAAATTCGGATAATTTCGAAAGAATTTGGGAATATATTTTTTTCTCAGATAATCAAGCGAAGAGCATTGTAAAATACAATGATATTCATCTCCAAGTAACCCTATGTTACATCTCGTACATACTCTATCTTTCCGATTGGTATCATTCCATGATCCAGTTTCAATGGGAAGTCTGTGATTGGACATTCGAAATCTAGTAAGGATAATTGCATCCTTGCGATTCAAAATTTTCAGATAGTCTTCAAGGCCAAATATTGTTTTCAATTTTTTGTATGTGGTACATTTACTTGATTGTTCCATGTTAATTTTCCATTGCAGTACGTATTGGTCCTTCAGTGTTTGTTGGACAATATTATTCATATTTACAACATCAATGGTAATATTATCCTGGTCCCACCATAGAGACGGTAGCCCCGATTCAATTAGAATTTTATGGATATATGATAGCCATGGATGCTTATATTCACCATTTCTATACCATTTTAACAGAAGGGAGTACATCATCCTACTCATTCTGCTATCATTACAATTAACTAATTTTTCCCAGTATGATACCATTCGACATTTTACATCCAGCTCTAATGGGAACATTCCTGTCTCGCCATATACCATTAGCGATGTTGTACTTGTTTTTACATTTAGGATAAATTTAAAAAAATTTAATTGTAATTTTTCTAGGGATTCTAGACATCCATAACCACATGTTTCTGTCCCATATAGTAGAATAGGTTTGACAGTTTTATTGAACATGTCTAACTGACATTCGAATGGCAAGGACAATTGGCGTATTTTATGGATAAGACCATACATAGATCGGGTAGCTCTTGTAATCAGATCATTTTTTGCTTTGGAAAACGTGTTTAATTTAGTAAACATAATTCCAAGATATTTGTAATGAGTGACATATTCAATATGTGTTCCATTAATGTATAACTTACGTCTTGGGGTACGCCCTTTTCCGAATACCATAATCTTTGTTTTCGACGTATTGACATTTAATTTCCAAAATGAACAGTAGTCGTCAAAAATGCTCAAATATTTTTTCATATCATTTGTACTTTCTGCAAATATTACAGTATCATCAGCATAAAGCATTAAATAAAGTTTTACATACGTTTTAAGTTCATCAGTAATTATCGTTTGCAATCGGTGTTGACCTGGGACATTATTAGTTTCAAAGAAACTCTCTAAATCATTAAGGTATATCGAAAATAAAAAAGATGATAAATTTTCACCCTGGAGCACTCCAGAGTACGTTCTGTAAGTATCTGATGCGTCGCCATTGATTCTAACCAGGGATTTGACACTGCTGTACATGTTTTGCTATCGACCTACATTTGTTGATAATATACACGTGTTTTGCTAGGTTTAATTTGAGACTTGCAATTTATAGTTCACAATCAATGGCTGTCACAATGCACGTCAGTGCCAGTGACACGTTCGAACAATAGCTTTGGCTGTATATTCTCTACGTCTAACCGTACGAGAAACTTGCGCACAATACTCATAGAATTCATTGTATGGGAACAATCCACGTTATTCCCACTCGATGTTGGCTTACGTCAATTTAAAAAATTACTTACCCTGTGATATGACCTCGATTTTTCGGTACAATTTCTTGCAATAACTTTGACTCGTAAATCTTACGGTAATAACGTTCCAGTCATTTTATGGTCTCATTTGTTAACGCTTTACCCAACAAACCGGCCAAAACCGGCCAAATAAAGCTTCAACAGCCTAAAATATCTTCGGTCTGTCTCAATAGAACCATACAAATATGGATATCATTGGAACCGGCTCCTTGACCACATTGTGATAGTTACAATTATGCCCTGTGCCAATGCATTCTCTTATATATGCGAGTCGACCATAGGTCGCCTCGCATATATAAGAGAATGCATTGGCCTAAAAAAACACTTTTTACCATTTTTTCTTACATTCTTTAACAATTTTATAATTTTTAATGTGTTAAGCCAATGCATTCTCTTATATATGCGAGGCGACCTATGGTCGACTCGCATATATAAGAGAATGCATTGACACAGGGCCCTTCTGTTGGGTAAAGGGTTAACGCTTTAGCACTCTTTGGTGCACAACTTATCATAACGACTGTCACCACGAACATAAAACTGACGTATGTGCAGAAAATACGCATTCTTCTTAGATATCGATATGATAACCTCAAAACTCACAATCGCTATCTAATATAAAGTCAGGTGTATTGTATCAACTCCAACAATTGCACCATCAACGCAAACGAACATGAAACGGAGGCACAACACCTGAAATGTAATATGATCCTACAAAACAAAACAGCTCCGCCCACATGCATCATCCAATGTTTCCACTTCATTCGCGAAGGGAATGGCGAAGTCTGCATGTACATTATATTAACAAGTAAAAGGCTCGAATGACAATTTTTTTTTTTTTTTTTTTTTTTTTATTTTTATTGGAATTAACATACATCAATGAAGGAATGTAAACATAAACAGAGGTACATATTATTATATATCAAGTGACATTCTTCCAATTCGCTCACATCTCGCTCGCTTCATTTACACGTCTTTCGTACACCACATGCACTCCCAGTGACTGACATGTAAGTTGGAATTAATGGAATATATGTTCAAATTAATATATTACTTCAGATTTTAAATATTTCAACTTTCTTCCTGTGTACGGCGTATCGGCACGACATCGAATGACAATTTAATAGAGAGCTTCAAGACTGTTAAAAGCATGTTAGTTTGTGCTGGAAAATGGTGAGCACCCATTTTGCAAGAACTGTTACATTCAAGAACCAGCCCGATTAATACAAATGTTGGTATGCAGGTCATTTACTCAAGCAGCGAGCAATCAACTGAAAATAGGCCACAGTATTAGAGACAGCTGATCAGCTATATAAGAAAATGTATTGGTACAGGGTTATAGCAACAAACTCAGGCAGCTTCCGCCATGAAAGGGTCAACAATCAATATGAGAAGATCGCGATATTTGAGTTTTTATATCATATGTCAATATTTCCGAATGCATAAACGTACAAGAAAACCAATGTCAGAAATGGTAACGCGCTCAAGATCATATATCATATACCCATGTTTGTAATTATAGAATATAAAATATATTGGTTTTACGAATGACCAACTCAGAATTCCGTTAAAATAACAATAACAACCAGCACCTAATTAACGAACCGGCGGCCGACTCGGCCGTCTCCGACCACAACCCTCAGTGGCTGCAGAACGAAAAATGTCTATAAAAGTTGAAATATAAGACTTACAAATTATCGTTTTCATTTCTTTTATTTTTAATTGACATAGCTTGTCACAAACCAAAAATCAACATTATTGACATAATAATGTAAAGGACAATAAACGAAATTGAAATTCCCAACCACACCTTTTAACGGACTTGGCCTCCTGGTCGCGCAGTTCGACTTTTAAATGCGTCCCAAAAATTCCCATTTTTCTATAAATAAAACCCCCAGAGTAAACTCCAGCGCCCAGGCGAAACAAGAATTTGTACATTAGTATACACGCGGCGCGCGTAATAAACAGTAAGCTATATAGTGTCAACTCGTAGGGGACGGCTTTAATTTCAAGGGAACAAACCAGTTAGCCTTACCCTTAATACTTCAGCACAATATAGATCTTATAGTCAATAAATGTGGGCTCAGCTAGATCATATATGTCTCTACTTATTGATCCGATTCGTCCTCTCGATTTTAAGTGACAGCCGCACTTATTTTACAGCCGAATGGAAATTAGCCACGTATGTCTAAATCATGTGGCAGTCGACTGGAAAATAGCCACGTATGTCTATATCGTTATGTGGCAGCCGACTGGAAAATAGCCACGCATGCATGTCTAAATAATTATGTGGCAGCCAACTGGAAGATAACCACGTATGTCTAATCATTATGTGGCAGCCGACTGGCAAATAGCCACGCATGTCTAAATAATTATGTGGCAGCCGACTGGAAAATAACCACGTATGTCTAAATCATTATGTGGCAGCCGACTGGAAAATAACCACGTATGTCTAAATCATTATGACTTGTGGCAGCCGACTGGCAAATAGCCACGCATGTCTAAATAATTATGTGGCAGCCGACTGGAAAATAACCACGTATGTCTAAATCATTATGTGGCAGCCGACTGGAAAATAACCACGACGGATTGGATTAATTTTATACTTAAAGATTAGTTTGTTAAATACAAACATACATAATGATTTAGTAAATCACTTGCGTCAACTTAGTTTTGTGGATGATTCCACTTAAAGATGCATTATCCGAATTAACGCTCCTAAATTACTATTTCTTTGGCTTCGGGGGTAAAAAATATTTTATTCGAGTCGAGGAACCCACCCACCAAAGCTCAGATTGATCAGATATCAATTTTTTAAGTTTTTTATTTCTCGAGATGTGCAATAATTTGTGGCCCAGCAACATGTAGTCAAACGGACGGTCTCGGACAAAATTGCGGATGAGGATGGATGTCTCTAAAATCAAGTGCTAATACGGCCAAATTTCGTGATACTTAAGTGATCGGCCATATTTTGTATAACAAAATGTTGATAAATAACATATTTTGGGAAATTTGATACCATAGTTGACAGTGGATAGCATTATTGTGTTGCAATAAGTCGATTCTGATAACTAAAGCATATTTTGAAGAAATGTTGTTGTTGTTGTTGTTGTTGTTGTTGTTGTTGATGTATCTTGATGATATGGGGACCGTCTGATCGGATTGAGTACCTTTAAAGTGAATCTTCAAGCGTGAAACAAGATATGGTAATTTTTCACTTCTGACGCCCTTTAATATTCGACGCCGAAGAAGAGTGACCTTTGCTTATTTTTGAGCCGATAACTTTTATGATTTTAAAGTACTCAATCCGATCAGACGCTCGTAAATTACTATTTCTTTGGCTTCGGGGGTAAAAAAAATAAATGATTCGAGTCCAGGAATTAACCCACCTATCAAAGCTCAGGGTGATTAGATATCGATTTTTGAAGTTTGCTATTTATATTGTTTGTGGACCAGAAGAACGTGGTCAAACGGACGAAGATGTGGATGAAGGTGGATAACTCTAAAACAAGTGGTTATTATTAGGATTTGATTTTAGAGCTACCCACCTTCATCCGCATCTTCGTCCGTTTGACCACGTGCTTCTGGTCCACAAACAATAGAAATAGCAAACTTCAAAAATCGGATATATAATCACCCTGAGCTTTAATGGGTTGGTTCCTCGACTCGAATCAAATATGTTTACTCCCGAAGCCAAATAAATAGTAATGAGTACCTTTAATAAGTTTGTTTGTTTGTTTTTTACATATCGAGTTCACGTGTAGCGAAGTATGTATCTCGTGTATTTATCGAGAAATTTTGATCACCGACATGTGACAAAAGCGATGAATTACTTGCGCTATAAAAGTTTTATTTTACGAATCGCTGCAACATTCTGCTTGTTGCCATTTTGAGGTAATTTCCAAACAATTAGATCGCATTTACTGGGAGCGTTATGTGTTAGATTGTTCAAGTTGTTTGTTTGTCAATCGCGTGCTCGACTATAGAATTCCCAAATACACACTACCAACGTTATATGTTTATGTTCTTTGCATGAACAAATTTCAGTAGACCACGTGCATAACTTGAATGTCGTATAGATTCAATGTCCTAAATAACTGTTTGAGATGTGAAGTACACCATTGTTATTCGTGTATCAGCTACCTACATGACAACAAGTGAAACTGTAACCTGACACTATAGATAACCAGATAACGGGTTTAACGAGGAAAACCGAGATTTCACGAGAGGATAATATGCCGTTATATTGGAGAATTGTAACAGAAGATAAATCAACTCAAACTCTACCCGATGAACTTGAGATATAGTTGTACTTCGCACCAAACTGAGACTAAAATATATTAAATACGCAGAGATAAATTTCGTAAAAGGTTTCACTAATAGATGATAGATAGGGTTACCACAAATACCAACACTTTGTGTGGTTGTTTTGTTGCCCATGCATTGCCCAGCTACTTATGTAGCATCGCCCGACATTCTCATGCCCTCGTACATATATGTTGGTTAACCCGTCGCCCTGGTATAACGTGATGTAGCCCATCATTGTTTTGCACATTTGTGACCCGCCATATCAAATCCAGTCGGAAGTCGGGATTTTTTTACCCTGTGCCAATGCATTCTCTTATATATGCGAGTCGACCATAGGTCGACTCGCATATATAAGAGAATGCATTGGCCTAACAATTTTTTATCATGTTTTTTAAATAAATGTTTCTTACAATTTTTAGGACATAAAATAAAAAACATCCATTACCCTGCAGGGAGCCCCACACATATATAGAAGCACATAGAAGAGTGTCGTCTGCTCGTTTGTCTGGGGCTCTGTATGGGTGAAATTATAAAAATGTTAAAGAATACAAGAACAAATTATAAAAATTGTAAACAATTGTTAGGCCAATGCATTCTCTTATATATGAGAGGCGACCTATGGTCGATTCGCATATATAAGAGAATGCATTGGCACAGGGTACAAACAATCCCGACTTCCGACTGGATTTGATATGGCGGGTCACATTTCATAGTCCCCGTATAGTTACCTTACTCGCAGTTGTCAGCCATGCATGGCGCGCGAACTGAAACACACCAATTTATCGGCAAAAGCCAATGGCAGTTTTGTCTCTTAATCTTTCTTGAGTTATAAAAACCACCACGATGTAAATGTACAATCTTAGAACAAATATGTATACATTCTACACAATATGTGTTACATTTAATCTTAAACACAATTGTGTAGAAATGACACATGACACATATGTGTCGGTGGAATTTTCACAACAATGAATGGCTGCGGACACACGTACCACAGTGGCGATGGCATAGTAGGTGTGACAATTTATTATGGTGGAGTTTGGTGACAATTGGTCCATCATAATTCTGTGCCATAGCTGTCCATGTCGCCCGCTGATTTTCCGCACAATGAGTCGACTGGACCAATTAACCATTGCTTTTCACCAAGGTTGATCTCTACTCATTACGTTTTGCTAAATTGTACTCACGACGATATATATAATTGCACGATAGATCGTCCAGAATTGTGTTTGACCGTGGCCTGGTGGCAATTCCTCATTGACTCACATATCATTATTGTGGTCGTGTTTTAATATGATCTCAATGCATGCATGTTTATCTACTTATATTAAATTCATTAGTAAGAACAATCATGGCTGTTGAGATGGGTTATTCATTAAGTTATCAAGTGGACTTGTGTGTTAGCATGCAAAATATAACACTGCGTGTTGAGTAAAGATCAACATGGACAAGACAATCGGGTAGATACACCCTTGAGATATCGACCGTCGCTGGTAGAGCTTGGTAGACTCATTGTGCGAATATGCAGCGGGCGACACGGCTAGCTATGGCATATTAACTGTGGCGACAAATTGTCACCAAACTCCACCATAATAAATTGTCACACCTACTATGCCATCGCTACTGTGGTACGTGAGTCCGCAGCCATTATGAGTGAATATGTGAGTATATTATAGTTAGTAGATGAGATATGTTCTACTTGAGACACAAACCTCGTAAAAGCCACCATATTTAAATCTGGCAGCAGATTTAGAACTGCGTGCTACACAATCATTTGTTGTTCAGTTTTGACACAAACACAGTGTATAACAAATTTTAAAGCTGCTGCCAATTTTCTGTTCTGTGGTAGCATTTACGTGTGTTGTGTCTCCAATAGAACACATCTTATCTAATAACTGTGATACACTCATATATTCACTCATATCCAACGTTGAGGAAACACATATTTGTCATGTGTCATTTCTACACAATTTATTTTGTTTAAAATTAAATGTAACACATATTGTGTAGAATGTAGAATCACATAACAACGGTCACTTATATTATATGTTTGTGATGCTGGTTGTCCAATAATAAATTTCGACAAATGCTTGTCAGAGAATAGCTCCAACTAGAAAAATGAAAATAGTTCACCTATCCTTGTTAAAAAAAACTTACATTTGGAAGTCGTTTCAAAAATCGGACTTGTTTTTTGCCACAAATCTATTATATATTTTTGGAAGATCTGTCTGTGTGTCTGTGTGTCTGTCTGTGTGTTCGCGATGAACTCGAAAACGGCCCACCCGATTTCGATGAAACTTGGTATGTGGGGGTATTTTCGGCCGGGGACGAACATATGCATATTAATTTGTCCGTGCGACGTCACCTTGACCTTGAAATTGGGGCGTTTCAATATCACGGGATTTCGATGAAACTTGGTATGTGTGGGTACTTTCTTATGGCGAGTCTCGTAAGCGTATTCATTTGCCCGTGCTACGTGAGATTTGACACAAACCTTTGACCTTGAAATCGGGTAACTTCAAGGTCAAATCGCCAATTTTGATGGGATTTCGACGAAATTTGATACGTGGGGTTACTTTTGTCCACTGATTGTTTTGGACGGGTCCAATCGTGACCCCGACCAGACCTTGACCTCGACGGGCACGTTTGTCTGGTACTTTTGTCCGGGCAGTGTTTTTGGACTGGTCAAATCGTGACCCCACTTGACCTTGACCTTCAAAATGGACAATTCAAGGTCAAAGCCCGGACGAAGTCGGGTCACCTTCTAGTTGTATATATTTTGCACCAAATCTGGACATATCTAGTAACTTCCCGCCATGTCAAGGTTATCGTTAGGATCCCGCCCCAATCCGTCACGTTACAGTTAGTTTAAGCGTTATATATGGTCATTTGGGTTAGAATATTAGTGTTCCGTCTCGACTAATCCGCCCTGTTGTGGTACAATCACGTCCCGCCCCGTCCAATCCCATCCCGTCACGCCCCATCGATACCACTTCCCCATCCATTATCCCCTAAACTCGGCCTCACATTTTGAGTAAGACACACGTGTATTATCGGCACGCGCAGTGACATGCGAGCTCAGCGCAATAATTCCTGAACGTTATTATTATATTAATTAGAATATAATTATGATATTCGATTTTTGTTGGGTTATCTAGTGTTGACTGTGAGATAAATATGGGTGATAAAGGTGATCGAACAATTTTGCAACATGAAAAGACAAATTAAAATGGAATTATATTTTTTCTTGAAGGTGTCTTTACTCCCTCTTTGGTTGTGATAAGGAAATCATATTATTTTCTTTTAAACCCCAGCCGTTTCGAGATCGTTTTTCCTTGTTAAAATGTGATTATGTGATAACAATGGATATCAAATTCGTCTTAATTCTATACAATTCTTTCCCGGTTAGGATCCCGTCGCGTCCTCTCCCGCCCGGTTAAGGTTTGATCAACTCACGTCTCCCCCTTGCATCCAATATCTCGTCACACCCGACAGGCCGACACCGCCCGTCTATTTCCGTCCCATCCCTGTCAGGGTTGGGGTTGTAGTTCCCCGTCCGGTAGGTTAGAGTTAGTGTCAAACACACATGGATAACTAATCAACATTAAACCGGAAGTGATATATAATCTGATCACAAAGACCAGGGTCCATAATGGGACAATCAGTTCCTATCAGTAATAACATAACACACTATGTAGCACGGCCACTGTTCTCGGCCTCCCTGTATATATGGAACTAGAAGGTGACCCGACTTCGTCCGGGTTTGACCTTGAATTGTCTATTTTGAAGGCCAAGGTCAAGTGGGGGTCACGATTTGACCCGTCCAAAACACAGTGCCCGAACAAAAGTACCCGACAAAAGTACCCGTCGAAATCCATCCGGTTTTACCCGATTTGACCTTGAATTGACCATTTTGAAGGTCAGGTGGGGTCAAACACCAACACCCCAAAAATGGTGGAAATCGGCCCAGCGGATACCGGGAAATCGGCCCAGCGGATACCGAGATACCCTATGCATCAAATTTCGTCCGTAAAAATCCGCCAGTTTAACCCGATTTGATTTCCACTCAAGTATATAAACGCGCCTCATACACACACGCTCATTAATTATCAAGTTTCAACGTAAAGATAAATTACCATCGGTGCCCGAGATATCGCCAAGACTCAAGTATATAAACGCGCCTCATATACACACGCTCATTAATTATCAAGTTTCAACGTAAAGATAAATTACCATCGGTGCCCGAGATATCGCCAAGACGTCTGAAACAGTCAAATGCATCGGCCGGTTAAGCGTTAACGTGATCTAACGTTATGAACTCTAACGACGTCTTAGAAGTTACGCATTGTTTTTATCCTGACGGAAGATAGTACCACTTCTTCTTGATAATTGAGGCAGATAACTAAAACGGATACATACGCATTATATATCGTTGGAAAGAGGAAACACGAAAGATTCTCACAGTGTCATTATTATGACTGGCATTTAATTATTCGCGCTGTTTCGAATCGAT
The DNA here is from genome assembly GCA_032622095.1 of Siphonodentalium dalli. Lineage (NCBI taxonomy): Eukaryota > Metazoa > Mollusca > Scaphopoda > Gadilida > Siphonodentaliidae > Siphonodentalium > Siphonodentalium dalli. The sequence continues at coordinate 220,014,530 of CP136065.1, read as the reverse complement.
TTGTAAGCACCGAACTCAAATGAAAGTCCCGTAACACAGCGTAAAAACAGATTTGACCTCGGCACGTGAAAAGTTGACCTCGGATCTGAAAATCAATAGGCCTATGTTACTCCTGACCCGAAAATACCCCCACATACCAAGTTTCATCGAAATCGGGTCGGCCGTTTTCGAGTTTATCGATTACACACACACACACACAAACAAACAAACAAACAAACAAACAGATCTTCCAAAATATATAATAGACTAGCCGATGAGCCCGACGTTGTCCGGGCTATTCAAAAACCAAATTTCAAGTCGATAGCTCCACCCGTTTCCGAGATCTGGTCTTCGCATGCATTTCAAGTCGGGCTCGGCGACCCGATAAAATTCGTATCCGGGGCAAGATACATTCACATACCAAATTTCAAGTCGATAGCTCTACCCGTTTCCGAGATCTCGTCTGCGCATGCGCGAAGCTGGCGTCGCACGGGCTCGGCGACCCGATAAAATTCGTATCCAGGGCAAGATACATTCACATAACAAATTTCAAGTCGATAGCTCCACCCGTTTCCAAGATCTCGTCTGCGCATGCGCGAAGCGGGCGCCGCACGGGCTCGCCAATACGACAACGTCCACCGCCTGGTCAAACTACACACACGTACCAAGTTTCGTCCCGATCGGTCGAGAATCGTAGATTTGTATCAATGACAGACAAACATACAGACAGACAGACAAACAGAGGTCTTCAAAATATATATGAGATAACGACATTGTAACGGCATTCGTGGGAAATTAATTACATTTGTGAAACTCTGAAAAAGTATACGCAGTGACGACAGTGAAAAAAAGATTCTGATTTCAGAAGTCACCAAGTAGTTCATAGTTGAGTATTACATGTAACCCATTAACCATAAACTAACTGATTACATACAACCCATTAACCATAAACTCACTTATTTTCTCGTTGACCGGGCTATTCAAAAACCAAATTTCAAGTCGATAGCTCTACCCAGCCCGACGTTGTCCGGGCTATTCAAAAACCAAATTTCAAGTCGATAGCTCTACCCGTTTCCGAGATCTGGTCTGCGCATGCGCGAAGCTGGCGTCGCACGGGCTCGGCGACCCGATAAAATTCGTATCCGGGGCAAGATACATTCACATACCAAATTTCAAGTCGATTGCTCCACCCGTTTCAGAGATCTCGTCTGCGCATGCGCGAAGCGGGCGCCGCACGGGATCGCCAATACGACAACGTCCACCGCCTGGTCAAACTACACACACGTACCAAGTTTCGTCCCGATCGGTCGAGAATCGTAGATTTGTATAAATGACAGACAAACATACAGACAGACAGACAAACAAACAGAGGTCTTCAAAATATATATGAGATAACGACATTGTAACGGCATTCGTGGGAAATTAATTACATTTGTGAAACTCTGAAAAAGTATACGCAGTGACGACAGTGAAAAATAGATTCTGATTTCAGAAGTCACCAAGTAGTTCATAGTTGAGTATTACATGTAACCCATTAACCATAAACTAACTGATTACATACAACCCATTAACCATAAACTCACTTATTTTCTCGTAGATTCAGGGGGTGGAAACAAGTTTTTTTCCGGGCACGTATGCCGGGGTGGGTGGGTGGTCGACAGGACCAACAAACATTTTTTTCCGCAACTCAAAAATATTTTTCCTGCAAGTCTTTTTGACTGTTTTTGCAATGAGTTTGGCTTAAAGCACATCTATATGTCAAATTAACATAAATGACAAATTTCATGATTATCAGACAAACAGTATAGCCTGTAGCCCATGCTAATGGATTGAATTTTGAAATCCAAGATGGCTGCTGGTAGCCATGTTTTTTTAACCGAATGACCCCAAAATGACTTGTTCCTGTTTGCATGTCAATGTTAACATCAATGACTAATAGTATGCACAGAAATTCATACACCTGTTTACAGTGAATCCCCCCCCCCCCGCAAATCTCTGTTTTAGTGTTAAAAGGGGGTGGGTGTCCAAAAATGGTCGAAAAAACTGCCGAAAACGGAAAAAAATGTGGACGCGGGGGTGAGTGGGTCACAACAAGGGTCGAAAGTAAAAAATCAGCATACGTGCCTGAAAAAATGTATCCGACTCCCCCCTGGTAGATTCGTTATTTAAAGGCCCACTTAATTTTCGAATCAGCAGATCACATTATATAAAACATATATCTGTTCGCATTCTGGTGGAATATGTATGTATTGGGTTCATCTTCCAAATGGTAAATAATATGGAATTTGTTGTGTATAATGTGATCTTGACATTCGAAAATTAAATGGGTCTTTAAATTAATCCGACCGTACTATTTTTCGTGCAAAAAACAGTCGTGCGCGAATTAAAACATGTCTAAGGTATTGGTGAGGGCAAAATAGCTCAGTATGTGGTAGATGTATATATATGAGTATGAGTAATGGGTGGTGTAATACATTGCAGTGTGACATCCCTGTGTTAACCCGTCAATGACTGTGGCGTCCTGAAAGTTTGCGTAAACCCAGTGCCAATGCATTCTCTTATATATGCGAGTCGACCATAGGTCGCGTCGCATATATAAGAGAATGCATTGGCTTAACAATTTTTTTTATCATTTTTTTTATAAATTTGTCTTACATTCTTTGATAATTTTTATCAATTTTTCTTACATTCTTTAACAATTTTTATCATTTTTTATCATTTTATCTTACATTCTATAACAATTTTTATCATTTTGTCTTTATCATTTTTTCTTACATTCTTTAACAATTTTATCATTTTTTTTATCATTTTTTCTTGCATTCTTTATTTCTTATATTCTTTACCAATTTATTATATAATTTTTTTCATTTTTTCTTGCATCTTTTTAACGATTATAAAAAACAGTTTAACATTTGTTAAGCCAATGCATTCTCGTATAGATGCGAGTCGATAATGCATTGGCACAGGGTTTTCGCAAACATTCAGGAAGCTCATGTCATGAAAGGGTTAACGTCACTCAAATCACACAGGCTTCACGAAGACCCGCAAGAGTATTTAAACTAATACGATGAGAATAGGAATAAAATCATGTAATTGAGAACGCTCTTTAAGAGAATATATTGTAAGCCAGATAGTGTGGTGGCACAGGGTCTTTAATATAAATGCTGCACCAGCGAGGTTCCCGTCATCAACCCACATGAAAGGGTTAACAGTTTGTGTGCGTCTCTCACTCAAATGCACGTTGCGATTTGTGGCACGCAACTTGCCAGGTCATGAGCCAATCAGATCGCAACATGCCAGGTCATGAGCCAATCAGAATGCAACATCCCAGGTCGTGAGCCAATCAAAACGCTGAAGAATGTAATGAAGAAGAAGGTATTTTGGTATTAAAATGGAATTCATCCATGCGTCCACGGTGGAATGTAAGACATAAACCGTCTCTGAACGCATGTTGCTCACACGCGACCCTGGGCTTGAGTTTGCTCTATAGCGTCCTGGTTTCTGTGTGGTGTATGTTAACCCTAACTATGGCTGAAGGGGTCACTCTCACCAAAAAAGTGCTGAAGGATACACAGGATTTGAAAATGTGCTGAATGGTACACATGGTTTTGAAATCTCGTTCTGATGACTTTTAGTTTTCGTGTCTGCTGTGATTTCTGTTAGAGAATAATTGTATATGTTCCAAGGAAAATCAAAATGAACTGAAAACAAACTGCTGATGGTCACCAGACTTTCAGAAACACAGTTAAAGTAACTGAATTAGTGCCGACCACAAACCCTGTGTACCCTTCAGCACATTTTCAAAACATGTGTACCAGTCGTTACCAGTCAGCACTTTTTTGGTGAGAGTGACCCCTTCAGCCTAACTATGATGAACTCCCAAATCCTCTCCCAATTAATATGTTGTCACTTATTTACTTAATCCGATTTATTTACTCAATCCGATTCGATGGTCCCCACATAATAAGATTCTAACAACAATTTTTTTAAATGCCGCTTCAGCTATCAGAATCGATTAATTGCCCAAAAATAATGCTAACCACGGTCAACTATAGTATAAAATTGCCCGAATGGTGTTATTTATCAACTTGTTGTTCGACGAAAAAATTTGGCCTTATTATCAACACAAAGCCTCTTGATTTTATAGTTATCTATCTTCATCCGCAATTTGCTCATCGACTTTTTACTTGGCCACTAATAAGTCTCGATGGTGAAAAATAATAGATTTTTTAAATCGATATCTAATAACTCTGAGCTTTGATATGTGGGTTCCTCGACTCGAATCAAATATTGTTTACCCCCGAATCCAAATAAATAGTAATTAAGAACCGTTTAATCGAAATATGCATCTTTAAAGCTATTCTTCCTGCCATCAGACTTGTCCTCTTTTGGCAGCTAATATTGTGTTATCATGTCCATGCCTGGTGCGTCGTAAATGTAATTCTTTCTACTTCTCTCCAGAAATTTAACTTTATTTATTTTTTGAATTCAATTAGTGTGTCTTCATTGATATAATTACATCTGATTGGGAGGTAAAGAATATGTGAAGTCAGTTCGTGTTATGTTGTGTTTTATTGGGATATGAAATGCATGACCCAATAGGCATTTGGCCAATTACCGAAGAGTATATATTATAACACACAGTGGTTATGTAAATATCTCGATTTAGTATGATTCCGATATGTGTGGGCATATTAGTATATGCTAAGATACTATGGCCTTTTCGTGAAGGGTTATAGATGACGGTAATGAAATTAGGCGGACCGTTGGTATCTCCGTCACAATAGCGACATCTCTTAAACGCGGTACAATGAACACGATTTAATTACACATATAGACTTATCTTATGTTATCTTGGCGCTCAGGGTTGAATGAGGAGAAATTTGCCTGATAAAACATGCAAATAGCTTTCTCCCTCAACACGCGCAATTACTCATAAACCGTTACATCTTATAAGAGGTGGCTTTGTGTAGAATATACCCATAACGCCGTTACACTCCAAAGAATGTCAAAGCCATACTTTTACTTAAGACACGGGTGATGGCTTTTCTTCATTAATACTCACGAGCGAAGATTATATTTTGAGGACGCATTTAGTTATTATCAACCATCCTCTCTAAAATCTCTCTTTCAGAACCGTTTAAGATAATTGAAGTAACAGGCTTTAAGCCGAACGTGATCTTATAAGGCGTTGCGGCTAACTGTGATTTCAGTGTGAAATATATAGTGGTTTACATCCGAATTCACCGATATGCCTCGCCTCTTCATGGTTAGAAAACGGCTACGGGAATCCAAGAAGAACTTTCCTGATGGAGTGAATCCAATACAAGGTAAATTCTGATTAGGTGCATATAGTCTGCATGTTGGTATATTGTATCAGAACGTGGTTATTTATTTCTCGAGAGTCGTAGGTGGTCCTTTTTATTTTTGCCAGCAAAAATTGTAAAAAAATAAAATAATAATAATTCTTAAACCAATTTTCCGATCGCTTTGGAAATAAAACATGAAATATAATTCCAATATTATATGATCATTGTCCGATTTGACATCAAATAATTAAGAATGTCTTGACTCTTGGGCCCAAATCACCAAAATCATTCATATTTAACAGGTCGAAAAAAGTTCACAAAAGCTCACATTTAAGAACGCTCTTTATTATGTACCACTTCTTGGCTGTGGAAGCATGGACTCTCTTTATAAGTATCGTATATTTTGGTCATTTAAAATTTGGCAAGGCTGACCAAAATTCAAAACTTGTAACAATACCTCTTTTGAAGATCGATATCCGGTCACCAAAACCTGAATGTGAATCTGTTTATTCTCAGTAAATCCGTACACATACATACGTATTTGAGATGGTATAAGTAATTGTATGTGAAATTAACATTGCTAAGTGATCAGGCGAATAACATACAAGACACGCAAACCAATTCTCGCCATTAGCATTATCATCGGCATATATTGTCATGTGTACGCTCTCTATACAATGCGACAGAGTCGGTTCAAGTTAAACGGACATGGCTCATTCGAACCCCCTAATTTTGTCTACGTAATTTTGAGGGACGGATATGAAATGTCGATAAATACACAAAACATTGATGTACCGGCTCCATATGCTATGTAAAACACTTGCCAAAGTCACAGCCATTTTCCAGTCAGTTTTTCGTCAGTAGTCAGACAAACGCTCGTTATTTCACCATATCGGTAGTAGACTAGCACGGAACGCTCTTTTCTAATCCATGTCGTGCAAATGGCGAATTTTTTAGACCGAAACATCGTGTTCATGTGTGTAATTTTCATTACTTCAATGCGTCTTTTTGGTTTACAGAATGCTCGTAGAAATATAGTTCAGATATGTATCGACCTACTTCGATACCGGGGGGGGGGGGGGATTAAAAAGCGAATAATAGTATGTGTGTTTTGGAGCGCAAACCGCCATGTGGCTCAATTATACGCCCTGCTTGTGCGATTGGGTTCGATCCAAGTATTTCCTTGTTTTATTGTGTCAAATCGGACAGGACATCGTTAACCCTTTCGTGACGGGAGCTGCGCTGGCGCAACGTAAATGACCCTGTGCCAATGTATTCTCTTGTATATGGGAGTCGACCATGCATATGTCGCCTCGCATGTATAAGAGAATGCATTGGCCTAACAAATTTGTTTTATCATATTTATAAATTTTTATTACATTCTTAATCATTTTAATCATTTTTTCTTACATTCTTTAACAATTTTTATCATCTTTTATAATTTTATCTTACATTCTATAACAACTTTTATCATTTTGTCTTCCATTCTTTAACAATTTTATAAAAAATTTATATTTTGTTCTTACATTCTTTATACAAAAAAATTATCATTATTTATGACATTCTTTGCCAATTTATTTTTTTTTTTTCATTTTTTTCTTACATTTTTTAACAATTATAAAAAATAATATAAAATTTGTTAAGTCAATGCATTCTCTTATATATATGCGAGGCGACCTATTTTTTCCTCAAAATTTCAGGAAGCTCCTGTCGTGAAAGGGTTAACGTCACGCACATCACACAGGCTTCACGAAGACCCACTAGAGTATTTAAACTAATACGATGAGGATAGGAATAAAATCATGTAATTGAGAACGCTCTTTACTACATCCGTCGCTAATGAGCGACGACGGTGTGAACTTTCCTATATTACTTTACATAAATTTATACTTTCTGGCAGACAAAAACTCAAGTAAAACTCATTAAAACTATACTCTTGAAAACATTCATCAAAACCTATACTACCGGATGATATCTGTGAAGGAACATATAATATGTGTTTCATACCAGAAATTTTTACCAGAATGATTAAAATGCTTCGATATGAGGAGTATTTCGCGATTTATGAATTTATTAATGTTCACCATATCAGGAAAAGAATAATAAACTGATGCTGAATGGGAAAATCTCGTTTTCAAGAACCTATACTTTCCAATTAAGTCAAACAAAACATGTAATTATGTGGTATTTCAGATATACTTCAGTGATTCTTTTTGAAATGTGTAAAATGTCTGTATCGGTATTTCGTTTGATTGAAGGCCCACTTAATGTTCGAGTTGCCGATTATTTTTTATAGTGCCTTGATATACGGTTTTAATAAAAATCTATGCCATAAAATATGATTATCATACCACTAATCATCACCATTTGGAACGTCTGCATCTCAGAAAGAGCCCATAGAGTAATAGAAAATAGCTGAAATAATGGCTCCCAGAATGCAACATAATTCATACTATAGTTTATTTGCAATGGAAGGGGAATAAATCTATGTCTAAAAAATATATAGAGTTATTCCTCTTCCATTAAACATAATAAGACTTTGTGTAGAAACTTCAGCATAGACCAGACGTCGGTTTCTCAACACGTTTAGTTTATCAACAACATGTTTAGTTTATCAATTCTTTATTATCATCACATTATACATACAGGTGTGGAGAAAATTACATCGAATACGTTGATAATAAAATGTTTTGGAGCTTCTTCTTTCAAATCTCATATATATTTTGAAGACCTCTGTCTGTCTGTCTGTCTGTCTGTCTGTTTGTCTGTTTGTCTGTCATTAATATAAATCTACGATTCTCGACCGATCGGGACGAAACTTGATACGTGTGTGTAGTTTGACCAGGCGGTGGTCGTTGTCGTATTGGCGAGCCCGTGCGACGCCCGTGCAGCGCATGCGCAGACGAGATCTCGGAAACGGGTGGAGCTATCGACTTGAAATTTGGTATGTGAATGTATCTTGCCCCGGATACGAATTTTATCGGGTCGCCGAGCCCGTGCGACGCCAGCTTCGCGCATGCGCAGACCAGATCTCGGAAACGGGTGGAGCTATCGACTTGAACTTTGGTATGTGAATGTATCTTACCACGGATACGAATTTTATCGGGTCGCCGAGCCCGTGCGAAGCCAGCTTCGCGCATGACCTCTGTTTGTCTGTCTGTCTGTCTATGTCTGTATGTCTGTCATTTATAAAAATCTACGATTCTCGACCGATCGGGACGAAACTTGGTACGTGTGTGTAGTTTGACCAGGCGGTGGACGTTGTCGTATTGGTGAGCCCGTGCGGCGCCCGCTTCGCGCATGCGCAGACGAGATCTCGGAAACGGGTCGAGCTATCGACTTGAAATTTGCTATGTGAATGTATCTTCCCCCGGATACGAATTATATCGGGTCGCCGACCCCGTGCGACGCCAGCTACGGGCACTATCGGGTCGCCGAGCCCGTGCGACGCCAGCTACGGGCATGCGCAGACCAGATCTCGGAAACGGGTAGAGCTATCGACTTGAAATTTGGTATGTAAATGTATCTTGCCCCGGATACGAATTTGATCGGGTCGCCGAGCCCGTGCGACGCCAGCTTCGCGCATGCGCAGACCAGATCTCGGAAACGGGTAGAGCTATCGACTTGAAATTTGGTTTTTGAATAGCCCGGACAACGTCGACCGGACAACGTCGGGCTCATCGGCTAGTGGTATATAATATGGCATATATTTTATATAATGTGATCTGGGGGTTCGAAAATTAAGTGGGCCTTTAACTACCTATACTGGTGCCCTTTCGTATAATGAGCTGCCGTGCTACTGTTAAGAAAATACGAATATGGTAATAGGGAATACCATGAGTGACTGCGCGAGTACTTCTTGTCTGATATTAAAGGTACTCAATCCGATTCGATGGTCCCATATGATCAGAATCCAACAACAACATAATGTTTTTAAATGCCGCTTCAGCTATCAGAATCGATTAATTGCCCAAAAATAATTCTAACCACAGTTAACTATAGTATAAAATTGCCCGAAACGTGTTATTTATCAAAATGTTTTTACCCCCCCCCCCCCCCCCGAATCAAAATAAATAATAATTGAGGTGCGATTAATCTGATTATGCAACTTTAATTTTTGAAGGCAGAATATGGAAAGATGGAAATTGTATACAATCGCGTGTAGCATTACAGAATTCGTACTGCTATAATTAAATATAATGGAATTGAAAACGGTACATGTTTACTTTAAACACAGCTTATGCAGAAAGAACACACATTCGAGTGGCGGGCCTTCCTCCAACGCTACAACTAAACAATCAAATGCTCATAATCCATAACACCGAAAAGTATCACTTAACAATTTGCAGTATAATGTACATGTCGTACACACTGTTTCAAAATACGTGGAATTGCTGAACATGTGTTTATTAAATTCTTACTATGATTAATTCAGTAGTAGTATGCTTTATCTCATCCAAATAAACACATGACAATTACATGTAACGGATATTGAGAAACAGAGAGTTATATACAATAGTTATATAGCATGATTATAATACAAAAGATAATTTATACATGTAACCCCGGACATATAGCAGGTTGGATTTAATAATCCTCGTTTGTTGTCAAAACCGCTACCAGCGTATACCCGTACTTGAAAATACTCACGAAGAAATAAAATAAACTTATCAACTGTTTTTTACTGATCACACAGAAGTGAGACGTGCCCTTTGTTGTTACCACACAGAGTCGTAATTTCGCTAAAATCCGGATTGAGAATCCGAAGCCGATTACGGGGCGGGGCTAATTCCCGATTCTAGGTCAGATTTTGAAATCCACGTGGTCTCCGAAACTCTCTCACAGCGTCAAACATGGCTCATGTATTTGACACAAGTATCATTTGTATCTTATATTTATAAAGTGCATGTTTGTTGTGACAGTCATGCTTTTCTTCTATGTGTATATACACGGCACATAATTTGCTGCCAATCCGACTTAATCGCATCATTTTTTTCAAGTTAAAGTGTGTTTATTGATGATGGCAAGCATATCTAAAAATGACAGCTCTAGGCCTCCTGAATAAAATTCCGAAGATGTTGTGAAGAACACACGAAACTTGTCAGTTGAACAGGGACGTGACGACAGGGGTTGATTTGGGTGTCTCGACCCCCACCCCGAACTTTGGTACAATTTGCTAAGCTGTGCAGTCATTCATACGTGAGGAAAATCAGGATTATTTTGACTAACAGTTTCAAATAATGATACATACAAGCCAACAAACGCAACAAACAACCCCGATTTTAAATAAATACATATACAAACTTATGACTAACTCGGGAGAGGGGGTGTCCAGTGATCTGTATATATGTTCAACTTGTTTTGGTAGTCATGTTCCTTTGCCATTACTAATTATTTATTTTTTCAGTGTAATAACATATGGGAGAGGGGGTACCCTTAAATGAGTCAGTACTTGTCCCCCAATTCCTTTGTATGTATAAACAAATGCCAGTATGTGTTATATATCATGTGTTATCTAAATTTGACATATATTTGAAATAAATATATCTAAACTAAACTTTGGTACATTCCAGCAGTCGGAAATTTCATGCATGACACAACATTAGTTGGACATTAATTTGACACCATATATAGGTTGGCATTGTTCTCATTGTTTGATTTTTTTCAACCGGTAAAAGTTGGTAATTTTCCAATCTTAGTGTTTGTCAGATTGGATATTTCCAAGGGGAGCAAATTGAATTCTGCGAACCTGTGAGATTGATGTTTGGTTCAATGGGGGGGGGGGTGCAGTTGGCCGGAAATTTGAGGAAACTTCTAGCCACGTCCCTAGAACATGTGTCTGTTGTCTAAAAAGAGACTATTGTGCAAAACGACTGCATTTAACGAAACAAAGCATGTTAAACATGAAATTGCTATAACTTTAAGACTAGATGATAGTACATACGTGTATCTGATAATCCATCGATACCATATAATCCTACTATTTCTTGAATAAGAAGAAACATTATAATAACGAACACAGCAGAAGACATTATCCATGCAGGTTCATATGAATTCGGTCAATGGTGACGTATCCGCCGAATTCGAAATCGACATGCGTTCGGGCGGTATTTTAAGGATGGAATTATGAAATGGACATATGAAAGTGACAATCAACAATGATTTGCAATTGCTTCGCCATCAACCGAAGTGCTCCCCCAGCGTTACTATCAATAGCGTTATTATTTGGCTAATTTCAGTAATATTCTCCCAGTTTACATTCAATAAAACAAATTTGTCTCCGCATTTAAAATTCTTTGATATAGATCGTTTATATTCTGCAATAATTTGTACACAAGAGACGGATTCTTATGTTTTATTGTGTTTTTAAACTCTGAGGTGGCGAAATCTCGGTTTGTTTACATTACGAACATTTGAGTCCGTAATCGGAATCCGAATCCCAATCGGATTACCACGAAATTGAGATTACGGTCTGTTCGTTTACTGATTCTGCCAATTTTTGGTCTGTTCTTTTGCCGAACCAAGTCGTACGGGGACCAATCTGTAATCTGAATCCAGAATCTGAATCGGATTTTGGCGAAATAACGCCTCAGGGAACAGACTGGCAATAAAAGCTCATTAATGGACACATTTCACATAATCAACTGCTATTGTTAAAGCGATTTGAAACACTCTGCTGGGCCTCACGGCGAATAAACTTGCTCAGTGCTTGTATTTCAATTAACCCTTTACCCAACAAAACGGCCAAAACCGGCCAAATCAAGTTTTAACAGCCTAAAATATCTTCGGTCTGTCTCAATAGAACCATACAAATATGGATATCATTGGAACCGGCTCCTTGACCACATTGTGATAGTTACAGTTATGCCCTGTGCCAATGCATTCTCTTATATATGCGAGTCGACCATAGGTCGCCTCGCATATATAAGAGAATGCATTGGCCTAAAAAAAATCTTTTTTTAACACTTTTACCATTTTTTCTTACATTCTTTAACAATTTTATTATTTTTAATGTGTTAAGCCAATGCATTTTCTTATATATGCGAGGCGACATATGGTCGACTCGCATATATAAGAGAATGCATTGGCACAGGGCCCTTCTGTTGGGTAAAGGGTTACTTGTGTAACAAAATTGCCAGAACCCAACGCCATTCTTCCATATAAATCAAATAAAGTGATTATTGACGATGGAATCATTCTCGTTTGTTTTTATCGGTGTATGTTTTGCGTAATTCAGACATCGTGTTCTCCGAAAGGGCACAGCCGACGTTGTCGAATATTTTGACAATAATAGTTTAATGATGCATTAATCAGATGGGTGCAGTGGCTGAGTCATAAAATATAAATTTGAAGCAATGAAATAAGCACTTAATATGTCTTTAATAATTAGGATTAGCTAATAGTACAATAGTATTCGTAACTTTTTCGGACGGCCTAGAAAGCTTTTTCAGACGGCCTAGAAAGCTTTTCGGACGGCCTAGAAAGCTTTTTCGAACGGCCTAGAAAGCTTTTTCGGACGGCCTAGAAAGCTTTTTCGGACGGCCTAGAAAGCTTTTTCGGACGGCCTAGAAAGCTTTTTCGGACGGCCTAGAAACCTTTTTCGGACGGCCTAGAAACCTTTTCGGACGGCATAGAAAGCTTTTTCGGACGGCCTAGAAACCTTTTTCGGACGGCCTAGAAACCTTTTTCGCAGACACTATACGAGTGAGTTATTCGTGCCGTTCAAACTCGCAGTAAGGTGATATGGTTTCTTTTTGCCGTCATTAGACACCTTTCGCGCAATTAACTACGACAGATAATTATTACGAATAACTAATTGTAGTCGTAATTTTTTTTCGGACGGTCCAAAACCCTTTTTTCCCCCCAGAATTGACGACTACGAGTCCATTTGTGACAAATTTGAACCGTTCAAACTTCATACCAACAATATATACATGTATCATGAAGACGCCTGTATCTTATATTCTCAGCTCAGACACACAATATCACACACGAAGTGGAGAGGGTGGCAGAATCATCAGAAGTATCGACAGAACACAGTGATTATGCTCAGGAGAGATTGCAAGGAGGGGAAGGAAGCTCAGGACAACTCACGTGTTACGACACGGTTCCAAGAAATAAGGACCAGCAACACTATCCAATCATTCCGGTACCTCGATATAAAGAGGGATTCGAACCCGCTCCGAGGATGTCAGAATCAGACGATTCATCCATGTGTGGCCAGGAGAAATGTTCAGAGTCATCATGTCAATGGGTATGTACATGTACACTTTTTCTTTTTCCAAGACCAGTTAATTCTTATATTATAAGATGGTTGTCCGCCAAAAATGACTGGTGAAAGTATTCCATCACAAAATAAAAAATGGGCTAAAGATAATGTAATAACCATGCATCATATATTGCAACACACCGAATTAATTTTTTGTTTGTTTATTTATTTATTTATTTATTTATTAACAGTCTACAACTGTTTGACGTTTTGATCAGTTTTAGTAAAGCCGTTGAAGTGTCGGGGATTGTGTATATGTTTACCGGATATCGGTTCTTTACCGGATATGCGTTGTCCGGGTTTTTGTATATGGCATGTTTTGAAACGTAACTACAAGTTACGTTTCAAAACATGCCATATACAAAAACCCGGACAACGCATATCCGGTAAAGAACCGATATCCGGTAAACATATACACAATCCCCGACATGAAGACATCACCAGTCAATTGTCACATTTTTACGATCTTCTATGTGAAGAGCGTTTGTGCGGTATACATGCTATATATATGTTAAATCATGCCACGAATCTCTACTCCAGCTATATACGTCCGTAGAGATTATATCCCACCAGTTCAAACCTGGGAACTTTTTTCAAGTTCTGACCACTTCTGACAGGGAACTTTATTTAACTTTGAACAAACAAGGCAAGGTCCCAGCTCGAGCTGTGATGAGCTGGTGTCGCAAAAAAACATTGAATTAATTGCCCGGGAGAAATTCCATGATCCAAAATCACCCACGAAGTGACTGAAAGTATGCACTTTCAATTTGGGACATTCACTTACAGTGAAATACATTATTAAGTATCAGGTATTAACTAAGAAATATGTTACCTGCACTGTTTTTTAATGTGACAACATCAAAAAGTGCTCACGTTTTGAACTGGTGAAGTATATACGATCCATATACGCGCGTAGCTGGAGTAGAGATCCATGACATGTTCTATATATACTATGTGATAAGATCCCCGAAGTATGTTAACATCTAACCTGGATAATGCTCGGATATGATCACTAAAGCTGCTTGGTGCCATGGTTGAAATAATTCGCCGAAATGCAACTATTGCATAGCATACACATATAGATATATAGAGTATTTTCTATTGATGTTGAAAATATGTCATTGATTTTAGATGCAACAATTACCCATGGAGACGATAAACCATGGTTACGGAATCCGGAATCCGCTCTACAAACCCTTCCACACGAAAGATAACAAAAGTAAGTAAACCATGGTTACGGAATCAGGAATCCGCTCTACAAACCCTTCCACACAAAAGATAACAAAAGTGATTAAATTTACATGCGCTGAGTTCTTTCCAAACATATTCATGACATACGCAGGCGAAACTAAAAATGTTCATGACATATACTGAACATGTTCATGACATACGCAGGCGAAACTAAAATGTTCATGACATATACTGAACATGTTCATGACATACGCAGGCGAAACTAAAAATGTTCATGACATATACTGAACATGTTCATGACATACGCAGGCGAAACTAAAAATGTTCATGACATATACTGAACATGTTCATGACATACGCAGGCGAAACTATAGATATGTGCATGACGTCTACGCAGGCGAAACTAAACATGTTCATGATAAATATACGCAGTCGAAACAAAACATATTCATGACATACGCGGGCGAAACTAAACATGTTCATGACATATACTAAACATGTTCATGACATACGCAGGCGAAACTAAAAATGTTCATGGCATACGCAGGCGAACCTACATTCTACATTGAACATGTACATTAACAGGTGAAAATAAACATATTTCCTCTTGACTACATGTATATCTCAGAGAAGTGCATTCTGACTTAAGTTGCTGTCCGCTGTGTTTCTGTGAATGAATTGAAACGATGTAACACCGACCCCCCCCCCCCCCCCGGTTGGTAAGTTGGTCAGGTGCATTAGATCAGCATGCTTCGTCCAGCGACGGAGAAGGTGGTTATAATCGCGATAAGCACGCGGGTTTGTGATCCGGGAAGGGGAGTATGCTGATTCGTTTTTAAGAGCAGTTGAATTATTTCAAATGACAATCCCACTTAAAGACATATTATGCACTTGGTTTACATAGCAATGATTTCGACATACGAAATCCAGTCGTAAGTCGGGATTTTTTTACCCTGTGCCAATGCATTCTCTTATATATGCGAGTCGACCATAGGTCGCCTCGCATATATAAGAGAATGCATTGGCCTAACAATTTTTTATCATTTTTTTAAAATAAATTTTTCTTACAATTTTTAGGACATAAAATAAAAAAACATCCATTACCCTGCCCCACACATATATAGAAGCATATAGAATAGTGTCGTCTGCTCATGTTTGTCTGGGGCTCTGTATGGGTGAAATTATAAAATTGTTAAAGAATACAAGAAAAAATTATTAAAATTGTAAAAAATTGTTAGGCCAATGTATTCTCTTATATATGCGAGGCGACCTATGGTCGACTCGCATATATAAGAGAATGCATTGGCACAGGGTAAAACAATCCCGACTTACGACCGCGTGAAACTAATACGTTATTATTCAGGCACTGTGTCAACTGGAGGAATGTGCCATTCTATAAACATTGCCGAAAGTCTCAAGCAAATTGACCGTACCACTCCAGAGAAAACATCGTCTGAAATACGCCCAATTGTAAATATTTACTTCTCGATTCGGGAAGCAACTATCGGCGATAACCAAACGAAAAAACATTTGTCATCGAGAGCCGCTGCATTTAATTTATATATAAGAGTGACGGTGTGCGTTGTCAATTTGGATATAACATTTGTAAAAAATAACTATTCTGAGCAAGATTATACTCCATTTCTATTTGATCACCCTACCGAAGTGTTTCACATCACTTTAAATGTATATATTGATCTTATGTTCACAGCCAATCAGACACAGTTCATTTGCAAGCTGTGTGGAGTCGGTTACTCGTCGAAAAGAAATCTGCAGCGACACCTTCACGAACATCCAATGGTCAAGAAATATATATGTTCTATTTGCGGGAAGGGGTTCAATGATACATTTGATCTCAAGAGGCACACCCGAACACACACAGGTAAGAGGCACACAAAGGTTATATAGGAGGCACACACGAACACACACAGGTAAGGCGGCATACACGAACACACACAGGTACGGAGGCATACACGAACACACACAGGTAAGGAGGTACACATGAACACACACAGGTAAGGAGGTACACATGAACATACACAGGTAAGGAGGTACACATGAACATACACAGGTAATGAGGTACACATGAACATACACAGGTAAGGAGGCATACACGAACACACACCGGTTATGAGGCACACACGAACACACACATGTAAGGGCGTATTTCTCGGTGTCTTGTCTTTCTGTGTCGTTTCCCCTCTTTACCTACCCAATCTCTCTCCCTCCATCCTCCCTCCCTCTCTCTCTCTCTCTCTCTCTCTCTCTCTCTCTCGCTCTCGCTCTCGCTCTCTCACTATCTCTCCCCCTCACGTTCCCCACCAGCTCGTCAGTTGTAAATGTGCTTTTGCCTGCTATGTCTTTGTATTTGAATATATGTAAATCTCACATACCTATGTATTGGTTTATTGAGATTAAAGTACTTCCGTCTTGCGTGTCAGATTGTTAACATGTGATCGTGACATCAGTTCTTTTGTGGTATGCGTAGCAATAATTTCCATGGCATTTGATAATGGTCTAATCGATGCGATGGGCAGATTGTGAACTCGTATTCGTGGCCTCTGAAGCAAGTAGACAAAAGTTCAGTCTTTGTAAACATACACTCGATATGTAGTTTACTCCAGACTGGCTATAGTTGAATGGACTTGAATCTTAATGGTCATGCAGTGTACCTCAACTGGTATCAAAACTGAAAGTTTGTGTCAATCTAAAATTTAGTGCACACAAGTTGACCCATATGTAAAAGATAAAGAAAAATGATTATAGAATCTGATGGAAATTGTATAACAAAAACAAGAAATATACCTTGAAAATTTCACTACAAAATTTCTCAGGATTCACTGTAAACATGTGCTCGGACTAAATTATCAAATAGTTATCAAATTTGCTATTCTTCTTATAAAATTATTACCCATTCCTGCCCATTCAGCAAATATATTTTTGCTTTTAAAAAAACACATATTTTGCGGCAAATAATTTCATGTTGCCTATTATCATGGTATACGTGCAGTTCTGGTCATGTCAAGTGAGGTCCCCTGGTACTTATAACTACCCGAGTGCGAACGGATGTGGTAAAATCTGGGTATTGTTGCGATAATGTTACATAATAAGTTGTTTCTTTGCAGGTATCAAGCCGTACTCGTGTGATCGATGTGGGAGAAGCTTCACACAGCGATGTACTTTGGAATCACATTGCGTGAAGATTCATGGCTATAATAAACGATTCGCGTTCAAAGAACGCAGAGATAAACTGTTCGTTTGTGAAATATGTGGCTATTCTGTGGGCAACAAGGAACTGTTCCGAATGCATAACGAACTGACTCACAGGCGGTGCAGCCCCCTCTACGCTTACTGATCTAAACATTAAACAAGATTATCACTTATGTATAACGCTCTTTGTTATCCCATGTCCACGCTGGTCATCCTATAATACCCGCTGCGGGCAAATATTGAATAAACCCCGTTGGGGGCACGAGTGACGATTACAGGTACGTTTGTTTTGAGGGATATTTTGTTATTAATTGTTTTTCTTCGGGCACAACTCCAGATCCTCGGGGTGATGAACCCAGCTTCAACCAAATGTTAACAGTTCTTGGAATAAAGCTCAATAAAGTGACGAAATGCGCGATGAAGTGTGAGAATAAGCTTCCATGTTTCAATTTTGTGTGTTTTCAGCTTCAAGATAAGTGCGTGGTGATAAAATTGGACAACGTTGTCAACGTTCCATTGGTATAGATAGTTTAGGAAACTATATCTACTTTCATATTGGAATTTGCTGCTGTTAAGTAGGAAAATATTGACAATTCCATGTGCCACTCTATGGTGTCGGGGTAAACCCCGACGCGTACAATATTTTTGCCGGCGTCGGAGTTTACTCCTACCCGAATTACGTTTTATACTTGATCGATGTACGGTATGTTTGGAAAAATGTCTTTATTCGAGTTACTGGATAGAGATTTTCGGTTTTTATTATTAAAACACGTCACGGATAGAGTGTCCCATATAGACTGATCCATTTTTTTTTTATTCTTGAGAAGTGTCTGCATCGAAAGTTTTGCTGAATTAAACTTAAATTTAGCTCGAAATTCCGAATGCGCTCGACTAAGATTGTGTTTTTCTCGAGAACTGATATCTGAATTTTCTCTGAACTCTTGCCACAGTATAGATAGGCATTTCCTATCACATACGTCTTCCATTGGTTGGTATCACTTCTAAATTGACTACTTTTAACTTATTAGACCAGCCCTGGTGTGGAAAACTTTAACTGTTATATCCCGATGTGCGGTTTACTGATGTCCGAACCGGGGTTTACTGCCCGCAGCGGGGATTATATATAGGATGACCAGCGTGATGTCTATATGTGTAAATTCTGGACTGTTGCAGAATCAATTGGGCTGAAATTGTATACATACACAAAAATGGGGACGTTAACTTTTTCTTTACTAAATATTCATTGACGAGTAGTTCCCATAGGAAATGTTCAGATAATAAGTTCAACAAACATGTGATCCGCCATATCAAATCCAGTCGGAAGTCGGGATTTTTTTACCCTGTGCCAATGCATTCTCTTATATATGCGAGTCGACCATAGGCATAAGAGAATGCATTGGCCTAACAATTTTTTATCATGTTTTTTAAATAAATGTTTCTTACAATTTTTAGGACATAAAATAAAAAACATCCATTACCCTGCAGGGAGCCCCACACATATATAGAAGCATATAGAAGAGTTTCGTCTGCTCATGTTTGTCTGGGGCTCTGTATGGGTGAAATTATAAAATTGTTAAAGAATACAAGAACAAATTATTAAAATTGTAAAAAATTGTTAGGCCAATGCATTCTCTTATATATGCAAGGCGACCAATATAAGAGAATGCATTGGCACAGGGTAAAAAAAATCCCGAATTCCGACTGGATTTGATATGGCGGGTCACATATATACTTTTATTACTGAGTGTGGGGAAGTCATTTTAAATGGTGGAGTACATCTTACAGATATATTCCCTAATCTTCGAAGCAAGGTATACTGTACCCATTTGATGAAAACCTTCATTTGATATATCTAAGTGAAATATCTGGTATACGAGAGCAGTGAAGATATTTCAAACAATATTAAAGAACCGGGGTCACGAAATGGCATGACATTATATACGTCCGAATTCCTCTAAACTGAGGCACTATAGGAATTAACAGCATCAACAATACTCACTGAAGATTTGAGTGTTTTTTAAGTTACATAATCCTATTTAACGCCCCTAAATTACTATTTATTCGGCTTTGGGGGGGGGGTAAAAAATATTAGATTTGAGTCGAGGAACCCACCCATCAAAATGTTGATATGTAACACTTTTTTTGGCAATTCTGTTTTTATTTTGAATTTGTAAACATATATATTTACATACTAAGTGTGATTATCACTAAATCCAGCATTCCGATTGGTCGGCGCCCACGTGACTAGTTGCAATTATTTCTCGGTGAACGCGCAACAGCTCATAACTGCAACCCCATAATTATATCGACGCGTCATAGATATCGGAAAGAAAAACGCGTAATGTTTTGGGCGCATTTGGACTCGCGCAGGATTGACTTAATAAATCATCAGGTTTCAATATAAAGAAAATGTTCCTGATAACTTTTGCCAAGGGTGCTATGGGATATTTTGGGCTGGTTTTGTCACGATACACTTTTCGATTTAAATACATTTACAAAAGTGGCTTTTTCGCTAAATGTATATACATATAAGGATTAACTGTCATGTGGGCTGTTTTTTATGGAGATGTAACCGTGAGGTAAGTGGTCATAACTTGTATGTAAAACCCTTCGGGTTTTACACAAGTTATGACCACTTACCTCACGGTTACATCTTCATAAAAAACAGTCCACATGACAGTTAATCCTTATAATAAACGCTTGGTTTGGCGTTATAGATTAGTACATGAGCTGTTGAAATTCACAATGTACATTGTAAAACCAGAAATCATTAAACACTTATATATTATAACTTAAATTTACAAGGAAAATAGCTATTGTACTTTTCTTTTCTATATGTGCATTTGAACATCAAAGATCTAACCATGATTTTTTGCTTTACATGTGCATATGTGACCCGCCATATCAAATCCAGTCGTAAGTCGGGATTTTTTTACCGTGTGCCAATGCATTCTCTTATATATGCGAGTCGACCATAGGTCGCCTCGCATATATAAGAGAATGCATTGGCCTAACAATTTTTTATCATTTTTTTTTAATAAATGTTTTCTTACAATTTTTAGGACATAAAATAAAAAAACACCCATTACCCTGCAGGGAGCCCCACACATATATAGAAGCATATAGAAGAGTGTCGTCTGCTCATGTTTGTCTGGGGCTCTGTATGGGTGAAATTATAAAATTGTTAAAGTATACAAGAAAAAATTATTAAAATTGTAAAAAATTGTTAGGCCAATGCATTCTCTTATATATGCGAGGCGACCTATGGTCGACTCGCATATATAAGAGAATGCATTGGCACAGGGTAAAACAAATCCCGACTTCCGACTGGATTTGATATGGCGGGTCACATATGTTTAATGGCGTTGAGATATATTGGTTGCCCATATGTAAATATAAGTGTTTATTGTCTATCTAAAATACCCCTCTTATTTCTCCTATTGTTTGTTATAAAGTTATTAGTCGTACTATTTTTCGCTCAGTTTTATATTCCCGCACCAATACGTGCGCGAAAATAGTACTGCACTAATTTAAATACGAGTAAGGTATGTGCTGGGTCCTGGAGTAGGTTTCAATTTATGCAGTGCTTGGTCGCGTTCACACGCTGACTAATTTGAATGCCATTTCTTTCAGGCATTTCGATACAGAACGCTATAATGTACTAGAAAACTAACTCAACAATACATATAAAATGCATCAACCACAGATTCCTACGTAAGTGCCACCGCACACGCTGCGATTAAAATCGTAAGTGGGGAAAATCGCAGGAGGAAGCATACAATGCGCATGCCCACGACAATATCGCAGCCAAATCGTAGCAATCAAGCACTGTTTGATTTTACTAGGAAAATCGTGGCGCGACCTTGGCAACGCGCGCGATCGTAGCTGTCACATGACCACTGTCGCACTGGTCATGTTGTAAATACCACGAAAAGAAAACATTCAAAAATGGCGCCAAGTTTACAAACTTCTTGCACTTACAAAAACGAGACCACATTGGTGGAGATGTGGCACGGCAGGGAGTGCAGGCCTATACCACATATCAGGCAAGGAGTAGAGGGCTGCCGCAATTGTTGAAATTCAATTGGGGCAGCTGAGCCTGTTGAGTTGACAGGTACAAAAATGTCAAAATTAAAAAAATATTCAATTTCACTTGAACTTTCAACATCAACTTGTTACTAGTAGTTTAGAACATTGAGATACATGCCATATGTATTTAGTTGCATAATGCGGAGAATGTGGTATAACATTTTGCTATCATGTGATCGATCACGTTGATAAAATCGTAGCTGCAAACATCGCAGCACCGTAGCGTCTGCGGGCAAGCTACGATTTCTCCACCTACGATTTTCCCCACTTACGATTTTAATCGTAGCGTCTGCGGTGGCACTAAGACGTAAACACTATGTAGTTCCACCTGTGACATACGATACTACTTACCTGTAAAAAACACTCAACTATCTCGCAAGAATCAATCATACATGTATGTGAAGATAAACGGCATTATATAGCACCTTTAGGGTACGCTCATACACTGGCAGTTTGCACGGCATATTGGCAGGCATTTTCTCAAAGAAAACCCTAAGGTGCCAGAATATAAACGGCGACATGCATATCATAATGCATAATTATCAAAGCTAACGACTTGAAAAGTAAAAGGTTGGTTATTCCCCGTGTATATATAACGGTTATATATATAACGGTGCCGTTAGACATTGCTTTAAAATACCTGTACGTACATGTATGTTTGATTCTTGCGAGATAATTGCATGATATTTACAGGCAAATTTCGATAATATCGATATTAGTGGAACTACGTTTTAATTCGCATGTAGTTAGATGTGGTATAGATACATTTTATAAGACTTTTTGCATTCGGTTTGGTTTAAACCTATTTTAATAGTATATTCATATACAGATACTAGGGGATTGGAGGACAAGTTCTTAAAACTTAGATGGACCTCCGCTCCCCACAATCTATATCTATATTTGCGAATGTCTGTCTGTCTGTCTTCTGTGTTCTATAGAAATTCACAGGGAACCACCTAGATGGCACAAAAGAGGTCTAATAGGGGTAAATTTTTAGGAGAAATATAATGGCGAGGGTTAGAATTGTCTAAAGTGACGCCGTTGTTGTCAGGGGCAGAAAATGGGGAGGGGCAGAAAAACAATTTGTCGCCGATTGCCACAAAATTTATATATTATCATCCCCATAATATGAGGAATATAATGGTGTGGTTTAAATAGGTCAAAAGTCGCGCCGTTCGCGTCAGGGATGCCCGGAAGGGGAGAGGGGCACCAAAATTTATCAAAATAATTTTAGCGCCGAATTCCACCAAATTGATGCACATTCTTCTGAGATCTTCTCCATGATACAAGGAATCTTGTTGTGTTATTTAAAGACGCCAAATTGGTGTCGTTGGGATGAGCGATTGGGGGCGGTGGGTACTATATCTGATCAGAATTGGTTTAGTCGCCGATTTCCACGAAACTTATACAAATTAATTCCCATGGTATGATGTGTCTAATGGCTTGGCTTAAAGCTGTCAAAAGTGGCGTCATTCGAGTCAGGGGTGCACTGAAAGGGAGAGGGGCATCAATATTGATACACAAGATTTTAGCGCCAATTTCCACCAGGACGTCATATTGGTGCTGCTTTGGTGAGAGATGGGGTGGGGTGGGATGATCACTAAATTTGTTTAGTCGCGGATTAGCACCAAACTTACAAAAAATAATCTCCATGATATCATGAGTCTAATTGTGTGGTTTAAAGATGTCAAAAGTGGGGCCATTCGAGTCAGGGGTGCCTAGAGGGTGAGAGGGACACACACATTGATAAACAATATATTTAGCGCCTGTTTCCACCTGAGTGATACATATTCTTCGAATAATCTAATCATGTGGTTTAAATGCGCCAAATTGGTGTCTTTTGGTGAGAGATATGCAATGGTGGCCCTAAATTTGATATGAAATTGTATACTCGCCAATTTTCATAAATTTTATATATATTCATCTCTATAATGAGTCTAAGTGTGTGTTTTAATGATGTCAAAAGTGGCGCCGCTTGATGAGTTTTTGGCATTCCAATTTCACAATCTCGACAAATGGTGACCGAATTAAGTCACTTGAACAATTATATCTTCTCAGCTGTCATATTTATATAGGGATGGAAATCAGGGCATTCCTATAATGATCTAGCTTGAGTCCGAAACAGGGACGGGAGGATCACCAAAAACTTATAAAAATATGTTTAGTGCCAATTACCATCAAACTCATACACGTTCTTCTCAAATGATAAAATGAATCAAATATTTTCGAATATCTGTCTGTGTTCTATATATAACTTTAAGGGTACAATCGAGATGGCACCAACGCGGTCTAACAGGTAACTTTTAACAAGTAAGATAATGGTGCGAGTTAAAATTTTCTAAAGTGACGTCGTTGGTGTCAGGGGAGGGGCTATTTTTATCGCAGATTTTGACCAAATTGATATATTATTCTTCTCCGTGATACGAGGAACATAAACGTGTGATTTAAAGACGCAAAATTGGTACCGTTTGGGTGCGAGATGGGAGGGGGGGGGGGGGGTAACAACTATGATAAGAATTTGTTTAGTTGCCGATAACCACCAAACTTATATATAATTATCTCCATTATATAATGCATGAATGAGTCTAATATGATCATGTACGTAAACGTAATTTGCGCCCGCTTGTTACTGTTCATGGGATTATCGGATGAATTGTTATCTTTGTAGAAGGATTTGATGATAAACCCTAAAGGGTGGATGCACACATGCATGTAATCTCTGTAATTATCGTGTATTTGGCGTTTTACATGGATCATACAGACGATGTAATATGTGCCCATTGACAACCCAATAATTGCCTACGTGTTGAACGCACTGAGTTCTAGTTCCAATTAAGTCGGAATGTAGATAAGCCGTTATCTTGGACCGAGTCGCCATGCCACTTAAAATAATTTTTCGTGGGATAACCCATATGGTAGACTTTCTATTTAAATAATAACCAGTCCTCATACCATATCATATTGTACCTTCTTGCCCAGATTATTCCGACCGATACATTCAACTAAGTCCCTTAGCGATTTGAAGCTTTCGATACCCCACCCAAACAAGCATCATGGTTGAAAATGTTCTACATCAAGCCTGTATATGCCAGACGTATGGCTTCTGGTGGTCGTGCATTAATAAAATGCCAGATATCACACAGACTTGACTAATTTCCGCATCCGTGAGAGAAGACATGTTTTGGACTGGCCTTAAATGTACTGATAGAAGACAAGTTGACTTCGCTTAGCACTGCTCAATTGTCTGGCCTGTTAACAATGAACCGCTCGCGCGCAGGTGATTAATGTTGTCAATTATTGGTGTGGCCATGTAAAATACATGTTACATGCATGTGTGTATCCACCCTAATTATAATGGGACACAAGAAAATGATATATACAATGTATGTAAATAATCACATATAACGTAAATGTGGATATTTAGCCTGCCATGTAATACGAGTCTCAGCTGTCTGGCCATCGACGCAGTCCTGTCTGGAATTTTGCGCGCCGGTGTAGGTAGTGACGTCATGATGTACGTCTTGACAAGGATCATAAATAACAGGATGGCTCACCCAATCATATTTGTGTAATCGTCTTGGTAGAGTTATCGATCCCCCTGGTAGGACAGGCGCCGTATTTGAAATGGCAAATACACGAGGAATACAGAAATCGAATGAATGTTTTTTGTATCAAATGACTCACCGGCCACCTAGAGCATGTAGAGGTAAACTGAAGTGATCTATATATTCACCGAGTATTAATCTTGGTGATTGTTACGTTTATTTCATTGTAATAACGGTTGTTGACTTTATTCTGATTTATTTTAATCGGTCTGTCAGTGTCAAATTCCGACGAATACGAGTGAATGGAAATACTGGTACATCGTTTTTGGTCAACATTCTCAACCAAAGGCAAGGAAAACTACCCAACCACTTTAATAACTGAGAAAATACGTCGTTTATATTCAATCCTTACGTACAGTTGTTATTTTTGTTTTGTTGCAACTTTTAAAGAATGTTTTTAACTTTATTTTTGTTTACATTTTTACGTTGTCTTTAAATTTGTCTGCAGTCTGTGTTGACCAGCGTGTGTGTGGGCGCAATGTGCCTGCATATGTGGCACTGTGACTATTGGTTTAGTACATGGAAATTTCAAATTCGTCCTTTCACTTTTTATCTTATTTGTAGAACTCATCTATTGGGATCACAAATCTGAAAACCTTTTTTTCAGTTAAGTTTATATAGGCTAATTATTGTTTGAGTTATAGACATTTTTGTACCTCAAAAAATGTCATCAAATTCAGATGGACACTCCATTTGTATTTATTCATCCTGAATCTTCCACTTAATTTTACATGGTAGTGTTCCCCAAATCAACACAATTCATAGTATCTGCATGCAGTTGCAATAGAGCATTGTTTAATATGTGTTCAATTGTCCAATCAGAAATATTAGGCCATGTCAAATTATATGGTGATATCATATTCACAGCTGGATAGCATGACACCCCCCCCCCCCCCACAAAATATGTTGATTCTTTCATGCAGTACAGCCTACCGGTGTGGTCAACTTAGTCAAATTTGTCATTGTTACATTAATAGGAAATGTCATATTTGATATCTTGTAACTCAGTCAGTATATCCATCCCCTCATACCTTGATATTTGCACAACATATTAATTCATATGACACATTATTGATTAAGTTGATTATAACTGTTGATCTGTTGTGAAGCAATTTCTCTTATTATATGTAAAATATGTTTGCCCTATCATGACATGCATGGGTCCTTGGAATCCACTTAATTTGACATTTGTAAAAATGTGTATAGATCAAGTTTTTTTAAACATTTGTTCTAGTTTCTGTATGTATGCCTACTGTGAGTCTTTCACTATAAATTCATTGATATATATCATATAATGACATATTAGACATTAATTACCCTTCAAATAATGGTATGCTTATAAGTGTAGATTGACATTTGTCATTTGGGAGTATTTCATAATTTACAATATACTTATTTAATTTAATGTAATGCTATTGCACCGGTACATGTATTCGTAGTCATTTATTTTTTTTAAATGTAAAATGGGAGTTATGGGAGACGAAATTCAAATTTTCAGTAATGACAATTGATCAGCATGCGCGATTCCATCACAGGAATCCGGGAATTTTGTTTTAAATTTTATTATATTATTTTATATAAAAATAATATATAAATAAAAAAAATACCCGGGGTGGTAACTTAATCTAATTTATTTATGGTTAAATCAAGAATTGCAATTCATTTGTACTTATAGTTACGGTAAATCTATAAATCCATAATTGCATGTGTGGTGTGATCGATGCCAAATTCCATTAGGCTTTTAAAAGTGTAATGGAAATCTGAATAACACTTAAGCGCAATAAGATATTAAATATGAATTACGCCTCCTACATATTTGAAATACGCTTAAGCATAATTGAGATATAAATGCTTAAAAATAATTGCCAGTGGGTTTTCTGATCTTCATACATGTGCATTGAATACCATGTTGTATAATCTATTTAAAATGGTATCATTGTGAGCGATGCCTGACTAGACCTAGAAATGAGGCTAGATCATTCTGAGGAATTATTTTTGAGTCAATTTAATGACATGAGATATGTAAAAGTTTTCCAATGTGTCAGCTGGACTTTGAAGTGTAGCACTTGGTTAATAATATACTTACTAGTAATAATAGGCCTATATTAGTTATATATACTTAAGATAATTGGGATGGTAGAATTGCAAGTAAAGTTAGTAATGAATAATGGTAATATGGTACTAGTACTAGGCATATAATATGTTCCTATGGCCCGGGTTCATAAAATTAAAAAAAATAATATTTTGGCTAAATTTTGATTAAAGTTCTATAAATGACTTGTCAATACCATATATTATAATTCAGATACGCATGTAGTTATATATAATAGTACTAAAAAAATACAAACAAAAAAAGTTCAGTTGTACACAAATTGACATTGACAGCGAATTTGGGTGATGCTTTTCATCGTTTTAACTGGACATTAGCAGTAACTTTACCCAGAAAGTTCAATATAGTGTAGGTCAATGCGTATTGTTTATGGAAATATCGACAAATAGGGAACATTTGGTTTAAATGTTGTTTTAAAATGATTTTTTGACGGAAGAAATGAGCAACTCTATAGAATTCTATAGTGTATCCATAGACGCATTTCTCGGTTTAACCTACCGATCGCAAGAGGGCGCTGCGGCGATACGCATTACAATAGAACCAATGGGAAGTGAACCTTCCCGTTATTTAAGTTCCCTGGTCTTGATGTCATGACGCCTTTACTGGTTTCCCAAGAAGCAATCTTAAAATGACTCTGCGATCTTTCATTCGGAACTTGAACTTTGAGAATATTTCATAAATTTTTTAGGCGGAAATACAGTTAGAAAATTGAAGCTAATATGTAAACGGCCAGCAAGGTCGCTAGATTCCTCTTTCGGGGTAAATATTTTTAATAATTTTATGAAATATGTAAACAAAACTTTTTCATGCAATTTAATTTATTTGTTAACCAGAGCTTTTGTTCAATTTACATTAACTTTTTGAAAATATATTTGGCTTTAGGAGCATGATGTTCCTACATATGATGAAGTATAGCTAACAGTTGCTAGATCAAAGTTTTTTATTTTTGCCCTGGAGCATTTTGTCCAATTACACATTTCGAGGTGGCATTAATCAATACAAAATGGCGACCGTTTGCCAACAATAGAATTTTGGACTCCGCTGACCCGGCTGACCCTTCAGTTATGAATAAATTATCCTATTTTAGGTGATTTCAATTTATTTTTAGATTGGGCCGAAAAAGTCGATTAGTATATATCTCATATTCGCATATGTATACCCTGGTCGCTTCGCTTCCGCGGCTTCGCCGCGGGAGAGCGGGCGCTAATAGACGTGGTTTAAATATGACAAAAGTGGCGCGGTTTAAGTCATGCATGAGGGGAGTTGCACCAAAGTTGATACAAATATATTTAGCACTGATTCCACCAAATTCATGCACGTTCTCTCTAATGATATGATGAATTAAATCACCTTTGGGGTCGTTTGGGTCATGGATGGCGAGAGGAGATTCACTAGCAGATTGTTCAGTTCGCCGATATCCCACAAAGTTATATATAGTCATCTCCCAGGCCATCTCCATGTCGTTCTGATGAGTTTTTGACATTCCAATTTCACAATCTCGACAAATGGTGACCGAATTAAGTCACTTGAACAATTATATCTTCTCAGCTGTCATATTTATATAGGGATGGAAATCATGGCATTCCTATAATGATCTAGCAACACAGATACATAGAAGAAAGCATAAAAAGTATATTTATATCAATCTATTTAAGAGATACATATATTTATTCAAACTGAGGGACCTTGAATCGTCAGAGGATTGCATATTAGAATGGCTCATGTATATATGATAACGATTGAGTCTGTCCCATTCAATATAGTTTCCACAAAAAAAGTTACAATTGCCAAGTGATATGTCACAGTGTGCAGTTAAATATGATTACTTCTGAGATAAAGGAAAACGCAGTCCGTAGCACATGACTTTTCAGGATCCTCCAAAAGTGACATCTGACAAGGGTATATCTGCCCGATACAGAGGATTTCTTTCATTTTTTATAACAGACTCATCGCCTAATATAAACAACTCAAAATCTCGCTGTGTCGGGCACATGTAGCTGCTATACAGGCATAACTTCATTTCTTTTAAACTGAAAATGATTAGCCAGTATATAGCACCAGAACAGAGGAGCACCTGGACATATCTTTAAAACATCTGTATCTTCATGAAGATATGATAAACTAGATTGATTGATTGATTGATTGATTGATTGATTGATTGATACATCTCTATGTAAAACACAATTGCCGTCTTTTATTTTTTTCGAACTAATGTGTTTATGAAGTTCATGTTTCATGCTATAACGTCTGAAGTATACGCAGTTGTAAATAAATAAATACTTCTTTATTGGTGGGACGGATTAAACGCGATAAACAAAATGATAATGGCTCCGACCTGACAAGGTGAGCCACTACTTATATTCCATGTGTAAGAATCATGTTTTGTGATGCCATTTGGATATACAATTTATGAGAATACGTGTAACACTTTGAGAGCAAGAGTATTCTCTATTCCCACCAAATATCCACATAGGGTTTCACATCACTTTAACCTGGGCAACGCCGGGTAACCCTGCTAGTACAGAATAAGTATGACAACAAATATAAATGGTATATTAAACAGAATAGGTTTGGCATGGCGGGTGCATGTATACAATAACAATTGAATTTGAATAACTATACTATTAAGTAGTAATGGTGAGTGATAGTGTGGTGGTGGTGGTGGTGGCGGCGGGGGGGGGGGTCGGTTTCGGGCACATTGTAGCTTTCCATACCGAAATTCTTGCAAAGGAATTCCTGGCAAATTTGAACGTACCCTTACATATGGAACTACAGAAATTTTACATCTTATGTTTTGTGTAAAGATGTATTTTAGACGCATGTTGCGTTCATATACTGACATGAATTGTTTTATATAACGACAAGCCTGCAAAAAATATCAGACAAATTTGTCAGTGTGTGGACGCGCGGCTCTAATGTTTATAATAGACAAGTCTGCAAAAAATATCAGAAACAAATTGTCAGTATGCGGACGCGCGGCCCTAATGTTTACCTCAGTTTCTACCACTATAGTATGCATGTACTGCATTCCGTTACTTGACTGTAGCTTCCTAATTATTCACGTTATTGTTATCATTGTGAGCACGGATGCGCGCCCGCCAAATTTCTGCACAAATTTGATAAAATGATGTAAAACGTACGGTTTTGATCACAATATAATTCATTACATGGCGCCAGTAACAAAGATTATAATTTTGAGATTAGGCAAGTCAAAAAAGATTTATGGGTTTACAATTATGATTATGTAAACCTGGGGCTTATTTTAGGTCCGCTCTAATGATATCCACTTTTTATCGTTTCTGATTTATAGCCACGAGGTGGGCGTTGGGTACTCACGTAACTTCATAGTTAAGTAAGAGAAGGAATTCCGTATTTGGTAAATCCAATAAACAAAGATACGAAGCGTGCATAAAACCTTTAGATGTAAAACCAGTATTCTGCAATAAATTGTGACGCCACAGCTTCGTAAAACTACATCCAGGTTTACACCAAGAGATTCAGCCTGCGGGCAGACGGAACCATTGTATTGCATAGAGGGACACTGTTATAGAGAACTTTAATTTGAGTGCTCTAACTATACGAAGTGCCAACTATACGCATCATAGACCCCTGGGGAAAATTACTAAAAAATACTAATATAGACATAAGTACACGCTCGCGACAATTTATTGCTCGAAAATATTGATTTTATAACGGCGTCAAAGGGCGTTCGGCGGACAAGGGGAATGACGAGCCGATTTGTTCGGTAGCATTCGGTACTTTCCGATATCATATCTCGACTTCGCTGCGTTCGATTTCGCCGAGTTATATGTCAAACGAAAGGGAATTATTTTATTTGCCAATAAGACTCACCGGGGGATATTTTGGTTGCAATTATCGATTTCTAGAATTTGTAGGTTGTTGATAGTTGGGTATGGTTTTAGCCAACATCGACATTTGAACCTTTACACTGGTATAGTCTATATTGGTATTTTAATAATTTTCCCCAGGGGCCTGTGCTACACACCAAAATATTTCACTGTATTTCTCAAAAGCGATCAACTTCTGGTTTCTGAGCGGACCATGTGATCATTTGTTACAAAATTTCATATGAAAACATATTCACAAATACATTTTAGTCAATTAAAGTGATGTGAAACACTCCGGACGGGTGATCAAATATGAATGGAGAATACTCTTGCTCAAAGTAATTATTTTTACAAATATTATATCCAAATTGACAACACACCGTCATTTTTATATATTCTAATTAAATACAATTGTGACTCTCGCTGGCGAAATCGTTTGTGTTAGTTTATCGCCGATAGTTGCGTCCCGAATCGAGAAGTAAATATTTACAATCGAG
The DNA here is from genome assembly GCA_032622095.1 of Siphonodentalium dalli. Classification (NCBI taxonomy): domain Eukaryota; kingdom Metazoa; phylum Mollusca; class Scaphopoda; order Gadilida; family Siphonodentaliidae; genus Siphonodentalium; species Siphonodentalium dalli. Next base: position 219,982,423 of record CP136065.1, on the reverse strand, counting down.
CACAGTTCAGACGATGATTTCTGTGTAGTGGTAAGGTCGATTTGTCTGAGATTTTCGGCGATGTTAGTAGAATGCTACATTTCTCCAGTTGGCATAAAGTTTGAGTACCAACTTATCAGTTTCAAGCAAACCACACCAGTTCTTTGGAGTGAATAATATGTCTTTAATATGCATGCTCCTTCTGGGGTTTTGTGCACACTAGAACAGTGGTTCAAAGGACATTGGGGCGTTAAATTCTTATTTCACCATATCTGACTGTTGAGATTGTTTTCGTGTTACCTGATGTCACCACATCAAATAGGGCTTAAACTTATTCACTTTGTTGAATGGAGGATGTTGATCGTGCGACAACGAGCCAAGACCATCAAGTTCTTTTCATATAATATATGAAGCAAAATAAACAAGGAACAGGCTGTAGCAAGAACAGATCTTCAAATGTTAAGGTGACCCACCCCTTCGACACCCCCTAAACTACTATTCCTTTGTTTGTTTGTATCAGGTAATAGGTTTGAGCCGAGGAAGTCGTCATTTAAAGCTCAGGGTCAATCGATTATCATTTTCAAAAACAGTTTTTTCACCATGGCCATCCAACATTGATTGCGGCCAATGGACGATGAAAATTATCACCAGAGATCATATTGCAGCATAGTTTGTTCGCTGGTGTGTACTATTGTACATATTTAGATTCCCCAAATGTCTGATCGTGTTTAATGCATGCATAAAATAGTTAAGTCATTTTACCCGTAAGAACAGACTCGAAATCTGTACTCCATATGTCTCCTTGTTATCTTATGGCAGAAATTATTCCAATGCAGTTGACTATATTATGGACTACATCATTACAGTTAATTACCGCACGTTTGTCGTTATTCGCGATGGGGAATCACGTGGTTTCGAGGTTAGTGAGTACCAGGCTTTCAAAATGGCTGAAGCGAGATCAAAATCACACACACACAATATGAGGAACTGACACAAAACATAGCATTTTGACTGTTGCGAGCATATGCTAGTTTATTTTTACAACAAGTTGATACCTTATTTGTTCGGAAATATTCAGTAGTTTTCTATATCATTCTGACCAAAGTTGCCAGTCGGATGTTCGTGGAATACACCTGTCCATCCACACATCTAGGAGAATCCTTCGACTGACAACTTTTGTCGGAATGTTAGAGCAGACAACTGTGAATTTGGACACAAATGAGGTATCAGCTTGTTTGAAAAAAAAGTATAGCATATGCTGTTAGCTGCCAAAATACTACATAATATATTATTATCATAGTTTATTACCCTTTTCCTCGTTTCTGATCGCGTTTGCGATCGCTTCGGCCATTTTGAATTCGTGGTACTCATCAACTCGAAACCCCATGATTCCCCACCGTGTTATTTCCTTCCGATATTTTGTCTGATGGTATAGTGGTCTAATTTTAATTACATTCTCCAGCAAGGAATGCCCTAACCCTAACCCTAGCCCTAGCCATAACCCTAAGCCTAACCCTAGCCATAACCCTAACCCTATCCCGAACCTTAACCCTAACCATAGCAGTAACCCTAGCCATAACCCTAACCCTAATCCTAATCCTAATCCTAGCCCTAACCCTGACCCTATATCCCTAACCCTAACACTATCCATAACCCTAAAGGCATAAACCTAACCTAACCCTAACGCTAACCCTGGCCCTAAACCTGACCATAACCCTAACCCTAACCCTGACCCTAACCCTAACCCTAACACTGACGGTGACTGACCCTAACCCTAACATTAACCTTAACGCTTACCATAACCCTGACCCTAACCCTAACCTTAACCCTCACCCTAACCCCAGCCATAACGGTATAACCCTAAACATAACCCTAACCCTAAGCCTAATACATATGGAGAATGGAGGTGTGTGTGGTTTCGTGTATTCTTACATTAAGGATATACCCAATATTGTGACCCGCCATATCAAATCCAGCCGTAAGTCGGGATTTTTTTTACCCTGTGCCAATGCATTCTCTTATATATGCGAGTCGACCATAGGTCGCCTCGCATATATAAGAGAATGCATTGGCCTAACAATTTTTTTATCATTTTTTTTTAATAAATGTTTCTTACAATTTTTAGGACATAAAATAAGAAACATCCAATACCCTGCAGGGAGCCCCACACATATATAGAAGCATATAGAAGAGTGTCGTCTGCTCATGTTTGTCTGGGGCTCTGTATGGGTGAAATTATAAAATTGTTAAAGAATACAAGAAAAATTTATTAAAATTGTAAAAAATTGTTAGGCCAATGCATTCTCTTATATATGCGAGGCGACCTATGGTCACATATCGTTAGGTATAACATGTTCTTGAACATGTACATCCTTGTTTTTTGTGTATTCGTGTTTCGTTCATGCTACACACTTCAGAAGTTGTCCCATTCTGCGCGCCGTGGCCTAACGGCGATTCTAATGCGGGTAAGGAGTTGTTAAGATTGTATTGAGATGTGACGGCTGCTGAGCACTCTAATACTGTCGAGTTAATAAGGGGTGACAGATGATAATCTGTGTAACCGTGTCGAATGCAGTATAATCTAATTGCCTAACACTCCCATGTCTCCGCCTGTCAGCTTCCACCCTCTGAGTGGCGCAAAGACGCTGAATATGATCATAAATGGGGTGGTAGTCCAACGTGGGCGCATTGACGGCGAAGAGGGTCGGGGAGGGGTAGTAAAACAATTTTTTTGTCTGGCATTTTCGGGTATCCACCATCACCCAAATCTGCAAAAAATAAATTACTCCCAATTTATTTACACCTATCAGCCAAATTTCACTAATTTGGGACCCAAATTTTGGGTCTAAACCCGCATTAAATCCTACTGATATCAGTCAGATATGATCTATAAATGAGTCATCTTTATTATTTCGTTTTGGCGGAAACATGGAAACACTATAGGTACCTTTCTAGGTCCTATGACTTAAAATTGAATAAGTCTTTCCGGGGAGTATTAACCCTTTCAGTGCCAAGTACGATTTTTGTATCAACCCATATTTCCTTGATCATTTTTCAAATTTATTGATTATAATAATGTGATACATTGATGGAAAGAGCTCTAATCATTTTTCAAATTTATTGATTATAATAATGTGATACATTGATGGAAAGAGCTCTAAGAGCTCTTTCCATCAATGTATCACATTATTATAATCAATAAATTTGAAAAATGATCAAGGAAATATGGGTTGATAAAAAAATCGACTTGGCACTGAAAGGGTTAACAAGATCGATCGTGGTTATATGTAGTATTAATATCTGGCTTCAAACTGTTACGGACGTTTCGGTCATCTATCGATCTATCTATCTATATTTATCATCACAGTCTGGGCTAGACGAGGTTGGCGCGAGTTCGAACCCCGGCATGGATGAAACTTGTTAAGCTTGATTTAGTTTGAGGGACATCTCAATGTACCATTCCGATCGACACTTGGCCATATCGATAAGAAATGAGAATTTGTTCAACTCACTGAGCTAAGCAAATATGAAGCAATGAACACTCATACAGAGTCCGTGCCTCCATAACTCTGACATATATATATATTTATAGAATACTTCGCCAACTTCATTGTGTTGAAGACTTCTGCGAAGGGATCGACTAGATCCACCCAATTTGTCCAGTAATTTGGTCGAATCCGTTACTTCTTCGCCACTGTATGATTATTTAACGTGTGCGCAGTGTTGCACACGGGACTACCATTCGCGTCGGCTCCCGGTCCGATGATGTGCCTATACTAGCGTAGTGTCATCCATGGGCATGACATTACGAGAGGAGCGAAGATACGAAATTCTCCCAGTACGTATTTTTCATAATTTATCCTGAGATCCTTTTTATGTGTACCCATACCATAGTATGGTACACATAGTGTCAACGTCCGGATTGACCACTCGTCGTTCGTCCGTCCGTCCGTCCGTCTGGCCGTCCGTCCGTCCGTCTGTCCGTCCGTAGACACTTTACGTGTAATGCGATAACTCAAACATTTTTTACCTGATCAAAACCAAAATTTGTATATGGGGTTTTCAGCCCAATATACAGATCGAGTTCGAATATGGGTTTGATCCGACTTTTTTTTACAGAGTTGTGGCCCTTTTTATGTTTACCCATACCATGTATGGTAAACATAGTGTCGTTGTCCGGATTGACCACTCGTCGTTCGTCCGTCCGTCCGTCCGTCCGTCTGTCCGTCCGTCCGTCCGTCTGTCCGTCCGTAGACACTTCACGTGTAATGCGATAACTCAAACATTTTCTATCCAATCAGAAGCAAATTTTGTATATGGGTATATCAGCCCAAAATACAGATCGAGTTCGAATTTGGGTTTGATCCGAGTTTTTGTTACAGAGTTATGGCCCTTTTTCAACTTAGAATTCACACATTCTGCCATAACTCAAACATATCTGATTGGAACCAAATTTGGTATGTGAGTTTCACAGCCCAAAATACAGATCTAGTTCGAATATGGGTTTGATCCGATTTATTTTAAAGGAGTTATGACCATTTTTCCACACAAAAAAATTGGAAAAAAAAATCGATTTAAAAAAAAAATTATTTTTAACTTTTATAATAATAATAAAAAAAATGTCATTGACATTGTCATTTGTTTTCATTTAGATATTGATGATTATGATACAAGTTGATAAAAAGATTTCCAATGTGTCCCTTTAATTTTTTAATTAATTCACCAATTGCATTTGGACTACTTTAATAGCTATTGATAAAGCTATATTATTTTCTGATGTCTCTTATGCCAATGTGCAAATAATCTGATAAAGAAGGCTATGGTATCTAATTTAAAATAAGATTCAACAATAAACATCACATGATATTAACAGTAGACTTGGACATTTGTGCTGCAGAGTTATATCTTCAGATGGTCTGATATCATTATAATTGTTATTGGTTTAATAGAGGTCAGTGTTCAACATAAACAATTCCTGTGATTTTTTGACAGCTGTGCTATATAATTGATATTAATGGGTCAGTGGTGAGGTTGCTTATCTGTATACTAGGACACATTATTATTGTAAACTTAAATTGGACTCTCTTAACCCAAGTATTCCATGTCCAGGTCACACCTACACATTTAACCCACGGACTTGCTGGCTGTGGTGGTTTAGCATTACAGATCCTGTACCAGTGCATTCTCTTATATAAATGCCAGTGACCCATAAATTCCAATAATTTGTGTTATGTACATTTGTCTATAATAGTACATAACAGTATACTCTATAATTCAACACCAAAACTCTCATTTATCCGATCATATTAAATTTTTATCGCCAAGGGATGGGTTAACATCTGCCGATCGTGATCGGCCTCTCGTTTTACTTAGAATTCACACATTCTGCCATAACTCAAACATTTTTTATCTAATCGGAACCAAACTTGGTATGTGAGTTTCTTGGCTCAAAATACAGATCGAGTTCGAATATGGGTTTGATCCGATTTTTTTTACGGAGTTATGGCCCTTTTTCGAATTAGAATTCATTAATTCTGCCATAACTCTAACATTTTTTATCTGATTGGAACCAAATTTGGTGTATGAGTTTCTCAGACCAACATACAGATTGAGTTCGAATATGGGTTTGATAGGATTTTTAATGGAGTTATGGTCCTTTGACATATAATTCACACATACATGTACTTCGATAAATCAACCATTTTTCATCTGATAGGAACCAAATTTGGTATGTGAGTTTCTCAACTCAAAATACAGAACGAGTTTGAATATGGGTTAGATCCAATTTGTTATACCAGAGATATGGCCCTTTTTAAACTAAGAATTATCCAGATTATAACCCAAGTAACTTACAATTAATGAATACCTGCTTCTCTGTGAGCAAGATAAAAGACAATATAGTTTATTGCTTTGAGAGTTATTTATAGCCCTCATATGTTAGCTCTGTATAAGACAGAGATAGGTGATTTAACCCCTTTTACCCATTCCATGTCTTTTAACCTTTTCCATTAAATAAATAATTATATTATTTTGATATCTCACATGGCAATTTGCAACAACATGAATAGAACTGCTTACACTATGATAGTGGTGACAGGCTCTAGAGTTTAGATGTTATATTAACCCTTCTATATTGACTCATACATTCCAATAATTTGTGTTATTACTGGTTATTATGTACATTTGTCATATACTACTTTAGATCATAACAGTATACTCTATAATTCAACATTAAACGATTATGATTCTGATCATAACAATTTATTATCGCCAAGGGATGGGTTAAACATCTGCCGATCGTGATCGGCCTCTCGTTGCTTCTGGGATCGTTTCCAGAGCACTGGTCGTGGCATCGATGGTTAATTCGTGATGTTCATGGTACTGGGAATGCGGATGACGACACAATTATACGTCCGGCCGACACCATGTCGGAATCGAACCATCGGCCGAATCAAGGTGTAACTAAGAGGTCGGCACATTAACCATCTGAGCTATCCGCTCCCATAACACTAATCCACCACGTGTTATCATGACGATGCGGCGAAAGGCTGTTAACTTGCATTTTACATTCAGTTTTCATTGATATCTCATCCCAAAGCATCTGTGCAAAATAGCCACGGAAATGTACCCAGTGTGTGGACACTCAGTCTGTGACTGTACACTCGGAGTCATACTGCCATACACTATGTGGGTATGCAGATGACTTAGACTGGGAGAAACTACAGTCACAATGATTGGGACGGGAGAAACTAGATTCACAATGGTTGAGACATAACGGAAAATTCATTATGAGGCGTCAATGGTCAACAGCCCTTTATATACTAAAGCACCATTGACGAGTAGTTATCACATCGGAAATGTTCAGCTAATAAGTTCAACAAACGACCATATATATTATCTAAACATTTCCAGCAATAAATAGGACTGCTTCTGTACTTTTATGTATATGTCGTCTGCTTTGTTCACCTTACAACATCCCTCCAAATTAATAGTAGACCATTCCAATGTTCACTTGTTAACTGACTGTGTACGTCCACTTAGTATAGAAAGGGTTGACAGAGATGCGTCAATCTAGCAAAACATCGTGGCGCCACCAAGCCTGCCACACATTCTCTTTAGGCCACAAACCTTTCGAACCGTACTCAACAACAGTGAGTTTATTCACAACAGGCGTTGGTTAACTCAACCGTCAACGCTGTGATTATCTCAGATAACGGAGTTCGTACTAATTGGGGCCTCAATTTTCTTTCCACTATTAAGAGCTCATTATTCGATGCAACTAGCATGAACATGACAGCCGAAATAATAAACACAATTAATATTTTAAAAGGCTGTCGTTTGCTATTTGTTGGGCCAACTAACGTATTGAATAGGAAGCAACTCTTCCATTAATATACACTAGGGTGGCACAGTGGTGAACGAATAACCGCAGATTCGTAGTATCAACATATATACCATACAGCATCCGGCTACGCCACGACCACAAAACGTACTTCAGATTGCGACTAATTTACTGCGAAGTCGCGTATATAACAATGAAACATGCACAATGTATATGTGCACCACGTATACAAATTTTGAGTAACTTGGGCACCCAATCATTACGGTGTTATACGCTACAACGGGAAATATGTTCAAAATGTTAGGCCTTAGAAGCTTTAACCCTTTACCCAACAAAACGGCCAAAACCGGCCAAATAAAGCTTCAACAGCCTAAAATATCTTCGGTCTGTCTCAATAACACCATACAAATATGGATATCATTGGAACCAGTTCATTGACCACTTTGTGATGGTTACAGTTATGCCCTGTGCCAATGCATTCTCTTATATATGCGAGTCGACCTCGCATATATAAGAGAATGCGTTGGCCTAAAAAAAAAATTACTTCCATTTTTTAACAATTTTTATAATGTTTTTCTACAGTCTTTAACAATTTTATCATTTTAATATGTGTTAAGCCAATGCATTCTCTTATATATGCGAGGCGACCTATGGTCGACTCGCATATATAAGAGAATGCATTGGCACAGGGCCGTTCTGTTGGGTAAAGGGTTAACAAGATCTGATCTTTCTAGTTTGAGATCCGCTCTTTTAAATCACTTTTGTGGGGGGGAACTCTCTTTTGAGAAACGTTCTTTAAAAAAAAAAATTTCGAAATAAAACGCTCTTTAAAAAAAAACTCTTTAAAATGTTAACAATGTCAGCGATCCCAGTGGACGAAGATCGTATCTGAGTTTATAAAGATCTTTTTAGTGTTGCCAGGCCCTATCATTTTAAACGTGGTTAAAAACATTGTATGGGTCATGTAATGTGTGGCCCCGGTGTGTCAGTTGTTACTGTGGATGACAAATTAGGCCAACATAAGCCTGTCCAGCGAAGCTAGTCAATTTGTCGGTTGCTTTCATGTGGCCGGTGGTTTCTACGTGCAGTGGGGTGGGTTCTCGGTGATATTAACCCTCTCCGCGGCCTGTCATCTACCCATTAAACCGACAACGTTGTGATATGACCAAATGGCTAACTCGTCAATAAATCACAATAAACCAAATCACTCAGTCGTCATTGATCATTACGTAAATGCTTTCATAATTTTAGAACTGATTAATGGGCGATGAACTTAACAAATATAATTATATAATTATACACTTATATGTATTCACCCATAATTTAAAAAATCGCAATTTTCTTATCGCATTTATGTAAGAAATGAATTGCGGTTTAGATGTGGTCGTGGGATTTTGACCGTTAGTAACAAAAATAATTAAAAAGTTCATGCAAAATTTGCTGATTTTGTATCGCGGTAAAAACTCATGACTATATATTTTATTCGTCGTTATTACTTTTATTTACGTACTTAAACAAGTTACGAAATCTTTGCTTTTATATTGTTACTAGAAGGTGACCCGACTTCGTCCGGGCTTTGACCTTGAATTGTCCATTTTGAAGGTCAAGTGGGGTCACGATTTGACCAGTCCAAAATACTCAGTGGACAAAAGCAACCATATGTATCAAATTTCGCGGAAATCCCATCAAAATTCGCGATTTGACCTTGAATTGACCCGATTTCAAGGTCAAGGTCACGTCGCACGGGCAAATGTATATGCTTATAAGACTCCCAATACGAAAGTACCCCCACATACCAAGTTTCATCGAAATCCCGTGATATTCGGGCGTTTGACCTTGAAATGACCCGAGTTAAAGGTCAATGTCACGTCGCACGGGCAAATTAACAGGCATATGCCACTCCCCGACCGAAAGTATCCCCACATACCAAGTTTGACCGAAATCCCGTGATATTCGGGCGTTTGACATTGAAATGACCCAATTTCAAGGTCAAGGTCACGTCGCACGGGCAAATTAATAGACCTATGCCACTCCCCGGCCGAAGGTACCCCCACATACCAAGTTGCATCGAAATCCCTTGATATTCGGGCGTTTGACCTTGAAATGACCCGATTTCAATATCAAGGTCACGTCGCACGGACAAATTAATAGGCCCATGCCACCCCCGGTCGAAAATACCCCCACATACCAAGTTTCATCGAAATCGGGTCGGCCGTTTTCGAGTTCATCGCGAACACACACACACACAGACACACACACAGACAGATCTTCCAAAATATATAATAGAAGATCAGTCTTTGTTAAATTTCAACGTAATCTGTGGAGTGACTAATCTATCCACCCCCAAATACAATTTAGCCCAATAGCAGATTCTCTCTGAAACATTGTTAGTCTTCCATGACTGGAACTTCCTGATCTTTTGAGAAAACCCTGTGCCAATGCATTCTCTTAACCCTTTACCCAACAGAAGGGCCCTGTGCCAATGCATTCTCTTATATATGCGAGTCGACCATAGGTCGCCTCGCATATATAAGAGAATGCATTGGCTTAACACATTAAAAATTATAAAATTGTTAAAGAATGTAAGACAAAATGGTAAAAAGTGTTAAAAAAAGATTTTTTTAGGCCAATGCATTCTCTTATATATGCGAGGTCAAGGAGCCGGTTCCAATGATATCCATATTTGTATGGTTCTATTGAGACAGACCGAAGATATTTTAGGCTGCATTATCTTATATATGCGAGTCTGCCATATGGAGCCTCACATACATAAGAGAATACATTGGACAACAGTATTTACTTTGGCCTTGTAAACCAGTGCATTTCTTATATATATGCTATAGGCTCACTATACATATGGGCGACTCGCATATATAGGATACTGCACGGACACAGGATCTTTAATGCTTCATAAGCGCAGCTCCCGTCATGAAAGGATTAAAAAGTCGTTAATATCCGACCATCTCCGGTGATTCTCGTGACCGCTTCCGGTTGATGAACAAGTCGAATCAGTGGACGTGGCTATCGCAGCGGTACAGGAACAGCGGAAGCATCATATGTGCATGTAACTTATCTTAATTAGCCCCTAAATCCGGCCTCACATTTTAGTAAGACACACGTGTATTATGGGCACGCACAGCGACTTAAGAGCTTATCGCAATAATGTCGATGTCAATGTCGGAACTTTATTAAGTTTATGTCAATTGGAATATAATTATGATATTCGATTTGTTTTGGGTTATTTAGTTTAGTTATTTTTGTCAACATGAAAAGACACATTTTAAAATGGAACTATTTTTTTCTTGAAGGTGTCTTTATTTCCCATCTGGGTGTGATAGGGAAACCAATATTAACTCTTTAAACCCCAGCGGTTTCGAGATAGTTTGTCCATGCTAAAATGTTATTATAAGGACCCTGTGCCAATGCATTCTCTTATATATGCGAGTCGACCATAGGTCGCCTCGCATATATAAGAGAATGCATTGGCTTAACACATTAAAAATTATAAAATTGTTAAAGAATGTAAGAAAAAATGGTAAAAAGTGTTAGGCCAATGCATTCTCTTATATATGTGAGGCGACATATGGTCGACTCGCATATATAAGAGAATGCATTGGCACAGGGCATAACTGTAACTATCACAAAATGGATCTCATTAGACTCATTAGAGATCCCCCTATTTATAGAGTATGACGGTTATGACCCCACAGTAAAGGCAATGCGAGAAATGTATTCTTTTCGTGTAGATTATATTTTGTTACATATTGATTGGAGGTGAGGCAATGAAATTTCTCTCTCGTTGAGTTACCGTTTTCGAAAATTTCCGTCAAATGACAATTTAATAACTAAATGATATTCGTCTCATAAATACTCGCTACATAATTTATCAAATTATGCGCAACTTTGAACTGTAGTCGTGGTGTCCTATAACCGCCACAACGGATATAGTGTATAGTTCTTTCGTTTTTACCCAAAACTTCATTTAAACGGACATGGCTTATTGGAACTCCAAATTATTTTCAACTTTTCGCCAGAAACCAGATAAACGCTCTTTATTGCTACCATATCAGGAATAGACTACCACAGAACGCTCTCTTCAGTTGTAATTTTCATTACTTCAATGCGTCTTTTCGGGTTACATACTGCTAGTAGAAAGGTAGTTCAGATATTTACCGACCTATTTCGATACTGTGAAAAATTCAAAAGCGAATAATATTATGTGTATTTTGGAGCGCAAACCGCCATGTGGCTTTAATGATACAGGCACTCAGTCAATTAGTGTTGTTGTTTCATACAGTCATCACTCATCAAGCATCGTGCAACGATCATCATATGGCCGCTTGAATATAAGATTATTGTACCCGCTATGCTTAATCTGATAAATCGGGCGAAGCGAAAATCTCACTGCGCAATATACACATGCCGTGTTCAATAACCCCACAGGTCATAATTTTTGTAAACAGATTTTTTTTTTTTTTTTTTTTTGCCCTTCATTAATGTTACGACTACGAATTGTCCAGCGTAGTCGTAACTCTATCCGTGAGTTGAGAAACCTCTCTAATTATGTTTGGCTAACAGCTTTCAGTTTTAACCCTCTCATGGTGGGAGCCGCGCTGGTACAGCATTAAAAAATCAGTGCATTCTCTTATATATGCGATCTCCCACCCATATATGTGGTTTTTAATTTGGGAAAAGCTATAGGTGACGTAAATATGGGACTTTGTGAAAAATATGTTGTTATACCAAGGACCTTCAAACTAACATTCACCACAGATCCAGATCGCTGAACTAGCATAAGCATTGATTTATTTTCCGGAACGTTGAGCCTTTGGCAAGGTTTACATACTCAAGTGACAGTACTTCCTGGTTACTTGTATATAGTACAACTATTATGAACATATTCAAATGTACACCATGATTACGTAATATAGTATTAAGTCATTGTGAAAAAAAGCTTAAAGGCACGTTGTAGTTATAAACGTTTCCCATACGTTTTGAACGGCAAAGTGATATACCTGCAGTAGGGATTACAATGCTCGTGACCTCTTGTGAAAATATAGTTCCAAGTTGACCAGTTAATACTTTCGCACATATTTGATATTATGTGACCTCTGTGATATTATGTGACCTCTGTGATATTATGTGACCTCTGTGATATTATGTGACCCCTGTAATATTATGTGACCTCTGTAATATTATGTGACCTCTGTGATATTATGTGACCTCTGTAATATTATGTGACCTCTGTAATATTATGTGACCTCTGTGATATTATGTGACATCTATGATATTATGTGACCTCTGTAATATTATGTGACCTCTGTGATATTATGTGACCTCTGTGATATTATGTGACCTCTGTAATATTATGTGACCTCTGTGATATTATGTGACCTCTGTGATATTATGTTACCTCTGTGATATTATGTTACCTCTGTGATATTATGTTACCTCTGTGATATTATGTTACCTCTGTGATATTATGTTACCTCTGTGATATTGTGTTACCTCTGTGATATTATGTTACCTCTGTGATATTATGTGACCTCTGTGATATTATGTTACCTCTGTGATATTATGTTACCTCTGTGATATTATGTTACCTCTGTGATATTATGTTACCTCTGTGATATTGTGTTATATCTGTGATATTATGTGACATCTATGATATTATGTGACATCTATGATATTATGTGACCTCTGTGATATTATGTGACATCTATGATATTATGTTACCTCTGTGATATTATGTGACCTCTGTGATATTATGTGACATCTGTGATATTATGTTACCTCTGTGATATTATGTTACCTCTGTGATATTATGTTACCTCTGTGATATTATGTTACCTCTGTGATATTGTGTTATATCTGTGATATTATGTGACATCTATGATATTATGTGACATCTATGATATTATGTGACCTCTGTAATATTATGTGACATCTATGATATTATGTGACCTCTGTAATATTATGTGACCTCTGTGATATTATGTGACATCTATGATATTATGTGACCTCTGTAATATTATGTGACCTCTGTGATATTATGTGACATCTGTGATATTATGTGACATCTATGATATTATGTGACATCTATGATATTATGTGACCTCTGTGATATTATGTGACCCCTGTGATATTATGTGACATCTGTGATATTATATAACCAAAAATAATGTTATTGACCAGTATTATCACCACTGTTTTATGCTTTATGCAAATTATGACAAAGTGGATGTCGGATCTAAAACGGGGTGCACAGACGCCACAATGGCTCAACGGTCTGGCAGATAAAAACCAGTGTGATAAGTCAACTGACAACCGGAAGGTGTGAACCCACGGCTATCTACAAGCCAACAAAGGAATACAGAATAGTAAAACGGCTGATTGTCGTCATATACATATAATTTTTCACATGAAAAGAGTATAAAATAGGTGAATGCATATCGTGATGCAAAGGGAAGGTAGTTGTAAGACATATTAAAGAGAAGGGGTGTTTACGGTTCTGGTGACCAATTTGTACAGGTACTAGTTTGCTCGACCATCATGATAAATGTTGTGAGGCATGATTCAGGAGCGGTTTATAGAAATTTGGAAAAGCGATTTGGAACGTACATATCAAAGTGAAGTTAAATAACCAAAATTTATAATTTTTAATAGTTAAAAAAAAGGTTCCCATATTTCGGAAAGGTCGAAATGACACCGGAGAATGTCACCAGTTGCTAGCCCTTGATTTATGACTCCCTAAACGGTTGCAATATTAATCCTTTTTGGCACTGCCAAATTACGTATATACAATTTTGAGATTCAAATGCGCCATGTCCGTTTAGGTATAGGTGTAGTATTTGTGGTCACTGTCTTAAACATATTAATGATAAATGTCCTATTACGAATATAATTCGATGCGTTATTTTCTCGAAGAAAAAAATCTAAATTTTGGAAACAGAAGCATAGCTTTCAACAGGTGATAGTTAATTTGGTTAGATCATTGCAGGTGACGAATCTCTGGTGCGTCATGTTGTCCAACAAGAAACACTTGATGAATCGTTTAATGTTGCGTGTCTGCAATATGTAAGTTGTATATCGAAGCAACAAAAGTTACGTAAAATGCCGATACACATTGAGACATCTGCCGTTTTAGTTTGTCACCTAAATGTGTATTCGTCTCGCGTGTGTAGCCCGGAGAAAAAGAAGATGCCGCGAAAGATAGCGGGATGTTTTATGCCAACGATCATTTTGAAACGCCACGCTTTTAACAGCGACAATCATAAGTACAAAGATCCACATCATAATAGAAATCGCTGGGTTTCCTACCGAGAAATGTTATAAATAAACATGAGATCCCCCCTTCAATGCATCTTCCCGCTGGGTCGATTATGGCTGCAGGAATGTCGAGGACAGTGTGATCCTCAAATTATAGATACGGATGGCCTTCGTGATTGGGTATTGCTGTTAAAATATTTACATCTGTTAAATCCGCTATAAACAGAACAAGGGATGTATCTTATTTGTCGTTCAATTCTATCCTAAAACTAGAGTGGCAAATCCTTGACATTCATTCAACTAGCCCGCCATTGAGTGTTTGCAGGCGCATAGCATGATCCGCACGTTTGGAGGAAGTAAGCTCTTGTGTCGTTACCCCGCACCATTTAGATGCCGGGGGAAATTCAAAAGTAAATTATTAGGGACAACTTGTTTAGGTTGTTTCGTCAACGATGGTGAAATGATCCGGGGTCGAATCAAAACCTTTAACCAGTAGTCGAACAAGTTAACCAATCATTGAGATTGCATCGTGTCACACCAGTTTGCATGCACGCAGTTGTATACGTTTGCGCGAGTGCCAAGGTTAGCACGATGCATTATCGGCCATATTAAGAGGATTTGACACGAGTGTATAAAACGGCTACACATCCAATGACAAACTATCATTGATAGCGGACGAAACACATGATTACATGCACTGGTAATTTTCGCGCTGCTGGGGTCTACACACAGAGCCAAGTATGTCGTGGAATCCACCAGAAACACACAACTTTCGACTGAGGACCAGCTATGTCTTGGATGTCACGTGTTATTCCAGTCATTTGTTACTGAGGCTTCGATTCAAGAATATGTCACCAATATTTCTAGAGTGTTAACATCGGGGAAAATCTATCCCGGTACGAAAGACTGATGATACCCGATATCACCAGGTCAATCAATGAGTTTCTCGAGCCGAATCGTGTTTGCTCGAATTTTGAAATGTGCAAAGCTGTGCCGAGTGTCAACCAAAACGCACTAACAACTCGGGAGACAAACATACAAACCCTGCAAGAATACTTTGACGAGACAGAACAGTATCTGGGTAGAGAAATGTCTAGTGAAATTTGCACCAAGAGCGCTTCGAATTCCGTGTCGCATGTTGAGCTGAACAATGCTGCCCAAACGACTTCGTTAACATATGAGTATATACTAAATCTGCTTCGTGAAAACTGAGGCGCAGACAATTCGGTTTGCCGAACCATGGTGGCTAAATTTTTCCGGACATTCTGATTCGTGTGTGGCTGGCAGATGATCCACAATAAAGTTGCAGATCAGAAAAATGTGCTCGGAGAAAACAACAGAGGATAGCAGAGAAAACAACTGAGGATAGCGGAGAAAACAACGAGGATAGCGGAGAAAACAACTGAGGATAGCGGAGAAAACAAGCGAGGATAGCGGAGAAAACAATGGACTCGTTCCTAGCGCTCAGCCTCCACTACGCTAAGGCGCAACGTTCCGGCGGAAGCGTTATGTCATGGAGTTGGACGGAACAGTGAGCGGAGTGTCTGAGCCAGGTACGAGACTAAGAAAACAACAGAGGATGGTGGATAAATAAAGACTGCATGAAGCACACGATGTACAACCGGATAACGGGGTTTAAGAAGGTAGATTCTGGTCGCAGTTTCCATGGTAATTGGCTGTTGAGACCAAATGTACTGAACGGGGTTTGTTTATTTGGGTACTGTACACTAAATCGGGCCATTTATGGGCCCATCTCCTTTTATACTGAACATAGTATAAATGTAACAAATTAATGAATTTGAGCCATGACTGAGTGCAATTTTCACTCATGTGCTCTATGCAAACAACATTGTAATTATAATTTGTGTTCGCTCACCACGTATGATATGTTTTCACGGGATATTTTCCAAGATTATTAATATAAACTTTTATCCGCAAACGCCAAACATTACGACAAATACAAAAGAGGAACGACGTCCGACTTTAAGCACGTATATATATAGAGTTCACATATTTGCTTTGCTGGTATATTATGTCCCCTTCCCCACTGTGTCTCGCTATCGGTTACACTGGTGTAAATATTTCCCATAGGCTTCAATGTTAACGTTTGTTGATCTGCATCAGAGGTCAAATGGAAACTGTTCAAACTGCCTTCGGATTATGTGAGATTGACATCTGTGGAAACTTTCCCAATAAAAAAATCAACACCGTCAGGCAGGGTATCCGCTTCAAATTTTCGTTTTTTCATAACTAGGGTCAGTTCCGCACTAAAAAAATGTTGTCATTTTTTCAATCACACTTAAAATTTCTAAAGAGCCACAACAGACTTCACCTTTAATGAATGGGCCTCTTGGCAAATGAAGTTTGTGGGAGAATGATTCCTTGAATTTTTGTCAACAGTTTACTTTTAATTCATGCAACCAATCACAGCCCAGAGTGTTTAACTGTGAAACTTTATACTCCTCCCGCAACCACAGGGGGGAGCTGCCTATAGTATTTACACCCGTGTAACCTAAAGGGCCATGTGGCCTTTCTTCATATTTTTTGTGCATAACCCATTGTGAACCTTGATATATACCTATAATTATTAAACTGATGTTGTTTTTTAAAAATGTGTTTTTAATGCCATGTGTCACTTTAATTGGAACCCACCCAATAATACACTAATTCAGAATAAAAAGCTAAAATGCAGGTTGGATTTGAGTTTAATTTAAGGCATCTAATAAAGCATGAGAAGTTATACCACATTCTGGAAGTTGTATATTCGCGAGAAGAATTTTCCAAATTAATGCTGTTAATGTGACAGAGTTGTTGAGTGGATTTTGGAATTTGTGAGGACTGTGAGACAATGAAGTTTAAATGTGAAAATCCCCTTAGATTAAAACCAGGACACAAATAGTTGTATAAAGCCAAGCGACAACCATAAGTGGATAACAGAGTAGTGAAACATTTACGCGAAAGAACGATCATTACATCACTGGACATTCTTGAAAAGCCAAACTCTGTGAGAGCACATCAAACTCGGTCAGCTGCAAACAGTCTTAATCCAAGAGGGAAGGGTCAATCTGACAACAAAGAGCCTGAAAGAAAAAATGAAAGGTAAACATCTCTTACAATATTCCACGCGGCAAACAATGTTATATGCATGTTCTTTTCATCATATAGATAAGAAATGGGGGGGGGTATGAAATAATATCAATAAATTAAACATAGATTTGATCTTCTGAAATCAAGTGTATGACTTTAAAATCTTTTTTCAAAATCTCGGCTGTGTCCTCCTGCATAAAATAAAACATTTAATTTGACAAGCCCCATACCTCTTTGTGCAGGAAATGCTTTGAGAACTGTACCCTGAGTCAAAACACAGGTTTTCAGCCTAATAATTTGCAGATAGAGTTACTCCCCTTATTCTGTTCATATGAATTGGGTCACTAATTGCAAACAGCACAGGTATAACATTGCTTTGCATGCAGATATATAAATTAAATTGCAGCACTGTGAGTGCTTTAGTTAACTATTCATTCAAAGGACTGTTTGGAGCAGGCAGTGTTTTTAAAGAAAAAAAATATCTCACAGTTAGACTGATATGTATGTACCTTTAATATATATGGTTCAAAGAGTAAAATTTAGGATTTTAATTTTTAATTTTCAGAAATTATAGCCCAGACAAGAGATGTGTCAGTGGTTGGCAACGCGAATGCGAATCGAACTGGGTGGTCAATATACGCCGAAATGCGATGATGTGGAACTCTTCCTTCGAAAAACATAAGGTATATAAACCCACGTGTACAGGATTCCTATACTGGGACATGAACGCTGAGGAAATTCGTGGATTGGATGTTGAGAGAAAATGATTTGCACGTGTTGTGATTTTAAATCTGAAATTTTCAACCTGTATGATGAAATTATAACAGGGAACCGTGGCAGGAGACCAGCAAAACCAAATGTTGGACTTTCAGTCGGATTATCTAAAACACCCATTGCAGCAGAAGGATTCAGACGCATATGTGCAAGTGCTAATATTCCCCCGCCAGCCGAAAAGTCAATTCAGAGCACAGCGAATAAAAGTTTACCAAAAATTGAGGAAATAAATAAAAAGGATCCCGGAGAAAGACGTTCGAAACTCATACGTAAACAACAAACTGACGGAAAGAAGAGTCCACATATCATCGATGCACAGGCATTATAACAATCCGATTTATTCTGGGAGTGGCAGAAACCCATTTCAACCAAGCACTCAAGTTATATACAGTGTTGTTGAAAATCGAACGCCGTCACATGACATTATTGGACTTGTGGTGCACAACAAGCTTTGTTCGAATCGCAAACACCTGAATAAATGTGATAATCACACATGTGGGAAAGACTGTTTCGCAACGATTCCATTTGAGAAGAGCATCGGCGATGAGAGAACATGGGCGAAAGAAGCATTTGGTGAAATGAAAACCAATAGCAATATCGAGATTGGTCACCTTGTTACTGATCCCGATGCAGCGGGCTTCAAAGGCTGTGAGGATCTCTATGACGAAGGAGCAACAGCGACCAGACCAACTCATCAACTGGACTCAGCTCATGTCTCGAGAAACCATCGGAAATTCATCAAAAACCATAAGAAGCTGCCGACTCTCATCGCTGGACCTGACCTAAAAAGCAAATCAAAACTGATAAATAAACTCGCAATGAACATTTCTGATCGATGTCAGGATGAATTGACATCAGCAAGAAAGCATTTCAAAGCCAACGCTGAAGGAATGAAGAAACATTTACTGAAAGTGAAAGAAGCAATAGTAAAGTGTTTCCAAAACTCCCATGTTATGTGTAAAAAATATTCATATCTGTGCAAGGGAACGAAAAAATCCAACTGGATCGTTAAAAATGAAACTGTGCTAGGACCCAAATTTACGATCAATAAAACTTCGGACTGTTCGGATATTCTCACGGAGTGTGTTGACTACAGACTGTGTCCAAAAATGATTGACAAGACTTTTCTTGGCATGAACACGCAAAAAGCCGAAGCATTCAACAGAGCAATTCGGGTATCGCGGCCCAAAAATGTGACATTTACCCGAAATGTTAGTGGGCGTGCACATTCAGCTTGCCATTCCACAAATTTAGGCTGTGGGAATTCCATCTCTGTGTTGTGTAAAGAACTTGATTGTGAGATTCACCCAAGATCAAAAGTATCCAAAAGACTTGCAGCAGTACAGAAGGCTGGAAATGACTTGCGATCATATAAAATGACAAAAAAGTCCAAACGGGCAAGAGTGGACAGGAGGGCAAAGTTATATGCCCTCTACGACAAACATAGTGAGGACATTTCCTATCAGAAAGATATCATGATTCCTCCTGAAGCATGTCCCAAACAGTTAAAGGAACACACATACACTAAGTCATCCAAGTGGAAAAGGGTTAAACCAAGGAGGTGAAATGTACCTTTCTCTTTAACTCAAATCAGACAAAAGGGTCTATGTGCCCTTGTGCAGCATTTCTGTCCCTCGCAATGGCGTCGTTCGACATTTTTTTCATGGCTCTCCGTAACAATGTGGTCAGGATTTACACATGTCTTTCTATGGCATATGTGACTAAGTTCTGGGCTGCCAGGGTAATAGGCGGGTGGAGACATCGCTAGTCTGTGTCGTATGACGAATGCTATTCGGTGGACACCCCAATCCTTCCTCGGTTCACCGGGCTCAGAATTATTACTCGACGGGAACTTGACATATAAATATCCATAGCCGTCCTTTCTTGTCCGACCTGTCCACACGCGACAGCCGAACAACCCCTCATATCTAGATGTTTCGGATAATTTCGCATTGTAAAAATTATAAAAACGACTCTCCTCCATTTTGATTCACTTGTATGACTTAAATGTGTGTTTAAAAATTGGATTTGGGACATGCTATCAGGAACTTGATAAATACCTTTAGGTTACACTGATGTAAATATTTCCCATAGGCTTCAATGTTAACGTTTGTTGATCTGCATCAGAGGTCAAATGGAAACTGTTCAAACTGCCTTCGGATTATGTGAGATTAACATCTGTGGAAACTTTCCCAATAAAAAAAATCAACACCGTCAGGCAGGGAATCCACTTCAAATTTTCTTTTTTTCATAACTAGGGTCAGTTCCGCACTAAAAAAATATTGTCATTTTTTCAATCACACTTAAAATTTCTAAAGAGCCACAACAGACTTCACCTTTAATGAATGGGCCTCTTGGCAAATGAAGTTTGTGGGAGAATGATTCCTTGAATGTCAACAGTTTACTTTTAATTCATGCAACAATCACAGCCCAGGGTGTTGTTGAGTCGTTTCCGGCCGAAGGCCGGGTAGGGTGGTCGGACTGCAGTGTGCAAGTCCCTTCACCCTTTCTTGATATATTCGATGGAGATCGATTTTTGAGGCTGTTGATGCTGTTCAGATGCGGAGGCTGACCGGAGGCAAAGTGAGGTTGAGATGTTTAGTTTTTGCTGGTTGCTTTTAGTTTTTTCCTTTTTTTGTTTTTACTTTTCGGTGGATCTAATTCGTCTAAGACTGTCTTTGCTTTTATTCTAGTCTCTTCTGCTTTTTTTCTAGTCTCTTCTGCTTTCTTAATTGATTCGTCCACTCTGGCGAGATATTTAGATGATTCTTTCATGTAGTTTTCTCTCCATAGGCGGGTGGCATCTGTTTCTTGTTCGGTTACCGGTGATATAGGATTGGCAGGCTCCGGCTCGATGTATTCCGGAGTCTTCGGGTTGAAGTCGGAGGTGTCCGCGTCTGTCCGTGGAGGCGATGGTGGTGGTGATTCCATCTCCTGGACAGACTGGGCCGGGATCTCTACTGCATGGGAGGAGCTGGCTGGTGTAACATCCGTCGCCTTCTTCTCTTTCCACGCGGCTAGTCTCTCGGCATCTCTTTTTTTCCTTGATGGTGTTTTCTTCTTTTTCTTGTTCATCTTTTGTCGTGGTTTCCGTGCTGATCTGGTATTTTCCGGTCCGGTAGGGAGCCCTGAAAAGGGCTGTGCCGGGCCGGTTTGGAAATCCAGAACCAGCTGGTATCCGCCTTTATGAGCATGAAGTGACCAGCTCAGACAAGGCGTGACATGCATGGCGTCCAGCATATTAGTGACACTAATTGGTATTAACGGTGGTGAGTTCATCCTGAGAGGTGGCGAATCAAGCTCTCTGGAGGTCCGACTGGTCGTGGTGATGACAGCCCAGGGTGTTTTAACTGTGAAACTTTATACTCCTCTCGCAACCGCGGGGGGGGGGGGGCTGCCTATAGTATTTACACCAGTGTAACATATCGCCGCGTATTTGTACTGTGTGCAAATCGTGAATTACATCGGCACAGTTTACCCATCACAGTTTGGTGCCGTCTGGACAAGATGTTCCTGATATCAGTTGTTATGTATTGGATTATTTATTTGATCGACCATTTAAAATTGGGTTTACAAAACTTATTATTCAGGATTTATTATTATACCCACAGGCTTCGAATTATGCGTCGTGTTGGCCGCAATTGTCAAAGTAAAAGTAAAAGAAATATTATGGAACGCACGATGGAGCTAATAATTATAAACCACCCCTTTGCTTAACTGGGATGGCAACAAAAAGCTTTAAAATTCAAATACTGACCACCACAGTTCAAATATTAGTACAATTATACATGTATGTTACCATTACTTGTCAAAAGAATATTCCTAATTGAGAGTCCATTGAGTAACAGTGGTGGCCTTGGCATGTTGATTGACTTAATACTGATAGTACTTATTATTTAAATATCACTGATAGTAGAGGTCAATCATCTTTATAACTAGTTTCACGCGTCATCTCCACTAGTCGCTGATGTGTATTTGGCTTCCAATCCTGTTTCTATATTGGACACTACACCATGACTATAAATATCGATTCTTAGGCATGGTTGTACCCACCAGCTATCACACATCTTTACTACATACTGTACTAACTTATCCCTTATACCTAGATCATGCCATGAATGTTTATTCTGGGTAACACCTGTGATGATCATATTCTACTGGTACAAAACTTTCTGAAGTTTTGACAGGGAATCTTATTAAGTTGAAAAGATAAACGCGAGGTATATATTTCTTTGTTATTATTTGTTCCTTAATAATGTACTTTACTGCAGGTGAAGGTCCTAACTCATAATTTGATGATCTAATTGACTTTGTAAGCGATTTTGCTTTGCATCGCTTACAATTATGGAATTTATCACTGGCAATTAATACAATATTTATTGCAATACCCGATACGGCTCATAAAAGTCACACAAAAGCTTGCAATTTCAATTTGGGACATTCACCTATAGTAAAGTACATTATTAAGGAACAGATAGTAACAAAGAAATATATTCCCCGCGTTATTGTTTCGACTTTATAAGGTTCCCTGTCAAAACTTCAAAAATGATCCAATGTTTTTATAATGATGAAATATTATCTCTACTTCAAAAAAGTTCCAAGGTTTTGTACCAGTGGAATATGATCTCTACGGGCGTTAGCCAGAGTAGAGATTGATGGCATGATCTACCTTATGCCACACCCCTCTCTTTCTCGTCCCGGCACTCCCTAGCTAACTATCTTCTCAACATCTATGAGACAACACACAAAATATATTTAAATCCCCGCCTTCTATACCATGTAGCTGTCTTCATTGACACTTGAGGAAACAATTATTCCAGAGGAAAGGATTTTTATAAAAGCCATAAGTATGGGCGGCCATTCGGTCGGAAATTACATGAAATAAAAGTTAACGGTGGTTTGTGAAAACAATAGTCTCTATTTTAAACCAATATACTCCATTTCCAAACCAATAATCGTTCTTGGATTCAATAAGAGACAGTTCCGTTTTAATAGATATAGATTCATAATCAATGTTGACCGATGCAAAATTAATGTTCTATTTTAATTTAATAGTATTCATTGTTCAACTAATATCTAACAACACACAATTAGTAAGATTCGCGCATATTCAATAAACGTACATTCCGTTTCAATAGCCATATTTTCTTAATCAATAAAGATATTTCAAACGAATAGACGATTCCCACGATCAATGATTATCGTTATAAAACTAATAGACCTTATTGTCATTCTTATATTTAAAAGATATAAATTATCACCAATGCAATTATTAATAACGTTCGCATTCGAATCAATATCTAATAGCGGAATCAACTATTTCCGGTGAAACCAATGACTAAAAATGCAGAGTCTACAGTATTAATAGCTTCCGTTTACAAACCAATGAAAAATTCTTGAATTACTAGTTAATTCTTAAATTAACGCTAGGGGCGCCACCAATCTTAAATTAACGCTAGGGGGCGCCACCAATCTTGCTGGAGTCACCTAACCGCAAAATCCGTGCCGTCAACATGGGATATCCCCGCTGCCAAAAAAAATGCATGTTCTCGAACATTTTCGCGTCAGAACATTAATATCGTAAAGAAGGAGGCAAATAAAATAATAAAAACTAAGGCGATTGAGAGATGGGACTACAGATACGAATTCGGAGAAGAAAGGCATATAAATCAGCATATCAATGAAGTTAGAAAAGTTAAGTTTTTCAAAGGGAAGTCGAGAAGAGTTGGAATAAATCAATGATCATCAACCAGCTGCTAGCAGGACAACATCGATTACTTAGTAGCAGAGTAAAATGGGATAGCAACTGCACTACAGATCTGTATGATGAATGTGAGGAGAGATAAGATATTGACCATTGCATTAACAGGTGCAAGAAGTTTGAGAGTGAGAGAGGAGTATTGGAAGAGAGGTACAGAACGATTTTATATGCGGGTGACGATGAAGAGGTGAGGATGAGGCTACAAGTGCTTACGGGGAATGACACTGAGATGGAGGCAGTGCAGATAAAACAGATGGTAGAGGCTTTCCAATCATACGTTATATCTTCCAAACGTTTTGATGGAACTGAAAGTTCCAATAACAGTACGGTTGTGGCAAACTAAAGAATTAACAATGTTACGCCTAACGCATGCGCACAAGTGTATTTTATATGTACAAGTGTATCACAGAACATAGAGTTAAGCACACACGAGAAAGTACACGAGAAGAGAGTACAACCAGACCATTACTGGAATGACTTCTAGTCCAAGCAGTTAGAAGAAGAATAACAACAAAGCGTCAGAAAGTGACCCTGAACATGAAAACTGCGATGATATACGGACTGTGGAATGTATCCTGTACCTGTAGCAATTTGATGTTGATGTATCACTGTCAGTATCTATAACTCATTCACTGTCAGTATTACTGTGATTATCACTGTTCCCAGTGTTGCAGGGATTGTCTGTCAAACTCCGGTGGAGAACTTAAATTAGGATGTGTGTGACAAGTACTAACAACAGCAGTATGAATATGAGTATGTCAGCAATAACAACAACAACATCTCTAACACCGTAAGATAATCGTTCGATCTACTGCGTAGTTCGTAGTGCGTACTAGCACTGTACATTGCGACGAATTCTTCTGAAAACAACCATTGAGTGGAACCGCTTCGAACAGTCAGATGTTGATTCAGGCGACCGGTAATACTGAATGTCTGAAGGATTTATTAAATATGGATTCTATTTTCTAGACGTTTCATACGAGTGTCGTGGAATAGGATTCTGAACATTGCTTGAGTATTGATCAAGTAAACCTGACAGTGCGAAGAGCACTTCAGAACTCAATCATAAGCCAACTAGAACAGAGGTCATGTCAACTTACAGGTTGCATTATACATGCATATATTGTGACCACATAAATGATATATACAACTGCAGTGACTTCTTCATTATTTCAGTATTCGATACCATAACCATGGTCGTTCCATACCATAATTTTTGGTTTTACATACCGGTACGGTACCGGATTGTTTGGTTACATTTTTGTATTTCGTACTTTGTAGAAAATAATTTATGTGTTTCCATATGGTGTGACATACATGTAGTAACATGGTACGAAATGACCAATTGATTTCCTACATGGTACGAAACGACCAAACAATAAGGTACGAAACTACCAAAAATATGGTACGAAACTACCAAAAATATGGTACGAAATGACTTAAGACGATACAAAACGTCCTGTACCCATTTATATCTCCTCGGCAAGGGGAACAACCAGACAGTGACCCTGTAGACTAGCAGCGCCAACATCGTTGGTTTGATATTAGGCCCTATATCACCCTGAGGTAACCTCATATCACAACCAGCCTGACGTCGAAGGCTGATATGAGGCTACTGAGGGCTGAAATCAGGCCTATAATATCAAACCAACCAATTAATACCCTACATGTATTTATTAATTACGATAGTTCGCCTCTTAGTAACAGTGTAATATTGACAACTCTTTCTAATGAGTGACATCACAAAAAATTGGTATCTATGCCTATTCTAACAGTGAAATAGAATTGCACCATGTCAAAGCCATACCGTGTATTACTCAGATCGTGATGTCATAAAATCATACATGTATTACTCTTAATTAGTGATGTCGTAAAATGATATTACTCGATTTAGGTCAAATTGAAGTGATATTCACCTAAGTACAAATGGAGTTTGATAACAAGCCATACCGTGCAAAAATTTCATATCTAATTAATAATTTTTCGAACAAATTTTGGACCGATATACATGTACCCTGTAACCATCTGTAGGAAACTTCCTTCCAAGGGGGTGCTGTCGGAACATACATGTATCAAGGTGGACCCCCTCCCCAATGGGAGACTCGTATCCATGCCCATTGGAAATAAATTATAATGTGCAATGGATTAATAGGTTGCTGGCATTTCATACCATGGAAGTTTGACATAGAGATGTTTCGCACCAGGGTTCTGGACATTTCATACCAGTTCCTGTATCATTTCGACAATTCGTACCTTTGAGTATACCGGTATTATTATTTTTTTAAATGACATTAAAGGTACTCAGTCCGATTCGATGGTTCCCATATCATCATATTTCAACAACAACAACAACACCATTTTTTTAAATGCC
Source organism: Siphonodentalium dalli (assembly GCA_032622095.1). NCBI lineage: Eukaryota > Metazoa > Mollusca > Scaphopoda > Gadilida > Siphonodentaliidae > Siphonodentalium > Siphonodentalium dalli. Next base: position 219,955,840 of record CP136065.1, on the reverse strand, counting down.
ACTTCGTTTACCAGAATCGATTAATGCCCCAAAAATAATGCTAACCAGTCAAATATAGTATACAATTGCCCAAAACCTGTTATTTATCAATATTTTGTTCAATGAAATTTTGCGGGTTTGTCAAATACCTGACACAACAAAAGCCACTTGCTTTTTGAGTTATCCATCTTCATCTGTCCTCTTTCGACTTTTTATTGGGCCACTAAAATTATCGATGGTGAAATATAATAGATTTCAAAAATCGATATCTGATCACTCTCAGCTTTGATGGGTGGGTTCCTCAACTCAAATCAAATATGTTTTACCCCGAAGCCAAGGAAATAGTAATATTCAAGCGTTAATTCGGATTATGCATCTTTAACTTTGTCGCGACAATTTCAATTTGTTCATTTTGTTTCGCAAAAAAAAAAAAAAAAATATGTTAACATGTAAATGTCGGGTTGTCATCATCACGAACGTTAAATCATGATCATGTTCGCTTTCATTAAGTTAACACGATTAAAATAATTTTTCAAATACATGTACGAATGACCATTCATCATTTTTGGAAATCAACGAAACATACCAATATATGGTGTGAAATGACCAAAAACATGGTACGAAACAATTAAATGTGTAATTCAAATCAAGGGTACAAACTGGCCATAGTAGGAAAAGTCGTTTGAGCCATCCAACAGACCTGGGTGAATCGCCGGGCGATCGGTCTTCCACAGTAAGGATGCATCTGGGAAGAGGAGAGTCAATCTAATTAACTGTTATCTATAACCAATACTTAAAAACAATAACAATTTATTCTGATTTCTTTTGAAACACACAGAATAATTATTTACTGAGAATATTCAATATAAACATGTACAAATTCTCAAACAAAGGGAATTTCAATGCTCAAGAAATTTAGATTCCCCTCTTACTATGGGAGGCCCTTTTCACATTTATTATTTATTTGCGCTCAAGCACAAATATTAAGCGCAAATATTTGCGATTAAGCATAAATCATTTGGGCTTAAGCGATTGTCATTTGCGCTTAAGCACAAATATGTGTCTTTCAATTTGTTTGCGCTTAAGTGAAAATCATTTTCGCTTAAGTGTAAATGATTTGCGCTTAAGCGCAAATACCTAACACCCCTTTACTTCCCTCAGATTGTGAATGATGGAGTCCATCTCATAGTATATTATTATGGGCCCATAGTAGTAGCCCATACAGACTCGAAAGTTGAAAAGTCAAAAGCATCTCTGTCTCTGGTGTCCCAAAAATTGGTGCCTCATTCCCAGAGCTCTAGTATATTTTATTAAAGGGACATCTCCTGCACAAATATATACCATTTCCATGGTCATAGAAGGGGAATTAGGGGTTACTGGGGGCTTGCTTCCCTCGTGGTGTACATGTACTTATTGAATAGAAATAGGGGGAAAACATATTTTCATATTATCAGCATCCCTGTCCATAAGAATTTGTGTCTCCATCCCAGAGATCTATTACATTTTATAAATGAGACATATCCTGTACAGATATATACCATTTCCATGGTCATAAAAGGTATCTAGGGATCACTGGGGATTGCTTCCCTCATATGATGGGCCTATATAGACTTGAGTGCAAGCCTGCAAATAGCGTGTCTGTCATTTGCAGAATGAGGTCCCCAGAGGGTGCATTTAGTGACGCTACACGGCATAGTGGGCGAGCATCACTAAATTTACCCTCTGGGAACCTCATTCTGCTTAGGGTCCTCAACTGCTATGGCAGTCCTAGGATCAGATTGAAGTTCCCCAGTTGAAGTTGGTGATGTTCACCCATTTGGATCCTCGATTATGGATTTTATCTTCTGCAAATTAGGGGATATAGAAACTTCCCAGATGGGAAAACGTAACTAAAAACAATGTTAATTTGATACCATAGTTACTTCCCAGAAGATGAGGCCTAAGCAGAATGAGGTCCCCAGGGGTGAATTTAGTTATGCTAGCCCGCTATGCAGGGTAGCATCACTAAATTCACCCTCTGTGGACCTCATTCTGCAAATGACAGACACGCTATTTGCAGACTTGCTTGAGTGATGTGTTATGCCTATGCCATTTAAAATTAATTCAGGGAGATCAATGCATTAATTTCTATTTCCACTTAAGCGCAAATGATTTGTGATTAAACGTAAAATATTTGCACTTAAGCGCAAAAATTCATAAGTAATTGTATGTCATAATTTGCAAAGTTCTCTCAAATTCTTGTTAAAATATGACTAGATTCATAACGGTGATATTTGGTTAAATTTCATACCGAGTTATGTATAATCGAATTATTGAGGGATCGGGAGGGACTTGGATCATACGAATGACATATATTAATAGCTCCAATTATCTCTTAACATGAGCAATACAAAATGAGGTCACATTTCCGAACCAGTTCCATACAGCAGAACCTGATCTAGAAGATATTAGCGGAAAAACGTCAAATTCCCTCTTTCAGCTGTCATTTTGACGACCATCTTGGGCGGGGAGTTCCAATTTTACACTAAAAATGTGGCATTATATCTCTCAGAGTCATACGTACTGAATATGCCTAATTTTAAATCGTATATTTCATGGTAAGATTACTTGCGACATTTAGTAAATTATATAACCACGAAACACTCTTTAAATTTGGAAAAACCCTTAAAAGAGGGGTTAAATTGAAATTCCAGCTTGGCTCCATATCTAATACCAATACGTATGTAAATATGTACATATGTCCGCATATGTGCAACGTTTCATACTTTAGTCAAACAAATTAATAATTGTCTTGAAATTTGTATTTAATCTACTCCACTGTGTTATAGTGGACCATAGTGAATATTTATCGTCGTTTTATTTGCACCGAGTGAACTACTGCAAATCGTCACACCGACATGACATTGGGGATTCCCATGTTTATTTAAATATTTCTGACGTCACATGAATACAGTTTCTTCAAACATCGCCATCAGAGACCCCTAGCGTTCTTTCACGTTTTTATCATTGATTTCGAATTCCTAATCATTGGTTTGACCGGAAATAGTAGATTGCGCAATTAGATATTGAATTGAAAGAACGTCATTAATTTTGCATTGGTGATACTTTATATCTTTTAAATATAAGAATGACAATAAGGTATATTAGTTTTATAACGATAATCATTGCTTGTGAAAAATCGTCTATAGGTTTGAAATATCTTTATTGATTAAGAAAATATGGCTATTTAAACGGAGTGTACGTTTATTGAATATGCGCGAATCTTACTAATTGTGTGTTATTAGATATTAACTGAACAATGAATACTATTAAATTAAAAAAGAACATTAATTTTGCATCGGTCAACATTGATTATGAATCTATATCTATTAAAATGGAACTGTCTCTTATTGAATCCAAGAACGATTATTGGTTTGGAAATGGAGTATATTGGTTTGAAAATAGAGACTATTTTGTTTTCACAAACCACCATTAACTTTTATTTCATGTAATTTCCGACCGAATGGCCGCCCATACATAAGCTTATATTTTGTTATCCCATCCTCATTTGAACTGCTTGTTTGTCCGTGTATAAATTGCCAATGTGATGTACTGTTTTATCTTGTTCAAATAACATATTATTTACTCTAAACAAGACAGAAAGAAATTGATGTTCGAAAACTAGTTTAAAGGTACTCAATCCGATCAGACGGTCCCCATACCATCAATATACAACAACAACAATATTTCTTCAAAATACGCTTTAGATATCAGAATCGATTTATTGCAACAAAATAATGCTAACCACTGTCAACATTACTATGGTTTCAAATTTTTCAAAACTTGTTATTTATCAACATTTTGTTCAACAAAATATGGCCGTATTATCACTAAAGTATCACGAAATTTGACCGTATTATCACTTGATTTTAGAGTTATCCATCTTCATTTGCAATTTTGTCCGAGATCCTCCGTTTGACCACGTGTTTCTGGCCCGCATATTATTACACATCTCGAGATATAAAAAACTTCAAAAATCGATATCTGATCACTCTGAGCTTTGATGGGTGGGTTCATCGACTCGAATCAAATATGTTTTACTCCCGAAGCCCAAGAAATAGTAATTTAGGAGCGTCTGATCGGATTGAGTACCTTCAAATTTTCTTGATGATATATAAATTCAATAAAACTTTTGTGTAAAGTACGTGAACCAACAGTTTAATATATTTCCACTTTCATATATATAGTCTGTCTTTCTCCACTATCCTCGGTTATTTTCTCCGCTATCCTCGGTTGTTTTCTCCACTGTCCTCGGTTGATTTCTCCGCTATCCTCGGTTGTTTCCTCTGCTATCCTCCGTTGTTTTCTCCGCTATCCTCGGTTGTTTTCTCCACTGTCCTCCGTTGTTTTCTCCGCTATCCTCGGTTGTTTTGTCTGCTATCCTCGGTTGTTTTCTCCGCTATCCTCGGTTGTTTTCTCTGCTACCCCCCGTTGTTTTCTCCGCTATCCTCGGTTTTTTTTTCTCCACTGTCCTCCGTTGTTTTCTCCGCTGTCCTCCGTTGTTTTCTCCGCTATCCTCGGTTGTTTTCTCTGCCATCCTTGGTTGTTTTCTCCGCTATCCTCAGTTGTTTTCTCTGCTACCCCCCGTTGTTTTCTCCGCTATCCTCGGTTTTGTTTTCTCCACTGTCCTCAATTGTTTTCTCCACTGTCCTCGGTTGTTTTCTCCGCTATCCTCGGTTATTTTCTCCGCTGTCCTCGGTTGGTTTCTCCACTGTCCTTGGTTGTTTTCTCCGCTATCCTCGGTTGTTTTCTCCACTGTCCTCCGTTGTTTTCTCTGCTATTCTCCGTTGTTTTCTCCGCTATCCTCTGTTATTTCTCCGCTATCCTCCGTTGTTTTCTCCGCTATCCTCGGTTGTTTTCTCCACTGTCCTTGGTTGTTTTCTCCGCTATCCTCGGTTATTTTCTCCGCTATCCTCGGTTGTTTTCTCCACTGTCCTTGGTTGTTTTCTCCACTGTCCTTGGTTGTTTTCTCCGCTATCCTCGGTTGTTTTCTCCGCTATCATCGGTTGTTTTCTCCACTGTCCTCGATTGTTTTCTCCACTGTCCTTGGTTGTTTTCTCCGCTATCCTCGGTTGTTTTCTCTGCTATCCCCAGTTGTTTTCTCCGCTATCCTCGGTTGTTTTCTCCACTGTCCTCCGTTGTTTTCTCCGCTATCCTCGGTTGTTTTCTCTGCTATCCCCCGTTGTTTTCTCCGCTATCCTCGGTTGTTTTCTTCGCTATCATCGGTTGTTTTCTCCACTGTCCTCCGTTGTTTTCTCCGCTATCCTCGGTTATTTTCTCCGCTATCCTCGGTTGTTTTCTCTACTGTCCTTGGTTGTTTTCTCCGCTATCCTCGGTTGTTTTCTCTGCTATCCCCCGTTGTTTTCTCCGCTATCCTCGGTTGTTTTTTCCACTGTCCTCCGTTGTTTTCTCCGCTATCCCCCGTTGTTTTTTCCGCTATCCCCGTTGTTTTCTCCGCTATCATCGGTTGTTTTCTCCACTGTCCTCCGTTGTTTTCTCCGCTATCCTCGGTTGTTTTCTCTGCTATCCCCCGTTGTTTTCTCCGCTATCATCGGTTGTTTTCTCCACTGTCCTCCGTTGTTTTCTCTGGGCACATTTTACTGATCTGCAACTTTATTGTGGATCATCTGCCAGCCACACACGAATCAGAATGTTCGGAAGAATTTTAGCCACCATGGTTCTGCAAACCGAATTGTCTGCGCCCAAGCCAGAGGATTCTCTTATATATATGCATGCATGCACCGGCACATGATCTTTAATGCTGCACCAGCGCAGCTCCAGTAATGAAAGGGTTAAGATAACGTGATCCTTAAGAATCATTGATCAGTTATAATATGGATGTCTGCTTTCTGTACAGTTTTGACATGAAACATTAAAATTCATCAATGTTTCCAGATATTATATGATAGATAACTCTATACAAAACGTCTCGTTGATAATAACATCCGTCGGCGAAAGCTTACTTGGTTTACTTCAGATTGTTCGCATATATAATAGAACGCACTGGCTTACAATGTCAAGGTAAATATTGTGAGCGCAATGTGTTCTCTTACATGTAGGCTCCTTATGGGAGACTCGCATATGTAAGAAAATACATTGGCACATTGTGTTTCAGGAAGGTCCAGTCATGGAAGGTTTAATAATGGTATCAAATAGTTATGCACACTAATTGTAAATTACGTAAACACATATTACAACGTTCTGTTCATATTCTGACACCATATGGTTTTCTATGACGAAATTCCTGCAAACCATACCGGCGTCGTGCAAAATTGCGGGTGTGTGAACGTATTTCTAATGGTACGTTCATACACTGGCAAATTTGCATTGTATTTTTTGCAGGCATTTCATCTATATAGAAGCCCCATACATAGCGTCAGAATATGAACGGAAACATGCATATAAAATGCATATTTACCACAGCTAACGACATGAGAAGTAAAATACCATCTCTTGAAGTTGATAGTTTGACTTCCTATTACATCTAGTCACATTATTATTCGAACTATATCTAGACATTCTGTAACGTATTACTTCTTTATTTTCATTCCTCTATATGCTGTCGTACTGTTTACGCCATTAAATTTGGTTTTTCGTTTGCTTCGTTTGGTTTCTTCGCGAAGGAACCGAAATAATCTGAATTATTTCGCTTCCTTCGCCACGAAGGAACCGAAGCAAGCGAAAAAATAAAAATGAAGCAACCGAAAAAAAATCAAACGAAGCAAGCAATTTTTTTTTTTCGCCTGCTTCGTTTGATTTTTTCACTTACGTCGCATCCTTTGCTTACTTGCGTCACGAAGTATTCGAAGCAAGCGAATGAACCGCCGAAACTCATCAACAACAACCAAGAAAAAAATTCCGGGATACCGGCTATAGACCCATACGTCTATGAGACGTGGTATTGAGCCATTATGTGGCTACCCCTCTTGTTTGATTTAAATTATAACCCCTCCCCCTTGAGTGGCAAGTTTCACATGTGGTGATATTGTGCTTTATGCCAATGATATTTTCCTGATACTCTCACTGAGTTTGCCGTCTGGCGCAATGACAAAACAACATATAGGAACGTTCGCTAGAGCAGAGTATACAGCTAATGATCTACCATGGTTAGATTCTATACCTATAATTATGTTGTATGCATGTTTGGCACTGTTTTATACACACTGAAAATACGTCAACGTGTGCCATTAAAGCCATTAAACGGAGCTCAATTTTGTGGTTCCCGTAGAATTTTTTAATCTGTTTACCGGCTCTCTGACCCGCATTTGTGGTATACCGGTGTCCAGAAACTGTTTTTGTTGTTGCTGTTGCTGTTGTTGTTGTTGTTGTTGTTGTTGTTGTTGGGTTTCGGTCGTTCCTTAGCTTGCTTCGGATACTTCGCAAAATGTCGCACGGAGGAAGCGAAACAAAACAAACGAAGTAAGCGAAAAACAATTATGTGTTTTCGCTTTCGTCGTTTGATTTTTTTCCCTTGCTTAGTTTGAGTTTTTCGCTTCCTTCGGTTCCTTCGTGACGAATAATTGAGATTATTTCGATTGCTTCGCACGAAGGAACCAAAGCAAGCGGAAACACCAAACGAAGGAAGCGAAGGAAGCGGAAAATGTATGTGGCGGAAACAGTACTATGGTGTAATGTTTCCGCCACATACTTTTTTAACAAACGAAGCAATGGAAAAAATCAAACGACGAAAGCGAAAAACATCATTGTTTTTCGCTTGCTTCGTTTGGTTTTTTCCCTTCCTTTGGTTCCTTCGAGCGACATTTTGTTGTTGTTTCGCTTTCGGTTTACCGCGGTAAACAGATTTAAAATATCGACGGGAACCACATAATATAGCTCCGTTTAATGGCTTTAAATGCAAATATAGACGAGCATGTATTTTCAGTGTGTAAAACAGTGTCAGATGTGCATTAACATAAATCAGACCAGGGGAATGGTAACCTCATAATGGCTCAATCTCATCGACGTCTGAGCCTATATATAGCCGCCTTACCGGCAAACCGGTATCCCGGAACTTTTTTCTTGGTTGTTCTTGGGTTTCTATAGTAAATAGATAGTAATTGAAATTGATCACCGGAAGTCCTCATGCTATTGTGAATAATGTATATATTGTAAATACCTGTATGCATTAGGTGATGAGAATAAAGAATTGAATTGAATCGTGACGCAAGCAAGCAAAGGATGCGACGTAAGTGAAAAAATCAAACGAAGCAGGCAAAAAAAAAACAATTTGCTTGCTTCGTTTGATTTTTTTTCGGTTGCTTCATTTTTATTTTTTCGCTTGCTTCGGTTCCTTCGTGGCGAAGGAAGCGAAATGATTCAGATTATTTCGGTTACTTCGCGAAGACACCAATACAATGAAAACTGACCGCCATATTGGACGCCATCTTGGATTTTTATACTCTTCTAATGGTGAATATGGTTGGAAATTTACATTTTACGCTTGTTATGTGTGTTCTACACTAAATAAAAGCAAATACTACGCATTATTCTATCATTCTGTGATCCAATCCCCGGCGATGGCTATACTCAGCTTTTTATGACATTGGGGGAGGGTTAAGTTTTTGTCTATCATTACAATATTTGTACGGTTAGGGTAATAAAGTTAATACCCCCGGTAGCAAATACTTCAGTCTTTCCAAACATATATGACATGTTAAACTAGGTTGAACGTGCTAGTTTTGTACAGAGTTGACGGGCGACAGTTTCTCTGAATCGTCATGATGTTTTGACGCATAGAGTTACATTCTCTACCATGACGTCGTGAAATCTCAAACAAACCAGAAAAAAATAAGAACGTTTCAATCTAGTATCACCGTGTACCCCATAATAACAAATAGAACGTTCTGTTTTTGGTGATGTGCTTAACTTTTAACCAATAGTGTATAGCTGGTCAACCGCTGAAAACAGGCTAACTTTTCGGTAAGGTACCTTCACAAATAGTCTTATCATACATAGCTGCCACCAATTCCGACAAGGCCAAGAATCATTTTCATAAATGATATAGATTTACCTTCCAGAAAAAGTTGGTTTCAACTTGTTCTACCGAGGGTAGGGGTATCCGACCACTTTTGGCATTTGGCCGCTCCTCTACAAACGAAGCAAGCGAAACAAGCACACGATACGCACTATTTAATGCAAAATTTTCAAATACCCGATTATTTTGTCCTAATTGCATTTTCCTACAACATTAATATTCTAATGCATTACATGTTCAACTATCCAATAAACCAAAAGGCTATTCTGTTGCAATTAGTTCCGGATTTACCCGATTTTTCGTCTAGATCGCCTGTACTATATATAGGAGAATACACTGGCACAGGATTTTAATGCTGCACCAGCGCAGCTCCTGCCATGAAATGAACTATATGACCATATTAAATCAAACACTTTAAAAGATTATTTTTCCTGCAAAATGGAATTCATACTTGAACAATTGACAAGTTCTTCTAAGGATCTGATGTAATTGAACTCTAAATATGCAAAAAAGTTCCTTCCCGCCAAATCGTCAAATGTATCATTTTAAGGTACGTTCATAAAGTTGCAAATTTGCAAAGCATTCATTTTCAGGCATTTTGGGTATAGAAAGCCACACTCTGCCAGAAACCGAATGCATAAAGGCTTATACAACGCACCTGTACCACAGCTAACTATACACGATAAGTAAACCTATGTAGTTCCACCAGAATCGATGCTGTCCATATTTTCCTGTAAATAACATGCAATTATCTCGCAAGAATCAATCATACAAGTATTTTAAGACAATGCGTTAGTAGCACCGTTACATGTGGAATTATCGAAATGTTACTTCTCAAGTCGTTGACTTTGGTAAATATGCATTTTATATCCATGTTGTCGTTAATATTATGGCACCATAGGGTTTTCTGTGAGAAAATGTCTACCAAAATGTCGTGCAAACATGCCAGTGTATGAACGTACCCTTTAAGTCCACCTTACACAAATAGGTGCATGGTGAGGTAAACTGTGACATAATTAGAAATAAATCAATGTTATGATATAGATAAATGGATTATCTCTTCCTAAACACGTTTTATATAGTTTCCGGGGTATAAAATAATAAATATGAGTCGCAGAAACTTGTCCGAAACCCTTCTATCAATTACACGTACTCAATCCGATCAGACGGTCCCCATATCATCAAGTTACACAACAACATTTCTTCAAAATACGCTTTAGTTATCAGAATCAACGTGTTATTTATCATCATGCTGTATAACGAAATATGGCCATATTATCACTTGAGTATCACGAAATATGGCCGTATTATCACTTGAGTATCAATAAATATGGCCGTATTATCACTTGAGTATCACGAAATTTGGCCTTAACACCACTTCGTTTTAGAGTTATCCATTTTCATCCGCAATTTTGTCCGAGACCGTCGGTTTGAAGACTTTTTTCTGGGCCACAAATAAGTACGCATTTAGAGAAATAACAAATTTCAAAAATCGATATCTGATCACTCTGAGCTTTGATGGGTGGGTTCCTCGACTCGAATCAAATATATATATATATATATCTTTGATATTGTTTATTTTATATCGATATTTTCTTATATAATGCGATAATCTAGTGGGACATTTTTTCGTTACTATTTTTTTTTAATATACCGTGATGAGATGTCCCAGCCCAGTCTAGTAATAACTAGACCAAGGTTTTCTTACAGTCAACTCTCAAGTTGAAAGTAATGAAAATTAGGTCTGGTTTTAATAAGACTGGTCCCAGCCCTGCCAGCGAATCAGTCACTGCCAGGCGTTCGGAGCGCGAATTATAGCGAAGGGACGCAACTGTATGGAGATTTTAGATGTCAATGCAATCTCAGATAGAGATAGAGTTCTCTCGCTTGTATTATACCAGAAAATTCGAAATAAATTCAATATTAATTGATAGAATCGTTTCCGGACAGGGATCTTCGATTCATATTTATTATTTTGTACCCAGGAAACTATATAAAACTGATTATAAGATGAGGTAATCCGTCTTTAAAAACTACACCAAGTGAACAAAATTAGAGGAGACCTTAAGGAAGAAAATTAGTGGGGTGAAGTTGAGTCCTGGGGGGGGGGTGCAGAGGTCTACCAATATCTCCTGGACTATCAATCTCATCGACGTCGGAGCCTATATATAGCCGGAACTTTTTTCTTGGTTTTTCTTGGGTTTCTATAGTAAATAGATAGTAATTGAAATTGATCACCGGAAGTCCTCATGCTATTGTGAATAATGTATATATTGTAAATACCTGTATGCATTAGGTGATGAGAATAAAGAATTGAATTGGCGATTCATTCGCTTGCTTCGGATACTTCGTGACGCAAGCAGCAAAGGATGCGACGTAAGTGAAAAAATCAAACGAAGCAGGCGAAAAAAAAACAATTTGCTTGCTTCGTTTGATTTTTTTTCGGTTGCTTCATTTTTATTTTTTCGCTTGCTTCGGTTCCTTCGTGGCGAAGGAAGCGAAATGATTCAGATTATTTCGGTTACTTCGCGAAGATACCAAACGAAGCAAGCGAAAAAAGCACACGATACGCACTATTTAATGCAAAATTTTCAAATACCCGATTATTTTGTCCTAATTGCATTTTCCTACAACATTAATATTCTAATGCATTACATGTTCAACTATCCAATAAACCAAAAGGCTATTCTGTTGCAATTAGTTCCGGGTTGACCCGATTTTTCGTCTAGATCGCCTGTACTATATATAGGAGAATACACTGGCACAGGATTTTAATGCTGCACCAGCGCAGCTCCTGCCATGAAATGAACTATATGACTATATTAAATCAAACACTTTAAAAGATTATTTTTCCTGCAAAATGGAATTCATACTTGAACAATTGACAATTCTTCTAAGGATCTGATGTAATTGAACTCTAAATATGCAAAAAAGTTCCTTCCCGCCAAATCGTCAAATGTATCATTTTAAGGTACGTTCATAAAGTTGCAAATTTGCAAAGCATTCATTTCAGGCATTTTGGGTATAGAAAGCCACACTCTGCCAGAAACCGAATGCATAAAGGCTTATACAACGCACCTGTACCACAGCTAACTATACACGATAAGTAAACCTATGTAGATCCACCAGAATCGATGCTGTCCATATTTTCCTGTAAATAACATGCAATCATCTCGCAAGAATCAATCATACAGGTATTTTAAGACAATGCGTTAGTAGCACCGTTACATGTGGAATTATCGAAATGTTACTTCTCAAGTCGTTGACTTTGGTAAATATGCATTTTATATCCATGTTGTCGTTAATATTATGGCACCATAGGGTTTTCTGTGAGAAAATGTCTACCAAAAATGTCGTGCAAACATGCCAGTGTGTGAACGTACCCTTTAAGTCCACCTTACACAAATAGGTGCATGGTGAGGTAAACTGTGACATAATTAGAAATAAATCAATGTTATGATATAGATAAATGGATTATCTCTTCCTAAACACGTTTTATATAGTTTCCGGGGTATAAAATAATAAATATGAGTCGCAGAAACTTGTCCGAAACCCTTCTATCAATTACAGGTACTCAATCCGATCAGACGGTCCCCATATCATCAAGTTACACAACAACATTTCTTCAAAATACGCTTTAGTTATCAGTATCAACGTGTTATTTATTATCATGCTGTATAACGAAATATGGCCGTATTATCACTTGAGTATCACGAAATATGGCCGTATTATCACTTGAGTATCAAGAAATATGGCCGTATTATCACTTGAGTATCACGAAATTTGGCCTTAACACCACTTCGTTTTAGAGTTATCCATTTTCATCCGCAATTTTGTCCGAGACCGTCGGTTTGAAGACTTTTTTCTGGGCCACAAATAAGTACGCATTTAGAGAAATAACAAATTTCAAAAATCGATATCTGATCACTCTGAGCTTTGATGGGTGGGTTCCTCGACTCGAATCAAATATATATATATATATCTTTGATATTGTTTATTTTATATCGATATTTTCTTATATAATGCGATAATCTAGTGGGACATTTTTTCGTTACTATTTTTTTTAATATACCGTGATGAGATGTCCCAGCCCAGTCTAGTAATAACTAGACCAAGGTTTCCTTACAGTCAACTCTCAAGTTGAAAGTAATGAAAATTAGGTCTGGTTTTAATAAGACCGGTCCCAGCCCTGCCAGCGAATCAGTCACTGCCAGGCGTTCCGGAGCGCGAATTATAGCGAAGGGACGCAACTGTATGGAGATTTTAGATGTCAATGCAATCTCAGATAGAGATAGAGTTCTCTCGCTTGTATTATACCAGAAAATTCGAAATAAATTCAATATTAATTGATAGAATCGTTTCCGGACAGGGATCTTCGATTCATATCTATTATTTTGTACCCAGGAAACTATATAAAACTGATTATAAGATGAGGTAATCCGTCTTTAAAAACTACACCAATATTAGAGCGAAGCTGTCTTTGATAACGAGTGTAGCTCTTGCTGCTATGCTAAATCACCCGTCTCTGTTAACTGGTATTCAGGATTCACCCGTCTCTGTTAACTGGTATTCAGGATTCACCACTCTTTTAACTGGTATTCAGGATTCACCCTCTCTGTTAACTGGTATTCAGGATTCAACCTCTCTGTTAACTGGTATTCAGATATGGCCGTATTATCACTTGAGTATCACGAAATATGGCCGTATTATCACTTGAGTATCACGAAATATGGCCGTATGATCACTTGAGTATCACGAAATATGACCGTATTATCACTTGAGTATCACGAAAAATGGCCGTATTATCACTTGAGTATCACGAAATTTTGCCGTAACACCACTTGGTTTTAGATTTATCCATTTTCATCCGCAATTTTGTCCGAGACCGTCGGTTTGAAGACTTTTTTCTGGGCCACAAATAAGTACGCATTTAGAGAAATAACAAATTTCAAAGATCGATACCTGATCACTCTGAGCTTTGATGGGTGGGTTCCTCGACTCGAATCAAATAGTTTTACCCTCCCCCCCCCCCCCCGAAGCCAAAGAAATGGTAATTTTGAGCGTTAATTAATTCAGATTATGTATCTTTAGTATTGATTATTTTATATCGATAGTTTCTTATATAATGCGATGATCAAGTGGGACATTTTTTCGTTACTATTTTTTTAGTATACCGTGTTGAGATGTCCCAAGCCCTGCCAGCGAACCAGTCACTGCCATGCGTTCCGGAGCGCGAAGCATAGCGAATGGACACAACTGTGTGGAGATTGGAGATGTCAATGCAATCTCAGATAGAGATATAGTTCTCTCGCTTACTCTGCAGCCGTAAAATGTCAAAAAATTATCGTATGAATTATACCAGAAAATTCAATATTAATTGATAGAATCGTTTCCGGATAGGGATCTTCGATTCCTATCTATTATTCTGTAGACAGGAAACTATATAAAACTGATTATAAGATGAGGTAATCCGTCTTTAAAAACTACACCAATATTAGAGCGAAGCTGTCTTTGATAACGAGTGTAGCTCTTGCTGCTCAGCTAAATCACCGGCTCTGTTAACTGGTATTCAGGATTCACCCTCTCTGTTAACTGGTATTCAGGGTTCACCCTCTCTGTTAACTGGTTCTCATGATTCACCCCTCTCTGTTAACTGGTATAATCATGATTCACCCCTCTCTATTAACTTGTATTCAGGATCCCCCTGCATGTCAACTGGTATTCAGGATTCACCCCACTCTGTTAACTGGTATTCAGGATTCACCACTCTCTGTTAACTGGTATCCACGATTCACCCCTCTCTAGATGTTAACTGGTATTCAGGATTCACCACTCTCTGTTAACTGGTATTCAGGATTTACCCTCTCTGTTAACTGGTATTCAGGATTCACCCCACTCTGTTAACTGGTATTCAGGATTCACCACTCTCTGTTAACTGGTATTCAGGATTTACCCTCTCTGTTAACTGGTATTCAGGATCCCCCTGCATGTCAACTGGTATTCAGGATTCATCCCACTCTGTTAACTGGTATTCAGGATCCCCCTGCATGTCAACTGGTATTCAGGATTCACCCCTCTCTATTAACTTGTATGCAGGACCCCCTGCATGTCAACTGGTATTGAGGATTCATCCCACTCTGTTAACTGGTATTCAGGATCCCCCTGCATGTCAACTGGTATTGAGGATTCATCCCACTCTGTTAACTGGTATTCAGGATCCCCCTGCATGTCAACTGGTATTCAGGATTCATCCCACTCTGTTAACTGGTATTCAGGATTCACCCTCTCTTTTAACTGGTATTCAGGATTCACCACACTCAGTTAACTGGTATTCCGGATTCACCACACTCAGTTAACTGGTATTCAGGATTCACCACACTCAGTTAACTGGTATTCAGGATTCACCCCACTCAGTTAACTGGTATTCAGGATCCCCCTGCATGTCAACTGGTATTCAGGATTCATCCCACTCTGTTAACTGGTATTCAGGATTCACCCTCTCTTTTAACTGGTATTCAGGATTCACCACACTCAGTTAACTGGTATTCCGGATTCACCACACTCAGTTAACTGGTATTCAGGATTCACCACACTCAGTTAACTGGTATTCAGGATTCACCACACTCAGTTAACTGGTATTCAGGATTCACCACACTCAGTTAACTGGTATTCAGGATTTACCCGCTCTGTTAACTGGTATTCATGATCCCCCTGCATGTCAACTGGTATTCAGGATTCAACCCACTCTGTTAACTGGTATTCAGGATTCACCCTCTCTTTTAACTTGTATTCAGGATTCACCACACTCAGTTAACTGGTATTCCGGATTCACCACACTCAGTTAACTGGTATTCATGATCCCCCTGCATGTCAACTGGTATTCAGGATTCATCCCACTCTGTTAACTGGTATTCAGGATTCACCCTCTCTTTTAACTGGTATTCAGGATTCACCACACTCAGTTAACTGGTATTCCGGATTCACCACACTCAGTTAACTGGTATTCAGGATTCACCACACTCAGTTAACTGGTATTCAGGATTCACCACTCTCTGTTAACTGGTATTCAGGATTTACCCGCTCTGTTAACTGGTATTCATGATCCCCCTGCATGTCAACTGGTATTCAGGATTCAACCCTCTCTGTCAACCTGTATTCAGGGTTCACCCCTCTAGCTTTAACTGGTATTCGTGATTCACCCCTCTCTGTTAACTTGTATTCATGGTGCGCCCCTCTCTGTTAACTGCTTTTCAGGATTCACCCCTCTCTGTCAACTGGTATTCAGGATTTACCCCTCTCTGTTAACTGCTATTCAGGATTCATCAATCTCTAACTGTTAACTAATATTCATGATTATGTTAACTGTTATTCATGATTCATCACTCTCTGTCAATTGGTATACTGGATTCACCCCTATCTATGTTGTTAACTTGTATTAAGGATTCACCCCTCTCTAGTTGTTAGCTTGTATTCACGATTCACCCCTCCTGTTGGCTGGTTAACTGGTTTTCATGATTTACTCCTCTCTGTTAACTGGTATTCAAGATTCACCCCTCTCTGTTAACTGGTATTCAGGATTCACCCCTCTCTATATGTTAACTTGTATTCAGGATCCACCCCTCCCTGTTGGCTGGTATTCAGGGTTCACCCCTCTCTGTTAACTGATATTCAGATTCACCCCTCTCTGTTAACTGGTATTCAGGATTCACCCTATATGTTAACTGGTTCTCATGATTCGCCCCTCTCTGTTAACTGCTATCCATGATTCACCCTCTCTATCTGTTAACTGCTATCCATGATTCACCCCTCTCTGTCAACTGATAATTAGATTCATCCCTCTCTGTTAACTTGTATCCAGGATACAACCCTCTCTGTTAACTGATATCCAGGATTCACCCCTCTCTGTTAACTGGTATGCAGGATTCATCCCTCTCTGTTAACTGGTACTCACGATTCACCCCTCTCTGTTAACTGGTATCCAGGATTCAGGGGATATGGGCGACACACTCACTATATAAATACAATTTGTATTCAGGATCCACCACTCTCTAGCTGTTAACTTATATTCATGATTCACCCCTCTCTGTTAACTGATATTCAGGATTCATCCCTCTCTGTTAACTGATATTCAGGATTCACCACTCTGTTAACTGATATTCAGGATTCACCCCTCCATGTAACTGGTATTCACGATTCACCCCTCTCTGTTAACTGATATTCAGAATTCATCCCTCTCTGTTAACTGATATTCAGGATTCACCCTCTCTGTTAACTGGTATCGATGATTCAGGGGATAGGGGTGACACACTCACTATATGAATATGACTCTCCAACCATCGGCTTCACCCAAGTTTGGTCATATGACCAATCATATTCAGGGTTTCACGTACACTTTGACAGTTTGTGGAAATAAGCACAATGCGGGCTTATTTTATAATTGTGCGAAATAAGCTCATATTGGCATTATTTGAACACTCAAATACGCGCTATATGGTCCTAAATGCCGTTATTAAAACGTTATATGGGACTATTTCAATATGATAATAAGCCCGTATTGTGCTTATTTTAGAGAGAACAGGCTGGAAAATAACACGAATAAACCAACTCACGACTTACAAGATGCACACTTTCATTGTGGTCCAATATGAACATATGTGAATATTCATGTCCAATATGAACCTATTTGTACAAGAATATGGCCACGAAATGGAACATGCTATTCGTGTTTATACCCCCACGAACGAAGTGAATTGTGAGTTAACTGGATTACAGCCGTCCGTTCCTCGATCCGTGTCAGTCCGTCTGTCCGTCCGTCCGATCAGAGGGCAGATATATCAGCCATATAGGTTGTCGGGTCTCAATAAATTTTGCTAAGGATGTTGGCCCTCTTAGAGGTTTTTCGGTCCAGCGTGAACACTGCCCTCTACCAGGTATGTGTATACTTAGGGTATGTCCCCATTATAGTCTGTATGCCATGTGGCACGCGTCAACCCAGCTTGTTTTTGTTTGTCTTGGATTTGCTGTGTTTGTTATGTTTTTTTATCATTATGTAGGCCTGTGCAATTTTAATTTTCTGAACCATAACTGGGACGATATATAGTGAATATCTCTAATCACTAGCAAAGATGTGTGATATATGTGCAGCTCTCAAGTTAACCCTTTACCCAACAAACCGGCCAAAACCGGCCAAATAAAGCTTCAACAGCCTAAAATATCTTCGGTCTGTCTCAATAGAACCATACAAATATGGATATCATTGGAACAGGCTCCTTGACCACATTGTGATAGTTACAGTTAGCCCTGTGCCAATGCATTCTCTTATATATGCGAGTCGACCATAGGTCGCCTCGCATATATAAGAGAATGCATTGGCCTAAAAAAAATCTTTTTTTAACACTTTTTACCATTTTTTCTTACGTTCTTTAACAATTTTATAATTTTTAATGTGTTAAGCCAATGCATTCTCTTATATATGCGAGGCGACCTATGGTCGACTCGCATATATAAGAGAATGCATTGGCACAGGGCCCTTCTGTTGGGTAAAGGGTTAATTGTAAGACACGCATATAAATTCCAGAAATACTATACATAAGCGGATTTGACCGGTTTCTACGATGTCACATTACGGCAGATAAGCGGTCGATGTTCGTTATCAACAAGCAGACGACACAACACCCGGGCTATCACGTGCGGATTATCTGGATTATCTCCCATTAAATCGCTGGGATGAATACATCTTTTATTATACTTTTTCTACACAATTATAGTATTACTGTATCACATCACTTATTAATGCACCGATGTATGTTAATATTTCTAGTGGATATAGATATCATTGTCGCCTACATTCACGAGTCTACCACACGACGGCTTACGGTGGCTTCGATTTTGACCTTCCAAACGATATTGTCAGGGCGTGGATCAGTTTCTCCAATTATCAGATTAATGTCAATCAAATTTGCAACATATATTCCGTTCAATTTGAAGGTGACTGATATAACTGTATTTTCTCGTTTTCTTGTGCGCATCAAATAGCGACCGCTAGGTATAGGTCAAAACAGTATAATGGCATGTGTCCTCTTTGCTGCGAACCCACAGTACAAACTGTGTTCTTTCTATACTGCATGTACAAGCCTGAGATTAGTGTGCCTCTCATTTGCAGAATAAGGTCCCCAGAGGGTGAATTTAGTTACGCTATCCCGCATAGCGCTCTATCATCACTATATTCACCCTCTGGGGACCTCATTCTGCTCAGGCTTCATCTTGTCTGAAAAGTTTTTTTATTATAAAATTTCAATAGAAACTTCTTCACACAGATTCTATTTCTGTTTTAGTTCAGTTTTTCTATATCCCCAAATTGGCAGACGACACATTGCATAATCGATGTTCCCAATGGGTGTACATTACAATATTCACCATTTGGGAGGGTGATAACCCCCACCCCCTGGAATCCTACATCCGGCTTAAACTGATCCCAGCATCCGGAATACACCATGACAGAGAGACGGCATCCGGAATACTCTTTTCACTAAATTTATTGAAAACTAGCAGGGTTACCCGGCGTTGCCCAGGTTAAAGTGATGTGAAACCCTCTGCATGCTGTGGATATTTGGTGGGAATAGAGACTACTCTTGCTCAAAGTGTTACACATATTCTCATAAATTGTATATTCAAATAGCATCACAAAACATGATTCTTACACATGGAATATAAGTAGTGGGTCACCTTGTCGGGTCGAAGCGATTTTCATTTGGTTATCGCGTTTAATCCGTCCCTCCAATGAAGAAGTATTTACTGATTTACAACTGCGTATACTTCAAACGTTATAACATGAAACATGAGCATCACAAACACATTAATTCGCAAAAGTAAAAGACGACAATTGGGTTTTACATAGAGATGTATCAATCAATCTAGATGTTAGACTAAGATTTGAGGAGACCTGGTTATCATGCATATCTCCACGAAGATAGAGATGATTGACAGAAATGTCCAGGTGCCACTCTGTTCATGGTGCTATATGCTGGCTAATTATTCTCAGTTTAAAAGAAATGTTGCTAAGCACGTATATGAGCTACATGTGCACGACTCAGAGCAATATTTTGACTTATTTATGTTAGGCGATGAGTCTGTCCTAAAAAATGAAAGAAATCCTCTGTATCGGGTAGATATACCCTGGTCAGATGTCAGTATTGAAGGATCCCGAAAAGTCATGTGCTACTGACTGCGTTTTCTTTTATCTCAGAAGAAACTATATTTGACTGCACACTGTGACCACTATTTTTGAATGGGCCTTCGGTACATTTGCATATCTTTTGACAAAATGATTGTAACTTTTGTTGTGGAAACTATATTGAATGGGACAGACTCAATTGTGTTATATATAATACATACATGAGCCACTCTAATATACAGTTGAGAAGATAGCATTGTCCAAGTGACTTAATTCTGTCAGCATTTGTCGAGATTGTGAAATTTGAACGCCAAAACTCCTTAAAACGATATGGAGGTGGCCTGGGGATGACTACATATAACTTTGGTGGATATCGGCGAATAGAACAATCTTATCAATGGTAGTGCATCTCCTCTCGCCATCCATGACCCAATCGACACCAAAAGTGATTTAATTCAATCACACACTTAGACTCATTGTGGAGATGCATATATATAAAATTGGCGAAAATTGTCGAGTATACAAATTCGTATAAAATTTAGGGCCCCCATATCTCTCACCCAAACGGCACCAATTATGCGTATTTAAACCACCCGATTAGATTCGTCGTATCACGGAGAAGAATATGTATCAATCTGGTGGAAACGGGCGTTAAACATATTGTTTATCAATTTTTGTGTCCCTCTCACCCTCCCACCCGCCCCCATCTCTCACCCAAACAGCACCAATATGGCATCTTTTAATCACACGATTAGATCTCTGATCCAAACGACACCAATTTTGCGTTTTTCAATCACACAATTAGATTCCTTGTATTATGGAGAAGATTATGTATCAATTTGTTGGAAATCGGCGATAAAAATTATTTTTATAAATGTTGGTGCCCCTCTCTCCTTCCGTGCATCCCTGACTCGAACGGCGCCACTTTTTGACTATACTGTTGTATTCCCCGCGTTATTCCCACATATCTTCTGGACTGATAATAAACTTTCTTTGTTGATCATATAATTTATTATTCCCTTTAATTCACCTGAGGTCAAAGGGGCATATCCCATGACATTCCCATCTGTACTAATTATTAGTGTATCTTCAAGTCATTTAAAACAATTAGTAGTCACCTGGGGTAAACAGCACATATTGCATGACTCTCCGGATAAAGTTACATCTATCTTTTAAGTTGATAATAAACGCTCTGTATTGCTAATTTTGGTACCTCTTTAAATCATTAGAGGTCAACAGAACCTATACCGTGTGACACAATTCCCTGTGTTATTTTACTGTTGTGCACCAATGTTCCCCCACATACCTTCTGGTCTGATAATATACACTCGTTATTGATCGTATAATTTATTAGTCCCCCTTTAACCCTTTTACCCAACAGAAGGGCCCTGTGCCAATGCATTCTCTTATATATGCGAGTCGACCATAGGTCGACCTATGGTCGACTCGCATATATAAGAGAATGCATTGGCACAGGGCATAACTGTAACTATCACAATGTGGTCAAGGAGCCGGTTCCAATGATATCCATATTTGTATGGTTCTATTGAGACAGACCGAAGATATTTTAGGCTGTTGAAGCTTTATTTGTCCGGTTTTGGCCGGTTTGTTGGGTAAAGGGTTATGTCAGCTCATGTCAAAGGCGCCTATCCCATGACATTGCCCTGGCCAGGAGGCATGAATCTATGCCCATGATATGATTGTCACAAACTGCATGCCATCCCCAACGTATTAACAGACATGGATAAACTGGGTGAAGAGATTACCGCATTGACACCAGGTGTGGACATCAACATCACGTGGGAGACATTCAAAGAAGAACTGTCAGAAAGATTAATGAGCAAGCAGGGTGCCAAGATTGGCGAAAAGGAATAAGCGGAACTACCGTGGATGAACAACAAGTTACTATAGTTACTGAGGCAGAACGAAAGATGGACAAAAGCTAAGGAAACAGGGACATGGGACGAATACAGGCAGCAACAAACAGGATTATTGAATGAAAATATATTGGAGATTTGTGAAAGAGTAAAAACATGATAACATCGGTATATCTCGGTATATCTCGGTTTATTTCGGTATATCTCGATATATACATCGGTATATCTCGGTATATTTCGGTATATCTCGGTATATTTCGGTATAAATATCGGTATGTGACGGTATATTTCGGTATATTTCGGTATATTTCGGTATATCTCGATAAATATCGGTATATTTCGGTATAAATATCGGTATGTGACGGTATATTTCGGTATATCTCGGTATATCTCGATATATATATATCGAAAAGGCGCTGGACACAGAGAAAGTGAAAATCGATAAAACTAGATAAAAGTTTAGTTCATCTGGGGGCATTGTGACCCATAACAATTTCCCAAAATGGGCATTCTGCAATTTCTTGACATATATTGTAACGTTGACATTCTAGAAACGGAATGTAATGGCAGCTAATTCAAATCGAATTACGACAACGTATGTCCATGGACAGCTTAAACCCCAACATAATGCACATGTTGAGAAAGTGTTATTAATTGGTATTCTGGATTCACCCCTCAAGTTGTTAACTGGTTTTACAGGATATTCCCCTCTCTAGATGTTAACTGATATTCAGGATTTACCCCTCTCTGTTAACTGATATTCAGGATTCAACCCTCTCTGTTAACTGTTATTCAGGATTCACCACACTCAGTTAACTGGTATTCCGGATTCACCACACTCAGTTAACTGGTATTCAGGATTCACCACTCTCTGTTAGCTGGTATTCAGGATTTACCCTCTCTGTTAACTGGTATTCATGATTCACCCCTCTCTGTTGGTTAGTATTCATGACCCCCCTGCATGTCAACTGGTATTCAGGATTCAACCCTCTCTGTCAACCTGTATTCAGGGTTCACCCCTCTAGCTTTAACTGGTATTCGTGATTCACCCCTCTCTGTTAACTTGTATTCAGGGTGCACCCCTCTCTGTCAACTGGTATTCAGGATTCACCCCTCTCTAGTTGTTAACTTGTATTCATGATTCACCCCTCTCTGTTAACTGTTGTTATTAATTGGTATTCTGGATTCACCCCTCTAGTTGTTAACTGGTTTTACAGGATATTCCCCTCTCTAGATGTTAACTGATATTCAGGATTTACCCCTCTCTGTTAACTGATATTCAGGATTCAACCCTCTCTGTTAACTGTTATTCATGATTCATCACTCTCTGTCAATTGGTATACTGGATTCACCCCTATCTATGTTGTTAACTTGTATTAAAGATTCACCCCTCTCTAGTTGTTAGCTTGTATTCACGATTCACCCCTCCCTGTTGGCTGGTTAGCTGGTTTTCATGATTTACTCCTCTCTGTTAACTTGTATTCAAGATTCACCCCTCTCTGTTAACTGGTATTCAGGATTCACCCCTCTCTATCTGTTAACTTGTATTCAGGATCCACCCCTCCCTGTTGGCTGGTATTCAGGTTTCACCCCTCTCTGTTAACTGATATTCAGATTCACCCCTCTCTGTTAACTGGTATTCAGGATTCACCCTATATGTTAACTGGTTCTCATGATTCACCCCTCTCTGTTAACTGCTATCCATGATTCACCCCTCTCTATCTGTTAACTGCTATCCATGATTCACCCCTCTCTGTCAACTGATAATTAGATTCATCCCTCTCTGTTAACTTGTATCCAGGATACAACCCTCTCTGTTAACTGATATCCAGGATTCACCCCTCTCTGTTAACTGGTATGCAGGATTCATCCCTCTCTGTTAACTGGTACTCACGATTCGCCCCTCTCTGTTAACTGGTATCCAGGATTCAGGGGATATGGGCGACACACTCGCTAAATGAATACAATTTGTATTCAGGATTCACCACTCTCTAGCTGTTAACTTATATTCATGATTCACCCCTCTCTGTTGGTTAGTATTCATGATTCATCCCTCTCTGTTAACTGATATTCAGGATTCATCCCTCTATGTTAACTGATATTCAGGATTCATCCCTCTATGTTAACTGATATTCAGGATTCATCCCTCTATGTTAACTGATATTCAGGATTCACCACTCTCTGTTGGTTAGTATTCATGATTCATCCCTCTCTGTTAACTGATATTCAGGATTCACCATCTCTGTTGGTTAGTATTCATGATTCATCCCTCTCTGTTAACTCATATTCAGGATTCATCCCTCTCTGTTAACTGATATTCAGGATTCACCCCTCTCTGTTAACTGATATTCAGGATTCACCCCTCTCTGTTAACTGATATTCAGGATTCATCCCTCTCTGTTAACTGATATTCAGGATTCACCCCTCTCTGTTAACTGGTATGCAGGATTCATCCCTCTATGTTAACTGGTATGCAGGATTCACCACTCTCTGTTGGTTAGTATTCATGATTCATCCCTCTCTGTTAACTGATATTCAGGATTCATCCCTCTATGTTAACTGATATTCAGGATTCATCCCTCTATGTTAACTGATATTCAGGATTCACCACTCTCTGTTGGTTAGTATTCATGATTCACCCCTCTCTGTTAACTGATATTCAGGATTCATCCCTCTCTGTTAACTGATATTCAGGATTCACCCCTCTCTGTTAACTGATATTCAGGATTCATCCCTCTATGTTGGTTAGTATTCATGATTCATCCCTCTCTGTTAACTCATATTCAGGATTCATCCCTCTCTGTTAACTGATATTCAGGATTCACCATCTCTGTTGGTTAGTATTCATGATTCATCCCTCTCTGTTAACTGATATTCAGGATTCACCATCTCTGTTGGTTAGTATTCATGATTCATCCCTCTCTGTTAACTCATATTCAGGATTCATCCCTCTCTGTTAACTGATATTCAGGATTCATCCCTCTCTGTTAACTGATATTCAGGATTCATCCCTCTCTGTTAACTGATATTCAGGATTCACCATCTCTGTTGGTTAGTATTCATGATTCATCCCTCTCTGTTAACTCATATTCAGGATTCATCCCTCTCTGTTAACTCATATTCAGGATTCATCCCTCTCTGTTAACTCATATTCAGGATTCATCCCTCTCTGTTAACTGATATTCAGGATTCACCCCTCTCTGTTAACTGATATTCAGGATTCATCCCGCTCTGTTAACTGATATTCAGGATTCATCCCTCTCTGTTAACTGATATTCAGGATTCATCCCTCTCTGTTAACTGATATTCAGGATTCACCATCTCTGTTAACTGATATTCAGGATTCACCCCTCTCTGTTAACTGATATTCAGG
This sequence comes from Siphonodentalium dalli, assembly GCA_032622095.1. Lineage (NCBI taxonomy): Eukaryota > Metazoa > Mollusca > Scaphopoda > Gadilida > Siphonodentaliidae > Siphonodentalium > Siphonodentalium dalli. The sequence continues at coordinate 219,930,425 of CP136065.1, read as the reverse complement.
ATTCACCAACTCTGTTGGTTAGTATTCATGATTCATCCCTCTCTGTTAACTCATATTCAGGATTCATCCCTCTCTGTTAACTGATATTCAGGATTCACCATCTCTGTTGGTTAGTATTCATGATTCATCCCTCTCTGTTAACTGATATTCAGGATTCACCATCTCTGTTGGTTAGTATTCATGATTCACCCCTCTCTGTTAACTCATATTCAGGATTCATCCCTCTCTGTTAACTGATATTCAGGATTCATCCCTCTCTGTTAACTGATATTCAGGATTCATCCCTCTCTGTTAACTGATATTCAGGATTCACCATCTCTGTTGGTTAGTATTCATGATTCATCCCTCTCTGTTAACTCATATTCAGGATTCATCCCTCTCTGTTAACTCATATTCAGGATTCATCCCTCTCTGTTAACTGATATTCAGGATTCACCCCTCTCTGTTAACTGATATTCAGGATTCATCCCTCTCTGTTAACTGATATTCAGGATTCATCCCTCTCTGTTAACTGATATTCAGGATTCATCCCTCTCTGTTAACTGATATTCAGGATTCACCATCTCTGTTGGTTAGTATTCATGATTCATCCCTCTCTGTTAACTCATATTCAGGATTCACCATCTCTGTTGGTTAGTATTCATGATTCACCCCTCTCTGTTAACTGATATTCAGGATTCATCCCTCTCTGTTAACTGATATTCAGGATTCACCACTCTCTGTTGGTTAGTATTCATGATTCATCCCTCTCTGTTAACTGATATTCAGGATTCACCATCTCTGTTGGTTAGTATTCATGATTCACCCCTCTCTGTTAACTGATATTCAGGATTCATCCCTCTCTGTTAACTGATATTCAGGATTCATCCCTCTCTGTTAACTGATATTCAGGATTCACCCCTCTCTGTTAACTGGTATGCAGGATTCATCCCTCTATGTTAACTGGTATGCAGGATTCACCACTCTCTGTTGGTTAGTATTCATGATTCATCCCTCTCTGTTAACTGATATTCATGATTCACCCCTCTATGTTAACTGATATTCAGGATTCATCCCTCTATGTTAACTGATATTCAGGATTCATCCCTCTCTGTTAACTGATATTCAGGATTCACCACTCTGTTAACTTGTATTCAAGATTCAGCCCTATTTGTGTTAACTGGTATTCACGATTCACCCCTCTCTGTTAACTGGTATCCAGGATTCATCCCTCTCTGTTAACTGGTGCTTACGATTCACCATCTCTGTTAACTGGTATCGATGATTCAGGGGTAGGGGTGACACACTCACTATATGAATATGACTCTCCAACCATCGGCTTCACCCAAGTTTGGTCATATGACCAATCATATTCAGGGTTTCACGTACACTTAGACAGTCTGTGGAAATAAGCACAATACGGGCTTATTTTATAATTGTGCGAAATAAGCTCATATTGGCATTATTTGAACACTCAAATACGCGCTATATGGTCCTAAATGCCGTTATTAAAACGTTATATGGGACTATTTCAATATGATAATAAGCCCGTATTGTGCTTATTTTCGAGAGAACAGGCTGGAAAATAACACGAATAAACCAACTCACGACTTACAAGATGCACACTTTCATTGTGGTCCAATATGAACATATGTGAATATTCATGTCCAATATGAACCTATTTGTACAAGAATATGGCCACGAAATGGAACATGCTGTTCGTGTTTATACCCCCACGAACGAAGTGAATGGTGAGTTAACGGGATTACAGCCGTCCGGTCCTCGATCCGTGTCAGTCCGTCTATCCGTCCGTCCGATCAGAGGGCAGATATATCAGCCATATAGGTTGTCGGGTCTCAATAAATTTTGCTAAGGATGTTGGCCCTCTTAGAGGTTTTTCGGTCCAGCGTGAACACTGCCCTCTACCAGGTATGTGTATACTTAGGGTATGTCCCCATTATAGTCTGTATGCCATGTGGCACGCGTCAACCCAGCTTGTTTTTGTTTGTCTTGGATTTGCTGTGTTTGTTATGTTTTTTTATCATTATGTAGGCCTGTGCAATTTTAATTTTCTGAACCATAACTGGGACGATATATAGTGAATATCTCTAATCACTAGCAAAGATGTGTGATATATGTGCAGCTCTCAAGTTAACCCTTTACCCAACAAACCGGCCAAAACCGGCCAAATAAAGCTTCAACAGCCTAAAATATCTTCGGTCTGTCTCAATAGAACCATACAAATATGGATATCATTGGAATCGGCTCCTTGACCACATTGTGATAGTTACAGTTATGCCCTGTGCCAATGCATTCTCTTATATATGCGAGTCGACCATAGGTCGCCTCGCATATATAAGAGAATGCATTGGCCTAAAAAAAATCTTTTTTTAACACTTTTTACCATTTTTTCTTACATTCTTTAACAATTTTATAATTTTTAATGTGTTAAGCCAATGCATTCTCTTATATATGCGAGGCGACCTATGGTCGACTCGCATATATAAGAGAATGCATTGGCACAGGGCCCTTCTGTTGGGTAAAGGGTTAATTGTAAGACACGCATATAAATTCCAGAAATACTATACATAAGCGGATTTGACCGGTTTCTACGATGTCACATTACGGCAGATAAGCGGTCGATGTTCGTTATCAACAAGCAGACGACACAACACCCGGGCTATCACGTGCGGATTATCTGGATTATCTCCCATTAAATCGCTGGGATGAATACATCTTTTATTATACTTTTTCTACACAATTATAGTATTACTGTATCACATCACTTATTAATGCACCGATGTATGTTAATATTTCTACTGGATATAGATATCATTGTCGCCTACATTCACGAGTCTACCACACGGCGGCTTACGGTGGCTTCCATTTTGACCTTCCAAACGATATTGTCAGGGCGTGGATCAGTTTCTCCAATTATCAGATTAATGTCAATCAAATTTGCAACATATATTCCGTTCAATTTGAAGGTGACTGATATAACTGTATTTTCTCGTTTTCTTGTGCGCATCAAATAGCGACCGCTAGGTATAGGTCAAAACAGTATAATGGCATGTGTCGTCTTTGCTGCGAACCCACAGTACAAACTGTGTTCTTTCTATACTGCATGTACAAGCCTGAGATTAGTGTGCCGGTCATTTGCAGAATGAGGTCCCCAGAGGGTGAATTTAGTGACGCTATCCCGCATAGCGAGCAAGCATCACTAAATTCACCCTCTGGGGACCTCATTCTGCTTAGGCTTCATCTTGTCTGAAAAGTTTTTTTATTATAAAATTTCAATAGAAACTTCTTCATATAGATTTCAATTCTGTTTTATATAATTTAGTTTCTCTATATCCCCAAATTGGCAGACGACAATTGCATAAACGAGGTTCCCAATGGGTGTACATTACAATATTCACCATTTGGGAACTTCAAATCTAAATTTCACATCGAGGTGTATTTTCTACCTGGGAGTGACATAGGCTGTGTCTCGATTCCGTGAGACATCGCCTTTTGACGTTATATCCTCACGGGCAATACGGTTTCTCTGGAACTACTTGCCCGATCGCACTGTAATTTGGTACGAGCATGTATATTTCGGCTCGCCTGGTAAAGTAAGACTCGGACTCCACACGACATAACATAACGGTATGACGTCATATCCACACGGACAAAACGGTTTCTCTTGAACCATTTGGCTGACTGCTTTGAAATTTGGTATGGTCACGTATTTCGGCTTTCTGTGTAACATGGGCTGGGTCATGACCCCCCCCCCCCCCACAACGTCCGCGATTTGACTTAATAACTTCACTGTAATTTGGTACGAACATGTATATTTCGGCTCGCCTGGTAAAGTAAGAGCTTGACCCGGACTCCACACGACATAACATAACGGTATGACGTCATATCCACAAGGACAAAACGGTTTCTCTTTAACCATTTGGCTGATTGCTTTGAAATTTGGAATGGTCATGTTTTTCGGCCTTCTGTGTAACATGAGCTGGGTCGTGACCCCACCACCCCCCCCCCACAACGTCGCGATTTGACTTAATAACTTCACTGTAATTTGGTACGAACATGTATATTTCGGCTCGCCTGGTAAAGTAAGAGCTTGACCCGGACTCCACACGACATAACATAACGGTATGACGTCATATCCACACGGAAAAAACGGTTTCTCTTGAACCATTTGGCTGATTGCTTTGAAATTTGGTATGGTCATGTTTTTCGGTCTTCTGTGTAACATGAGCTGGGTCATGACCCCCACCCCCCCCCCCCACAACGTCGCGATTTGACTTAATAACTTCATATCCGCACGGGTATCGCGATTCACAGAAACTATTTGACGGATATCATTGGAATTGGTGTGGTCGTGTACTTCGATCCTCCGAGTAACATGAGCTGGTTCACGACTCCACCCAACATCGCCTTTATTTTTTTTAACAAAGTACCGCAACAATAAACGCTCTTTAATGTTTCAATTTTAATTTTGCCACACTTTGCCCGTGCACCACCGGAGACATCAGATAGTATATTATATAAATGTGAATGACTGGTATGAATATTAAATATCAGATAATAAAGGTCAAGGCCGAACTATTTTTATTTGCCCTTTGTTATTGCCAATCATGGAGTTAGCCAACGTTTCCCGAGCAACGCCGGGTATGCATCCGCTAGTTTTCTTATATTTTGTCAAGTGGCCATTTTTTTCGTTACAATTTTTAGATAGAGTTGCCCGGCATGCTACACTCAGAACAAACTCGACCTGTAGGTAGGCCTACATTATACTATAAAATTCGAAATAACATCAATTTGAATTGATGAAAGCGTTCCGGACAGGGGCCTTCGATTCATATTTATTATTTTATACACAAAAAATATATATATATAACTTGTTATAGGAAGAGAGAGGCCGTCTTTAATAACAGAATGCAATAACATTTTCGTCACAAACGAACATCAGGCAATTCACCGACAGTTCACTGATTATTCGTTTAAAATCAGCCATCATGAATGATATCTATATATATCACATGAAACCTCTATAATATCATTGAAAAATCCATTACATATTTTCTTATCTCTCAGTTGTGTGTAATCGCCGCGTGCTTCCCGTGATACTTGGCATTGCGCCAAGTATATTACCGCGCGGATTAATACTATTTGGAAAAGCCGCGCTTGACACCAATACTAGACATTGCAAAAATTATTGCTTTGTTCATTAGAGTTCAATTGTTATCCAACTTAGTTGCACTAACGAACATATGCACAAAAACAAAGAGGCAAATTGGGGGACTATATGTTTCGTCGCAATGCAGAGCGCGCAATACTTTCGTATGCGGATGTGAAGCGGCTCAACCAACGCCGTACATATATGCATTTTACATGCATTTTTCAGCTTCTTTTATAGATTTTGATTTGTCAGAAAAGGCATAAAGCTCTAGTTTTGTTTTGGTGTGAAATACAAGATCTTCAAATCGTTGTGTTGGGACATAAGATTTTCTGAAACTCGTGTGATAAATTTTATGCACAACTCCTCTACGACTCGTTGTGAATCAAATTTATCAAACTCGTTTCATAAAATCTTATATCTCAACATAACTCGTTGGAGATCCTCTATATCATAAATCCTCTGTTTTATGGTACATGTATATTAGCTGGGTACACGGCGTTGCTCGTGTGAAGAATACGTAATTTATTAGTGGCCCTTTAAGTCATTTTAAATAATTATTAGTCACCTGGGGCAACTATTATATGACTCTCCGGAACAGTGACATATATCGATAATAAACGCTCTTTATTGCTAAGTAATAGTGCCTCTTCGAATCATTTGGAGTCAACAGCACCTATCCCGTGACATTTCCCGCGTCATTCCCACATATCTTCTGGGCTGCTAATAAACGTCTTTGTTGATCATATAATTTATTAGTCACCTTTAATTCACCTGAGGTCAAAGGCACATATCATGACATTCCCCTGGTAGACAGCACATATTGCATGACTCTCCGGATAAAGTTACATATATCATTTAAGTTGATAATAAACGCTCTGTGTTGCTAATTCTTAGTACCTCTTTAAATCATTAGAGGTCTACAGAACCTATCCCGTGTGACATTCCCTGTGTTATTTTACTGTCGTGTACCTATGTTCCCCCACATACCTTCTGGACTGATAATAAACACTCGTTCTTGATCATATAATTTATTAGTCCCCCTTTATGTCATATCAATGTCAAAGGCGCCTATCACATGACATTCCCCTGGTCAGGGGACATAGATCTATGCCCATGATATGATTGTCACAAATTGCATACCATCCCCAACGTATTAACAGACATGGATAAACTGGGTGAAGAGATTACCGCATTGACACTAGGTGTGGACCTCAACACCACGTGGGAAACATTAACAAGAATAACTGTCAGAAAGATTAATGAACAAGCAGGGTGCCAACATTGGCGAAAAGGAATAAGCGGAACTACCATGGATGAACAACAAGTTACTATAGTTACTGAGACAGAACGAAAGATGGACAACAGCTAAGGACACAGGGGCATGGGACGAATACAGACAGCAAAAAAAATTAATATCGAAGAGAACTCAGATTCGTGAGCTGAAGTGAATACATCAACAGGATTATTGAATGAAAATATATTGGAGATTTGTGAAAGAGTAAAAACATGATAACATCGATATATCTCGGTATCTCTCGGTTTATTTCGGTATATCTCGATATACACATCGGTATATCTCGGTATATTTCGGTATATCTGGATACATCTCGGTATATTTCGGTATAAATATCGGTATGTTTCGGTATATTTCGGTATATTTCGGTATATCTCGGTATATTTCGGTATATCTCGATATACGTCGGTATATCTCGGTATATTTCGATACATCTCGGTATATTTCGGTATAAATATCGGTATGTGACGGTGTAACTCGGTGTATATCTCGGTATACCTCGGTATATTTCGGTATATCTCGATATATATATCGGTATATCTCGGTATATATATATCTCGGAGTATCTCCGCTCAATGTAGGAACATCGTTAGCCGCCAAAAGCAGCAAAATAGTTTAATTTCTCATTGATCAGTTCCGGTCAGTGTTCAACAAGGACCCAGGGTGCGAACTATCGAAAAGGCGCTGGACACAGAGAAAGTGAAAATTAATAAACTTAGATAAAAGTCCTGTTCATCTGGGGGCATTGTGACCCATAACAGTTTCCCAAAATGGGCATTCTGCAATTTCTTGACATATATTGTAACATTGACATTTTTGAAGCGGAATGTAATGGCAGCGAATTCAAATCGAAAGTACAACAAGGTATGCCTATAGACACCATAAAACCCACCAGAATGCCCATGTTGAGAAAATGTTTCCCTACCACATGTGTTGGTGCACGCCATATTGTACTGCATTAACCACATATGGCCCACGGTCGAACTGGGTACCGTCAGATCTATAACTAATAACTGAAAAATTGTCGATATGTTCTTCCCTATAATAATTTTGTACGAAAAGTATTTTCGTCAAAAAGGCAAATTGCTCTGAGGGGGCCTGCGCATGATATCGAGAGGCCTGCTTGGAAACCGAGAGGCCTGCGCAAAATACCGAGAGGTCTGCGTAGTACACCGAAAGGCCAGCTTCGAACACCGAGAGGTCTGCGTAGAACACCGAGATGTCTGCGTAGAACACCGAGAGGTCTGCGTAGTACACCGAAAGGCCAGCTTCGAACACCGAGAGGTCTGCGTAGAACACCGAGATGTCTGCGTAGAACACCGAGATGTCTGCGTAGTACACCGAAAGGCCAGCTTCGAACACCGAAAGGCCAGCTTCGAACACCGAGAGGTCTGCGTAGAACACCGAAATGTCTGCGTAGAACACCGAAAGGCCTGTGCATACACCAAGAGGCATGTGTAGAACACCGAGAGGCCTGTGTATACACCGAGAGGCATGTGTAGAACACCGAGAGGCCTGTGTATACACCGAGAGGCCTTCGTTTCCACTGAGAGCCCACCACTGGGTGGGAATTAAATGTGAATGCACTACATGTCACGACCAGATAGCGAAGATCTATTACTTATAATTGTGTTATAGTTATTGAAGGAAGCAGTAAAAGCAGCCATATGAATATACCAAATGGGTGGTCTTCTTTTGGGTGATTTGAGTATTTCCCTTATGGTTCGGGTTCCTTAACTTTATGTTAATACCCGTTATCAATGCACCGTATTTTAGTATATATAAAATCTACTCTCCAAACAAACAGATGACCCGTGTCCGGGTTTGCTCATAAGATTTTCAAAGAATCGGGTTCATGCTTGCATCGCATCACACTCATCAAATAAAAGTGTTACCCAAGTTATATAGTTACCACACAGGAGTGCGAAGGTGTGCCTACCGCAGAGTAATATAGTGCTCGTGTCCCAATCGATAAATATGGCGAGTTTGACACATACAAAGTTTCCGGATATGTCTTCTGTGTATTAAAGGGATTTAATGCCTTCAAATTGGGTGCATGCGAAATAACATAAAAGTTTGTAAAACAACTACAGTAATGCTCTAATTAATCGACCTCTTAACGCCGAGAGCTTTCCGATGAATGGCAACAAGCCATATTTCCGACTAAATCCTGAAAAGTTATCCATAATTCTGCTGTGGTTAAGTCCTTCATTTCTCTTATTATTCCTTGGTAAGAAACATGGTGTTGCAATTAGTTCAAGTTGAACCCATAAATGCAGAACCACAGCAGATTTATGGGTAACTTTTTAGGATTTAGTCTGAAATATGGCTTGTTGCCATTCATCGGAAAGCTCTCGTCATATTTCCGACTAAATCCTGAAAAGTTACCCATAATTCTGCTGTGGTTAAGTCCTTCATTTCTCTTATTATTCCTGGTAAGAAACATGGTGTTGCAATTAGTTCAAGTTGAACCCATAAATGCAGAACCACAGCAGAATTATGGGTAACTTTTCAGGATTTAGTCGGAAATATGGCTTGTTGCCATTCATCGGAAAGCTCTCGGCGTTAATATGTCGATTAATTAGAGCATTAGTGTACATATCATCGACAAGTACATGAAAAAATAGATTGACCTTGTTCTTATTTACATTATTCATAATTCTCCAATAATGAGGATATCGTATGTCGAAATCATTGATATGTGACCCGCCATATCAAATCCAGTCGTAAGTCGGGATTTTTTTACCCTGTGCCAATGCATTTTCTCCCACCCAATCTCAAAAAATTTGCATTGTCTCAAAAATCTAATTTGTTTTTATAAGAGAATGCATTGGCCTAACAATTTTTTACAATTTTAATAATTTTTTCTTGTATTCTTTAACAATTTTATAATTTCACCCATATAGAGCCCCAGACAAACATGAGCAGACGACACTATTCTATATGCTTCTATATATGTGTGGGGCTCCCTGCAGGGTAATGGATGTTTTTTTGTTTTTTTTATGTCCTAAAAATTGTAAGAAACATTTATTTAAAAAAATTGTTAGGCCAATGCATTCTCTTATATATGCGAGGCGACCTATGGTCGACTCGCATATATAAGAGAATGCATTGGCACATGGTAAAAAAAAATCCCGACTTACGACTGGATTTCGTATGTCGAAATCATTGCTATGTAAACATTACTGTTACATTAGCAAAAAAAATCCAATTAGTCCAATAAGATACCACAGTTTAATCAAAACTTGACGGTAATCATTGGAAAAGGTCAAAGTATTCTAAAAATATTCTGAAATTCACATTCAAACTAGAATATTTTAATATACTACACGATTAGCGAAGTTTGTTAATAAAATCACTGTAACAGTTTTGTTTACATAACAATGGTTTAAAGCGTGAAATTTCGTTATTTGAGAACGATATATCAATAATGAATATAAGAAAAGAGCAAAGTTTTTCTATTTCTCCCGGGGGGGGGGGGGGGGGGGGGTCGGAAAACAATTTCAGGCACGTATGGCATTTTCTTTCGATCATTTTTTGTACCCACCCAAATTTTTTTCCGTTTTCGGCAGTTTTTTCCGACCATCTTTTTACACCCACCCCCCCCCCTTTTAACACTAAAACAGAGATTTGCGGGGGGGGGGGGAATTCACTGTAAATAGCTGTATATGAATTTCTGTGCATACTATTTATCATGGATGTTAACATGGACATGTAAATAGGAATGAGTCATTTTGAGGTCATTCGGCCAAATAAACATGGCTGCCAGCGGCCATCTTGGATTTCAAAATTTGCAACAAAATACAACACGATAACTGCCTGCAGTCAGTTTACAGTTAGAATTACATTATTTCTCTCATCCAAAGTGGTTTTGAAGCCCAACTCATTGCCAAAACACTAAAAAACAAGCAGGAAATTATTTTTTTAGTTGCGGAAAAAATTGCTTGTTGGTGGCTTTGACCACCCACCCACCCCGGAATTTTTTCACCCCCCCCCCCCACCCCTGTTTCTCCATGTTATTTTTAGTAGTGATGTTTTACAGACTTTTATAGGCGACGCGAAATATCCTGACCTCAAACTACACCAATATATATACAGCATGAGTTTTAGAATGTAACCACCCCTGTTTAAATGGTCCTGCTAATCTGCTATGATGCTGATTGGTCCTGCTTAATTTCTATGATGCTGATGGGTCCTGCTGAATTTCTATGATGCTGGTTGGTCCTGCTGAATTTCTATGATGCTGGTTGGTCCTGCTGAATTTCTATGATGCTGGTTAGTCCTGCTGCATTGCTATGATGCTGGTGGGTCCTGCTGAATTGCTATGATGCTGGTGGGTCCTGCTGAATTTCTATGATGCTGGTTGGTCCTGCTGAATTTCTATGATGCTGATGGGTCCTGCTGAATTGCTATGATGCTGGTTGGTCCTGCTAATCTGCTATGATGCTGATGGGTCCTTTTGAATTTCTATGATGCTGATGGGTCCTGCTGAATTGCTATCATGCTGGTTAGTCCTGCTGAATTTCTATGATGCTGGTTGGTCCTGCTGAATTTCTATGATGCTGATGGGTCCTACTGAATTGCTATGATGCTGGTTGGTCCTGCTAATCTGCTATGATGCTGATGGGTCCTGCTGAATTTCTATGATGCTGATGGGTCCTGCTGAATTGCTATGATGCTAGTGGGTCCTATTGAATTGTTATTATGCTGGTGTGTCCTGCTGAATTGCTATGATGCTGGGGTGTCCTGCTGAATTGCTATGATGCTTGTGTGTCCTGCTGAATTGCTATGATGCTTGTGTGTCCTGCTGAATTGCTATGATGCTAGTGGGTCCTGCTGAATTGCTATGATGCTAGTGGGTCATGCTGAATTGTTATGATGCTTGTGTGTCCTGCTGAATTGCTATGATGTTTGTGTGTCCTGCTGAATTGCTATGATGCTTGTGTGTCCTGCTGAATTGCTATGACGCTAGTGTGTCCTGCTGAATTGCTATGATGCTGATGGGTCCTGCTGAATTGCTATGATGCTGGTTGGTCCTGCTAATCTGCTATGATGCTGATGGGTCCTGCTGAATTTCTATGATGCTGATGGGTCCTGCTGAATTGCTATGATGCTAGTGGGTCCTATTGAATTGTTATTATGCTGGTGTGTCCTGCTGAATTGCTATGATGCTTGTGTGTCCTGCTGAATTGCTATGATGCTAGTGGGTCCTGCTGAATTGCTATGATGCTAGTGGGTCATGCTGAATTGTTATGATGCTTGTGTGTCCTGCTGAATTGCTATGATGTTTGTGTGTCCTGCTGAATTGCTATGATGCTTGTGTGTCCTGCTGAATTGCTACGACGCTAGTGTGTCCTGCTGAATTGCTATGATGCTAGTGGGTCATGCTGAATTGTTATGATGCTTGTGTGTCCTGCTGAATTGTTATGATGCTTGTGTGTCCTGCTGAATTGCTATGATGCTGATGGGTCCTGCTGAATTGCTATGATGCTAGTGGGTCCTGCTGAATTGCTATGATGCTTGTGTGTCCTGCTGAATTGCTATGATGCTAGTGGGTCCTGCTGAATTGCTATGATGCTGGTGGGTCCTGCTGAATTGCTATGATGCTGGTGGGTCCTGCTGAATTGCTATGATGCTTGTGGGCCCTGCTGAATTGGCATTTGCTATGATGCTGGTGGGTCCTGCTGAATTGTTATGATGCTAGTGTGTCCTGCTGAATTGATATGATGCTAGTGGGTCCTGCTGAATTGCTATGATGCTGGTGGGTCCTGCTGAATTACTATGATGTTGGTGGGTCCCGCCGAATTTCTATGATGCTAGTGGATCCTGCTGAATTGCTATGATGCTGGTGGGTCCTGCTGAATTTCTATGATGCTTGTGTGTCCTGCTGAATTGCTATGATGCTAGTGGGTCATGCTGAATTGTTATGATGCTGGTGGGTCCTGTTGAATTGCTATGATGCTGGTTGGTCCTGCTGAATTGCTATGATGCTGGTGGGTCCTGTTGAATTGCTATGATGCTGGTGGGTCCTGTTGAATTGCTATGATGCTGGTGGATCCTGCTGAATTGCTATGATACTGGTGGGTCCTGCTAAATGGCTATGATGCTGTTAATAATACATAGCTTTGGTTTTTCTAAAGTTGTCGCATATGCCGATTTCAACAAAAGCCAGTATTTGTACGAAACATTCAAGAACATAAATATTTTTTAAATAATTGTCCAAACGACAAGGATAGCCATCTCAATTATGGCCGGTTCGCATAAATGAACACAAACATTATTAAAATATTTCACACTTTACATGAGTTTGTTTGTTTTTTTGTATTTTTTTTTAGTATTTTATGCACATTGTGGCTTTTGTTCGATTTGTTCAGATCATCCAAACACCCACCCCTGGTCAAGTGGTCCTGCTAATATGACATGATGCTGGTGGACCTGCTGAATAGCTGATGGCGTTACGATAAAGTATACCGTCATTTTTTCTAAAGTTGTCATTTAGCGGTGTTTGGCTAATCCGAGCGATTTGAGAACAAAACAGTGTGTGTATGGAACATTCAAGAACATATATAATTTTGAAAAAATAATATTGCCTATCCTGGTAATTCACGTCGTTCTAAAACGACGTGAATAACCATCTTGATTATAGTAGATTTTCAAACAACTAGTACAACCAGTATAAAAATATTTCGCAATAGATATGTTTTTGAATGTTTGATACGCATAACGGCTTTTCCTGAATATGTTCAGATTATCGGAACACCGCCAAAAATTATTTGTTACATGCTTTATAAATCTTCATATACTGGAGGAAATAAAGATATAATAATAATTCAACAGGACCTAACCGCATCATAGCACATTATCAGGACAACTTGACTTAGGGTGACATCGCTAACATCATATGATGTATATAAATGGCATATTTTGGGGATAATATTTTGACAAGTTGTTCAACTCTATACGCCCGTTTAAAAAAAACCCAGTCATCTTCTATATCTATATTTGCGAATGTCTGTCTGTCTGTCTGTCTGTGTTTTATAGAAATTCACAGGGGACCATCTAGATGATGCCAAAGGGGTCTACTAGGAGTAGCTTTTTACGAGAAAGATAATGGTCGGGGTTAGAATTTTCTAAAGTGACGCCGTTGTTGTCAGGGGCCGAAAAGGGGGAGGGGCAGAAAAATAATTTGTCGCCGATTGCCACCAAACTTATATATAATCATCCCCATAATATGAGGAATCTAATGTCGTGGTTTAATTATGGCAAAAGTCACGCCGTTCGCGTCAGGGGTGCCCGGAAGGGGGGGGGGCAGATTTTTTCTCTCTCACCGATTGCCACGAAACTTACATATAATCATCACCATGATATGAAGAATCCAACGGTGTGCTTTAAATATGTCAAATGTGGCGTCGTTTGAGTCAGGGATGAACGGAAGGGGAGAGGGGCACCAAAATTGATAAAACTAATTTTAGCGCCAATTTCCACCAAATTGATATATATTCTTCTTCATGATACAAGGAATCTAATTGTGCGTTTTAACAACGCCAAACTTTTGTTTTTGGATGAGAGATTGGGAGGGGTGGGCACTAAATTTGATAATAAGTCGCCGATTGCCACAACACTTATACAAAATCATCCCCACGGTATGAGGAGTCTAATGTTGTGGCTTTTATCTGTCAAATGTGGCCTCATTCGAGTCAGGATTGCATTGAAAGGGACAGGGGCACCAAAATTGATGCACAATTGTTTTAGCGCCAATTTCCACCAAATTGATACACGTTCTTATCCATGATACGAGGAATCTAATCGTGATTTAAAGACGCCATAGTGGTGCTGTTTGGGTGAGAGATGGAGAGGGGAGGGATTGGCACCAAATTTGATAAAAAAAATTGTTTAGTCGCCGATTATTACCAAACTTATAAACAATCATCTCCATGATATCAGAAGTGTAATCGTGTGGTTTAAGGATGTCACAAGTGGGGCCATTCGAGTCAGTGGTGTATAGATATGACAGGGACACAAAAATTACACCCGGAAGGGGGGGGGGGCAGATTTTTTTTCTCTCACCGATTGCCACGAAACTTACATATAATCATCACCATGATATGAAGAATCCAACGGTGTGGTTTAAATATGTCAAATGTGGCGTCGTTTGAGTCAGGGATGAACGGAAGGGGAGAGGGGCACAAAAATTGATAAAACTAATTTTAGCGCCAATTTCCACCAAATTGATATATATTCTTCTTCATGATACAAGGAATCTAATTGTGCGATTTAACAACGCCAAACTGTTGTTTTTGGATGAGAGATTGGGAGGGGGTGGGCACTAAATTTGATAATATGTCGCCGATTGCCACCACACTTATACAACATCATCCCCACGGTATGAGGAGTCTAATGTTGTGGCTTTTATCCGTCAAATGTGGCCTCATTCGAGTCAGGGTTGCATTGAAAGGGACAGGGGCACCAAAATTGATGCACAATTGTTTTCGCGCCAATTTCCACCAAATTGATACACGTTCTTATCCATGATACGAGGAATCTAATCGTGATTAAAGACGCCATAGTGTTGCTGTTTGGGTGAGAGATGGAGAGGGAAGGGATTGGCACCAAATTTGATAAAAAAAATTGTTTAGTCGCCGATTATTACCAAACTTAAAAACAATCATCTCCATGATATCAGAAGTGTAATCGTGTGGTTTAAGGATGTCACAAGTGGGGCCATTCGAGTCAGTGGTGTATAGAGATGAGAGGGACACAACAAATTATATCTATATGTTTAGTGCCGATTTCCACCAGATTGAAACATATTCTTCACCGTCATACGAGGAATCTTATCGTGTGGTTTAGATATACCAAATTGGTGCCCTATGGGTGAGAGATATGGGGACCTTAAATTTGATACGAATTTGTATACTCGCCAATTTTCACCAATTTCATATATATGCATCTCTAATCTCTAATGAGTCTTAGCGTGTGCAGCTTGAGTCCGAAATAGGGACGGGAGGGTCACCAAAACTGATACAAAATATTTTTAGTACCAATTACCATCAAATTCAGACACGTTCTTCTCAAATGATACAAGAAATAAAATCGTGCTGTCTGTCTGTCTTTTTGTCTGTCTGTGTGCGTTCTATATATAACTTCACGCGGTACAATCGAGATGGCACCAAGGCGTTCTAAGAGGGGTAACTTTTTACAAGGAAGATAATGGTGCGGGTTAAAACTTTCTAAAATGACGCTGTTGGTGGGAGGGGAAATTTAAAAAATATGGTGAAATAGTTTTGTCGCTGATTTCCACCAAACGAATACATAATCACCTTCGCAATATGGTGTTGTTCGAGTCAGCGTTGCATCAACAATTGATTTAATAAACCAAATTCCACCAAATTCATACACGTTTTTCTCTAATGATATACCATGAATTAAATCACATTTGGTGTCGTTTGCATCACGGATGGCGAGCGGATATGCACTATCATTGATAAGATTGCTATTCGCCGATATCCACATATAAGTTATATACAGTCACCAGGCCATCTCCATATCATTTTAAGTAGTTGGGCGTTCACACTTCACAACCCCGACATATGGTGACCCACATAAGTCACTTGAACAATTATATCTTCTTAACAGTCATATTTATATGGGAATGGCAATCAAGGCATTCACACAATGAGCTAGCAAAAAGAGATAACTAGAAGAAGTATTAAACGTATATTTATCATTCTATTGAAGAGATACATATATTCGTGCAAACTGAGAGACCTCGAACCGTCAGAGGATTGCATATATATATAATAAAAAAAATTAGTCTGTTCCATTCAATACAGTTTCCACAAAAAGTTACAATTTGTCAAGAGATATGGAAGGCCTGTTCAAAAATAGTGGTCACAGTGTGCAGTCAAATATAGTTTCTTCTGATATACAAGAAAATGCAGTTAGTAGCACAAGACTTTTCAGGATCCTAACAATACTGACATCTGACAAGGGTTTTAGAACAGACTCATCGACTGACATAAACAACTCAAAATCTAGCTCTGTGCCTGGTACATGTAGCTGATATATTGGCGCAGCAATATTTCGTTTAAACTAAGAATATTTAGCCAATATATAGCACCATGAACAGAGGAGCACCTGGAAATTTCTTTGAAACATCTGTATCTTCATGGAGATATGATAGCCAGGTGTCCTGGAGATCTTAGTCCAACCCACTAGATTGATTGATACATCTCAATATGCAAAACCCAATTATCATCTTTTAATATCGAACTAATGTGTTTATGATGTTCATGTATCATATTATAACGTCTAATGTTTCCGCAGCTGTAAATAAATAAATACTTCATTATTGGTGGAACGGATTAATCGCGATAAACAATGACAATTGACAAGGTGAGCCACTACTTATATTCCATGACTGTAATAATCATGTTTTGTGATGCTATTAGAATATACAATTTATGAGAAAACGTATAACACTTTAAGCAGGAGCATTCTCTATTCCCAACAAATATCCACAGCATACATTAACCTGAGCAACACCGGGTAACCCTGCTAGTATATTATATTGACAGTTCTCGATATCTATTCTGTCCGTTTTTTATTTCCGGCCGATAACTCCAGTTTGCCTAGTTTTATCAGAACCAAATATGGTATGTATGTTTCTCATCCAAAAATACAGGGCCTTGTTAAAATATGGGTTCCGTCCAATTTTTTGTACATGAATTACCGCCCTTTTTCAACTTACAATTCGTCTGATTTAATAACAATGTTACAAGTAAACTAAATTGCGTAAAGCCACGAATGTTGGTTTTGTAGTATGTAAAGTATGTCTTCATATAAGGTGATAATAATACCTGCACATGCACATCCACCCACGCTGTATATATCGATACCTGTAATTGATCAGATTTATTGCATTTATAACCTTTAGGTGTGTTCGTTCGAAACGTTTAACTGAGTGCAACTGCTATAGATAAACATGACTGGTATCTATATATAAACCAGACTCCAAATATAATAAGGGAAACGCCAAAGGGATTAAATTTTGTCAAATGAATATTGAGGGGAGACCCCCATTTCGTAATACGCACCCAATATTAATGTATTATATGACAATTATTTGGAAATAAAACTATGCTTACACTCTATGCGAATACAATATACAACATGTGTCATCCATTGTTTTGTTTTCAGCGGCATTTCGATAACGCTATAACCTTTTACCCAACAGAACGGCCCTGTGCCAATGCATTCTCTTATATATGCGAGTCGACCATAGGTCGCCTCGCATATATAAGAGAATGCATTGGATTAACACATATTAAAAATGATAAAATTGTCAAAGAGTGTAGAAAAATATTATAAAAATTGTTAAAAAATGTAAGAAAAAAATATATAATTGTTAAAGAATGTAAGAAAAAATGGTAAAAAGTGTTAAAAAAAGATTTTTTTTTAGGCCAATGCATTCTCTTATATATGCGAGGCGACCTATGGTCGACTCGCATATATAAGAGAATGCATTGGCACAGGGCATAACTGTAACCATCACAATGTGGTCAATGAACCGGTTCCAATGATATCCATATTTGTATGGTGTTATTGAGACAGACGGAAGATATTTTAGGCTGTGAAGCTT
Organism: Siphonodentalium dalli; assembly: GCA_032622095.1. Classification (NCBI taxonomy): domain Eukaryota; kingdom Metazoa; phylum Mollusca; class Scaphopoda; order Gadilida; family Siphonodentaliidae; genus Siphonodentalium; species Siphonodentalium dalli. Next base: position 219,912,338 of record CP136065.1, on the reverse strand, counting down.
TATTTGGGCGTTTTTTGCCGTTTTGTTGGGTAAAGGGTTAAGGATCAGAAGCACGTTTTGCCAAAATTTCCGGGTATTTCAAAATGGATTTTCTCAAAACCTGTCAGCAATTATTGTGACATAATATTTATGAATCATCGGCCCATTGGATATTATGATCTCACTTACCTTACTTTCGTGGCATGAAAAATATTTAAAATTCTCTGTTTTCCGGTACTAAGAACTTCTGTAAAATAGATCTTTTTTTTTAAAGTGCAGTTCATATATCCATGATATCATATCTGAAGATCATGAGAGGAGACTTAATTATTTTCTTGATTCATGATATTTAATGATTATTTTCAATTAGAAAGCAACTACCCATAAATAAAGTTCTATATTTGAGAATGTTCATGTCATGCCTGTTGATCAATTAAAAATTGGGCTGATATGAGTTTTGGGTCATGGGTTTATAACCAAGAAAAATCTGACCACCACATTTCTTAACACTGTGGCCTAATTCCAGTTGATTGCTCCTATTGAGTGGGTGAACCACACTGCATATCAACATTTGTTTTCACTGGGCTGCAATATTTGTGACTGCTTTATTCTTCATTATAATATGTGGGGTATGGTGCTATATTATGCAATTAAAAATTTATGCAAAATGTGCGTCTCCCCCTTAATTATCCAGTAATGGACCAGTCACATTGTCATGGTGCTGGCTGACAAGGAGGTTTTGGCTGGGTCCGAAAGCATGGAACTTGGTTGGTTTTCTTTCGCCATCCAAATACTCCACTGTCATTGAGCCCATAACGTACGTCAACCACTATACCAAAATGACGACATTGCTTTAGAGGAAAGACCACACAAAAGTTAATTTCACTGGGAAATTACTACAAACGCCCCTTAGACCCAGTTTAGCTGAACCGTCAATGTAGGTTTAAACCATATTTAAAATCGGGGGTTTAAACTGGATTTGACGAATTCCGGCTTGATTACATCTATAAGATACGCCCACACAGCTGCCAAAATACCTAGCATTTAATTAACCCTTACATGACGGGAGCTGTGTTGGTGCATCATTAAATACCATGTGCCAGTCTCCCATAGGGAGCCTCGCATATATATAAGATAATGCACTGGCTTACAAGGTCAAGGTAAATATTGTTAGGCCAATGAATTCTCTTATATGTGCGAGGCCCCATATGGGAGACTCGCATATATAAGGGAATGCATTAGCGCACGGTTTTTCACAAAATTTCAGGAAGCTCTAGTCATGGAAGAGTTAAAGGTCATCTTCCAGTGAATTTTCTTATATATGCGAGTCCCACATAGGGAGCCTCGCTTATATAAGAGAATGCCCTGCCTTACAAGGTCAAGGTAAATATTGTTAGGCCAATGTACTCTTGAATATATTCGAGGCTCCATATGGGAGACTCGCATATATAAAGGAATCCATTAGCGCAAGGTTTTCGCAAATTTTCAGGAAGCTCCAGTCATGGAAGAATTAAAGATCATCTGCCAGTAAATTTTCTTATATATGCGAGTCTCCCATAAGGAACCTCGCATATATATAAGAGAATGCACTGGCTTACAAGGTCAAGGTAAATATTGTAAGGCTAATGTATTCTATTATATATATATGCGAGGCTCCCCATATGCATTGGCACAGGGTTTTCGCAAAATTCCATGAAACTCCAGTCATGGAAGGGTTAAAGTTTCTGTGTCATAGCGTTCTCTCATATATTCGAGAATCCCAATGTATATATTGTTAGGCCAATGCATTATCTTATATATGCGAGGCTCGCATATATAAGAGAATGCATTGGCACAGGGTTTTCACAATATGTGAGGAAGCTCCAGTCATGGAAGGGTTGAGGCCCACTTAATTTTCGACCCCCCCCCCCCCCCCAGATTACATTATATAAAATATATGCCATATTATATACCATTTGAAAGAGGAAGCTCCATGTATTATCAAATTATCCGGTGTAATAAACTGTGGAAATGTTTTTGTTGAGTTTCCAAAGCGTTTTGTCATCCAGATTGAAGTAAAAATCAGTATTATTTTCAATGCAGGGGAAATAACTTTATATATTAAAGATAGAGTTATTCCCCTTCCATTGAAAAAGTTTGAATTCTGTTGCATTCTGTGTGCCAAAGGGGGAAGTCATTCTATGATTCCAGCAGTTTTCTATTTCTCTGTGGGAATCTTCTGAGACACATATGTTTCAAATAGTGATGAATTGTAGTATTTTAATCATATTTTATGGCATATATTGTTATTAAAACCGTATATCAAGTCACTATAAAAAAAACATGTGAAACTACCGATATTTTACTAATCATGTCGTTAGCTTTGGTTTATATACATTTTATATGCACATTGCCGTTCATATTCTGGCAACACAGGGTTTTCTATGATAAAATACCTGCAAGACAATGCCGTGCAAACTTGCCAGTTTATGATCGCACCCTAAAGCTATGGGCGTGTAGTTTAACCTTACGTGACAGTAAGTTAGTAGTCAGTGACTGGTCGACATATAGGCCCATCTGAATGCATGCGAAACGTAGAAACACCTCCTTTCGCATCACAGAATACTATAATCGCCGTGCGAGACCATGTGTGATATTGGATACTTACCGTGAATGAAACAGTCATTCACACACATCTACCATCCGTTACGCTATTTAAACAATACAAAAGAAGGAACGGAACACTCCGCAGCCATTGCCAAAAAGCCGCTATAAAACCCATTGAAAGCTCCACTTTGCCTACTCTCCGTTATCGTATATCAAGGGGAACTCTTAGCTTTACTACTGTTAATAGAAACAAGATAATCCTTCAAATAAGGATTTTCGTGTCCTATTTTGAACATCGCTTCCACGACTTCTCGGGTATCCGCATCATATGGATGCCTTCTTTAATTTTGGACTTATATATACATGTATATAGCAAATGTACTTTATTCTGCCAGTTCATCTTATGGACACCAATGTTCTTAAATTGAAGAGTATGCCAGAGGAATGATATTGCACACCAGCAAGAAACTTTTAACAGTGCGAATATATTCTATTTGAGATTACTAACAATTAATAAATCAGCTGCAATGCCTAAAGCGTTCTTGGTGAGAAAAAGAAAGGCCGTGGCAACATCAAAAATATTTATCCAGAAGGATTTACACGAGCAAGAAGTTGTTCTGGACACGAGTGCGCCGTCGGGTGATGAGGACATCATAATCGGTGAGATATTCTAATGTAAATCCATCTCGCCATCAAAGAACCGACCGTTTCTTCTTCGTCGTGGAAATCTTCTCTTATAATCGGTGTTAACCCTTTCATGGCGGGAGCTGCGCTGGTGCAGCATTAAATATCATGTACCATTGTATTATCGTATGTATGCGAGTCTCATCCATAGGGGGCCTCGCATATATAAGAGAATGCATGCACTGGCTTTACAAAGTCAAGGTAAATATTGTTAGGCAAATGTATTCTCTGATATATGCGAGGCTGCTTATGGGAAACTCGCCTATATAAGAGAATACATTGGCACAGGGTTTTCGCAAAATTTCAGGAAGCTCCAGTGGAAGGGTTAATTGTAGACCCATATAATATTCGAGATTCAATTGCGATCTTTATTGAACACCCATTGGTTTATTTTTATACGAAATACAGAAAAATCCAGATTTCAGCAACGTTGAGAATAAAACAAATTAGCTCGGCATTTGGACTATACAAACCGATTACACTCACAAAGTCAGTGACGACGTCAACTGTAACATAAACTGTCTTCACACGATTATGAAGTATAGTCTACATAAATCATAAGTTTGTTCAATTATATAAAGAAATATTGATATAAATGTCAGTATACTACATGCTATAATCTATAGAGTGTGCAATAAACATGGAACAACGTGGTCGTTTTAAGACAAACATGAAATAGAACCATTTATTCAAACACGTTCGATTAGAGAACTGTTCACCCCATTGCGTGTCACCAATCATATTTTAGCTATAACAAATATGTTAAAGACATATTATGCACTTTTTCGGGTGCGTGAAACTGATAAGTAGTTTACTCAGGTGCTATGACAACTGGAGGAATGTATCATTCTACTAACATCACCGAAAATCTCATGCAAATCGACCGTACCACTCCATAGAAATCATTGTCTGAACTATGCTAAATTTTAAATATTTACTTCTCGAATCGGGACGCTTATATCGGCGATAAATTAACGAAAACGATTTCGCCATCAGCAGTCACTGCATTTAATTAATATATAAGAATGACGGTGTGTGTTGTCAATTTAGATATAATATTTGTAAAAATAACTACTTTGAACAAGATTATTCTCTATTTCTATTTGATCACCCTACCGGAGTGTTTCACATAGCTTTAAGAAATTTAGGAAGTAATCTGACAATATGAGCGCACTGAACATCATTGCAATCATCGAACAGATAAGCTGAACCAACTTTAGAAAAGTAGAGAATTAGAACAACTGATGACAAATGAGTAATAAGGAATAATCCTGATGTCGCAAGAAGAGAGTAGAGCTGGGCATAATGTGTGGGTGTGCATATCTACTATATGTCCGGGATAGCGAGCATTGACGTGCGGAAGGATAATGTCAATGTGGTCTCTGTTTTTTTTTCAATAACAAATAAACCAAAAAGAAACTGATAATATGGACCCCGTGTCGATTTTAACCGGTTTTAATAACAATCTGTGCCATAAAATATGATTAAAATACTATAATTCATCATCATTTGGAACGTCTGTGTATCAGAAGGTGCCTATAGAGTAATAGAAAATGGCTGAAATCATAAAATCATTTTCCCCGTTATGGCTCCCAGAATGCAACATAATTCAAACTATAGTTTATTTTCAATGGAAGGGGAATAACTCTATATCTAAATATTTAGATATATTCCCTTCCATTGAAAATAATCGACTTTGTGCATCAACAGAACAGACGTCGATATCTCAATAAAAACAACATGTTCAGTTTATTACATCGAATAAGTCGAAAATACAATGTTTTGGAGCTTCCTCTTTCAAATGCTATATGATATGGCATATTTTATATAATGTGATCTGGGGGTTCGAAAATTAAGTGGACCTTTAAACCTGACGAGACCGAGTTCAGTCCCCTGGCTACGCTGGTCTGACGCATATTTTTGTAATTAAATCTAACATATTTTAGTTAAGTGTTTTTGTCAGTTACAATTCATTCCGGCTTGATCTAGCCAATTTTCAAATGAATATGGACAGTTCAGTTTCTCAGAATGCAGAATGAAAATAGAACAGATCCTAAATAGAACAAGAGCATCTTTAGCCCTTTCTAATTGTACTACCGCAAAATAAAATAATAATTTCAGCTGACAGAGAATGTCTGACATTACCCCTTTCACAATGCCAAAATTCGGTCAAATTATAAGTCGAAAAATGGCCGTAACGCATGTCATAATAATTGGACAGAACACATATTCGAACTTGGTATGTATCTTTAGCTGGGAAACACACATACCACATTGATTCAAATCAAACAAGTGCACCGCTGGGCGGAGGTAACGCCCCCGACTGTACAATCAGAGAGGATTTTTCTTATTTTTGTGCAAATACTTATTAAATGGCACTTTGTAAAGTTATGTTATTCATGAGTATTTAGTACGAATGTTCATGAGTATTTAGTACGAATGTTGTTCTATATTAGCTTCAAATTTGGTCTGGTGCCACAAAAATAGAAGGAAAACTGAATTATTTTTTTTTTAAACTGAAGTCGAAAAAGGGTCATAACTCTCACAAAAATTATCCGATTGAACCGAAATTTTACCTTGACCGGTATTGCGATATTGGTAATACAAAAAAAAACGGGTTTTGCAAATAAACAATCCAAAATCAAGTTATCATCTGGAAACCAAAAAAAGTAGCAGAAAACCTGAATTTTCTAAGTCCAAAAAGGGGTGTAACTCTGGTAAAAATGGGCGGACGAAACCACGGCTATGGGGAAATCTTGTCCCCCCGGCTGGTCTATTGGCATACCAAAGATCAACTGAATTGAATTAGCGAAACCAAAGTTATGAGTTGAAACGTTCGTATGCCACAGAAAACTGAATTTTCTAAGTCCAAAAAGGGGCGTAACTCTGGAAAAAATGGGCGGACGAAACCGCAGTTATGGGGAAATCTTGTCCCCCCGGCTGGTCTATTAGCATACCAAAGATCAACTGAATTGAGTTAGCGAACCCAAAGTTATGAGTTGAAACGTTCGTACGGACGGACGGAAGGACGGCTAGACGGAAGGACGGACGGAAGGACGGAAGGACGGACGGAGGGCTATGGAATCCTATTACGGCCACTTGCTAATGGCGCTTTCGGCGCTTTCGGCGCGATGCGCCGAAAGCGCCGAAAGCGACAAAAGTGCGCCATTAGTAACGCGCCGAAAGCGCCGAAAGCGACAAAAAGTGCGCCGTAACGGCGCACTATTTGTCGCTTTCGGCGCTTTCGGCGCTTTCGGCGCGGTGCGCCGAAAGCGACAAAATGTGCGCCATTAGCGTTATTTCGGCGCGCGCCGAAAGCGCCGAAAGCGACAAAAAGTGCGCCGATCGGCGCACATTTTGTCGCTTTCGGCGCTTTCGGCGCTTTCGGCGCGCGCCGAAACAACGCTAATGGCGCACTTTTTGTCGCTTTCGGCGCGCGCGCCGAAAGCGCCGAAAGCGACAAAAAGTGCGCCGATCGGCGCACATTTTGTCGCTTTCGGCGCTTTCGGCGCGATGCGCCGAAAGCGACAAAAAGTGCGCCGAAAGCGCCATTAGCAAGTGGCCGTAATAGGATTCCATAGTAACTTCTGTATGCCATTAAAATGGAGGCGTTTATTGTTGACAATTTTTTTCTAAATTTTACACACCGTGAAATTATCTATAAGTTTTATCAGAAATATGGAATTACAATTAGGTGAGTGAACTTCAAAAGCCACAGCTCCTGAACCCCCCCCCCCCCCCCATTCGCATGGATGCAGGGATGTGGTAACGGAGAGTCCAACATGTTCTCTGCCTTGTTTGTTCAATGTTATAAAGTTCCATGTTAGAACATAAAAAAAGTTCCCATGTTTTGCACTGATGGAATAATATCTCTACAAGCACTATGCAGAGTAAAGTTTCATGGCACAATCTGGGGGGAGGGGTTCTTCTGACTTCAATTTCAACTACATGTTTGGGGGGGGGTGTCCACCTTGGGAAATTCCAACTGCATCCCCCCTTTAGTCAGAATCAGACCAACACAAGTTTTTGAATAATTCCATTTGCACCCCCCCCCCCCCCCCTTGAACCTCAGTCAGGCCTAATTTCTAATATATTCATAAGCCATGGTTTTATATTTCTATATTCCTGGTATGAGAACATTGACAGATATTTTAACCTGAACATTTATTAGTTATTTGAAAATTTCAAACCTCATACTCCCCTCAGGTTGGAAGTGATGACCATTTCTGTCCACAAATTTGACCAAATGTAGTAAAATATTGTTTTGCTAAACTAATTAGCAGTTTTGTATTGGCCATGTGGATGTGGGGCAATGACACACCGGGCCGACCATGGTTCGATCCGGTGTGCGAAAATTTAGAAATCTTAACAAGAAAATTTTGAAATCGTAACATCTACACTAGCCTCAAGCCTTCCTACCGTTGTAAATTTAAACCCTACACCCCCCACTTAGGTTGGAAAATTTTCAACTGATGACAATTCCAATGACAATGTTGACCAAATGTATGACAATATTGTTTTCTTAAATTAACTAGAAGTTTTTGACTGGCCACGGGGGAGGGACCAGGACACAAGCTTTCCAAGTGTTGGAAATTTCCAATCTGTTACCCCCCCCTAAGGTTGGAAAATTTCCAACTGATGACCATTTCTGTCCAAAGTTTTTACCAAACATAGGAACATTTCCCCCCCCCCCCCAATAAATTGTTTTATAATCAAACTACAAGAACATATTTCACCTATTGTTGGTGTGAAATTTCCAACTAATGTTTTGGCAAGTATGAAATTTCCAACTGTTATACTTTTGACCAAAGTTGGGGGGCTAACTACTAGTATACGTGCGAAATAAATCTCTGTAGTTCCACTGGTAACGATGCTACCGGAATTTGCCTGTAAATATCATGCAAATTATCTCACAAGAATAAATCATACAGGTATTTGGAGGTAGCACTGGTAGTACAAGTGGAACTATATAAATGTTACTTCCGATGTCTTTCGCTCTGGTAAAGATGCATGTTAGGTGCATATTTCCGTTCATATTCTGGCACCATGTGGTTTTCTATGACGAAATGCCCACAAAAATGTACCTTGCAAACTTGCCAGCGTATGAACGTACCCTGAATCATGCCAGAAGCTGGGGTTTGTCCCACAAAAATATTCATGATTGCCAATTACTCAATCAATATATTCACTGCAAGTCTATCACAGCTAGTGACAGTCAGTTGTGGTGTTCAATTATTAACAGACTTTTTCATTATATTACATTTAATTACATGCGGCAACACTCACTTAAAAAGTTGCTCAAATGTATGCATACTAATCACTTGACTATATTTAGACTCATTTATAGTGAAAATTCATACATGTGTTAAGTACCATATTAATAAATAATTTTAAATCTGAATAATGACAAATTATAGCATTTAGAGGTGTATCTACAGCAAAATTCAGCCCCTCCCTTTTAAAATTGATACATAGGCCTATACATTGTACACATATGGCCATGTCCGATCTGCACTGAGGTGCCGGGAGCATCCAAGGGCATCGGGGGGGGGGAGAGCCTACAAAAATGGCACTTTTCTGCCCAAAAAAGGGAATTTTCTCCGCAAACTCGGAAAAAACAACCATAAATTCATTGTGGCAAAAATCCCTATTTTAAAGGTATTTGTCGGTTTTTATGGCCGTTTTTGACAAAAAATTAATATTCCTTGTGAAATTGGTGGTATTTGGACCCAAAAAGTTACATTTTGCTATAAAAACACGAGATTAAACACAGCATTTTCTGTCTCCAGAAAAAGGGCAAGTCCTGCCCCCTTGGTCAAGGGCAGGGGATCAGCTGCCCCCTCTTCCGGCACCCCTGCTGGGCTGATCACATACTTAATTGTATACATGCCCTAATGGCGCACCGCGCTAATGGCGCACTTTCTGTCGCTTTCGGCGCGGTGCGCCGAAAGCGCCGAAAGCGACAAAAAGTGCGCCGATCGGCGCACATTTTGTCGCTTTCGGCGCTTTCGGCGCTTTCGGCGCGCGCCGAAACAACGCTAATGGCGCACTTTTTGTCGCTTTCGGCGCTTTCGGCGCTTTCGGCGCGCGCCGAAACAACGCTAATGGCGCACTTTTTGTCGCTTTCGGCGCTTTCGGCGCGATGCGCCGAAAGCGACAAAAAGTGCGCCGAAAGCGCCATTAGCAAGTGGCCGTAATAGGATTCCATAGAGGGCTCCTCTATATACCCCCAAATCTCCATCGGAGATCGGGGGCATAATAATTCAAAACAGGAGTTACCGGTCGGAAACCGAAATGTGATGACGCAAGACAAATTCGCTCAGTCACTTAAATCGTGCAATTTCGAGTTGGGACCTTCACCTACAGTAAATTACATTATTAAGAAACAGATAATAACTAAGAAATATATTGTCCGCGTTATTTTTTCGACTTTATAAGGTTCCCTGTCAAAACTTCAAAAAATTCCCAGGCTTTGTACTAGTGGGATATGATTTCTACGGGCGTTAGCCGTGTCATAATATTCCGCATGGATAAATAAAGAGCGCTTGTCTTCAGTTTATACCTAATTTGGGGGAAAATAAAGAGCTTTATTTATCTCACTTCTGTGCGAGAAAATGTATATTACATATCTGAACAGATGGAAAATTACTATGACTGACAATTATGAATCTACCCTAACGGTGTATCGAGATAGCCTTGTTTATATCCCGCATCGACTGTAAGCGATATATTCATATCGCCCTACATGAGAAACGTGAATGACAATGGATGACATTTTTATCACCACTCGTTTGTTAAAGTTAATTCTCCGGTAAAATGACTGACTGGTATAACTATAAAGGTTCATTCAAACCAAGTTTTTTCCCCCAATTCAGGTAGTTTTAGGTACCAATTTATGGGATTCAGAGTAGCAACCTAATATATAAATTAAATCTTGGAACGTATTAAAAGTAAAGTCCGGTTATTTTCGAGTGCCATTACATTTACCAAATATAGAGTTCACTACTGTGAACCATCGTCAATTCAAATATTAAAGTAAGAATCCAGAGATGCATTTGTTCTCTGCTTCTCGACTAAACTTTGCTGCTATTTTTATTTCCCAAACTGGACTGCCATCGGCCCATCGCTATATTTAGAACGTGCTTGGTTCAACTGCTGAAAACCGATGACAACAAAGATGAATTAACATTTGGCAAACATTAAGCCACATGAAAATAACAGGACTAAGCCTTTAACATCCCAGTCAATTCAAGTAGTGATAACAGCTACCAGTGTTCCACGAAATGACCACTGGCTTTGTACTCCCAGACAGGAATCCAGTAGATCATGCCATGAATCTCTACTATGGCTACCGCCCGAAGAGATCATATTCCACCAGTACAAAACCTGGGAACTTTTTGAAGTTTTGACAGGGAACCTTATAAAGTCAAAAATATAATTATTATCTCTTTCTTAATAATGTACTTCACTGTAGGTGAAGGTCCCAACTCGAAATTTCACGATTTAAGTGACTTTGCTTTGCGTTTCTTACACTTATGGAACTTTTCCTTGGTAATTAATTAAATGTTTATTGCGATATCGGCTCACAAAAGTCACAGAAAAACATGTAATTTCGAGTTGGAACCTTCACATATAGTGGAGTACACTATTAAGGAACAGATAATTATCTAAGAAATATATTCCCCGTGTTATTTTTTTGACTTTATAAGGTTCCCTGTCAAAACTTCAAAAAGTTCCCAGGTTTTGTACTGGTGGAATATGATCTCTGCGGGCGGTAGCCATAGTAGAGATTCATGGCATGATCTAGGAATCCAGTAGATACCATTCATGGATATCGCAATTAAACCGACATATCCTCACGCAAATAAGTACATAATCGACCTACAATATACACATAGGTTCATAATCGACCTATAATATACACATAGGTTCATAATCTATATAATATACACATAGGTTCATAATCTACCTATAATATACACATAGGTTCATAATCTACCTATAATATACACATTAGGTTCATAATCTACCTATAATATACACATAGGTTCATAATCTACCTATAATATACACATAGGTTCATAATCTACATATACTATACACATAGGTTCATAATCTACCTATAATATACACATAGGTTCATGCTGGATTATTTGATTCTGAAATAAGCCCATAGCGCGGGCCACAGTGAAAACACAATTAAATGAGCATAAAAGTAGTGAGTTGTTTATTCATGTTATTTTCTAAAAATGAGGCAATTCTAAGCCGATTATGAACCTAAAATATATCATATTATAAGCCCATAACGTGTTGATTTTATCCAAATTATGTCTATATTGTTTGGGAGAATGGGTAAGATAACTACACGAAATAACGATGTACACACTGATCTACACACTGATCTACATGCATGCTTTATATAATTCGTCATAGAAACTTTTCACATTTGTTTTCAATTGTTTCGCAAAGAAATGAGGCAAACATTCTTTATTTTTACCATATCAGGAATATAATAGTAACCTTCACTCATTATTTCTACCGTATCAGGAATCTCCTAACTAATTACGCTCTTTAAGGTCTGGGTGGAACCATTTTTTTTTTATTTGAAGGAGTCCTTATAAAGGATTCTGTTCACACATAAATATATCATTTGTTAACGACTGGCTCAAGTAAAGTTTTTAAAGAATACTCAAGAAATTTGAATATTTGTTTACAGTTCATCATTCTTCATAGTGTTCAGTACATACTGCCATATTTGTTTCTTAGAGTATGGACTTTGTGTTTGTTGGACCAATGTAAGGAAGAAAGAAAAAAAACCTCTATAAAGTTCACATATTGTATTTCTAACACAATCCAACATGAATTATACTTATATTTTTCTATCTATTTAAGTCCCGGAACTACACCAGATAAACTTCCCACCAATGCTTATCGTGCGACACCTAACAAGAAGATCAACTAAAATAAATAGATCATTTTGTATAATGTTAGGACAAAATCATATATCACCAACAATTTAAATATTAATATATTCGTCTCACATAAGAATGAAAATATCGCTTTGTTGGTTCTTGCCGTGGCAGCGGAAGTATTCTGGTATCGAGGTCGCCCAGGGTTAAGTGTTAACATATATCAAATTCATAACGTCCCTCTTAACGTTTTCTTCGACATAAAAGTTCGATACCACGGATATCGTAACCGCAAAATTGCGGTAAATCGTATAACATAATCTCCGGAATTTCATTCAAATTCTCATTATCTCCATAAATAAGACGGGAAATGTGTGTTGCCCTCCGCACATCGCAAACAAAAGAGTCATATCCCACCGACCTTCAGTCAATTGATTCATGAAATCTAAAACTCGAACCGCGCACCGGCAGCCAATGAAATCCGGGAGATCAGCCACCTTATTGGTCGGTTGATGCGCACGACTATCAATTATGCCGTACCATAACGGTACAATGAACTAATTCAAGATACGTGATCGCAAATCTGTCCTGCCAGCGTTATTATTTTGAAAAGACAGGAAATCTGTTATTATATTACGACATGTGACAATATGAGATCGAATATTTATCTACCACATAATACGGGATTTTTATGAATGGAAAACGCAGAGGTTATGTTTTGTGTCCCCTGGCGCTGAGCACACGTGCAAAAATGCAACTGGGCGCACGCAAGAAACTGCATAAATACGATAATATGTACATCACCCTATATAAGAAGGTCACATTGGACACAAGATGTATAGCTATAGACCAGTTCCAACGATGAATGATCAGGAGAGCGTGCATGTTATTTAACAATTAAATGCAGTTTGAGCGTGTTTTATTGAAGGGTATATAGTCTGCCCAAGGCCGTTGCATGGGCACATTGTGTGAAGAGGTTCACCCTAAATGTGATCCAATGTCCACCGCGACATATACCCTCAATAAAACACACGCAATCTACATTCAATTCTTATAATTATATAGCGTTTTCATTATACATATATATAAACCCAGCTGACTTTTTCTGAAATATGTCTGAAGTTTGGATATTATACAACGTCGCACTGCATATATATTATCGATCAATTAGTCTGTGACCGCGCACTTAAAGGTACTCAATCCGATTAAGCACCCCTAAATTACTATCTCTTGGCTTCGGGGGTAAGCAATATTTTATTCGAGTCGAGAAACCCACCCTTCAAAGCTCAGAGTGATCAGATATCGATTTTTAAGCTTGTTATTTTTTTAGATGTGGTCAAACGGACAAATTACGGACAAATTGCGGGTGTAAGATGGATAACTCTCTAAATTCAAATGGTTATTATTCTTAATAGTAACCACTTGATTTTCGAGTTATCCATCTTACACCCGCAATTTGTCCGTAATTTGTCCGTTTGAGCGCGTGGAAGTGGACCACATCTAAAAAAAATAACAAACTTCAAAAATCGATACCTGATCACTCTGAGCTTTGAAGGGTGGGTACCTCGACTCGAATCAAATATGTTTTACCCCCGAAGCCAAAGAAATAGTAATTTAGGGGTGCTTAATCGGATTGAGTACATTTAAAACACGCCCAGTTATTATATCCACCGCATTTAATCATCCATGTCAACACGATGTGACGTCGGTGTGTATTATTGTATTATATGGTGTGATATGAAACACATGATCCAATTGGCCGTTGACCAATCACCGAACCCGATTTAGTGTAAATATTTCTCCATTAACCCTTTACCCAACAGAACGGCCCTGTGCCAATGCATTCTCTTATATATGCGAGTTGACCATAGGTCGCCTCGCATATATAAGAGAATACATCGGCTTAACACATTAAAAATTATAAAATTGTTAAAGAATGTAAGAAAAAATGGTAAAAAGTGTTAAAAAAAGATTTTTTTTAGGCCAATGCATTCTCTTATATATGCGAGGCGACCTATGGTCGACTCGCATATATAAGAGAATGCATTGGCACAGGGCATAACTGTAACTATCACAATGTGGTCAAGGAGCCGGTTCCAATGATATCCATATTTGTATGGTTCTATTGAGACAGACCGAAGATATTTTAGGCTGTTGAAGCTTTATTTGGCCGGTTTTGGCCGGTTTGTTGGGTAAAGGGTTAAATGCTCTTCGCCTATCCTAGATCTGGCGCCATTTGCAAGCCAGCGAATTATATAAATGTAGCATTGGTTGTCAAGAAGGACATGGGTCTAAATAGATTCCAAATTCATCGACTGCTATAGCACATATTACCTCTGAAAATTCCTTCTACACCACGTGTGCCATCTGAACATGTATTTCAGTCAATCCATTAACATAGTACTAGTACTGCTGGTGTCAGTTTTCGTTTAAAGTGTTCATTGAACTTGTTTGCTGATTCTACTAAGACGATGATTCACCATCGCAGAAAACATCAAATGAATCAAACGTTTCCTAATCGAATGTTCAGGTATATGTATAGCTGGCAAATAATAAAATATGAAACTTATTTCCAGCGTTTATTAAATATATGGGGAATTACCTGAGAACGCTAAATAGCTGGCAGTTGCTGCAGCTGGTTCATTCATATAATATAGATTTAACCAGCTCATTCGTTGTCTACTTTCAGACGTATGTGACCTCTCCAGTCCTGTGTCCAATAACGAGTTACAAGCCGATGAAGTTAACGAAAGCAGACCAGAGCCAATTTCACCTCAAAACGAACTACCTTCCGGTTACTTTCAACGCTTACGGACGCCAGTCGAATACAGTCCCGAGCCGGATAGGCAATCAAACGTAGCGAAACCAATCGCTTTTAGTTCCGAGCCGGGTCTGTATTCCCACGTAACTATAACAACCAGTGAACGGTTAAGGAACCATGAACACAAAAACGTTCATCCTTGTTGTCGGACTACTCAGTGTCGGTGCATTCGAATTCCAGAACCAATCTACCCAGTGGTTCATCCGTCCTACTCTGGACAGCCGTCGCTTTCACAACCAGTTAACCGACTGACAGCCGTGCTGTGTCCTACTCCTGGGCTGCCAATTCGAAGATTGCACTTTCCACCGAACGACCTCGCTCTACCATGTTGCCAAAGTTACCAGAGACGTGTGCACGTGTTTCCGCCCCAGATGTCACCAATCTCTCCATTGTCGTCTGAATTCCCGGTGAGTACATTCTTAAGATATTCGTTTGCACCATATTTACTGTATTTTGGGTTCCTTTCGTCAGATATAGATTCGAGCGAGCACTGACATACAAATATAGGCAGTTATCCTTGCTACATTATTGTATGAAGTGTTTTCCTTAAAGCAGGTTCAAACATATTGGAGTTGTTTCTAGCAGTATGCACAACTATACGTGTACAACTTGGGTGTTTTGTGTATGTCGACGAAGGACGATTTCGTCGATTGGAGCATAAATTTTGAAATATCTTTATAGTACCTGCTGCAGGAATGATCTGCTTGGTGTCGGTTCGATTAGTTCACACAACATCGAACATCGAACAACGAGTGCACCGGCGCAGAAGCGATATTTCTGACCGATTGCGCATTAGTTTCAGCATCATACTTATTTTCATTATTCAGAGTCCTGACATACCAACAAAGATTGAGATCGTCAATGGTGGGTTTGGAATAAAGAATCCCCTGTTGACCAACCAGCAGTACCTGTCTGGGTCAGAGTCTCTGTCGCCAGGTAAGCATCACAATTGAGAGACATATTCGTCGAACGCTGTTGTGTTAACCCTTTACCCAACAAACCGGCCAAAACCGGCCAAATAAAGATTCAACGGCCTAAAATATCTTCGGTCTGTCTCAATAGAACCATACAAATATGGATATCATTGGAACCGGCTCCTTGACCACATTGTGATAGTTACAGTTATGCCCTGTGCCAATGCATTCTCTTATATATGCGAGTCGACCATAGGTCGCCTCGCATATATAAGAGAATGCATTGGCCTAAAAAAAATCTTTTTTTAACACTTTTTACCATTTTTTCTTACATTCTTCAACAATTTTATAATTTTTAATGTGTTAAGCCAATGCATTCTCTTATATATGCGAGGCGACCTATGGTCGACTCGCATATATAAGAGAATGCATTGGCACAGGGCCGTTCTGTTGGGTAAAGGGTTAAGATATTTTCTGCAGGCCCATCCCTTTGAAAACAAGGAACATTTCTAAACCAGCTGCATAAATTATTCAACTAATTTTCTCCATGACAGCATGTATCCACCCAGAGTAGAAGTAATATACAGTTTACCAGCAAGAATGTGTGTACAAATATTACATGTACATGTCTGTGCACATGCTTTTGGTTCACTCTCGTGCGGAAAGTGCAAACTTAACTTGCTATTGGTCCTTTTAGAATATATTGCCATGAATTGATATATATCGACATCAGAAAATGCTTGCCTTAACGTTATTATTGAAGATAATATAGTGTTAAAAGGTACTCAATCAGATTCGATGGTCCCCATATCATCAGATTCCAACAACAACAACATTTCTTGAAATTCCGCTTCGGTTATTATAATCGATTAATTGCCCAAAAATAATGCTAACCACAGTCAACTATAGTATAAAAATGTCCAAAACGTGTTATTTATCAACATTTTGTTCAACGAAATTTGGCCGGATTGTCAAATATCTAACACACAAAGCCACTTGATTTTAAAGTTATCCATCTTCATCCGCAATTTTGTCCGAGACCGTCTTCTCTTCGACTTATTTTTTTTGCCAGACCGCCAAAAAGTACCGGTGTAGAAATATAATAGATTTCAAAAATCGATATCTGATCACTCTGAGCTTTGATGGGTGGGTTTCTCGACTCGAATCAAATACTTTTTACACCCGAAGCCAAATAAATAGTAATTTGTCAGCTTTAGTTCGGATTATGCATCTTTAATGGTTGATACTTCAGGCGGACATTTGTGCTTCCAAGTAATGTATACGTATCTACATTTTCGTGGAGTGACAAGCCATTTAATTTTAATTCTGTTTTCCAATAAATACTGAATTATTCCACCATCAGGTACCCCACTGACACCAAATGCCGGCTTCGTTTGTAACGTGTGTCACAAAACCTTCCACGTATACAGACTTCTGATGCGACACCTGAAGGCTCATAACGGGGTCAAGAAATATCTCTGTACCTTCTGCGGCAAAGGCTTCAATGACACATTCGACCTCAAACGACACACAAGGACTCATACCGGTGAGTGTCTTTTGTGTAGAGCCTTGTTTCTTACAGGCCACAAGTGCTTCAACAATCTCTCATTGAACCGATTGTAGTTCCGATATCGGTCCAAGATGGACTCGTCTCTGAGTGAAGCAAATTCAGTAAGGCATTAGTGATATATTTTGTTTATGAGCCCACTCCATTTAACGAAATCATGACCTAAGTTACAATAACCGATCCATGTATTACAAGCATTCTACGGGTACCCTGTTTCAATGCTTGGGACAATTATTACCCCATGAGCTTGAACACTCACTAACCATCTACTGCTCCCCGGGGACAGGGGGTACAGTCACAATGTGGCTAACATGCTAACAAGATATTTCATTGCTCATAATCAGGTATGAATGGGTGGTGCGAAGCAAACACGGTATGAGCGACCTTGCTTACAACTTGGCGCGAAATTTGAACACCGTATACAATCCGACGTCGACAAATTCGGCCAAGCCACTGTTGTGTGAAACTCAAATTAGACCAGCGGTGGGTTGCGAACTCACCTCAATGTGTGGCAGTGACGACAAGTCCTAGCGCTAAGAACCGAAGCTCCAGTTATGAACAGTCGACCGCACTGTTCGGGTTTGGTTTATTGATGGTTAGCGTCGTTTAACCTGTCCATGACTGGAGCTTCCTTAAATTTTCGGAAAACCCTGTACCAATGCATTCTCTTAAATATGCGAGTCTCAGATATGGAGCCTCGTATATATAAGAGAATATACATTGTCGCGACCATTGTTTGTTTGATAGAATCATAATTTGCTAACCTCGGGTGTTAGATTAGTATTGAGATTAACGGTTTGTATTGCCGAGTCGATGTTGCTGTTAGTCATATTTCATGATGGTTGGTCAATGGCGTAAATAGGTCTACACACTTTTCGTTTTGGATTTTGCGCAAGAACCTCTGTTGAACACGCATGCACTGCGTCCATTATTTCTCGCCATCGGTATTCTGATTTGTGGTATAGTTTCATCGACGTTATATACAGTTAAATGAAAAGAAAAAAAACTACTGCATTCTATAATCACACTGTCACGGCGTGCAGGTATAGAAGATGATGATTGTGTTATCAGCTGACGACCGATTGCCCAGAAAAATGCGATATGAGGTTACGTTACGATATGAGGTTACGTTACGATGTGAGGTTACGTTAATGTCATATCATTAGAAAAGAACGAATGAGTCTTGCTTGTGTATATCCCCTATATGTGTATGAAACACAAGCTTGTTTTGTTTTGTTTGTTATTTTGATGCAGCATGTGTGGCATCTCTTTTCAGGTGTCCGGCCCTATAAATGTACGGAGTGCCCTAAATCATTTACTCAACGATGCTCATTGGAGTCACATCGGCGGAAGGTCCATGGCGAGGAGGAACAGTTCGCGTATAAACAAAGACGGGGCAAGCTGTATGTGTGTGAGGAATGTGGACATTCCAGCAATGACCCATCTCAACATTATCTGCATCTACGTCATTATCACCCTCATAATCCCGTTCTGCTCAAATTCTATGACAAACGACAATTCAACTTCATCTCAAGCACAGATGAGTCACCTCAAGGCATCAGATAACCCATGTTTACGACCGAGAAGACATTATGGTTTTTATACAGCTGTGCATGACTGTTCCACCAATTATAATATTATGATATACGCATATAGCTGCACTGTTTAATAATAAAGCAAATTTTAAGGATTTGTTTATTTTAACATTCTACACTCCTCTTTCGTTTTACACTAAATCCCCTCCGTCGGTTAGGCAGTTTACTGAGTTCACCCTATAGAAGGCCAACATTTTCACAACTCAATAAAACATGGTGGTTAGCATGTTAAGTGGCCCTGATAATTTGCTAGAATAGAATAGAATAGTTTTATTGCAATACACCGATATATGGCAGTTGCAAAATTTCATTCAACATACATAAGTATAGCACATATACATCTCATAAGTTACAAATATACAGTATATCATAAAGTGAGTTTCTTAACATTTATTATGCTTTGACGCTGGTGGGTCCTGTTGAATTCATATGGTGCTAGTGGGGCAAATGGGGGGGGGGCGATAGCAGTACATTTTCTTAACAGAACCAGTTTGTCCCACCGGCATCATAGCCATTCAGCAGAACCCGCCAGCATCGTAGCTAATTATTAGTGACAACTTAAAAGGATACTGTACTCAAATGTTGTTGTTGGTTTCTATAGTCTCTGAGTCGTAGAATAAGGTAACCAGTTTTCCATTTGTTTAAAAGTCTGTTGAGAACAAAGTAATGTTACGGATGGAAAATTAGCCGGAATGTGAAAATACAAATTGCCGTTGTCGAGTAATTTTAGTATAGTTTTCAAGCAAATTTATCAAATAAATGTTATATTATACGCATATCTAGACCCGTATTCTCGTTTAAGTTATTGTATAGTCACTGTTCAGTGAGTGGCTTGAGTTTACGTCTCGTATCAACATATTGTTTTACACGATGATGTGTGTCACGCGTTAACCAATCCACTACCCATCAATTAATTTGATATATATTCATAGTTCCATATATGGAATACACCTCCAGAACTTTGACGTGTAGCACTTAAACCTCAAACGGCGGCTGGATGAATCCAATATGGCCGCGACTCAGTGATCTCGCTTATTACGCTTATCACACGTGAAAGAAGTTGATTGTTTACATTTGTGAAGACGTACGCATGCTGGGGGAATTCCAGTTCGAACAAGGCATGCCCATATATGGAATTCAAGGAGTAGAAAATAGATTTCTATTAAAGGTCCACTTAATTTTAGAGTCACCGATTATTTTTGTTATAGTGACTTGATATACGGTTTTAATAACAATCTATGCCACAAAAATATGATTACAATACTATAATTCATCACATTTGAAACACCTGTGTCTCAGAAGATACCCATAGAGACATAGAAAAAAGCTGAAATCATAGAAAGACTACCCCCATTTTTGGCTCACAGAATGCAACAGAATTCAAACTAAAGATGAATTTTCAATGGAATGGGGATAACACTATCTTTATAATATAGAGTTATTCCCCCCTCCATTGAAAATAATTAACTTTTTACTACAATCTAGATGACAAAAACACGTTGGTAACTCAACAAAAACAACATGTTCACGGTTTATTACACCGGATAAGTTGATAATTCAATGTTTTGGAGCTCCCTCTTTCAAATGGTATACATGTATATAATATGGGATATATTTTATATATGTGATCTGGGGGTTCATGGTATATAATATTGGATATATTTTATATATATGATCTGGGGGTTCATGGTATATAATATGGGATATATTTTATATATGTAATCTGGGGGTTAGAAAATTAAGTGGGCCTTTAAGATAACCTATTAACCTGAATGTTTACGGAATACATCTTTGACTCAAATTATTTATTGTTCTATATATTACATGTATCGATATTAGATCGTTGTTATTACCGGGAATTTATTGAAAATGACACACAGTACCCCTTTAACCAAGAGTGGTTTAGTATGAACGCGTAGTTTGGTTGTAATAGCTTTTTATCTGGAGGAAATTATTTAAAATATCGTTGAGACTTATTGTGTTGTGCAGGCAAAATCAATTGCAGCGAGAAAACCAAATATGGCTAACCTATATAACGACCACCGTTGAAACTTTGTGAAATTCAGAGGATGCGCCAATCAAATATATAATTAGATATATATATATACAGTATACCGTAATTGAATGATTTAGCGCCCCGATACATACCATATCGACGCGATAAGTTCTTCAAAATCTCTCAATTGATACAAAATACCCGCACAGTGATTTTGCCACATTATAAATAATATATGTAACCAACCAGAGAATTCCATTTTAATCGACAGTCAAAGCGAAGATCTTATGTTTGATACATATATCAGTGGCCAATTATATCCCAATAGTATTCGCATTCAAACATTGACACATTTTTGAAAAGTCTTTATTATTAAAGGGTCCTATAGTATATTGGGTAGTTTACTCTGATCACTCGTTAATGGAGCGTGTGCGATGTATTTGTTTGGTATTTGTTCGTGTTAAATGACTGATAAAATAACGGATGACAGGGGGATCTGTAATGGGTACGAACAATTGTCTGTCCTCGACTATCTTTGATGGGATCTGGTCACACTCCGAAACTATTATGAGGTGTGATTAGGCCGACATGGCGCCCACGTGAAATCTCGCCGCTAACGAAAGGATCTTCGTGTATTCGACCACCCTTTGCGAACTTCGGGTTGGATTGTATAACGGTTAATTTTTCATCCAGAAAAAAAAACACGTTCGAATGTTCTGTCAACAGTCTAATTTCCACATTAGCAAATACTATACTGAGCCTCTATGGTCCAAATTGCTTGTGACATATAGAATATGCACAGAATCATTCTGTATATTGGCTAAATCTCATTATTGGAGAGTTATTAATAATAAAAATTAGAACAATGTCAATCAATTTATTTTCATGTACTTGTTTAATGCTAGTTGGTTTACATACTTTGATATTATTTTCCATGGGCCCACTTCGAAGGCCTTGATTTCCGATAGCAGTATTACACACATTGATATTATTTACCATGGGCCCACTTCGAAGGCCTTGATTTCCGATAGTTGTTTTAAATACTTTGATGTTATTTACCATGGGCCCACTTTGAAGACCTTGATTTCCGATAGTATTTTTACATACATTGATATTATTTTCCATGGGCCACTTTGAAGGCCTTTATTTCCGATAGTTATTTTACAGACTTTGATATTATTTACCATGGGCCCACTTTGAAGGCCTTGATTTCCGATAGTAGTTTTACATACATTGATATTATTTTCCATGGGCCACTTTGAAGGCCTTGATTTCCGATAGTTGTTTTACAGACTTTGATATTATTTACCATGGGCCCACTTTGAAGGCCTTGATTTGCGATAGTAGTTTTACATACATTGATATTATTTACCATGGGCCCACTTCGAAGGCCTTTATTTCCGATAGTAGTTTTTCATACTTTGATGTTATTTACCATGGACCCACTTTGAAGGCCTTTATTTCCGATAGTAGTTTTTCATACTTTGATATTATTTACCATGGGCCCACTTTGAAGGCCTTTATTTCCGATAGTAGTTTTTCATACTTTGATATTATTTACCATGGACCCACTTTGAATGCCTTTATTTCCGATAGTAGTTTTTCATACTTTGATATTATTTACCATGGACCCACTTTGAAGGCCTTTATTTCCGATAGTAGTTTTTCATACTTTGATATTATTTACCATGGACCCACTTTGAAGGCCTTTATTTCCGATAGTAGTTTTTCATACTTTGATATTATTTACCATGGGCCCACTTTGAAGGCCTTTATTTCCGATAGTAGTTTTTCATACTTTGATATTATTTACCATGGACCCACTTCGAAGGCCCTGAGTTCCAATAATTATAGTTGTTTTTCATACTTTGATGTTATTTACCATGGGCCCACTTTGAAGGCCTTTATTTCCGATAGTAGTTTTTCATACTTTGATATTATTTACCATGGGCCCACCTTGAAGGCCTTTATTTCCGATAGTAGTTTTTCATACTTTGATATTATTTACCATGGACCCACTTCGAAGGCCCTGAGTTCCAATAATTATAGTTGTTTTACGTACTTTGCTATTATTTTCCATGGGCCCACATGAGTTCAATTAAAGTAAAGTTCCAACAATCGAAACCTGGACGTTTGAGACATGTCACTACTAAGGCTGAAGTTCTATTGACTATGCCGATGATTTGAGAAGCTTTATTGTTTTTAGGATATTGTAGAAAAGCTAATCTGGCCGTGTCAAATTGAGCTATAGCGATGGGATATCTCGCAGGACAACACATTTCGCGTTTTCGTGGGGTGTGTATTCGCTGGAAGTCTTATAGTTGCAGTATATAACTACATGTATTATGACGCGTTAATTGCGTTCGATGTTTATGTATGAACAATGGCTGGGTCATGCACACTTTAAGATTTTATGGCGGGAACACAATTTTTGATCCGCATTTAGAAGCTTTCTGGTTTGGTGAATGAAAAACCTGCAGTAATAAGGCGTCACTCTCACCAAAAATAAGTGCTGAAGGGTACACATGTTTTGAAAATGTGCTGAAGGGTACACAGGGTTTGCCAACCGTGTATGAACTCCGTTACTTCAAATCTGTTCCCGAAAGTTGGTGTTCGTACGTTTGGTATGGCACGGGTTAGTTGGTGTTCGTACGTTTGGTATGGCACGGGTTAGTTGGTGTTCGTACGTTTGGTATGGCACGGGTTAGTTGGTGTTCGTACGTTTGGTATGGCACGGGTTAGTTGGTGTTCGTACGTTTGGTATGGCACGGGTTAGTTGGTGTTCGTACGTTTGGTATGGCACGGGTTAGTTGGTGTTCGTACGTTTGGTATGGCACGGGTTAGTTGGTGTTCGTACGTTTGGTATGGCACGGGTTAGTTGGTGTTCGTACGTTTGGTATGGCACGGGTTAGCAACTTGCAACTGACGAAGAACTTATTGGCTTCGTCTCTTTTCTTTCTCTGTAGTCCCAGTCTTCTTGTACTAAAACCAGCTAAGATATTGGGATGGCGATTTGCTGTTTTTGTCCCAGCCCGCTTGCATACCAATCCTATCACACGAGTTACGCCCACGATCTGTGGCGGGAATCTGTGGTGTATTTTACTCGATTTACCTAATGAATCAATACATGATGCTATATACATCGGAAAGAGAGACATATCGTGGTCATAATGGTGTATAATAATCTAACTTTCATGTTAAATTACGCATAGAATATTCCGGTTGATTGTCACCAACATCGCTGTTTTTTCTGTTTGTTTACTTAACTGAAAGCCGAACTCAGGTTCCGAAGAACTTCGGCATAGTCCGGTGTTTGTTTTGGCCGAAACGAATTTCGATACAAACAAAATGGCGGCCCCCATGATATTCTAATGGTCATTGTGTTTACACTGTTTTAAACTGTGAGATGGTTATAATTCCCGTAATTTATTTAATGTATTACATTTATATCTTCAATATGTATTTAATCTATGTAATAATTTATTTATTGTCACGTATAATTACGATTACAATGGAGAATTCATCGTGCGTGGCAAAAGTTTCTTTTCACATTAAATTACCGCTTTCAATTCACAACCGATGTGGGTTTCAGATCAAATAGCATGTCTTCTGCGGAAACTATCCGTTTATTGTAGCAATTGTGATATTTTATTTCATATAATTGTGGTTTTATTTGAGCGGGTCACTAACGATTAACTCGTGTCAAAGGAGACCATGGGCCTGGAACTCGGACTAAAGACCGGCACCTCCATCCCAATATCTTAGCCGGTTTTAGTACGAGAAGACTTGGACTATTTCTCTGGTGATTTCATTTATAAAGTATTGAGATATTTTGGTGCGTACGTTCGAAATTCTTTTCCAAATTTTGTAAAACCGCTCCGGGCCACTGCTCTCCGCCCTAAATTTATGACAAGTGAACAAGGAATAGGCATCTGCACAAATTTGGGTCACTGTTACATATTTTTCCCCTTATTGTCATATGCTTTGCAGATTCCCTCTTATTTCTCCTGTCATCCATACATTTGGTACCAACTTCACTTTGTGATAAAATGTTATAATATTAATTGGTTTCATGCCATTTTCTTTCAGCTTATCCTAATTTGACATATCAAACAGCTTTCGAGCCGTCAGCCAGAATTTCATTATGACTTTTTACTGTTATCCCGGGTTGCTAGGTGTAAATTTCGCTAACACTACATGATGTGTTGCCTTGTCAGACACCCATGCAATTACCACTTATTGGTTACATATAAAACATATGTGTTCCTGAGTCTGGCGCCCATCAGCAGTTAGTACTCGGTTCATTTTAATTCTCGTTGAAACATAAGAAATTATTCTCCAACAGAAATCATGAGAGTCTCGAAAACTAAACGTCATTTAGAACGAGATTTCAAAATCGGTGTACCCTTCAGCATATTTTCAAAACTTCCGGCAAAGCGTTGAATACACACCCTTCTCCACTGCCAAGTTTAGACGCATGTACAATACACCCAGTTTAAAATATTCGAACGACATATTTGGTTGATGTACTCGATGTATTAGTTGAAAAATTATCGCCCATGCAAGGGTAGAAATGTTCACGAAAATTCAAATATCCCGCAGTTGGTAGTTCGGTCTGGTTAAATGAGGGTGCATTTGGATAATTGAAGTTTGACGTTCCTACCATCTATTAGCCATGTTCCTGTTAATAGTACATCTGACCACGAAACTTTCATTTAAGGTAAGTCTCACAAAAATACGCATTTTTATGCGTCAGTGCACTCTGTTATATGGGTGGATTTAATATCGGTGAAACACGTATAAATACCTGTAGATTGTTTATGATATATTGGGAAGAATTTTTTCTTTCGAAGTGGCTATCTCTATCGACATCCACCCGTAAATAACGGTTTACGGACATCTATGGCCCCATTTATTCGACAATAAAGATATTCAATCCTCCACACGTGATTCATAACTGTCATTTTAGATCAAATGTTCGTCGTTGACGTATTTTTGGTGACATGGTTCTTTTTTTAAACTATTGAATTCTTGGTAGGTTATGTTACGATGGCAAGAACCGCCAGTCATCTTTTCAATTATCTTAACCGGTGCAGGGACCCGCATTATTATCTCGAAATGATTCCCAATTTTGCATATACTTGCGATTAAGAGTAAAATGAAATCAGGGACCGGAACGTTACTCTGTGCGTAATTCTCCTCGTAAATCTGGCGTGGCATCATGGCACGGTTACAATGAAGACATTACGAATGTGGTAAGCATTACTGTGGACCCGCCTGGTGAATTGTTTGTCTTTGAGGGTTTATGACCGGTGGTGGTCATGGCGGTGGTTAGTAAATGCGTTCCCGGGCATGATGTATTATATATAGGACGGATATATTACATGTAAACTATTATGATTTGCTTCACATGGGAATTAATAAAAGCCAAACCAATTAAGAAGCTCCCAACACATAGAGTGCCACCCGGTGGTGGCTTCCTCCTGAGATTTCTGATGTGGCTTAATTCTAGAGATGTCTTAATCTGGCCTGTACTCTTTTGGCTTCGGTGGTAAAAAATATTTGATTCGAGTCGATGAACCCATCCATCAAATCTCAGAGTGATCAGATATCGATTTTTTTAATTTGCTATATTTCTCGAAATGTGTATTTGTTTATGGGCTGGTAAAAAGTCGTCAAACTGACTGTTTAAGACAAAATTACGGATGAAGATGGATAAATATATATTGACAATCCGGCCAGATTTCGTTGCCCAAATTGTTGATAAATAACACGTTTTTGGGCAATTTTATACAATAGTTGACTGTGGTTAGCATTATTTTTAGGCAATTAATCGATTCTGATAACTGAAACAGCATTTCAAAAAAAAAATGGTGTTGTTGATGGAATCTGATTATATGGGGAACATCGAATTGGATTGAGTACCTTTAAACTAAAGCGAAGTTATATCTGAATTGGCTAAATGCCCACTTAAAGGCACGGGCGGCGTTCGTTGCAGAAATATTCATATTTGTTCAAATCGTCATCAACAGAAGGAACACCAAAATATATACAGTTCCGCTCATATGCCAAACATAATCAGCGCGTAAATAGTATATTGTCGTCAAGACGTACGATGGTGTACGTAAACAAGAGCCTGCTCCTGTTACAGAAGTTGTGATTCTGTTTACATAAGGCAGTGCAATTCTATTGGTTAATCACACAAAAATGATATAAACGCTCTTTATTATTTCCATATCAGGAAAACAGTAACAAATAACGCTCTTTATGTTTACCATATCCGGATCTAAACAAAAGCCAGGAAACGTAACTGTTTTTGCTTTTGTTTACATAACAAAGGGGGAAAAATTGATAATAACATACGGTTTATGCCATATTTCCGGAGTCTGATTGGCTCTGTCTATATCTTACTATTCCCTCTGTTTATGGCGGTTTTTGACGGAGGTGAATATTTTAACAGCATACCCACCACCAACGCCGCCCGTATCTTTAAATTGATGTGAAACACTCCGGTTGGGTGATCAAATATAAATTGAGAAATAATCTTGCTCAAAGTAGTTAATTTTTAAAAATATTAATCCAAATTGACAACACACACTGTCATTCTTATATATTAATTAAATGCAATGGCGAAATGATAGCGAAATCATTTGTTTTAGTTTATCGACGATAGTTGCGTCCCGAATCGAGATGTAAATATTTACAATTGAAGGTAGTTTAAACGATGTTTTCTATGGAGTGGCAAGGGCGATTTCTTTGAATTTTTCGGCAACATTAGTAGAATGCTACATCCCTTAAGTTAGCATACCAACCGAGTACTATCTGATCAATTTCACGCACCCGAACAAGTCATTATTATAAAACAAGATCAAACCTGGTCGCTAATAACAGATACATTAACAAAGCGTTCTTCAACGTTCAATTCAGCATATTATTACATTAACTACAATACACAACACTACCATGGCGCTTCCTGCTTCAAATGGTATATAATATAGCATCACGGTGGGGAATTATTTGGTTTATAATTTCAGCCAAACCTTGGCTGTTTATTTCACACCAGTTTCTGGGATAACCTGTGTGTCGACTGAGAACCTGCGTGTCAATTGAGGAGAACACACGGAGGATTTGTGTAAATGTTAGCCCAAACGACATTTCGAAGTAACGACGGGTTTGTTGTTTATTTCGAGGAATAATACCGCATCATATGAATTCAGCCCAAATATATTGACAGGTGTCAAGGGTCTAACTCTATACTGAGCAATAAAAAACTAATATTAATAAATACCGAGTATATTTAATTTAACGCCAATGGGTTGTTTATGTGCGTTTAAGAGTGTATTTATGCCTAAAGCAAAGTGAAATAACGATCTTAAAATGAATTGGCCGGTATATTTTATTAGTTATCAGGGTTACCAGGGTCGTAGTTGCATAAATTACAATATATTTTATGTTTATGCTAAGATAACTTGATCGGTATTGAGGTTAACACAAATCCCATATATGGAAATTCCAAATATGGAAAGTGACGTGCGCAAAACAGATAAAACGACGAAATGTTGTCAAATTCCACGTCTGAATACGCGTCTTATTCTCACTTATACCGTGTTTATATCAGTGTTATTCTATGTGTTGTTGTGTATTGTATTACTTTGATCAAGGTTGCGCTTTTGTTATTCTCACAAAAGGTAAATTTGATGCGTGTTTGATGCGTGTTTACATTTCAAAATTGCGTCTGCCATCTACAGTAACACTAACAGTGCGACGGAATTCCACATGTCCGAGCGCCATTGACTGATTGATTCCTTAATTACGAGACTAATTTATCGAATGAGGTCAAATTTTCGCATATAACAAGACTCGTATGTTATTCTGCACCATTCTGACGAGTGCCGACTTTCATTTCGCATTATTTTCGTTTTTATCGAAAAATAATCGTTCTCTATGCCTATGGTCAGTATGGACTGGAGATAAATTTTTTCAACCAAAAAAAAATTCATTGTTTTGCCAATTTCAAGCTAGTTTATAGCATGGTCATGGCATAATTTGGCCTAGCGAGTGTCGGTAGACGTTTCTTGAGTGTGCACAACAAATTTTGGTCAATTTTACTTTGCGTGTGAAGAAAATATTCATTTAAACTTCCAAAATTGGTTGAAATATGCTCAACAACATTCAGTTGAATGGTGACATTATTTATAGTCACCGACTAACTTCCACGATGAATCAAATTTGTTTTTATTGGTGACAATTATGTCGCGAGAGATAAAAATGTAAATTTTTTAAAGAAAATGTTAAATTTTAGCTCATTTTAAGACTTTAATTGCTTGTAGATCGGTGTTAATTATCTTCGTCAATGATGTCATGTCACGCTTGTTAATAATTCATTTGTTCGGAAATACTTATTGGGGGTCGAAATGTATAAAATTTAACTACCACCACTTCCAAAAACAACACCGATAAACAATAACGCTCTTTGTTCCATGCAATGGAAATGGCTATTTATTGTCCTGATATCAGTGATATAAATGAATGCCTAAAATTAGTATTATCCTGAAATAAATTTATGCCACTTTGGCGAACATGGGAACCACGGTACAATTTATGCCATTTAGGCACACTTCAGAGTGAAATCAGGGCTTATATTTCGGCGAGAATCCAAATCTAGATTCTCGTAAATATTCTTGCAAATTACCCTGGATTCTCGTGAAAAAGTATATATGGATTCTCGCAAAATCAGATGAAATATATGCCCTGGAAATATAGCAAATCGTTTAATGCTTTAGAATTTTTGTTTTCGGAGATTTATATATATGCTTAAAGACATATTATGGACTTGTTATGGACTTTTTCGGGTGCGAGAAATTGATAAGTTAGTGCTCAGGCACTTTGCCAACCTGGGGAATGTTATCATTCTACTAACATCACTGAAAATTTCCAAAAAAATCTACCACACCACTTCATAGAGAACATCGTCTGAACTACTCCAAATTGTAAATATTTACATCTCGATTCGGGGCGCAACTATCGGCTATAATTAAACAAAAATGATTTCGCCATCGAGAGTCATTGCATTTAACTAATATATAAGAATGACGTTGTGTATCATCCATTTGAATTAATATTCGTAACGAATAACTACTTTGAGAAAGATTATTCTTAATTTCTATTTGATCACTCTGCCCGGTGTCTGCCGGAGTGTTTCACATCACTTTAATGAAGGAAGACTGTTCAGAAAAACTGCATTTCAAGAAATCGTTTAATGCTTTAGAATTTTGGTTTTCGGAGATTTATATATATGCTTAAAGACATATTATGGACTTGTTATGGACTTTTTCGGGTGCGAGAAATTGATAAGTTAGTACTCAGGCACTTTGCCAACCTGGGGAATGTTATCATTCTACTAACATCACTGAAAATTTCCAAAAAAATCTACCACACCACTTCATAGAGAACATCGTCTGAACTACTCCAAATTGTAAATATTTACATCTCGATTCGGGGCGCAACTATCGGCTATAATTAAAAAAAAAATATTTCGCCATCGAGAGTCATTGCATTTAACTAATATATAAGAATGACGTTGTGTATCATCCATTTAGATTAATATTCGTAACAAATAACTACTTTGAGAAAGATTATTCTTAATTTCTATTTGATCACTCTGCCCGTTGTCTGCCGGAGTGTTTCACATCACTTTAATCAAGGAAGACTGTTCAGAAAAACTGCATTTCAAGATCACCAAACAACTTTCCTTTTTAGGGCCACCACATTTTTCCAAAGATGTACTTCTTCCATTTTGCTATCAAAGACCGAAAAATGTCGTTAAACTAGAGATCCAAATACCCACTAAGGGCCCCTATATCTTGAAATATTAAAGACCGAGAATGTCGTTAAACTATAAAGACCGAAAAATGTCGTTAAACTAGAGATCCAAATACCCCCTATATCTTGAGATATTATAAAGACCGAAAAATGTCATTAAACTATTAAAGACCGAAAAATGTCGTTAAACTACAAAGACCGAAAAATGTCGTTAAACTAGAGATCCAAACATCCCCATCCCCTATTTTTTTAGACAATTAAGAACGAAATATGTCGTTACACCATTAATACATAATTTGTGTTTATGAAAGTCTGGCACCCATTAGCAGTTTGTTTTCAGTACATTTTAATATTCATTGGAACGTAAACAATTATTCGCTGACAGAAATCATGTTAATATTGCCTTTCGTTACTGGTTTCCTCGACTCAAATATTTCTCACTGCTCAATACTTATAATTAAAAAAAATGTTCTGTGTTTTGTGTCACTTCTTAATAGCATTATGTATTCTGCTATTGACAAGAAAAAAAGTTGCAGTATACGTTAAAGGTACGGAAGGCCTTGGTGGGTATCCTGTGAACATATTTC
This sequence comes from Siphonodentalium dalli, assembly GCA_032622095.1. Taxonomy (NCBI): domain Eukaryota; kingdom Metazoa; phylum Mollusca; class Scaphopoda; order Gadilida; family Siphonodentaliidae; genus Siphonodentalium; species Siphonodentalium dalli. The sequence continues at coordinate 219,880,878 of CP136065.1, read as the reverse complement.
CACCTGCCAAAAACGGCTACAAACGAAAATAATATTCAAATATAGACATACTTTGTTAATATACAAATGAGAAATATCTCATAAACAGTATGTTATTGTCGTAAATTTGACGATTGTTATGTAAACAAAGCATAAAAAGTTACTTTCTTGGTGTTTCTTTATATTATGATGGTAAACATAAAGAGCGTTCTTTGTTGCTCAATTCCTTATTTGGAAATAATAAAGAGCGTTTATACCATTTGTGTGTGATTAGCCAGTAGCATTGTGCTGCCTTCTATAACACAATCAGACTCTTGTTTAGGTAAAATTTAGTAGGTCTTTATGTGAGCATGATGTTTACGCGATAGTGATTGTATATTTGAACCAAAATGTATGCGTTTTAATATTTTTCTGTTTACGGTGTTTGGAACAAATATGAATATTTTCGACAACTAAGCCCCCTCGTCCCTTTAATATAATTAATATAACATCCCTCATCCAATAATCTCCAAATTGCATATCTAATTTCAATCCTAGTTACACGCCACGCCGCCCCTCATCATTTGCCAATTGTACACCCTTTTTTTTGCTGCTGCTGCAACTGTTCAATTTCTTTAAAAATTATTGAAAAAATGGCCCTCCCGCCCGCCGACATTTACCTCTGATTTTTTTTTTATCATCGGTCCGCACCAAAATTGAGCACACGTCCCTATATAATATACCTATTTAAACCGAGTATACACGGTGGTGTACTATATCAACCGTTCATTTAACCGTTTAGGTAGCATATCTCCACGTATACGTTATCACGACAAATCCCTGCTGATCTGTTATTAATGAAACAAACACTTAACATGTCAACACACTCTGGCCCGCCAATGCTACAGTGTATAAACGTAACGGGGCAAATATGCACATTATATTGGCACCTTACGAGAGCATTCATCATCAGCAATCTGCTCACCCCTTTTAGCCGATACGATAGAAACTAAACGATTTGTTACTTCTAATTACCCGTACTTAATTACACTACTTGCGTGTTAATAAAGTACGACCCCATTACCACTAAAGGTGAAACATGGGATTTAGAACATTAATATTCACTGTTACATAGTTCCACATTCAAGGTTCGTCTTGTGTAATCGTATGTCAGTTGTAACGTTGTGAAACCGCAACCGAACTGAATTATTCTATTGCTAAATAGTTCATGGCTGACCTGATGCATGCATCTTAGTTTTCTTGTATAGCATCACGGTGGGGAAGCACGTGGTTTCGAGGTTGGTGCATTCACAGACTATAATACTACCATTAACGTGAAGCAGGCGCGTATATAGATGCGGCGTATATGGGCAGCGCAAAAGGGGGCGGACAGCGGAGCGCGTTACAGGCCCCTGTGGTCTGACACATACACAAACATATAGTATATGAGGAACTGACACAAAACGTAGCATTTGACTGTTACGAGCATATGCTAGGTTGTTTTTAAGACAGTTGATACCTTATTACTTCTGGACACACATGAGGTATTTACGGAAGCGTATTCGGGACATGGTAGAAAAAAAAATAAAGTCAAAATTTTGACTTTTTATCTAAACATTCTGACTTTATAAACTCAAAATTTTGACTTTTTATCTCGAAATTTTGACTTTCAAACTCAAAATTTGGACTTTATAAACTCAAAACTTACAAAGTCAAAATATTGAGTTTACAAAGTCAAAATTTCGAGATAAAAAGTCAAAATTTTGAGTTTATAAAGTCAAAATTTTGAGATAAAAAGTCAAAATTTTGACTTTATTTTTTTTCTTCTACCATGTCCCGAATACGCTTCCGTAGGTATCAGCATGTTTGAAAAACAGTATATCATATCGTCGTAGCCACGTAAATAGTATACAATTTGGCGTATCCTAGTTTATTACATTTTCCTCGTTTCTGGTCGCGTTTTGAAATCGCCTCGGCCATTTGGAAAATTTGAATGTGTGATATTCATCAACTCGAAACCATGTGATTCCCTACGTGTCGAATAATTATGTTGTATATAATGTGATCTGGGGAATATACCATTAAGTGGGCCTTTAGAGTGTACCATGTATTGATTAATTATTTCTAACCGTTATTTCTTATCAAAATGATGCAGTATATAATGTCTAAAATTGTTGGAATCGTCCATTCAGAGGCCCAAAGATGGCTGCCAAAATGTTCGACCAAATTGGTTTCAATATACGAATTGAGTTATTGGTTGGCTAACCTGTACGATTTTATTACCGGGTATATGATGTAGAGTTGCAGACGGGCGGTTGAACCTGAACTAAGTGTCGAAGGGTTGGAATATAGATACCGACGGTTGTCTGACTCGGATGATATGACTCATATGATACAGTTCCGATGAATGTTTATACGTGTTTGACAATATGACCATGCTTTCACCGGATGTGTCCAGCTATGTTTTAACTGCACCCCATTTGGGCTTGTCTTACTTTTGAAAATAATTAAATCCTCACCGCTATATGCCATTTTATTCTTCGAGAAATTACCCAACACTGCATGGGCGCGCGCTTGGAAATCGCAAGTTGTTCACTAAATATTGTTTGAAATAGTCATTCCTGTTTGTCGAAGTCTCCGTTTGACGTTTTGATCAAATTCCCGTTTTCAATACAAATCAAGGAGGCCATTAGATGTAATGAATTGTGATTTTCTGATAAATTTCAATTTTGTAATCAATGTAGGATCTATTTGAGAACTAATTCTTCAAACTTCTCCATTATTTCGTCCGATTGAACGCTTTTTAAAAGCATTCTCCAACCATCTCCGTTATTTTGTCAATAACCCTAGCCTCAATCGTAACCTCGCGTGCCACGTGTTATTGCGATTTAATACCAATCGTTATCTAATCGTGAACCCCAATTAAGTATCTTTCGCTGTCCAATCGTGTTCGTATTGGCTGCTATTTTCGCAAATGACCAATTTTCATGAAATGTGATCCAACAGGAAAATCGACTCCGTTATATAATATCAATGACAATCTAACAAATGAGCGGAAACTCAGCGGGCCACATGGCTATGTGTGGCATAGTAATTAATAATTATGACGATCAATTGTCACCAAACTCCACCATAATAAATTGTCAAACATGCTATGTAGTATTATATGATACAGTTTGATATCGCTACTGTGATACGTGTGTCCGCAGCCAAATGGTCTGGTTGGTGGTTGGCACTTTCGGTAATATCTGTCGAATGCAAAATTCTTTTAACGTTCCCTTTCAGTGCCAAGTCCGATTTTTGTATCAACCCATATACCCTGTGCCAATGCATTCTCTTATATATGCGAGTCGACCATAGGTCGCCTCGCATATATTAGAGAATGCATTGGCCTAACAATTTTTCATCATTTGTTACTATTTTTTACAATTTTTTACAATTTTAATAATTTTTTCTTATATTCTTTAATGTTACTGGGAGCCCAATTATCAGTTTGGTTCACTGCAATGAGTATTATATTTGTTTAAAGAATAAAGATTTCAGTGAACAGTTCATACGGTCATTCTGTGAACAGTTCATACGGTCCTTCGATGACGCATTGCAACGTGTATCTTCCGTTAATTGTGTTGGATGTGCTTCTGGCCCGTCTGAATATTATATCATTCTGATATTGTGAAGTTGAGATAAATGCTGACTTCATGATAAAAAAATTCACATCACGCGAACAAATCTATTGTCGCATGTTAGATTTTCTGGTCATTCTAGAAGTATGACTTCACATAAACAACTCTTTCCGTCAGCTTTTGTGAGTCTAATTCAATCAATAAAACGATGAGGTGTCGCTAATAAAACCTATAGTCGTGAGAACGCGAATGAAAACTCAGCATTAAATGCAGTACGATTATACAACCATTCTCGTGTTTCATTTGCCGAATTTCCATCACATTCTTGCTCTCGTCAACTTGAGTGCTATTGTTTAGAGTTTGCTCGCACCGGCGCCGAAACTAGAGATTAAAGATACCGTGTCCGATTTAATACCATATTTTACTATTTGTTCGGCTACGGGGGAGGATGTACGTTAGAGGTACTCAATCCGATTCGATGGTCCCCATATAATCAGATTCCAACAACAACAACATTTTTAGAAATGCCGCTCCAGTTATCAGAAACGATTAATTGCCCAAAAATAGTGCTAACCACTGTCAAATATAGCATAAAATTGCCCGAAACGTGTTATTTATCAACATGTTGTTCGACGAAATTTGGCCTTATATTATCAACAGAAATCCTCTTGATTTTAGAGTTTTCCATCTTCAACCGCAATTTGGTCCGAGACCGTTGGCTCGTTGACTGTTTACTGGGCCACTAATAATTCTCGATGGTGAAAAAATAATAGATTTCAAAAATCGATATCTACTATATAACTCTGAGCTTTGTTAAGTGGGTTCCTCGACTCGAATCAAATATTGTTTACCCCGAATCCAATTCAATTGTAACTGAGGGGCACTTAATCTGATTATGCATCTTTAAGGCTGGGGACCATGCATGCACTTTAAGGCTTATAGCTAAACATAGGCCTACATGGGGAGGGGGCACATATTTGAATTGATTCGATGAACCAAACCTTCAAAGCTCAGTTATTAGATTTCGATTTTTGAAATTTATTTATTTTGTCCACCTCGAATAATTGTCAGCATACGATCACACTGACCAACCGTTTCCCCGTTGTGGTGTGCGTTTGGCCGTTGTGGTGTGGCGAAACGCCGTTGTACGGTGTTTTTGGCGAAATTTGCAAGCGGGTATAGGAGAGGGCTGATCACCAAAATCGTGATGGGGAGTTAATGTGCATATCTATTATAATGAAACCCCCACAGCCCCGAAGAAGGATATTATACCCAACGAATGAGCGCTTCCCTGGCTTCCAAAATGCCAGGGTGGGAATTCTGACCATGGTTCCTCGACATAAAAACCCTATTTGCTCACCCCTGAACACAATTTGACACCCCGCTGGTATTCTCCACGTAAGAACAATTATCCCCAATCATGCTGGTAACGGCCACAACTCTCCAGTGGCCTAAATATTCAATAAAATCCCAATCGAAGTGAGTCAACAGCAGCGAAATAATGACAACGCCGTTGTGGTTTTGATGGCAACAACGTTGTGGCGGGGCTGGTTTTTCGATTTTTGGCGATCAGGCAGTATTTTGATGCTTTTGAGACCAGAACAAGGTGTTTCACGCCTATTTCGTATTGTGTATCCAAAATATTACATGTATTATCCGTATAAGCAATGCTTATTCGTGCATACATGCCACGTAACCTGTCTCCATAAACACGTTTTTTTTTAGCTCCAAACAAGTATACTATTATCCACATAGGCTTAAACCACGGCGTGGAACGCGCGTACATCACATTTTGAATCTCTAACCAAAGCGGATTTGATTTAAAATTGATTTAAAGCGGATATAAGGGCTGTATCCGACGGAATAAACTAGTGGATGAGGCATATAATTTCTCATTACATCTTTTATAACCAGTGGATGATAAAAACTCGGAATTTATAAAAGAAATTAGATAAAAAATAGGAACGAAATGTGCTCCGAATTTGAATAATCAAACACTGCTTAACCGTTTAATTAATATTTGTAAAATTCACACATATTAATTTGTTCTCTCACATAGCCCACAACTCATGCACCAAATATATAACATAAAATGTACGAAGTGAGCGGCTTATAGATTACAAAGTGACGTAAGTTCCCCGTCCTGTATACTCATGATACTGCTGTTTGACCAACTCAAGTTTATTTGGCGCGAATAGGCGATTTGATTACGAAAATTATAAACGTACTCAAAACCTACCCTCACCCTATTTCATAAAAGCTTTACCACAATGGTATTTCCAAGAAAGCCACACATATAAATATATTAGTTTCCATATATGCCATATGATGATTACGTTCATGAGTATCATGTTCTCTTAATACATTTTATAATCGCCGTCGAAATTCTAATTTATGAATCTGATGTATGCTATATAATAACACGTGTCTGGTCTGCTTCTTGAGTATTGTTATAAGATATAAATAGCTTCATTGGTCCACTACTGGAGCTTATATACGGTAAGGATCGTTGTTGGGGAGATGAGGAACATGAAATATCTTCCGATAACGCAAGGATAATTCTACCAAAAATAAGTTATTTTTTCAATTTTTTTTTGTAGTACTAAATTAACTCTCACACCACATTTAGTTAAATATTATTTATCATGACCCAAATTCGCTTTTCTGTGTGGGTGGGTCTGGGGTAGGGCGGTGTCATTACATTTTAAATGATGCACATTATTTTGTTAGTGTCTTTATACGAAATAACGCGAATTGTTCCTAAGTCGCGTATCCTATAGGAGCACTGGGGGGGGGGGGGGTCAAATATATATCCTTTTTGTGGTTCATCACTAAACAAAGTTCTAAATATGTAGGTTTTGTTTGTTATTTCTATACATGTCGTTTACGTTGTAATTGTGTGTCTCAAGTATGTCCATCTAAGTTCAGGGTTAGTGGCTATAACCAGTTTCCCTATCAGTGTTATAATTATCGCGTAAAGTTCGTACGCCTTGTTATGCAAAACAAAGTCGGATTATGTAACGTTTTGACTTTTATTTACACAACATAAACGGACAAACTTGACAATACCATATGTTCTAGTAATATCTGCGATATATTTATGACTGATGTAAGTCTATTATAACATAAACTCTGTATTTTAGTATTCTGTCTAACTATTGTAAACAGCAATCATCATCTCGAAGGCCATTATGAGGTTACATATCATGGCACGGGTGAATAAATGGAGAAATAATACCTGTCCACCTGATATACAGAAGTTCAACCAACTTTTCGGTCGTATATTCACACTTGACTAAATATACCAAAACCATACAGCATACAAGAAAACCATAGTCAGAAATGGTAACGCCACCAATATCATATTATTAGCCATAAATATAAATTATAATACAATTATTCTATAAACTAGCTTTCAAATTTTATGTGGGAAATTTGCATACTTCCATATTTCAAGTTTTCCCGTTTCTCGTGTCATACATTACTTTCTTCAAACTGTCTTCTTTATTACACAAGCTGTTGGGCCCGACTTCGCCCGGCCTGTTTCCCATCTGATTTCCGGTGAAAGACGCGATTTGACCTTCAATTGACTATTTCGAAAGTCAAGGTCAGGTCAGGGGCATGATTTGACTCGTCCAAAACACCCCCACCCGGAGAAAAGTACCCCTAGGTATCAAATTTCGTCGAAATCCGTCCGTTTTACCCCACTTGACCTTTAATGAAAAATTTTGAAGGTCAAGGTAAGGTCGGAGTCATGATTTGACCCGTCCAAAACACTCCCCCGACAAAAGTACCCATAGGTATCAAATTTCGTCGAAATCCATCCGTTTTATCCGATTTGACCTTTGATTGACAACATTGAAGGTCAAGATCACACCGAGGCCACGATTTGACCCGTTCAAACTCTCCCCGGACAAAAGTAGTCCTAGGTATCAAATTTCGCCGAAATTTGTCCGTTTTACCCAAATTTACCTTGCGTTGACAGTTTTAAACGTCAAGGTCAGGTCGGGGTCACGCCCAAAACACTTCCCGGACACAAATACCCATAAGTATTAAATTACGTTGAAATCTATGGAAAGCCGAAGAGGACATGTTGGTTGCTAATTGCTAGATATACGACGCGGTATTTTAAAGGTGTTTCAAACTAGGAGATAGAAGTATTCTGCACTTCAAATGGTGAAGAATTATAGTATTTTATTCAAATTTTATGGCATAAATTGTTATTAAAACCGTATATACTATAAAAAAATGAATGACTCGAAAATTAAGTGGGCCTTTAAACAAAGTCACAATTGCAGTTAGGCTCATCTCATACTCGTCCGTTCAGCGATATTCTGCTGCGCAGTTTGTTATAGCCTCCAGTATTCATTGAGCGCTATAGCCCCAACTGTTCGCCTTTAGCAGGCGTACTTTTGCCTCAGATTATTGAGATATTAGGTCACACGTAATCACATTAAATCGCATGGAAACATAGCAATTGTGTGGGCTGCTTGGCGTGAATAGAATAGAATTTTTTTAGAATATAATAGAGTTTATTTACCAATAAAGGCCCTCAGTGGGTAAGTTACAACGTGTTATAAGTATAACAAACATATAGTATAGGGTGTAACAGCTAGATATAATCAGATACAAACATATAAAGTGACCATGACTGCATAACTAGTGAGAACTGTTATGCCCTTACTTTGAAGTAAGATAATGGTTGTTAGCAAGTAATGTGAATAAAACGAAAACAAAAATTGTTTTTTTGAATATGTAATGAGAAATAAGGTCATACGTAATGACATTAAACTTAAGAAAACCCGCGAAAACAAAACAAAATCACATTTAATGTTTTAAGTTATTTCCTTCATGAAAAGAATCTTCGTGATAATGAACCCTCTCAATACTTTAGAATATAGAATTAACCTTAAAATAACAAAAACCTTCGGAACACAGAACCTTCGGAATAACTAACCTTCGGATTTGTGAACATTCGGAATAGCGAACATTCAGAGAAATTTCGGAATAGTGGACCTTCGGGATAGTGAACCTTCGGAATAGAGACATGCCCCCCAATATTCATATTATATGCCCAGAGTTCAAAGGTATGGACCCATAAAATTATAAATTTGGCCCTTAAAATATTGAACTCCAAATTGGAGACCACACAGAGCATCACTTAAGTCAACTGTACCTGTGTCATGTCCCAATGCGGGAGGGTCCATATATACCACAACATTCATATTATATGCCAAGAATTCAACGGTATGGTCCCACGTAATGACATTAAATCTCAAGAAAACCCGCGAAAACAAAACAAAATCACATTTAATGTTCTAAGTTAAGTTATTTCCTCCTGTATCTGTAATGGGTATGCGCGCAGGATCAGTTCGGATGTGAGCGCACACTCCATAAAAAGAATATTTGTGAAAATGAACCCTCTCAAATTAGTCTCAATACTTTAGAAAATAGAATTAACCTAAAAATAACAAAATCCTTCGGAATAGAGAACCTTCGGAATAGCGGACCTTCGGGATAGCGAACCTTCACAATAGAAACATGTCCCCACAATTACACCGGTGACGTAAACACATACATGTGCTAATATTTGTCGTACTATCGTAACTATCGGTATGATTTATACTCAAGTACGAAATAACCATAATACAATCGCCCAGTGGATTATTAATCGACCACACAATGTGAAAAACTCTACACCAGTGTACACCACTGTGTGGCGTAATAAGTCAAAATGAAGATTAATGTCTCGCATATATGGACAATTAACGGGCAGTTCATAACACCTCATAACTGGCTGTGAAAAATGCATGACTTGTTTGATTTGGAGTACAAAAACGTGTTTATGGGGACAGGTAACGTGGCATGTATGCACGAGTAAACATTGCTTATACGGATAATACATGTACTATTTTGGATACACAATACGAAATAGGCGTGAAACACCTTGTTCTGGTCTCAAAAACATCAAAATACTGCATGATCGCCGAAAATCGAAAAACCAGCCCGACCACAACGTTGTTGCCATCAAAACCACAACGGCGTTGTCATTTTTTCGCTGCTGTTGACACACTTCGATTGGGATTTTATTGAATATTTAGGCCATTTGAGAGTTGGGGCCGTTACCAGCATGATCGGGGATAATTGTTCTTACGTGGAGAATACCAGTGGGGTGTCAAATTGTGTTCAGGGGTGAGCAAATAAGGCTTTCATCTCGAGGAACCATGGTCAGAATGCCTACCCTGGCATTTTGTGTAGGCTATTTCTCGGCCGTACAAACAAACAGAGAGTCAGGGAAGCGCTCATTCGTTGGGTATAATATCCTTCTTCATGGCTGTGGGGGTCTCATTATAATAAATATGCACATTAACTCCCCATCCCGATTTTGGTGATCAGCCCTCTCCTACCCGCTTGCGAATTTCGCCAAAAATACCATACAACGACGTTTCGCCACACCACAACGGCCAAACGCACACCACAACGGGGAAACGGTTGGTCAGTGTGTACTTATAGCAAAAAAAATACCGGAAATATACGGACATGTGAGGACGCCGTACAAATTGGAACCCAATGGTTCTTCATTGGTTCCCCACTTGTCCTCCAGGCGGAACCAAATGAAGAACCAACTGGTTCTTCAGGGGACCTAGAACCATTTGGTTCTTCAGATTTGGGTTTATCGGGAACCAAACCAAGAACCATTTGGTTCCTCATTATTGTGACTATTAAGAACCAAATCTAGAACCATTTGGTTCTTCATTATTTATACACCGCAGAACCAGTTGGTTCTCCACGACTGAATATTTGGTTCTTCGTTGATATAATTGGTTCTTCATGTGGAACCATTTGGTTCTTCGGGAATAATAATTTGGATCTTCAAGAGTAATAATGGTTCCTCACAGAGAAAATTGAAGAACCAAATTTGGTTCTTCAAGTTTGTCCTCCAGGCGGAACCAATAGGTTCTTCATGATTAAAATTTGGTTCTTCATCCCAAGAACCAAATGGTTCTTCATTGGTTCTCCCTCAAGAACCAATCCCTGGTTCTTCATTGGTTCCAGTTTGGTTCTTCCCCAAGAACCAATTTCCCCCTCCTCCCTTCCCCGAAGAACCATTGGTTCTTCATTTAGAATAAATTTGGTTCCTTGTTGGATACATGCCCAAGAACCAGTTGGTTCTAGTAACAGAGATTGCATTATCAGCACTGAAAATGCATTTCATTCTGTGTACAGGTGAATCAGAAGAAAAATGTTGCATAAAGATAATCATTTATTCATTAAACTTGAAAAATATTCTACATATAGTCAGGTGAAATTTTGGCACAATATGTTTAAGAATTCAGTATTTTAAAGAAACCCAATCCGATCAGATGCTTCTAAGTTATTATTTCTTTGGCTTTGGGTGTAAAAAATATTTGATTCGAGTCGAGGAACCCACCCATCTCAAAGCTCAGATTGATTAGATATCGATGTTTAAATGTGCTGTTTCTATAATTGTTTGTGGTCCAATCTTTTCGACGACGATGCGCTAAAAACGGACAAATTGCAGTTGTAAGATGGATAAATCTAAAATCAAGTTGTAACTATTAACAAGAAAAGATTGGAACACAAACACATAGAAACAGCACATTTCAAACATCGATATCTAATCAATCTGAGGTTTGATGGATGGCTTCCTCGACTAGAATTGAATATTTTTTTACCCCCGAAGCCAAAGAAATAGTAATTTAGGAGCATCGGATCGGATTGAGTACCTTTAAGGATAGCAGACCATACTTGTAGCTTGTCGATTTATTTGTCACATTAAAATAAATATTTTAGGACAAACAATTTTTTCAGTGGATCAATAATCTCATTTATCACATAATTTGGCCATAAAATCAGTTTCATAATTATCGGTAATAGACACGTTTAATACCAGCGCGTGCGATGACGTCACGGCGTTCTTCAAATAACTTTCGATCGCTGTAGTTTATGATTGTTGTTTTCGATGAATATTTCGCGTTGCTTCGGGTTTATTTGATCATGTGATAAAAGGTATCTCACACTCGTTCTATTTTATACGTAATTTATCAACCTCGTCCTCTAAATTCAATTTGAGCCTCGGTAAACCTCGGCTCAAATCGAATTTAGTGAACTCGGTTGATAAATTCCGTATAAAATAGAAACTCATGTGAGATCCTCTATTTATGGTTTTGTTTTAAACGTGAAATTTTGAAAGATATTTATAAATTCACCATCATTCCCTTGCCAATTTTGTTGTAAACGCCTCAAAAAAAGAAAGTCCTCCCCCTAATATATTCGGTAATATTTTATGAGATATTGGATGGATTTTGATGAAAATCTCTGAATGACTTGAGGTACCAGAGACATCAAGTGTGATATAAGCACTATGCGGTGAGGTGACATATGGCTGAGTGAGCATGAATTGAATGGAAAAGGGCCACTTTTAAAAAGTTGCAAAAACACAGATATAGTGATCAGTCATTCGGTTGTGCTGTTGTCCCCCCATTTCTCGCACGGGCTTGAAACATCCTTATCTGTTGGTACCTCAATGCCTATATGGTTTACTGAAAAAGGGCTTCAAATAGACTGATTCCAATAACTCTGTGTCGTCCACAGCATGTAACTGCATTACTGCAAGGTGTCTTTCCAAATTAATGTGGTTAGCCTGAATGGCCTGGGTATGCAGTGGGCACATTGGGTCCCGAAGATAACACGCATGTTATCGTGGATAAGTGTATCTTTTGGACCACATTTACAGCCAGTAGCAACTTGAGTGAACAATGGAACACTGGAGTGATTGTTCACTCTAAGTCAAGTGTTTTGCAGCTTTTGAAAAGCACCACTCTTCCAATCAATTTGTGCTCAGTCGGCCATAACATAACCCACAAGACCTTGTATCGTACACTGTGCAGGCTCTGAACCAGATACCACAAAACAATTGAATGATGTTTCGTCAAAATCCATCTCATATTTCATAACATATTAACAAATATATTGGGGGGGACTTACTTTTTTTGAGGTGTTTAGAACCCCAAATGTCATGTTGAAAATTTGTTTATGTATCTATTTGCGATAAATCATGAGTTTAGTGACCAACTGAATTACCATTTGATGTTAAATGGGATATTAATGAGAATTTATCAGGCCTCACAATAATGTGCTGGACATTTTGAAGAATGAGGTCACCAGAGGGTGAGTTTAGTGATGCTACCCCTCATAGTGGGCTAGCATCACCAAATTCATCCAATGGGACTCATTCTGTTTAGGAATTGATCAGCTATGAGGTCCTCAGAGGGTAAATTTGGTGATGCTAGCCTGCTATGTGGGTTCCATCACTAAATGCACCCTTTAGGGACTTCATTCTTCAAATGACCGGCACCTTATTTAGCTGCCTGGAAATACTTCAGACTAGTACCATTTAAATTTTCTCTGGGAGTAGTCAGAATCATCTTGATGCATATTTTCTGGACGTTTTAGAAATATGCGACACGTGTTGACTTCATCATACGATTTCCCGGTTCTTTCCAATAATATTAATAAATTATTACCCGTTTCAACAACGCCAAACAGTTGTTAGAAAATGAACACAGCAGCTAGAATAGTATCAAATAGCGACGCTGCGATGTGTATACATTAACAACCAATGTCAAGCCACAATAGAAGTGCAACTACTGATGCAAAATGTCCATTCAGAAAGTCAACAAATGATATGCACAAATTAAACCAGATCTAATTATTTGGGAACTTGACATTCGTGTACACAGATTTGAGTGTATATGGTTCCGGAAGATGCCACTCCAAATGAATCCATTTGTTATTTTCCTCGATAGTTCAGACTTCTCGCAAGAGACTAATAAACAAACGCATGCCTCATGTGCGCGAAAACCAGAACATGCACATAGCTTGTTCTGATTAGTCCCAGAAACAAAATAAGGTGGAATATATCAATAGCTCAATTGAATCTTGATATTTCACTTTGCAACATAGTAGTCGTGTCATATATCACAAAGACCATATATACAAATCACGAATATGTCAATAGTGCGAATTAGCTTATTGAGCCACACAGTTGCACCAAATAGTGAGATTTGAGAAAACATTAAACTTTTGTATTTGTATGACAACTAGTAAGATATTCTGAAGTCGCTCCCATCCGACGCCCTCAGCATTCACATTCCTTGACGTTTTAATAGAAAGAATGGGACTTTATCTGACTACTCTGGTAACAATGCTGGTCCACAGTTTCGTAGCTGACATGCTTAGAGCGGGGAACGTAAAAGTGTTTCTCATCCTTATTTTGAAGGTCACATTGTCGTTCATTCTTATTTTGAATATCAGAGTTCTCTGTTAACACGGTTTCATCTGACCTCTCTGCATTTAGATTCCAACTACATTCCTATGTGAATCTTCAGAATGAAATTGTCTACTAAATATATTTTCGTCAATCATCTCGAATGGACACACATCACATTTGAAGACAGCTCCGCTAGATGGGCGATATCTTTCCAAAATGACATCTCAATGAAACAGATCGCCGGCACACATAGTCACAAAAGTTACGTAATTTGACACGGTTCTTGTCTATATGCAGCAACTGATCACGTTTCAGGGATAACCGGTCTTTGAAACTGACCTGGCACGTTGGACATCTACAAATAAAAAATAATATCTCATTAAAGGACTCAGGGCCTTAAACGTAAATGGCTCATTCGAACTGCCAAAACTATTGATGCACCGGCTTCATATGCTCTGAAAAACACTTTGCCAAAGTCACAGCCATTTTCAACTTTCGCCAGAAGTAAGATAAACGCTTTTTATTGCTACCATATCAGGAGTAGAGTACCATGGAACGTTCTTTTTTGTTCCATTTCGTGTAAATGGCTGTTTTGTGTTTGGGACCCTAACACGGTATTCACAGACTCACAGTTGTATTTTTCATTACTTCGATGCGTCTTTTTGGGTTACAAAATGTTCGTAGAAAGGTAGTTAAGATATTTATCGAACTATTTCGATACTTGGAAAAATTCTGAAGCTAATAATATTATTTCTATCATGGAGCACAAACCGGGCTGTGGCTTCAATATCCCTCCCATGATGGGATCGGCACAGCAGATGCAGAATTAAAGATCATGTGACAGGAATTCTCTTATATATGCGAGTCTCCCATAGGCAGCCTCGCATATACCAGAGAATGCACTGGCTTATAGTCATGGTAAATATTGTTAGGATCATGCATTCTCTTAATAAGCATCTCATATGAGAGACTCACATATATAAGAGAATGCATTGGCACACATGTTTTTAGCAAAATTTTAGGAAGCTCCAGCCAAGGAAGGGTTAATAAAAGGCCACAAGTTCCCAAATAAGGTGGCTTTGTTTGACAATGTATTTTCGTGTGATTAATCCACATAGTAAATTTGAAAGGTATCGGATAATCATAATTTGAGTTAACATCCAGACAACAAAATAATCATCAAATTCTAATTCGAAAAGGGACATAACTCCACCAGAAATGGTTGAATGGATCCAAATCTTCCATGTGCTAAGTTTCATCAAATTGTGTTACTGACTACTGTTAAAGTTATCATGCGGACAACATGTTGCAGATGATGGCAAGACATGGATGCATACCACGCAGACACACGGGCACCGCTCATTTCTATATTATATAATTGTTATTCTATGTCAATCAGCAATTAGGGCCTACATGTAAAACTTTGTTGTTATTATAAATAATTCTCCAATAATCAGATTTTGCATATAAAAACTATTGCTATATGCTACTTCTAGATTACTGATAACATTCCTATCAGTCTAATAAAAGACCTCTCCAGTTGAACTTATTATCTTAATATTTCCTGAGAGAACTACATGTACTCGTCAATGATTATTTAGTACAGAAAGGGTTAATGACTTTATATTCGCTGGCGAGCAAGCTTGCAATATTGTGTATGTCATTTGCAGAATGAGGTCCCCAGATCATGAATTTAGTGACACTATCCTGCCCAGCAGGCTAGCATCACCAAATTCACACTCTGAGAACTTCATTCAGCTTAAGCCTCATCTGCTATGGGAGACCTAGGATCCCATTGACGTTCCCCAGTTGAAGTTGGTGATGTTCACCCATTAGTTACTTTGATTATGCATTTTATCTTCTGCAAATTAGGGGATATAGAAATTTCTAAGAGTAAGAAGGAAAAAAGTAACTAAAATCAATGTTAATTTGAGACTACAGATATTTCCCAGATGAGGCCTAAGCAGAATGATAATACTATCGGTGCTGATATGTCGATGAATTACTGCTCTGAGGCCAGTCAGAGTGCTTGGTGATAAGTTTATGCCTTGATTTTTGGTTTCACTTAAGTTCAGTTTAGCATAGAAATTTGGTTCTTCATTTAGTTCTTCAAAACGCGTGAGTCAGTGTTCTAGAGAGCGCGAAGAACCAAATCCCCATAATATCGGTTCTTGGCGACGTGAAGAACTGTAGAGAACGCCCTCTAAAGTGGTAATAATAGTCAATACCGCAAATTAAGTGACATAGATCTACAATCTGAAAGCTTTCAAGTTTACTTTAATTAGGTCAGATTTAAATTCAACTGAGATTATTTTACAAAACATCCGACATCCTAAATATAAATTAAGATAACTAATATAATCACCTTCAAAAGTAGCAACACGTGATGTCAACTGGCAGTCTGACACTCAATCAACCATTGCTCCACATCGCCAGCATTCCACATGGCCGGTTCATTTGTCGATTCTGTCGGATTTTGTTCCATCGCCTCTCACAAAAATCAGCGATCGAAAATGGCGGTTCTGAAAACTCAAAATGAGGTCGTAGTTCTGTTCCATTTGGGCGACACGTATTTATTACGAACCGCAACTCATGTTATACAAAGATGGTTCTTCATTTGGTTCTTCAAAACGCGCGAGTCAATGTTCGGTTCTAGAGAGCGCGAAGAACCAAATCCCCATAATATCGGTTCTTGAAGGCGTGAAGAACCGTAGGGTTCTTGACTGTTCTTAGAGTGTAACGAGAGTCGGAGGTCACGCAAGGTCACGGTTCGCAACGACTTTCGCATATCGGAAATTATTTTCGGAATAAAAGATGACGAAAATTATCGTAATACAAAAATTATTGTATCTTGTAATAGTTAGCACGCGGGTACATATATAGGTATATAATTATTCCCGATTCAGTATTCATGTTTGTTCATGAAAATAGTAATAGTAAGCGAGATCACTGAGTCGCGGACATATTGGATTCATACACCCCCGTTCCGTGGTTTAAGTGCTACAGGTCAAAGTTCTGGAGGTGCATTCCATATGGAATCATGAATATTCATAGTTCCATATATAGAATACACCTCCAGAACTTTGACGTGTAGCACTTAAACCTCAAACGGCGGCTGGATGAATCCAATATGGCCGCGACTCAGTGATCTCGCTTATCACACGTGAAAGAAGTTGATTGTTTACATTTGTGAAGACGTACGCATGCTGGGGGAATTCCAGTTCGAACAAGGCATGACCATATATGGAATTCAAGGAGTAGAAAATAGATTTCTGTTAAAGGCCCACTTAATATTCGAGTCACCGATTATTATTTTTATAGTGACTTGATATACGGTTTTAATAACAATCTATGCATAAAATAATTCATCACTATTTGAAACATCTGTGTCTCAGAAGTTGCCCACAGACAAATAGAAAACTGCTGAAATCGTAGAATGACCCCCCCCCTTTGGCACCCAGAATGCAACAGAATTCAAACTTTTTCAATGGAAGTGGAAGAACTCTATCTTTAATATATATAGTTATTCCCCCTGCATTGAACATATTACTGATTTTACTTCAATCTTGATGACAAAACGCGCTGGCAACTCAACAAAAACAACATGTCCACAGTTTATTAAGTTGATAATACAATGGAGCTTCCTCTTTCAAATGTTATATAATATGGCATATATTTTATATAATGTAATCTTGGGGTTTGAAAATTAAGTGGGCCTTTAACTCAAAGCGTTGACTAATAGTTTTAACGCCGCCATCATCATGATTGTATCATCATCATATATAGTCGTTATCGTCATCACCATCAACATCATATCACGAACATCACATCAACGACGTCATCATCATCATCATTATCATCATCATCATCGTTATCGTCGTCATCATCATATATAGTCGTTATCGTCATCACCATCATATCATAAACATCAAATCAACGACGTCATCATCATCATCATTATCATCATCATCGTTATCGTCGTCATCATCATATCATCAACATCATATCAACGACGTCATTAAAATCATCATCATAATCATCATAGTCATCATCATCATCGTATCGTCTAATAGTGTTCACACCCGATGTCGAAGCAATAGTAATATGGTTAAATCGGGCAGGGAACAATTAACCGTGAGTGTGCTAACAAATCTTCAGCATTCGATCACATAGTAACAAGTATTTGCTGACCACGACGCCAAATTTAATGGCGGGGGGGGGGGGGGTGTTTCCATGGTTGCAAATTGTACCACAATGTGTGGGGAGAAATAAATAAAGTGACACTGACTGAAACCAAACAGCGCATTTCATTTGAAATAATGGTTATAATTGTCGTCAAAGTGCTCTAACATATGGCTTGCTTTTGAAGCAGATAACCCCGGTGTGCACTACATGTATATGCATAATACTGTTCAGAGAAATTAAAGTTATTTGCAAAAGCCAAAGATTTTAGTCATGCAGAGACTAAAATCCAAGATGGCCACAGCCGACCATGTTTTGAAATGAAATTCGAGAAAAAAATTGACATCTCCCGTCTTGACGCCACACCGAAGATCCATATGACGTTTAGTGATAATCGGACCAGGAATGTGGCCTACATGCGTGCTGTGCCAAATGATTTAGTCATGCATAGAGTAAAATCCAAGATTGGCGAAAATCGGATGAGGGATGTGGCCTGCAGGGTGTGCCAAAGGAAATTGTTGACGGACGGACGGACGCCAACACATTGCAATAGCTAATATATATAAACTTTGTTCTTATATTAAACATTGATAACTCTCCAAAAATTAAATTTTGTGTGTTATACAATCAAAACTGTTACAGTGATTTATCAACAAACATCGCTTATCGTCCAGTAAGTTCCAATATATTTTAGTCTGCACATGAATAAGATTTTCAGAAGAAACACAAATTAAATGCTTTGCACTGTTTACCGTCTAGTTTTTGTTTAAACTTTGGTGTCTTGCCAGACTAATTGGAATATGATCGGTAATGACACTGTAACAGTAATGTTTACATAACGCGATATGCGAAATCTCGTTATTGGAGATATTAATTATTTTTAAATGTAATTGTTGATGAGAGTTGTTTTACAATTCAATTGACCTCACGAAGTTAGATTATTATACAGCATTATGACCACAAGACGTCACTCTTTCCGATATGCATAGCATCAGGTATTTTTTAAAAATGTAAAATCGAGTAAAATAGACTACAATTCCCGCCACCAACCCTGGGCGTAACTCAGGCTCGTGTCATACATGCAAATCACAGGGGTCTGTACAGCGCTCCGCTGCCCGCCCCCTTTTGCGCTGCCCATATACGCCGCTTCTATATACGCACTTGCTTCACGTTAATGGTTCTATAATAGGCCCTTATTATAGTACCATTAACGTGAAGCAGGCGCATATATAGAAGCGGCGTATACGGGCAACGCAAAAGGGGGCTGGCAGCGGAGCGCGTTACAGGCCCCTGTGATGCAAATGGAATGTAATGAGACGTCCTCGTACTAAAACTAGCATCTGGCTATCTCAATATCGTAGCTGGTATTAGTACGATCAGACTTGGACTAGCTCGAAGATTGTGTGAATTTAATTTAATTGCTTTATTTCACTCAATCATCATTTTTATTATACAGAGTGAAAACGTATATACAGAGCTATGTACAAAATATTAGTAATTTAGTATGACCGTTGCGTTTTGCGGACGTGGTGACTAAGTGTCATTCATTGTCGTCTTCGTCGAAAACATCGTCGTCATCATCATCATCATCATCACCACCATCATCGTTGTCGTCATCATCATCATTACCACTATCACCATTATCATCGCCGTCGCCATCATCATCGTCGTCGTCATCATCATCATCACCATAATCATCATCAGTATTAACGCCGCCATCGTCATGTATCATCACCATATATACATGTATAGTCATTGTCGTCGTCACCATCAACATCGATCATCATATCATCAACATCATATCAACGACGTCATCGTCATCATCACCATTAGTATTAACGCCTTCGTCATCATCATCAGCATCATCATTACCACCATCACCTTTGTCATCGCCGTCGTCATCATCGTCATCGTCATCATCGCCTCCACTATAATCACCATCATCATTATTAATGCCGTCATCGTCATGTATCAACATCATCATATATATAGTCATTATTGTCGTCGTCATCATCAACATCATCAACATCATACCAACGACGTCATCAACAGCATAATCATCCCCATCAAAGTCAACAAACGGGTTTATTCCGTAGAAGACATGTTACTGAATACCACGTCAGTTTCCAATTAAAAGCGGTAATTTAATGTGAAAATAAGACATTTACCGCAGTGTTGACATATTTTTAAAAGTATGCGAATTCAATTGACCTCACGAAGTTAGCTTATTTTACACCATTATGACCACAAGACGTCAGTCACGTCACTCTTTCCGATATACATAGCGTCAGGTATTTTTTTTTAATGTAAAATCGAGTAAAATAGACTACAATTCCCGCCACCAACCTGGGCGTAATTCATGTCATACAAATGGAATGTGACGAGACGTCCTCGTACTAAAACTAGCATCTGGCTATCCCAGTATCGTAGCTAGTATTAGTACGAGCAAAATTGGACTAGCTCGAAGATTGTGTGAATTAAATTTAATTGCTTTATTTCACTATATCATAATTTTTATTTATTATACAGAGTGAAAACGTATATACAGAGCTATGTACCAAATATTAGTAATTTAGTATGACTGTTGCGTTTGGCGGACGTGGTCGCTAAGTGTCATTCATTGTCGACTTCGTCGATAACATCGTCGTCGTCATCATCATCATCATCATCATCATCGTCGTCGTCAACATCACCATTATCATCGCCGTCGCCATCATCATCATAGATATATAGTCATTGTCGTCGTCACCATCAACATATCAACATATCATCAACATCATATCAACGACGTCATCGTCATCATCATTATTATTAACGCCGTCGTCATCTTCATTATCAGTCATCATCATCATTACCACCATCACCATTATCATCGTCGTCGTCGTCATCATCATCGTCGTCGTTATCATCGCCTCCACTATAATCACCATCATCATTATTAATGCCGTCATCATCATGTATCAACATCATCATATATATAGTCATTATTGTCGTCGTCATCTTCAACATCATCAACATCATACCAACGACGTCATCAACATCATAATCATCCTCATCAAAGTCAGCATCATCGTATCGTCGCCCTGTTGCCATCATCGTTATAACGGTTGCAAATCATGGATGTCATTTTTATCGCCTGCATATAATCATCATCATCATCATCATCATCATCATCGGTGACGTCGCTCTAAACTCGTCGGGATCGAAGAATTGCGTATATATAGTATACACACATAATCGTTCCTAACGCGGAAAGCAATCATTGGAGCAACGTTATAACTCATAAAAGTGACAACAAACAAGATGATTAATGAAGAAATAGTTACCAAGCCCGTTGGTCGGGTGTATCATATACCCAAAATGTCCCGTTGAACCAAACAAAAGGCGCGACAGCTTAATATATGAGGGAGTGTAATGTATGCATAATAATTGTATTACTTATATACTGATGCTCGTTTGATATTGAGACATGTGGCCTGAACGAAGTTAATCATCGGAGCCCCCTTTTGTTGGATACATCTCGAAAATAGAAAAACAAATGCTTCTATTGTATGTTTAACGGATGACTTTTGAAAATGGTGCCGGTATTCCATTAATTTAAAGGATAAGAAGTTGATCGGGTATCTTGTGAAAGATTGTGAATAATAAAGATGGAAACACGATACCTTGTCTAGTTAGTGAACAATACAGCCCAAGAACACCTCACCCATCAAAATGTAACAATATATAGGTTTCTATCCTTGTTAATATGTTATCACATTAATATTAAGTTATGTTGCAGGTTTATATAAATCTATTATTGAGATGCACTGTTACGTTTAAAGTACTCGATTTAACCCTGTGTTTACTAAATATATAATCCCATTCAGTTATAAAAGTACAAATTGGAACAAGCCTTGAAATATTGTCTGTCATTTGCAGAGTGAGGTACCCAGAGGGTGAATTTAGTGACGCTACCACTCACAGATGGGGAGGCATCACTAAACCCACCCTCTATGGAACTTATTCTGCTTGGGCCTCATCTTCTGGGAAATATCTAGTCTCAATATAACATTGTTTTGTGTACTTCTGTTCAGTTTCTATATCCCCCAATTTGCAGAAGATAAATTGGATAATCGAGATGACTACATGTAACAGGTGACCATCACCAACCTCAACTGGGGAAATTCAATCTGATCCTAGGTCTCCCATAGCAGGAAAGTTGTGGCCTTAGCAGAATGAAGTTCCAAGAGGTTGAATGTGGTGATGCTAACCCTCTATGCAGGATGGCATCACTAAATTCACCCTACGGTGACCTCATTCTGTAAATGGCAGACACACTATTTCAAGGCTTGAATTGGAATGGTCTGTTATTCAATTGGAGGGATGTACAGGTATAACAAGAGCATCGCTAGGGCGTGGCAAAATACGCCCTTTAGCTATTTCGAATTGTACTACCGTAAAATAAAATAATACTTTGGGCTTACATTTGAAGAATATCTAATTTCAATGCCAAAATGCGGTCGAATTCTAAGTCGAAAAATGGCTCTAACTCATGTGAAAATAATTAGACAGAACCTATATTTGGCCTGTAGTTTTAGCCTGGAAATACACATACCACCTTTGGTTCAGATCAAATAATCAAAACTGGAGTTATCGGTCGGAAACCGAAATGTTATGAAATTGGTCAAATTCTAAGTCGAAAAAGGGCTGTAACTCACATTAAAATAACTGGACGGAACTCATATTCGAACTTGGCCTGTATCGTTAGCTGGGAAATACACATACCAACTTTGGTTCAGATCAAATGATCCAAACTGGAGTTATCGGTCGGAAACAATTTTTTTTAACAGATGGTCAAATTCTAAGTCGAAAAAGGGCCGTAACTCATGTAAAAATAACTGGACGGAACCCATATTCGAACTCGGCCTGTATCTTTAGCTGGGAAATACACATACCAACTTTGGCTCAGATCAAATAATCCAAACTGGAGTTATCGATCGGAAACCAAAAATATTAACGGACGGACAGACGGACAGACGGTACGACAGACTTATTACATAATACGACCTTTTTTCAAAAAGGGCGTATAATAAAAACAGACAACATGCAGACACAATGCTATTTACAAGTGCAGAAGGATTCATATCTTTGGTGGGAATTTGTTGGTCTCTCAAGACTGGTTTTACTGTATCTATAAATTTGAAAGCTTTACTTTGGAAATATGACTGGTATAGTCGCCATGGTCACTTGTGTTTGAAGTAACTAAACATAACACATGTTTATCACTAATTACGATAAAAAAATTATAAAATAAAGATATTTATTGCCATATACTCAAACGAAGTAATCCCAACATCACAAATGCCACCCGCAAAAATCTCCCTGATTGCTATTTTCAAAACTTAAAGGGGTACTGTACGCCATTTTCATTAAATTTTCGGTGACAACAACGATCTAATATCGATAATATATAGAAACATAAGTAATTTGAGTCGAATATGTATTCTGTAAACGGTCAGGTTAATAGGCTATCTTAAAATTTAATAATTTAAAAGTTAATAATTTGATATAAATTGAATTTATGACTGGAGCCATAAAATGGCGTCAATTGAATTACGAATTACCGTAATCAAAAACAGTAATTGAGGGATACTGGATTCTTAAACCGATCGCACACACGATCGCTTAAAATATTATGATGATACGGGGAGAACACTCAAGCCACTCACTGACTAGCGACGATACAATAACTTAAATGATTATATGGGACTAGTATGCATATAATATAACTTTTATTTGATTCATTTGGTTGAAAACTTTACAAAAATTACTCGACAACGACAATTTGTATTTTTGCATTCCGGTAAATTTGTCATCCGTAACATGACTTCGTACTCAACAGACTTTCAAATAATGGAAAAATTGTTACCTTATTCTCCGACTCGGAGACTATAGAAACCAACAACAACATTTGGCGTACAGTACCCCTTTAACAAGTTAACAGGTCTGGTGGGAAATGTTCAGATAATAAGTTCTACAAATGCACTAGACACAAATTATTGAAATCGGTTCATATTTGTTTGAGTTATCAAGCTCGACAGACCAAAATTGCGAAAAATTGACAAACTGATGTCAATAACTCAGACAAAATGAAAATGCAAACAAAGTCCCCTTGGGCATTCTTTTGAAAGCATTTCGTGATGGCAAACCTCCATACCAAATTTTATTCTGATCCCGATAACCCATGTCTGAGATATCTGTGAAATCGAACAAAAGGAAATGATTTCCAGATAAACAAAGAAGGATAACTCTAAAATGAATAATGTGAAGCAGTCATGGTGGTGAACCAACATATCAATTTACATTTAGATCCTGTAACTATTGATTGAGATATATGCACGAATGGTAAAACAAGACAGTCAATGACTGTGGGTCGCTCTCCAGACTGTAAAGACTGAGAAGACGGGGACTCTGAAGACTACAAGAGTCAGTACTTGACAAAATCACTTAAGAAAAGTAGTTCTAAACATGGACATAGCTGGAAGTTCTCAGATGAGCAGGGCTCTTCGCCTTGAAATTTCTAATTGCACACCACTGACAAATCTCCAATCAATTACCTTTTAAAGAAGACAACCATACAACAGTACTAAGTTAACAAAAATCATTTTGTACATCCCTCTTAGGTTTGAATTTTACGACTGGTATCAGTACTTCAAGCTCGCAAACGTTTGAAAATTATCAACCTGACACCCCCCACCATAAAGTTAAAATTTGTGGCCAATTCGGTCTAACAGTTTAACCTGAAGTATGAACATATGGACTGATGGTTTTAAAACATACATGTTGGAAAATCAAACTAAACTATGAGAACAATTCTAACCTATTTTTGGTGTGAACATCTAATCTACAACTAATGTAGTATCAGGCATGAAATTTTCAACTGTTTAAATTTTAATCAAAGTGGGGGGTCAAATATCCACCCCTCTACACTCCCTCCCCATTGCCTCAAACATTGCCCCCACCCAGGCTACCTAGAAATCAATATTATTATACCAGTACCAAACAGCATAGAGGAGAGTTAAATCTCTTATCTCTGCCCCTATTAGAACAAATGTAAATCCCCGTCTATGAGATCGATTCATCTAGTAATATCAATATACCCCCATTATCCAATATACCCCCAATTTTTCTTTGAAAAATCAGGGTATGATTTTACCTGGATAAGTTGTGGTTAAGAAAATAATATTGGAACAGCCAAGTCTGTATTTAGTGTGTCTGACCTTTGCAGGTGAATTTAATGACACTATTCCGCAAGGTGAACTAGCATCACCGAATTCACCCTCTGGAGACCTCATTTCCTAAAAATGACCCTATTTGAACAAATCTGAACCCCGGTTACCCAAGGCCCCTCCATACCAAATATAAGCTATATAGGCCCAATGGTTCTTAAGAAAGATGGATAGACATCCCAACAATGGAAGCCTGACAGACAGAAGACGAAATTCAATCCAATAATTACCCCCCAATTTTTCTTTGAAAAATCAGGTTATGATTTCATCTGGATAAGTGGTGGTTAAGAAAATAATATGAAATTGCCTGAATTTAGTGTGTCTGACATTTGCAGAATGAGATCCCCAAAAGGTGAATTTAATAACACTATTCCGCAAGGCGGGCTAGCATCACCGAATTCATCCTCAGTCTGATTAGGCCTCAACTGCCAATAAAAACCTAGGAACAGATTGAAGTTCTACAGTTGAAGTTGGTGATGCACACCCATTGAGCACCTCAATTATGCATTTTATCTTCTGCAACAGGTGTGAAAAAGTTAAAAAAGTAACTAAAACAAAATTTCAATTTGATACTTAGGATACTTCCCAGAAGATGAGGCCTAAGCAGAATTAGGTCCCTGGAGGGTGTATTTGGTGATGCTAGCCTGCTGTACGGGGTAGCAGCACTAAATTCACCCTTTGGGGGCCTCATTCTGCAAATGTCAGACACACTATTTCCAGGCTTGAAGAAATCTAAGCCATTCACAGTACCATTGTATGGCAGGGAAACCAATTCCAATCAGCCATCACCTAACCTTGGGAACAGCAGTTTGTTTTTAATTTGCTAGCAGTTATGTTTATACAAGCCTGCCAGATGACATCTATTATTCTAATCTAAATTAATGACCTGTGTCTTTGCAAAGATATATCTGCTTCTGTAGTGAGAAGAGGTATTAAATGGGAGATGATATGGGTTGGAAGGGATGTTGGTTGATGACAGGGTGGGGGTGGGTCTGGGCCATGTGGGAGGGGGGATGGGTAATGGAATGTTTCCATAATTTCATTACAGAGTAAAGTTTCATAACTCTGCAGATGTTATAATGGTGTAACTTTTTTCAAATTTTATAACATGTTTAAAAAATATTTTTTTTGTTTATTAAATTGAGCAAGGTCGCCCTGAAAATTCCAAAAATCTGAATTTAACCAAAAATTGAGTTATGTCACTGGCTCTGCCCACATTCGACCCAGTGACCTCATTTGAACAAATCTGAACCACAGTCGTCCCCCAAGGACCCTTTGTACCAAATATGAACCCATTCGGCCCAATGAAATTCGAGAAGAAGTCGCTGTAAGAATTACTATGGTGGAAAAAGATTTATGGTCCTAGCTTCACAACTATTTGACCGGGTGACCTCATTTGAACAAATCTGAATGTGATTCACCTAGGGAACATCCACACCAAATACCGGTATGAACCCATTCGGTCTTACGGTTCTGGAGGAGAAGATGATTCTGGACGGACGGACGGACGAGGAGTGATGACTATAGCTCCACCGGAGACTTCATCTCAGGTGAGCTAAAAACCCCACATTTTCAGATAGATAACACTATAACGGAAAATGTAAACAATGTCATTTGCCCCTCTTTTTAAAGCAGTCATGGTGGCGAACCTCATTAGCAAAATTCATTCAGATCCAATAACCCATGGCTGATAAATCTGCGTGGATGGACGAAAACTCAGATTTCCAGGTTAACAAAGGATAACTCTGAAAAAGAAATAGTGAACGTCATTTGCTCCTCTTTTGAAGGCAGTCATGGTGAACCTCCATACCAAATCTGATTTAGATCTGATAACCCTTGGATGAGATATCTTCGCGAACGGACAAAAAAAAAACCCATATTTCCGGATAAAAGATAGTGTTTTACCCTAAGTGTCATAACTCATAAAATCAATGGATGAAACCACTGTTAGGAAATACTCTTTTCCCTCATGTTGGTTCATCAACGTGCATATCAAAGATCATTAAAATCCAATGGTCTATGACCAAAATTTAGAGCTTCAAAGTTGCTGCAAATGGGTGTATTGATTAGGTGATATTTTCTAGAAGGAGAGATATGTGTACTCAGAGCAGTCTCACGAGTGTGACCGATCATCATTTATTTTTATATATACAATATATATCAAAATTTCAAATTCACTGCTATAGTACAGTTTGAGAGATATTCATAGAGTATTGGGTAAAATATATAGATCCTATTGTCTGTTTCTCAAAATAGTGGTCATAGTTGCCTCGGATCAAGCGATAAAACTTTGAATATTTTGCTTTTATCATAAGAATGCATGGTGGTATACCATGAATACAATTTATCACAACATAAAGGAGTACCATACAGTATCTTCAATAAAATTCTACACTCTGTGGCAGAGAGGGTTTATATGTTGAAATTATATTTAGTTATATTCATCAAGGCCACATATACAGGAAACAATAATTATTATGTTTTCTGCAAATGCACACCCTCGTTTACCCCTTCTCAATAATGTTACTCATATCTGCTGCACACAAAACCATAAATAGCAACAATGGTTGAATGCTCAATGCTGAAATAATAGCTTCAAACGCTAATAACCTGAAATTTAGCAAAAATTGTGGGCAGTATTGGTAAGCTAATTTCAAACAAAGATGCTGAAAACTAATATAGCGCATTGCGTGGTAGCATATTCCAGTTGTAAAGTGCTGACTGAATTAATTTGAACAAAATTCCATACTAAGAAACAGGTTTGGTAGCAGCATGAAAATTAGTCTTAAACAAAATGTACGATGTACTCTTTTTGATCTGGTGAGATGGGGTGTTAATCTATTGAGGAGATGAGTGTTTCTTTACAGTATAATAAGCATTGTGACATATTTGTATGGTTTATTATCACAGAGTGTTGAAAAATTCAGAAATGTAACTAGTATTTATACCACAAGGGTATGAACTTCAGTTTCTGCGTTACATTCCATAATTAATCATCATGCCAAATGAAACTACCAAACACTGTGTCGTGAAACATTACTTCGTGTGTTGCATGCCCAATATTATTATTTTTGGCCCGACTGTTGGATGTATTCTAAGGAAAAAACCTGAACTTTAAAGACATAAATCATTGACTTGCATTGCAGTGACCAATAAATCCTTCAGATGGATCTGTTTAAATTATCTGTGTAACTTTAAAGATATTTAATAACAGATTTGTATATTACCTATACCGATGTTTCATGCCTATCATCACCTATGTGATTATCCAATATGTTGCTTTCATCATGATATGGCTTGGAGTTGCGGCCATTTTGACAGCCATTTCATGTCCGCGATTGTATTATTTTCTGTCCGTGTCACTCTATTCGCTTCCGAATTTCACACACCCTGGCATAACTGCATAATTCCTATGCCACAAAATATTGTATAATGACTTATTTTGAGAACTGATGTCATATAAACAACCATGCTGGACGCCATCTTGGATAACAAAGATTCCCCAAAGCGTATTTTAGATATGTTAAACTGAGGACTCTCCTGCGTCTGTTGACACCAAAATCGCTTCTTTACCAATTTCTTCCGGGTTAACCCATCCTTTTGCATACCACGACCATACTAATAATACAACAATCTTGGTAAGGTAAAACAAACTTGATAACTATGATTTAGAGGGAACTAGCTCATAAAGAGCACCATGGTCCCCATAGCACCAACATCAGTAACTACAGTAATGCCTTAAATAATCGACTCCTTAACCCTTTACCCAACAGAACGGCCCTGTGCCAATGCATTCTCTTATATATGCGAGTCGACCATAGGTCGCCTCGCATATATAAGAGAATGCATTGGCTTAACACATTAAAAATTATAAAATTGTTAAAGAATGTAAGAAAAAATGGTAAAAAGTGTTAAAAGTGTTTAGGCCAATGCATTCTCTTATATATGCGAGGTGACCTATGGTCGACTCGCATATATAAGAGAATGCATTGGCACAGGGCATAACTGTAACTATCACAATGTGGTCAATGAGCCGGTTCCAATGATATCCATATGTGTATGGTTCTATTGAGACATACCCAAGATATTTTAGGCTGTTGAAGCTTTATTTGGCTGGTTTTGGCCGGTTTGTTGGGTAAAGGGTTAACCACAGCAGAATTATGGGTAATTTTTCAGGATTTAGTCGGAAATATGGCTTGTTGCCATTCATCGGAAAGCTCTCAGTGATTCTGCTGTGGTTAAGGAGTCGATTATTTAGGGCATTACTGTATTTATATAGAGGGAAGATGCTGCCATGTTTTCTATCAAATGGTTGAAGTGATTGGCATGTACATATCATTTTAATAAAACAATATAGTTTAATGAATAAAATCCATCAGAAACAATACAAAACAATACATAAAAATATCTTACAAAAATATTTCGATGGAATGGTAGGATGATTAATGTGTAAATCTTGGTTATACAACTAAAATGGTCTCTATTACAGCTGAACTGATTATTAACCCATTCCTTATGGTAGAATACTATCCAGGTTCACAAAAGTCGTATTCTACTACCCAAGTTAAAGATACATACTCTGAGTTATCAGATTTCGATTAATTATTTACAAATTGATAATCATGTTTTATTCATGCAAATAGACATGTTTTATATGGCACCACGTGTGTACATTTGTGATAACATGCATTGGAGAATTCCAATTTGAACTAGAAATCACTATATGGAATTAGACCACACTCGCTCATCATCAAAACTACCAAGAAAAACCATTATTACAGGACTTTTTCGGCAAATATTATGTCATGATTTGTACTGTTGTGAGTATTTTTTGGTAATAAACTAATTTGGAAAACTAAATTGACTTTTGGTGAATTCCATTGTTGTTGTAACTGTATCATATGGGGACCATTGAATAGGATTATGTATCTTTAATAAATGAAATTCAAAAGTACCCAGGTTGGGCAAATCTCTTCCAGTTGGTGTGATTTGAAATTTGGTTCAAATAATCTGGTAGAATACAGCTAGATATAATGAAATTATGACAGATATATATGAATTTGTTAGTGATCTTTTTTAATGTCACAGCTTTTATCTGCCATTTTAGCCAGAAGGAAAAGTTCAATAGCATTAAATCTCTTGTGGAGAAAATGTCATGGAAACAGCCATTTATTTCACATATGTATTCTAGTGTCAAGTTTTGTGTTGGAGAGATTTGTTCAACATGGGTACTCGAGCAGATTTCAGTGAACCTGGGTACCTAGTACGATATCAATTTTGCTTTAGTACCCACAGAATAGCAACCAATTCAGCCTTAGGCCAATATAAAATGGATCCATTTTAATTTTGCCTTATTAAGTCAATAACAAACAAACAATTTGATTTGCACAGGGCAGCAATGTTATCTTTAATGGTGATATTACTGTATACACCAGTCAGAAAGACCATCCCTGACGATAAGCCCAATCTATCTTTTTACTCCCAAAAAAAAAATAGGGTGGTCCTCGTAAATAAGCCCACCCCAATTCTTAGAACTTAAAGGGTGAGTATACATTGATGTCAGGTTAAATCTGAATGAAGATGACAAAAATTCATGCACAAAAATAGTAATACTCCATGTTAATCCAGCTAATTTCCATTGCAAACTCACTAATACCACCTGTCCCATGGAGTTTCATAAAATTCTATATTACATTATATAAGATGATCTTTGAATGTTATTTTGAATACTTATCTGACATAAATCAAAACAAATTATTTTCATTAAATATAAAAATATACATCATGGTTCATATAAAACACGACATTAGATTAGCACTATGAATGTAAACTGAGTTTTTGTGGGGGTCAAGGTAACCCCAGTCCCATGTTTTTGTGTCAAAAATTTCACAGGCCCCGGGCTTACTGATGGGTGTATATAGTACACCCCCCCCCCCCGGGCTTACTGATGGGTGTATATAGTACACCCCCCCCACGGGCTTACTGATGGGTGTATACAGTACATGATGTAAAATGGAACTTGGATTCTGCAGATGGGATGAAATGATTTTTTTAAATCACACAGAAAGAGTACAGTGCACATATACAACCATGATGAGGATACACAGGGAGTTTTTTTATTGTAATGCCGACCAATGGCTCTCTGGAAATGTTATTTATTACAGTTTATCAGTAATTCAAAATTCAATTGATCATGATTGGATACCTGTCCCTAAATGACAAATGCCAATTTGATTTGACAGGAACCACTCAGTTTGAGCCTGTCAAAATGACCAGCGATCAAATAGTGACGCAAAAACTTACAGTAGGAACAATTTATAACTCAACTACAGTAATGCCCTAAATAATCGACTCCTTAACCACAGCAGAATTATGGGTAACTTTTCAGGATTTAGTCAGGTGATTTAGTCGGAAATATGGCTTGTTGCCATTCATCGGAAAGCTCTCAGAGCTTTCCGATGAATGGCAACAAGCCATATTTCCGACTAAATCCTGAAAAGTTACCAATAATTCTGCTGTGGTTAAGGAGTTGATTTTTTAGGGCATTACTGTTACTGCACTTCAATATTCTAAAATTTGATTAACATTGCAATAAAAATTGCAGTCTCTGTTGATGTGAACTTACAATTATGCATGATGGAAGAATTATGATGAAAAAATAAATAATAAAATCAGTGAAATAAAACCAAACAATTCTGAAGACTATTATCATCCATCATGACCTGGGATGTGAGATGGCAAAATCTCACCCGAGGGGCCAGACCAAATATCTGACTCTGAGGGTGAGATTTTTGTATGTCCACATCCCAGGTCATGATAGATCATATGAACGAGAGGCCGATCACGATCGGCAGATGTTAACCCATCCCTTGGCGATAGTTAATTACTCTGATCGGAATCATAAATGAGAGTTTTGATGTTGAATTATAGAGTATTCTATTAGGTACTATTATAGACAATGCACATAACACAAATTACTGGAATTAATGTGTCCCTCACATTTATATAAGAGAACTGCACTGGAACAGGATATGTAATGCTGAACTACCACAGCCTTGGGTTAAATGTGAAAAGGTGACCGGGACATGCAATACTTGATCAAGAGATTCCAATATAATGATAATGCATCATATTCTATCCACAACAGCAATCAAGATAAACACCTCACTGCTGATCAATTAATATCTATTATACAGCAGAGCTGTCAATAAATCACAGGCTTATGTTAAATAGGGCAAGGAATTCAAACTAAATTAATTTTTTTAAGAGTGAATATTTTTTTTCGAAAAGAGCCATAAATCAGTTAAAAATTGTCTGATCAAACACATAATCGAACTCGATCTGTCTTTTGTGCTGAGAAATTCATATACAAAATTTGGTTCCGATCAGATAAAAAATGTTTGAGTCATCGCATGCGTAAAGTGTCTACAGACAGACAGACAGACGGACGGACTAACGACGAGTGGTCAAACCGGACAACGACACTATGTTTACCATACTATGGTATGGGTAAACAGTGCTGAGAAATTCATATACAAAATTTGGTTCTGATCAGATAGAAAATGTTTGAGTTATCGCACCATGTGTAAAGTGTCTACATACAAACAGACGGATGGACTAATGACAGTTGGTCAATCCGGATGTTGACACTTCCATACTATGATATGGGTAAACATAAAAATTAGTCTTTTGTGGGTACTAAAGTATCAATTTTCCCATCTCCACTAGCATGGGCATGCATTTGATTTTTTTTGTCTGTGAAACACTGGACAAACATGACAAAATATGTGATAAAACACAATTTATTCCCATCTTTCCTGGCATAGAGACCTCTCAGAAATCCAGACTAAGCCTGCAAATTAATTACTGGTACATAGAGATGCAGCCTGTATACCAGAGTCCTATAAAAGTATATCTGGTTACACTTCACACTGATGGCTAAAAATAACTATAATAATCAATTATACAGATTTACTGTTTGTCTCTCACAGAGCTAAAGTGATATCACTGATAATCAATTAGCTGTAGGCTGCTATGGTTATCTGTTCAATTCTTAGTTGAAAAAGGGCCATAACATAAAATGTCAGATCTAACCCATATTCAAACTCGATCTGTATTTTGAGTTGAGAAACTCACATACTAAATTTGGGTCCTATCAGTTGAAAAATGGTTGATTTAGCGAAGCATGCATGAATTCTATGTCAAAGGGCTATAACTCCAATAAAAAATATCGGATCAAACCCATATTCGAACTCGATCTGTATTTTGGCTGACTAACTCGCATACCAAATTTGGTTCCGATCAGATGAAAATTGTTTGAGTTTATGACAGCATGCATAAATTCGAAATCGAAAAAGGGCCATAATTCCGTATAAAAAACTCGGATCAAACCCATATTCGAACTCGATCTGTATTTTGGGCTGAGAAACCCATATACAAAATTTGGTTTCGGTCGGATAGAAATTGTTCGAGTTATCGCACCATGCGTAAAGTGTCTACAGACAGACGGACGGATGGACTAACGACGAGTGGTCAATCCGGACAATGACACTATGTTTACCATACTATGGTATGGGTAAACATAAAAAACTAGAGCATTATGCCTTTTTAACAAATCAAAATCTTTAAAAGAAGCTGAAAAATGCATACATGCATGCAGTGGCTGAGACACTTCACAGTATTGCGTGCTCTGACTGGCAAAGAAAAATATAGTCCCCCAATTTGCCTCTTTGTTTTTGTGCCAATTTTTGTTAGTGCAACAAAATTGGACAAGAAATCAACTTCAGTAAACAAAGCAATCATTGTTCAATGTATGGTGTTGGTGTCATGCGCGGCTTTTCAAAATAGTATTAATCTATGCAGTAATTTTGTTGGTGCGATATGCCAAGTATCCCACGAAGCGCATGCCTATTCATCACTATGGCTACCTCACATGGGCCTTGATCCCAAGGTAAAATGCAATGGAATGTTGGATGAAAAGAAGAATAGATGGAAAGATGGATAGCTCTCTTACTAGAAACCCCTCACCTTCAAAGGCCCTTCATATATATATGTTAAAATGCAATCAGAATCATTACAAGTTCATCAAATGGTGCAAATATTGCCAAAATTCAAGGCTATTCATTCAAGACCAGGATTGGTGCTGGATCGAAATACACTTTGCCAAATGAAAATATTTTTTGCCATATTATTTTAGCATTTGCCAAATGCTATCCGGAGAGTATCATTTCCAACAACCTCAAGTCTTATGTTTCGACACTCGCGGTTTGGTCGACTTTTGATATCGGTAGAAAAGCAGTGAGTTAAGAATTAGTTATACTCGCATCTCGATTGTGGTTTATCATACAACAATAAGCCAATCACCAAACAATACAATGGTACTCTGCTGCATCAGAAGGGCATATAACAAGAGGATTAACTATGCAAACACCACCACCACCACACTAAATAGTAGGGCTTCACGGTATCCGGATTTTAATACCGACTACGGTATTGAAAATGATACCGCGATATGACTAAATATCGTCACCAATAAATTTGAGTAGAACTGTTTGATAATGATACTAGTAGCAAGCAGACAAAAATAAAGCATTATTGATTTGATAATGATAATTATGAACACATGTTGCTTTGACAGGTATATAAATAATTAATATAAATGGTCCTGAGTTTCGTTCTTTACACGACGGATAGATATATTTATAAGTGCCTGACGTAATTGGGAATTCCGTACTAACTGCGGGTCACTTATGACATTGAAAATGAAGCTAACAGTCGCTCGTGTAAATAATAACAGCAAACATGTATTGATTTCATATTTTATATTGTACAAACAAAACAAGATAACTAATGTGACAAGCATAGAATAGAAGTCCGTATCTGATTTTAACTTATCCATTTCGATGTATAGGACTGATATATGGCCGTGTAGTTATAATGATCTAATGAGTTAGTGCATTATATGTCTAATGCATAAGATTTTGTGGCGCTGTTGAACGCGCGTCATTGTGTCTCCAGATTATAAAAACACCACACATTTTTTATTGTATTTGACCAGGAACCTTCCAGCAATATTGAGCTGAGAACAGCCTGTATACACACATCAATTGCCGCCCATGCAATAAGGCATGCCAACTTGATTGTCCGCAGTGTGTTGACAAACGCTTATGGAGCAGTGAGAAATAATTAATTTTACGCCACGCTAAACCGAAGCTGTTAGCAATGGCCTTTGTCTCAGCATTAGAGGTGTCGATGGTTGCTATAAAATACTGGACACTGATAGAGATATCGTCGGTATAAATATCCACACCGGCGGCTACGATGTACCGACTATTTGCATAAAGTGAAACCGACTACACGGTGTCAAAAACAGTATCGCGATATGACTAAATACCGAAATACCGTGAAGCCCTACTAAATAGTAGTAATCCCTCCAACCACCGGTACTAATGCTATGAGATTAACTGCAACTTAATAGAGGTATAACTTTTCCTAAACCTTATAAAACTCCACTAATATATAATTATGTTGTAAGAGTTTTCTGAAATGAATGGTACTGATTGACCAATATTTTTCAACTTTCTTGAAGAATTAATAAGTGACTTGCAATTGCCAAATGAAAATATTTTTTGCAAATGTGAATTATTTTTGCCATTGGCAAATTTGGCAAGTGGCAGCGCGAACCCTGCTCAAGACCCCCCATGGCAATTCAAGCACTTTCCAGGTCTTTGTCGAATTTGAGGCTATTCCATTGTTTGCAATGCCATGCGGAGGGAGGGGGATATGGGGGGGGCACTGTATGAGCTTTACCAAAGAAATGATTTGCATGAAGATCAGTTCGTGTAGCTTGCAAACTGAATAAAGTATTTAATGGCAAGTGGATTGAAAAGTTAATGAATGATGAGTGAAATAATACGGGATGATATGTTGCTTGATTCTTCTGGTGATTGTC
The DNA here is from genome assembly GCA_032622095.1 of Siphonodentalium dalli. Lineage (NCBI taxonomy): Eukaryota > Metazoa > Mollusca > Scaphopoda > Gadilida > Siphonodentaliidae > Siphonodentalium > Siphonodentalium dalli. Next base: position 219,844,599 of record CP136065.1, on the reverse strand, counting down.
ATGTAGACACTGCTGCCCTTCAGCAATGTTACTATACACAGGTCTACACATCATAAATTCAACTGTTGTGGTTGTAGTCAACTATAATAGTTCAATTATAATAGTTTAATTATAATAGTTTAATTATAATAGTTTAATTATAATAGTTTAATTATAATAGTTGAACATATATAATGCTGTTTTAGCTTAATGTGATAAAGAGGCATAATAATATAATCAGATATTACAAAATGAATTAAAAATAGCGTCGTAAATCGGTGTCATAACATTTTCTTCCGTAACAAAATAGCATCAAATTTTCACTGCGAATATTTCATGATGATATGTTCAATTGGTCTAAGTGTTGCTATGAATGACCTATCATGTCACCCCATTAATATCATTCACAAAGACAGTGCAGTCATTATTAATGGAACAGTCTTGAGAAATATTTTGTAAAGCAAATTTTATCGCGATTCTTTTCATTTAATGCACTATTGTTAACGTCTCAATGAGGCTCAGAATCGAGATGAACAATCGTATAGTTTCTGCAAAAACAGGGAAATGATGAATTTGGCACTGTCAAATTTAACTATAATAGTTGAATATAAAATACTAGGTTGATTTAAGATTTGTCAGACCTGGTACAGAAGATATATATCCTAAATACATACATTATAAAACAGAATACATACTGTGTTGCCACAAATAGAAAATTCTTGGTCACAAGCCTTGATATAGTGTATCTGACATTTGCAGAATGAGGTCCCCAGAGGGTGAATTTAATGAATCTATTTGCACTGTGGGCTAGCATCACAAAATTCACCCTCTGGGAACCCCATTCTGCTTATGCCTCAAAAGCTATGACAGCCCTAGGATCAGATTGAAGTTCCCCAATTGAAGTTGGTCATGTTCACCCAACAGTCACCTCGATTATGCATTTTATCTTCTGCAAATTAGGATATAGAAACTGAACAGAAGGGAAAAAGTAACTAAAACAATGTTAATTTGAGACTATAGATACTTCCCAGAAGATGAAGCCAAAGCAGAATGAGGTCCCCAGAGGGTGAATTTAGTTATTCTAGCCATGCTTAACTAAATTCACCCTTTGGTGACCTCATTCTGCAAATGACAGACACACTATTTCAAGGCTTGCTTGGTCAGAAGCACCATCAATTCTGTTAGGCCACACCCATATTATAGCCCGGTTTATGAACATTTGGGTGGGGAAAAATAAACGTACAATGGATTTTTTATCAAATTCATCACAACCAAAACAATAGAAATTCACAAGATTAAAAAATTTTTATGTTTGATTCAAACTATAGAATTTAGCCGATAATAGTTTAAATGATGGGGGAAGGACTTCATATTTAGTCAACATGATAAAAATCCAAACAATAACAAATTATTATATTAAAGACTTATTATGGACTTGTTCGAGTGTGCGTGAAACTAATAAAGGTTACACTGGTGTAAATGTTTTCCATAGGCCTCAGTGCTAACGTTTTAGCGTATGCTGTTGGCCATATGCACCATGGGTCCAATTTTATTTTTTAATCTGAAAAATTGACATTTCGGGAAACTTTTTACACAAAAAAATCATATCTGTCTAGCAGGGAATTCGCCTTTAAATCTTGTGTTTTCGTAACTAGTGTCAGATCCGCATAAAAAAATACTGTCATATTTTAGACCACACCAAAAAATTCAAACTTCACTACAAAGGGTTAATTCCTGTGCCAATGGCTATCTTACCTATGGGAAATCATAGGGAAGAGGTGTGATGATTTTTTTATGCAAAAAGCACACAAGGCTATTGACCAACCAGGGCCCAGTGTCTATTTTATTCTCTCCTATATATTCCTCCCGCATCCGCTAGAGGTCTCTCCGAACCTTATTTACACCAGTGTAACCTAAAGCGATAGCCCGCTTTTTCGCGGAATAATTGTAACACCCTACATTTTTTCAGAATTGCCCATGAATGAAAAAAATGTGTTCAAAAACAATATCACTTCTGTGGTTCTTTATTTATCACACACAATTTAACCCCACCCTCTGTAACACATTATTCATCAAAAAAGCACATTTTTCCACCACAAGTCATATTCAGGCCCCATTTTCACACAGTTTTTGGGGTCTGGTGTTGCAAACTTGGATCAGCTATTGAAGACTGTACAAGAAGCTTTCCATGAGAGAACTTCTGGTGATGTGAGGTCATTGAGTCCAGATCTGATCAGCTGAGCATCAAGCACATGACTTTATCAGCACATGGAAGACTAAAATATGACATTTTCAGGTCTGCAAGGGTGATCCAAGATAACTGGATGTGGGTGTATATTGAATTAGTTGAACAAATATATGCTCTCTTTGAAATGCTGAAGCATTTTCTTAAATGTGTCCAAGTTTTAGTGCTATTAACCTTCAAATGGCCATACCCACCAGTGAAAATGACACACTTTTATTATATATATCTGTATATCACTGGCTATAAAATCCAAAATACTTGTTAGATTAGCTTCTTATAACAATTGGTGTGTGTGTCATTGACATGCTCATGTTATGGGTAATTTGCATTATCATGTGACAATTACCACCTTGAATTTTTTTGAAAATACCTTGAAAAATTGGCATTTTTAATGAAAAATCATACCATTTTTTTGGCCGATGTAAGTGAAAGAAGACATCAGCAGCAAGAATAGCCACACAATGGATGGGATATTCATTGGACTGAAAGACCAGGCTGTGAAAAATGCATTAAAATACTTTAAAGTGACTCCCAGGAATCAAAAATGCCAAAAAGCTCATTTTTCCCTTTAGGTTACACTGGTGTAAATGTTTTCCATAGGCCTCAGTGCTAACGTTTTAGCGTATGCTGTTGGCCATATGCACCATGGGTCCAATTTTATTTTTTAATCTGAAAAATTGACATTTCGGGAAACTTTTTACACAAAAAAATCATATCTGTCTAGCAGGGAATTCGCCTTTAAATCTTGTGTTTTCGTAACTAGTGTCAGATCCGCATAAAAAAATACTGTCATATTTTAGACCACACCAAAAAATTCAAACTTCACTACAAAGGGTTAATTCCTGTGCCAATGGCTATCTTACCTATGGGAAATCATAGGGAAGAGGTGTGATGATTTTTTTATGCAAAAAGCACACAAGGCTATTGACCAACCAGGGCCCAGTGTCTATTTTATTCTCTCCTATATATTCCTCCCGCATCCGCTAGAGGTCTCTCCGAACCTTATTTACACCAGTGTAACCTAAAGCGATAGCCCGCTTTTTCGCGGAATAATTGTAACACCCTACATTTTTTCAGAATTGCCCATGAATGAAAAAAATGTGTTCAAAAACAATATCACTTCTGTGGTTCTTTATTTATCACACACAATTTAACCCCACCCTCTGTAACACATTATTCATCAAAAAAGCACATTTTTCCACCACAAGTCATATTCAGGCCCCATTTTCACACAGTTTTTGGGGTCTGGTGTTGCAAACTTGGATCAGCTATTGAAGACTGTACAAGAAGCTTTCCATGAGAGAACTTCTGGTGATGTGAGGTCATTGAGTCCAGATCCGATCAGCTGAGCATCAAGCACATGACTTTATCAGCACATGGAAGACTAAAATATGACATTTTCAGGTCTGCAAGGGTGATCCAAGATAACTGGATGTGGGTGTATATTGAATTAGTTGAACAAATATATGCTCTCTTTGAAATGCTGAAGCATTTTCTTAAATGTGTCCAAGTTTTAGTGCTATTAACCTCAAATGGCCATACCCACCAGTGAAAATGACACACTTTTATTATATATATCTGTATATCACTGGCTATAAAATCCAAAATACTTGTTAGATTAGCTTCTTATAACAATTGGTGTGTGTGTCATTGACATGCTCATGTTATGGGTAATTTGCATTATCATGTGACAATTACCACCTTGAATTTTTTTGAAAATACCTTGAAAAATTGGCATTTTTAATGAAAAATCATACCATTTTTTTGGCCGATGTAAGTGAAAGAAGACATCAGCAGCAAGAATAGCCACACAATGGATGGGATATTCATTGGACTGAAAGACCAGGCTGTGAAAAATGCATTAAAATACTTTAAAGTGACTCCCAGGAATCAAAAATGCCAAAAAGCTCATTTTTCCCTTTAGGTTACACTGGTGTAAATGTTTTCCATAGGCCTCAGTGCTAACGTTTTAGCGTATGCTGTTGGCCATATGCACCATGGGTCCAATTTTATTTTTTAATCTGAAAAATTGACATTTCGGGAAACTTTTTACACAAAAAAATCATATCTGTCTAGCAGGGAATTCGCCTTTAAATCTTGTGTTTTCGTAACTAGTGTCAGATCCGCATAAAAAAATACTGTCATATTTTAGACCACACCAAAAAATTCAAACTTCACTACAAAGGGTTAATTCCTGTGCCAATGGCTATCTTACCTATGGGAAATCATAGGGAAGAGGTGTGATGATTTTTTTATGCAAAAAGCACACAAGGCTATTGACCAACCAGGGCCCAGTGTCTATTTTATTCTCTCCTATATATTCCTCCCGCATCCGCTAGAGGTCTCTCCGAACCTTATTTACACCAGTGTAACCTAAACTAGTACTCAGGAGCTATGCTAACCTGGGTTAAATATAGCATTCTACTAACGTCACCAAAAATTTCAAAGAAATCTACCATTCCACTCCTTAGAAAGCCTTGTCTGAACTACGTTCAAATGTAAAGATTCGGGACACAACTATCGGCAATAAACTAACACAAATTATTTAGCCATTGAGAGTCAGCTAGTGCATTTAATTAATAAATAAGAATGGCAGTGTTATGTTGTCAATTGGAATTAATATTCGTAAAAATAACTACTTTGAGCAAGATTATTCTCCATTTCTATTTGATCACCCTACCGGAGTGTTTCACATCACTTTAAAGGCCCATTTAATTTTCGAGTCGCCAAATATTTTTTTATAGTGACTTGATATACGGTTTTAATAAGAATCTATGCCATAAGATATGATTAAAATACTATAATTCATCACCACTTGAAACATCTATGTCTCAGAAGATGCCAATAGAGAAATATAAAACAGATGAAATCATATGATTCCCCCCTCCCCTCTCCCCCCCCCCCCCCCCCCCCCCCCCCCCCCCCCCCCCCCCCCGTTTTGACTCCCAGAAATGGAACAGAATTCAAACTAAAGATGTATTTTCAATGGAAAGGGAATAACTCCATCTTTAAGATATTGAGTTATTCCCCCTCTATTGAAAATAGTACACTTTTCACTACAATCTAGATGACAAAAACAAGTTGGTAGCTCAACAAAAACACAACATGTTCACAGTTTATTACCCCAGATAAGTTGATAATACAATGTTTTAGAGCTTCCTCTTTCAAATGGTATATAATATGGCATATATTTTATATAATGTAATCTGGGGGTTCGAAAATTAAGAGGGCCGTTAACGATATGGTGAAAACAATAGGATAGGTTCATAAACCAGGCTATTAGATTACTGTTGCCTTAGAAATGTTAAGGATAATGGACGGACAGTTTATAGCAAACACATATCTTTCATCTAACATTATACTACCGTCCCTGAGCAACACCCTTATATAGAAGTGGTCCATTTCGAAATCGGTATAATGGTGGCCAAACCAGAAAGTCTATAGTATTACCACGAGTAGTGAATTCCTTTAGTTTAGTTTTGTCCATAGCATCGCCCTCGCTGTGAGAAAAGTCAAGCATAATGGACGGACTTTGTATTTGCATTAACCAACACGCATCAAGGCATTTGTTGACATATGGCTCAAGGTCTTTCTCTGAGAGGAATTTTGGCCTCTTAATGCTCTTTAGTAAACTCTGTGCATAGAATTTCTGAAATGAGAATATTTTATAGATTTACTAAATGATGTTTTCTCATGCTATAGTAAAAAAAAACATTTTTATAAGTATAAATCATTTATATCAGTTGACACACTGTAGCTGGACCGCAGTTCTCTAAAAATCTCTAGTCGTACATTTGTCACCAAAACATTTTCCTTGGGAATGATTGAACACAGACTTCACACATCATTGAATGACGAGAAAAAATCAAAGTTTATCCAACAGGGTCGTAACACAACAGAGACAGGTTTGCCAATTGACTATCTTTAAGGACTGTTAACCCTTTACCCAACAGAACGGCCCTGTGCCAATGCATTCTCTTATATATGCGAGTCGACCATAGGTCGCCTCGCATATATAAGAGAATGCATTGGCTTAACACATTAAAAATTATAAAATTGTTAAAGAATGTAAGAAAAAATGGTAAAAAGTGTTAAAAAAATATTTTTTTTAGGCCAATGCATTCTCTTATATATGCGAGGCGACCTATGGTCGACTCGCATATATAAGAGAATGCATTGGCACAGGGCATAACTGTAACTATCACAATGTGGTCAAGGAGCCGGTTCCAATGATATCCATATTTGTATGGTTCTATTGAGACAGACCGAAGATATTTTAGGCTGTTGAAGCTTTATTTGGCCGGTTTTGGCCTGTTTGTTGGGTAAAGGGTTAATGAAACAGGTAGTCGTGAAATTATTGGTAGAGTATTCAGTTATCCAATTTTTGATTCGAGTCTCTTCCTTTTTTGGTCCACTATGCGCCCTGCCAACAACATATGTGACCCGCCATATCAAATCCAGTCGTAATTCGGGATTTTTTTACCCTGTGCCAATGCATTCTCTTATTAATGCGAGTCGACCATAGGTCACCTCGCATATATAAGAGAATGCATTGGCCTAACAATTTTTTATCATTTTTTTAAAATAAATGTTTCTTACAATTTTTAGGACATAAAATAAAAAACAGCCCCACACATATATAGAAGCATATAGAAGAGTGTCGTCTGCTCATGTTTGTCTGGGGTTCTGTATGGGTGAAATTATAAAATTGTTAAGGAATACAAGAAAAAATTATTAAAATTGTAAAAAATTGTTAGGCCAATGCATTCTCTTATATATGCGAGGCGACCTATGGTCGACTCGCATTTATAAAAGAATGCATTGGCACAGGGTAAAAAAATCCCGACTTACGACTGGATTTGATATGGCGGGTCACATATACATATCAAGTTGATCCCGTGGGAATATGCTGTCCTTAAAGAATCTGAAATGATACACTAAACAACCTGGTTAGTGATGTCCTCTGAATCGTGGACATGTGAATGGCAAAGGTAAAATAAAAAGGATGGATGGGAGGGTAGGTTTCAAACAAAACCTACTTTCTCGGATTTTCAAATCTTGCAAAAAGGCCATAGCCCTGTAACAACTTGATTAACCCTTTGGTTGTTTGGTACGTATATAGCGGATCTACAATGAGTTCCCTGTTTATAGTGAAATTTACAAAATGAGTCCAGTAAATTAGGTCTGGACCGAGCCTTTGGCGAGGTTCAGACCTAATTGACTGGACTCGTTTTGTAAATTCCGCTGGGGACGAGTTGTAGATTCTATTTATTACATGATCCAAAACTTCAACAAAACATACTTAAATCAACAAATAGGACACGAAACTAAGATCGGCTTCTATAAGGCATGCGACGACGTTTCACTGAACTATGCATTGTTTGTCCACGTGAAGAAATAGTCCCAGATAAATAAAGACTCTTTGGTGTATTTAATAGCGTATATTTAATGACATAACTATTCAAACTCTTCATTCATTATAGTTTGTTGGAAAAATATTGGAAACCATAGTATTTTAAGACGTAGCATACGGAATGTAAACATACGAGAAACCAGAAGTCAAAGGTCACCTGGCACTATTTCCTGTTATTAAACGAATGTTTAATATCACAATTTATATAATTGATTTATTGAATGGAATAAGAGTAGGATCATGTAATAAATATTCATATGACGTCGTTGGGTACGTCGGTTGTTTAGTATGTAAATACACGTATCGGGAATGTATTGTGTCTAAATCTGAAGTATTCATTGTCTGCTGTCAAAAAGAATTTGTGTACTGAATGTGGGTCACAGCAGTGACATGCCATCAATATTCTCGAAACAACCTTAATAGTTGGACATTATTGATAGCGATAGCGTATTCTGCAGACCAAAATATGCAGGATTCAAAGTTATGACAAAAATTACAAAATTTGACTTTCCGAGTATCGTTTCGATCTGTTGCAGTGTTGGTAAGCTATTGTTTAAATATGTTCCTAATTCGCGGAAAAAATTCTTTGTCAAAGTTCTTGCTGGGAGGAAGATATCCCATGTGAGCCAATGCTAATATATGTGCAAGACATGGAAGCTCTGTTTGTAGCAATGGCATGGACACTGGCTGCTTGAATGTGATTAAACTTATTGAAGTTTCAACATATATGCCTGTGTAGCATCACTTATTCATAAATTATGTTTCCATAATAAGGGGTCAAACTGCATATATAAGTAAAGCATGTAGACAATGAAGGTCAAAACACTATTGCAGCAGGAAAATTTTGTTGGTACATTTTGGTATACTATAGACAACAAAGCCGAAATTATTTTAACTTTCTCTGGAATTCGCGATAATGTTGATATAAAGGCAAATATGGTTGCCATGGTAACCAGTGATGAAACCCCATATATACCAAGGGTGGCACACATTTGTGTCTGAATTAAGGTTTGTCTCAACCAGTTTATATCTCTTGGTAAAACATATGCAGCTTTGTACTGAAAACCTTATATTTATTTTCTTTAGTTGATATCAACCTGGGTTCATTGCCATGGTAAAGGTAGTGGTGACCTCCCTCACACCCGATAAAAGGAATGTATCATGAACCTTAGACACCATTATTGGAGTTCTTGGTGTTCCTAATGCATGCTCCATTAAAATATGTTAGCAGTATTGAAAAGGCATTTCAATGAATAATATATATGAAATACTCCCTAGGACATAAGTCTGAAAGGGTTAAGTCCCTTTGAGAATATGTTTTCTAATTTGGACCCAATGTACCCTTGTATCCTGGGAATTCTGAGGGGAAATAATGAAGTACCCAATGTAACATTAATTGATAGGTAAAATAACCATGTGTTGTAAATTAGTTCAGGTAAAATGTTTTCTAATTTGTATCCAATCTACCTGCCATAACAACAGGGTTCAAAAGTTAATAATATTCACCAATATGTGATTGTCATGTGTACAGAAAATACAATAATAAATAGAATTACTCCCCCTAGATTGATGCTACTAATAAAAAATAATAATAATTTATCCACTTATATAGAGAGCATTATACAGTGAATTTGTTTCAAATTACTTTACATACATTTCCTTCAACCGGGAATAACATTTCGACTCAGTTCATCATCATCATATAGGTAACACAGCTCTAGTCATCATTGGCAGCCTAAGTTCCCTCAGGAAATGTTCAGATAATAAGCATAGCCGGTTGGTGAACTTATTATCTAAACATTACTGGGGAGATGTAGAAAGTGAAACAACTCGAGCTTCCTGAAATTTTTTGAAAACCCTGTACAATGCATTCTCTTATATATGTGAGTCTCCCATAGGAAGCCTCGCATATATAAGAGAAATTATTAGCCTAATAATATTTACCTTGACTGTGTAAGGCTCCCTATGGGAGACTCGCATATGTAAGAGAATGCATTGGCATATGATCTTTAATGCTGCACCATCACAGTTCCTATCATGAAAGGGATAAGTTGAAGAACAAACTAAAAACACTGTGTAAATATAGTCCCAACAAACATTTCCCACCAATGAATAGGAATAATATCTGCCCTCTGTTTATATTTCCTGAACATCCCTCCAGATGAATAATAGACCATTCCAATGTATACTTTTATAACTGAATGGGAGAGTCCATTTAGTAAAGAAAGGGTTAATGGCAACAACATATTAGTATTAGTATTAGTATCGGGAGCAATCAGTTATTCACCTGTTTAACTTGAGCGAGCATCTGGTGGAGGATTCTGGGATGTTTCTGCATCTCCCTCACATCAAACATGTTAGCCTTTAAATCTTCTATTGGGAAGTCTAACTTTGATTTGGAAGACTGAAATGTAAAACATTAAAGACATAGTGTGGACATATTTCATTGAATAAAACCAATCAGTTTGTATCCAAACAATATCCCCATTGGAAGAATGTAGCAATATACTAAGATTCCAACCACGTACCATTACAGAGAACACAACTGTTGAACTACACACAAATGTAAATATTTACTGCCTTATTCCAGACACATTATTTGGTATAGACAGTATGACTGCGCCAATAATTTGTTTATAACAATGACGCTATTTTCTGACTATTTGGACATCAAATTTAAAATAATTTATTTTGGTATGATTATTTGTTATTTCACATCACTTTAATAAATAGCATATTTAAGATTTATGGAGGCACTGACTCAGTGTTCATTGCTTCAATGTGCGTGAACAAATTCTCATTTCTTATCGTAATGGCCATGTATGGATTAAGATAGATTATTTAGATATGGGAAATATACTAACAATCTTGACTATATTCCTAAAATAGCCTCCAGTTAATCCTTTAAAAATCCTGTGCCAATGCATTCTCTTATATATACCAGTCTTCCATAGGGAGCCTCGCATATACAAATATACAAGAGAATGCACCAGCTGACAAGGTCAGGGTAAATATTTACGAATTAGCATCCAAATTCAATCCAAATCACTTCAAAATGTGGAAATCCAAAGGTATTCAAATCCAACTTTACTTCTGTTGGTTATTACTTGTCACATTTCATGGCTGTTGAACTGCTGGTGATATTTGAAATTTTTTCACAGAGCAGATCTGAAAAGCATTTGCATACGACAAATCATAAACCGTAAGTCCCGTCCATGTAAATATTGTTAGGGAAATGTATTCTCTTACAGTAATGCCCAAAGTATATGACCCTTTAACCACAGCAGAATTATGGGAAATTTTTCAGGATTTAGTCAGAAATATGGCTTGTTGTCATTCAGAGCTTCCCGATGAATGGCAGAAAGCCATATTTCCAACTAAATCCTGAAAAATTTCCCATAATTCTGCTGTGGTTTCGGGGTCGATTATTTAGGACATTACTATATATAAGAGAATGCATTGACACCGGTTTTCGCAAAATTTCAGGAAGTTCCTGTCATGGAAGGGTTAAAAGATGAATGTATCTGCTCAAGCCTTGAAATAGTGTGTCTGTCATTTGCAGAATGAGGTCCCCCAGAGGGTGAATTTAGTGATGCTACCCCGCATAGCGGGCTAGCATCACCAATTCACCCTCTGGGGACCTCATTCTGCTTACACCTCAGCAGAATGAGGTTCCCAGAGGGTGAATTTGGTGATGCTAGCCCGCTATGCAGGGTAGCATCACTAAATTCACCCTCTCGGAACCTCATTCTGCAAATGACAGGCTCACTATTTCAAGGCTTGTATCTGCTTTAGTTTCACATCTGGAGATTAGTTTATAAACAGTGTTTTATTGGCAAATTATCAATAGTAAAACGAAATATTGTGTATTTAATCACAAACTTACAGGATATTTTCACAAATCGATCAAACATTAATACAAGTATATTTTGTGCAGAAATCATTTGGTCAAGAAAACTGACATCTCAGAATATAAATATATAAACCAAGAATCTATATTGAATTAACTGGTGTATATATATAGCATTAGAGCTATCACATACCTGTTTGCCTTCTATACTACAAGCTGACAGTATAACTAACTGGTGTATATATATAGCATTAGAGCCATCACATACCTGTTTGCCTTCTATACTACAAGCTGACAGTATAACTAACTGGTGTATATATATAGCATTAGAGCTATCACATACCTGTTTGCCTTCTATACTACAAGCTGACAGTATAACTAACTGGTGTATATATATAGCATTAGAGCCATCACATACCTGTTTGCCTTCTATACTACAAGCTGACAGTATAACTAACTGGTGTATATATATAGCATTAGACTTATCACATACCTGTTTGCCTTCTATACTACAAGCTGACAGTATAACTAACTGGTGTATATATATAGCATTAGAGCTATCACATACCTGTTTGCCTTCTATACTACAAGCTGACAGTATAACTAACTGGTGTATATATATAGCATTAGAGCTATCACATACCTGTTTGCCTTCTATACTACAAGCTGACAGTATAACTAACTGGTGTATATATATAGCATTAGAGCCATCACATACCTGTTTGCCTTCTATACTACAAGCTGACAGTATAACTAACTGGTGTATATATATAGCATTAGAGCCATCACATACCTGTTTGCCTTCTATACTACAAGCTGACAGTATAACTAACTGGTGTATATATATAGCATTAGACTTATTCCTGGGGGTAGCAGGAAGACAGCCCGGTAGGGCTAAGCTACCCCCGACAATACACTGTTATAATTTATTATGTATTACTGCCACTGTGTCATTCGTGTGTATTGTAAATAAACTATCCTATCCTATCCTATCACATACCTGTTTGCCTTCTATACTACAAGCTGACAGTATAACTAACTGGTGTATATATATAGCATTAGACTTATCACATACCTGTTTGCCTTCTATACTACAAGCTGACAGTATAACTAACTGGTGTATATATATAGCATTAGACTTATCACATACCTGTTTGCCTTCTATACTACAAGCTGACAGTATAATCGATGTGAGATGATCCTCAAACATTTGACAACAGAATCCATAACATTTCTAAGGAGAAAAAACATTCTTTATATTAAATTAGGCCACTCAAAAGGAGAGAAAGGGTAATAAATATGATAAAGAGTCACGCTGTTTACAATTATGGGATAAAGAGGGTGTGGCCATATAACAGTGTTGGTAAACTGATATAATAAAAAAATAGCTCTACTAAGTTACAATCATAGGTACCCATGGTAGTTAACCCTTTACCCAACAGAAGGGCCCTGTGCCAATGCATTCTCTTATATATGCGAGTCGACCATAGGTCGCCTCGCATATATAAGAGAATGCATTGGCTTAACACATTAAAAATTATAAAATTGTTAAAGAATGTAAGAAAAAATGGTAAAAAGTTTTTTTTTAGGCCAATGCATTCTCTTATATATGCGAGGCGACCTATGGTCGACTCGCATATATAAGAGAATGCATTGGCACAGGGCATAACTAACTATCACAATGTGGTCAAGGAGCCGGTTCCAATGATATCCATATTTGTATGGTTCTATTAAGACAGACCGAAGATATTTTAGGCTGTTGAAGCTTTATTTGGCCGGTTTTGGCCGGTTTGTTGGGTAAAGGGTTAAAAGATTTTGGAAAGTTTCAACATAATTGACCAATATGGCCATCAGAAAACAAATAAATGGTCACTGACTCAGTGTATGAATAACTCTTATTGCCATGGTCTGTATTACACATGCTCTTTTTGTCTGAAATATTGTCCAAGATAGGACCTACGGATACAACCCTTCAGAGCTATGTGGATTTAGTTGTCACACAAGACAGTTGACTCTACGGATAACCATGACAAATATTTCAAAATAGAAGTGGCAGATTTACCTGCCGATCGTGGGGACATATTTTAAAAGTTCAAGTTAATTTTACAGACCCACTGTGTCACACACATATAAATAGTGGGTCTGATTACTCATCGTAGGGTTTCTATTTCTCAAACCTCAGGATTCCACATCAGTAGCGCCAATCAGAAATAATTGATTAGAAGCCCAATAAAAGTGTCCAATCGAAGCGATTAACAACATGCGTGGGTTTTTTGTGTGTTATATAACAACCTATACATCTCCTTTCTAACTGTGTTATATTCTCATCTTATCATGTTCTCTCTGTGGAGAGGAGTGATCTAAGTTGCTATAACTTGTGCCCCAATCCCAATTATACATAAATGATAAGTCTGGTTAAAACCCGTAATTAATTGCTCATACACCCAAAGCAGATTGTTGACATTATGATGTCATTACTATTGGCAGCAACGTCAACTTGAAGAAGTTTTGACTCTTATTCGACTCGTGGTATACAACAATATGTATTTGATGGCTAGGATTTGTTGAATACATATGCCTCACGTCAACAGTGTGGAATAAAACTACATTCGATGCCCTGTGCTGAGATTAATTAACCCTTCCATGACTGGAGCTTCCTGAAATTTGCGAAAACCCTGTGCCAATGCATTCTCTTATATATGCGAGTCTCCCTTGGGAGCCTCGCATATATAAAAGAATACATTGGCCTTAAACTTGTAAGCCAGTGTATTCTTTTATATATGCGAGGCTCCACATACGAGATTTGCATATATAAGAGAATGCACTGGCACAGGATCTTTAATGCTGCACCAGTGCTGCTCTCGTCATGAAAGGGTTAAACAGTTAAGGATCTGACCTGAAGCACGACTCTGAGTAGCTCTATGATCGTCTTGTCATCAAGCCTCTCTGACATTAACTCTTGTAAATCTGTCCATTCATTATCATAGATCATGTTGAATTTCTCACTGATTTTCTCTGGACGGTTTTCATCACTCAGATCAGTCACATTTGGGTTATCTTTCCTTACGTTCTGACTTGCTGTTCTGCTAAATCTGTAAAAAATCATTGTTTAGTTTTCAAGGCATATACTGTTATTGCTGTGAAAGATCCATATACCAAACATGAATGCAATCAGTTCACCTGTTTTAGAATCGGAATGACAAACGGCACAAAACCATTTTTCAGGAATAACAAAGTCGGAACGAAATGAAATCGAAACCTAAATTTAAAGCCCGCGAAATTCAAAAATATTTGAAAGTGCGTGTGGTTTTCGAACTTAGGTGCCAGAAAACTTAAATCAGTTTATGTTTGCGTCATACTATGCGCATTTTTGAAGATCTAATCCTGATGTTTTGTGCATTTTCCTGAAAATTTCTGTATTTTTCTGTGTCTGCTGTTATCATCTCATGAAAATGACGACTACCCAAGAAGATATTCTTCATTTGTCTGAATGGTAATTAGTACAAATATTTTACATATAATTTATTTCTATTTATGGCACAACCACGTGGTATTGTTTTTTTCTTCTTGTTTTATGTTCATTATGTACCGGTAGGCCTATGTACATGTACTACTTGACTTTGTAATGCTACTGGTTGCAATGATTGGTCATAAGGGGACCAAAACTCTCTAGCTCTCTCTCTCATAGGAGCTTGTGTCGCGCTCCATTGTATAGGCCTAAAATATCCATCATATAATAGTAATCAACCCACTGATTACTGGTCGAATATCACGAAGTAGAAGAAAAAGAAGATATATAGACTCACGGGGAGGCCTGGTATATATGCCTATGCATGAAGCGATTCCTTTGTGCGTTTTGGTGCAGATTCGTTGCCAGAATATCTGAATTATTTCCACATAAAATGCTGTTTTTTACTAGTTCTGACGAACAAATATATGTCTTAGTTGATGAGGGAAGACATTTTTCTTGAGTTAGGTAACGATATTGGCCATGCATATATAGAATGAGTGTTTAATTTCGCAAAATTCAAAATTGTCAATGTAGGGTACAAAAACTCGCCATTAATATGCCAAATACAGTAACAAAATGTAATAAGATTCTTTAATGTAAGAGCACAAAATTATCCTGCGCATTCTTTACGGTATACGTTTTATTTGTGCGTTTGCAAGTTGTAATGCAAACTGGTTTACCGAATAACTAGTTTATAAATTTGAGTTAGTGATAAACTCGCTAACATAAATTTTATTTAATAAGCAACTATAAGTATTGTCAATTGTACCGGTACCAGGATCTATAAATAGTATACGTCACTCGTGACTCGTGTGTCGTAACGAATCAGCACCAAAACTCTCAAAGAATGGCTTTATGCATATGATTATATAGCCTGTGCTCATGAATTGGAAATTCAATTTTTAAATTCAAGACAGCTAGCCACCATCGGCATTGTTTTTCTCAAACTCAAAAATACCAAAACAATATTAAAAACATTACTTAATATAACTTTCGCTGATGGGGTCATTGTCACAAGGCTCCGCGATCCGATCACATTCGTAGCCAGGTTTTTTAATCAATCACAAATGTAGCCAGCTTTTCTATGGCGATCACATTTGTCATGACCCATGAACAATTTCACGATGATCGGTGCATCGACATAGGCCTAGGCTCTAGGCAGTGTTATTGATTTAATTATATATGCAGTGTTGTCGCTGAAATCCGACGGCGGCCATGTTTCTTTGAGAATTCACACCAAAATGACTCGTTCCCATCTATATGTCAACCTCCGTGACAAATTTAATTATGATCGGACCAACACTGCGACCTCTTGCCCGTGCTAAATGATGCAATTTTGAAATCCAAGATGGCTGTTGGCGGCCATGTTTTTCATGCAAATAAGCCCAAAATGACTCGGTGTCGTCTATATATCAATGTCATGATCGATGAAAAATTTTGTGATGATAGGTGCATCGACACAGGCTCTAGGCTGTGTTATTGATTCAGATTTATCTAGTATTATCACTGAAATCGAAGATGGCCGATGGCGGCCATGTTTCTTGGAGAATTCACACCAAAATGACTCGTTCCCATCTACATGTCAATGTAAACCTCCATGACAAATTTAATGATGACCAGATAAACACTGCTTCTTCTAGCCCATGCTAAAGGATGCAATTTTGAAATCCAAGATGGCTGCAGCGGCCATGTTTTTATGCAAATGAGCCCAAAATGATTCGTTCCCAATGTCATCATCCATCAAAAAGTTCATGATGATCAGTGCACCGGTACGGTCATGTAATAGACATGTAATCAGCAGCTATGTTCGAAATTATAAATGGTACTTTTATGCCATCCGTCTCCGGATCATAGTTTTAAAGTTTCCGCATATTTCGGTACTAGTTCCGCTACTTCGATTCTAAAACAGGTGATGGAGGTGTCCCAAATTTGTGTTCGTTGGTGAATTTACAATACATTACCGAAATAAAGTGAGGTTTTCGAAGAACTGGAAAAATATACCTATGGAATGTTGTAGATTGGCATCTAAGGTGTAAGAGGTACCAACAGTTTTTAGTGAAAATATATTTTTTGTAGGAATACAGTTGAGTTCAAAATGGGTGGCAACAATTTTTTGTTTCGTTCCTTCCGTGACCTATGGTCCCGGGTGGTGGTTCCGCCAATAAAAGAGGAGTTTTGACCAAATTCCAAGCTCCTGTGGTCTGATCCATAATCTCACCTTCTCACCTAATTATCTATATCAACGAAACGGATAAAAAATTGCAAAGTAAGATGAATTGGCTATGTTATAGAAGGAATTCTCAGCAAAGCAGAGATTAGAAAAATAAAATAGCTATTGATTAAATAGTATGAGCACAACCTCTTTGCATAGCCATACAGGCGCCCAAATATTTAGGGGGGGGGCTGAGACTTTTTGCCTGAATTTTTTTACATGATATATTCATAGTTTTAACTCAATTTTTGTAGAATATACGTTCTTGTATACACAGAAATATAACAAAATAGATTCAAATTAACCTTAAATATGTATGATTCGGGCAGAATGTGAAAAATACTGTAATTTGCCACAAATTCCCCCTGAAATACTATTCAATTTGCCCCAAAATTGCCTGAATTCGACTGAAAATATCTCAAATTTGCTCAAAAATTGTCTGAATTTTTTGCTTTCAACATGCTATGCGTCTTTGACAGTCTGAATTCTTACATTTCATCGCAAGCCATGTTTTACAGAGACATAAAGCACTCCATGAATATTAGTCTCTATTTAGTTTATTTCCATCTCATTTGTCTAACTAAATATTGAAAATCTGAACATCCAATCGTAAATTACCAGTAGAAAACTAGAGATGGGCTTGTCCCAGATGGAACTAAGTAATACCCCCCCCCCCCCCCCCTCCCGTATTCAAAATCTTATTCGAATGAAGTAGCCATTACCATATATTTGGCATTGAAATTATGTCAACAGGTAACCCTAACCATTAACCCCCTAACCCTAACCCCTAACTCTAATCCTAAATTTATTGACTGAATAAAAGCTCGGACAAAATTATGCATGTTGCGAAAAAATTCTAAGTCGAAAAAGGGAGATAACTCCACCAAAAAAAGTCGGACAGCCGTCATAAATGCAGGTGCACAGGTTCCCATGGTACTAAATAACTGTGCCAAGTTTTTAAAAAATTGACCCAAAAATGTAGGAATAAAAGCTCGGAAAAAATTATGCATGTTGCAAAAATATTTCTAAGTCGAAAAAATGGGGATAACTCCACCAAAAAATGTTTTATGTAAAAACAGCCCTTCAGCAAATACCACTTTATGATCGAATGTCAAACATTACGAGATTTAAGGGAAAACTCCCATATATTACTGGGAGAAAACTAACAGAAATGAATTTCTATGTTAATGTGGAGTAATCACCCCAACCAATACTCTAATGCTCCCTGATACATACTAAACATATATATCTTAACCGATGGGGGGAGACAGAATATAATCAAACTATAGTGACCCCAACCAAATTGCCAAGGTCATACTCGGAGAGGCCGCGACCTATGAGTTATGCAATACTAGCCACAAAGGAAAGAAGTTCTTATGTAATAATTCCCAGTTCACCCATGGGTCAGTACAGACAAAGAGATGCACTAATGACGGCTACCAGTCATTAGCGATATATAAACCAGACATTAATCTACTCTTCAATTAGTTTCGGCACATCAGACTAATTGGCAGGCATCAACATCAGGTCGCTAATTAATAAGCGACGCTTTCGGTCGTTCTATGACATCTATGATTGATTCACAATTATGTATCATTTATCATCACAAGCTGTTGACTATACATTGATATTAGATGTGAATAAATAATATACAAGAACTGACTTCATTCTTCCACATAGATGAAATGATGCCGTTAGCAGTTCTGCGTCTCACTACTACACAACTTGAAGTCTCGGCCACTAAACGATCAAAACCAAAGAAAAATACAGAAGATTGCTGCCAAAACAAAGAAAATACAGAAGATAGCAGCCAACCCAAAAAGAAAAAACCTTATAAAATTGCCACAGAAGATTGCTGCCAAAACAAAGACAAATACAGAAGATAGCAGCCAAACCAAAGAGAAAAAACTTTATAAAATTGCTACAGAAAATTGCTGCCAAAACAAAGAAAATACAGAAGATAGCAGCAAAAATAAAGACAACTTTATAAATTGCTTACGAAGATCACAGCCAGAAGAAGATAACATAGACGAAAAAGAGAAGAAAAGACGAAAGAATCAAAGACAAGAACAAATAGACAATTTGAACTCGACAGTTGTGATAGTTTATTCATAGGATTTGGTGAGTCAAACTTTTTCATTTTTGCCAGATGTGCGTTTTCACACCTTGTTAGAGGCTTGATTATTAACACCCAATTCCACCCTAAATTTTTTTCGTGTGGTATGGCCCTTGCCCCCAAACAATTTTAAAATCAAACACATTTAATTAACTTTCATGGAACCACCGCCACCCGAATCAGTAGAATATTCTAATCAAGATAGTTTATTTAATCGAACTTTCAATATGGAACGAGAATGCCACCTACACGCGGCCAGTAATTCAAACATGCAAGACATAAATATACCAAATCCATCCTTTCAAATTCCGAGCGCACAAGACACACAGAATACCCTCATATCTCAATTAACGCAAGAAATAGGTAAATTTAATATGACAATGCGTGAAACTTCTGCCGCCACCCATTCACAGGCCACAGTATCTGCCATTATAGGCATGAACGCAATGGTTACATCATTTGATGGCAAACCATCAGAATTTTCAAATTGGATGCACGAAATTGAGAAATATTCCTCGACACTTGGGGCAGAGGACGAAACAATAATTAAAATAGCGGCCCAGACAAGTCGTTCATCTGTTTCCGAATTCGTGCAACGATACATCAATGACAATACGGTTAACGGCACACTAACGGTTACATGGCCTGATTTGAAAGCGCAGTTGCGATCCCATTTCAGCGCGATAAGTGACGCACCACAGGCTCTGGCCATGTTGCGAACATTAAAACAAACACACCAGGAAACACTACCTATGTTTGCAGAGAGAATTCGATCACTCGCAAACACTGCCTTTATTAATGAAATAAATACACAGGCGGTACAAACACAATTGGTAACATTTTTTGCGGATGGAATACGCGATGACCATATCAAATATACCTTAATTAAAGATGACCCAACGTCGCTCGACCGTGCCACAGAGATCGCAATGAAACAAATGAACATTAAACAGAGGTTCAAACTTCACTATGGTGATAGAACATCGACGTCAAATGAACAACACCAAATACACGACTCCTTCCCACAACCCATGGAGGTTGACCATTTTAGGCGACGTCCCATACTATGGAGACCGCGCAATAATATATCTAATAGCTATGCAACTAACAAACCAATGCACCGCGCAAATCATCAGCAAAACCCCCCATTCAGAATGCCATCCAATTTTCAGAATACTAACTTTAATAAACAAAGCAATTACATCCGCCAGGATCGAGTAAACAATATAGACTACAACTCAAACCGGCCAAGAAATAAAATGAAACGCCAGTTTTGCACACTATGTAAGATGAACAACCACGATATACGAAATTGCCGAAGACGCATAGCCAATAACAAACATTATTTAAACATGTAAGAATGTCTTTGAAGAAGCCGCAAGGACATTCTAAAAATCATAATCATCATCATCATAATACATCACATCAGAGCGCGAGATATCAAACTAAAACCGTATTCAAAACACCGTCAAAACATATGACCATAAATAAATGTCCACCTAATTACCAGAAGCTAAGTAGTTATGCAACTAAACCAGCGACTGGTACCCTAAACACCAGAGCAGCACGTGTTACTATAAAAGAACAGAGACATCGTTCAGACCAGGCCAATAAATTGAAACCTAAAACATCTTATCATGCTGATACGAACACGAACAAACACGTGCATTCTCCAATTATAAATAGAAATTCCGCTGGTCACGTTAGAACAGATATGAATAAACGATTACATAAGATCGTTCCCAAACAAAAGGACATTCATAGTGAAGTAAACACTAAAACTCGAAACCAACGACAAGCTAATCGAATTGCAACGGTTTACCAAAATAATAATAATAACGAGCCGAGTAAAAACTGTCAAAGTATAAATAACCAGTCTGAACAGATGCAATTGCATACATTACCTAAACTCAAATACCATGCAGAGATTGCACAAGGACTGCAACAGCAAACGCCTTGTTCAACAATTATTAAAATTGGTAACCAACGCATTAGGGCATTACTTGACTCTGGGGCAAGTACAAGTTGCTTAAAATATGACGTATATCGATCTCTTCCAAATAAGCCCCCGTTAATAAAAGAAAAAATAATTCTGACCTCAGCAACAGGCCAAAATATGCAAGTATACGGCAGTATACATTTGCCCTTCAAAATTGGATCAATGTCATTAGTACATAAGTTCTTTATATTACCCAACCTAGCAAGATCAGCGATATTTGGTCGCGATTTTTTAACAGACAAACATGTAAGACTCTATTTCGATTTGAATGCATTTAGAGTAGGCAACAAAACATTTCCCATGTTACAGGATTTACATATAGCATCATTGCTACGTTCGCGGCAAGATATCAAATTACCACCCCATTCATGTGCATTGGTGAACACAAAAATAATTGGTACACCAGACATGTATGAGACACCATATCTTGGAGTAAGTCACGCCGATATCGGCATATACCGGTCATGATCATGAATAATTCAGACTCGTATATGACTATATTTAAAGGTAATATAGTTGCGAAAACACATGGCCTAAGTTCAGACCAGATCTGTCAAACAAAGGCTAAGGTACCCACAACAAATAAAATGAATGATTCTCAAGAAGTATTTAGTATAGAAAATCAAACAAAAATATCTAAGGCTGGCCAGAAACCTTTCAAATTGGACGATATATGTGCCCCCGACCACCACAAAATTAAACTACAGTACAAGGCCCGTGGTTTTTTCAAAACCACGCGTGGCCAAAATTTTAACACGGAATAAACACGGAAAAATCGCGCGTGGTCTTAGCGTGGTCAACTTCAGAAAAATGGCCAGCGTGTTCAAAAACGGTTTGAACACGGCGTGTACATGCCGTGGTCACCCGAGTTCACGCCGTGGTCATCCGTGTTGAAGTCGTGTTCTTAGCGTGATCAATTACGGCAAAATGGCCAGCGTGTTCAAAAACGGTCTGAACACGGCGTGTACATGCCGTGGTCATCTGAGTGCACGCCGTGGTCATCCGTGTTGAAGTCGTGTTCATGCCGTGTTAATAGCGTGGTCAGCCGTGTTTACGGCGTGGTCTGCACCCCAAGCAGAGCGGCACCTACTCTTTTCAGGGACAGTGCGGGAGGTGTGAATAATCCGCGACATCAAAGAGTTGCCGCAGTATTACTTGCGGTAGGATTTTTTCGGGTATATTTGGCCCGGATTGATTTCGTCAGTGAATAAAGAATTGTCAGATAAAATCTTTTATAATAAAAAACAATTTCATATATTGAATTATATATATATATATATATATGTGTGCATATTTGTTTATCTGTGTCTATGGCCTTTATATCCGTGTCATGTTTTGTTGTCGCATTTTATTTTAGTTGGCATTAATATTTTCTTGTGTTTGTTCATATTACATGTACGCAAATGGTTTCGGTAGTTTGTGCGGCGATATCGTGTTCTAACAAATGGCAGAAAAATTGGATATAACATTACAAAAATTCATAAGTTAAAGACATATTATGCACTCTGAGTGTACTCCGTGGTCATCCGTGTTGAAGTCGTGTTCATGCCGTGGTCATCCATGTTAATAGCGTGGTCAGCAGTGTTTACCCCGTGGTCTGCATCCCATTGCAGAGAGGCACCTACTGTTTTCAGGGACAGAGCGGGAGGTGTGAATAATCCGCGACATCAAAGAGTTGCCGCAGGATTACTTGCGGTAGGCTTTTTTAGGGTATATTTGGCCCGGATTGATTTCGTCAATGAATAAAGAATTGTCAGATAAAATCTTTTATAATAAAAAACAATTTCATATATTGAAGTATATATGCATATTTGTTTATCTGTGTCTATGGCCTTTATATCCGTGTCATGTTTTGTTGTCGCATTTTATTTTAGTTGGCATTAATATTTTCTTGTGTATGTTCATATTACATGTACGCAAATGGTTTCGGTAGTTTGTGCGGCGATATCGTGTTCTAACAAATGGCTGAAAAATTGGATATAACATTACAAAAATTCATAAGTTAAAGACATATAATGCACTTGTTCGGGCGCGTGAAATTGTTTAGTTAGTATGCAGGCGCTATGCCAACTCGGGGAATGTAGAATTCTACTAACATTGCCAAAAATCTCAAACAAATCGTCGTACCACATCATAGAAAACATCGTCTGAACTACGCTCAATTGTAAAAATTTACTTCCCGATTCGGGAGGCAACTATCGGCGGTAAATTAACACAAACGATTTCGCCATCGGGGGGTCACTGTATTTAATGAATATATATGAATTACGGTGTGTTTTGTCAATTTGGATATAATATTTGTAAAAATAACTACTTTCAGCAAGATTATTCTCCATTTCTATTTGATCAGCCTACCGGATTAAGTATTAAGTTAGCACCCTTCTTGAAATAATGCACGTGTATCGGTACCATTCCGACTCCCATATAAAAGTTATTTGTATGAATAATCGCGGTGCGGTGGTATCTTTACTTTTTCTGGGTTAATTTTCACAATCGACGGGTTGAATTTCAATGAAATTTCATTTAAATAAAATGGTCCTGCTCATTTGCCAATTTGAGCAGCAATT
Source organism: Siphonodentalium dalli (assembly GCA_032622095.1). Taxonomy (NCBI): domain Eukaryota; kingdom Metazoa; phylum Mollusca; class Scaphopoda; order Gadilida; family Siphonodentaliidae; genus Siphonodentalium; species Siphonodentalium dalli. The sequence continues at coordinate 219,820,707 of CP136065.1, read as the reverse complement.
TCAAGAAAATAATTGGGACTATGGAGGACAGGAGGTGATAATTAATTACGTAACGCACACACCACGAGCTCCTCCTCCAATATAAATATATATTTCATTGTACGCGCGGGTGGTTTCGATGCCACACACCCAATGCACAGGCGGGGAACATTCCCCTTCTTGGTACGACCGAATCTGACATCGAATGAGTTAATTTAATTCAAATGTCCATATCTCATATAAAAAAAATCGGCGGTTTCTTGAGCACTGACTTCACCCATCGCCGCTTTTTAAAAGGCATAGCAGGAAATGGCACCCTTTTGATAATCTCTAAACAATGGCTTGATTAGCCCATTGTCTCATTTTTGTCCGTCCGTTATTAATTTCCGGGTGCCTGCGGAATATATAATTACAGTGATAACTGAACAGGGCTACATGCATTGCATGATTTGTACACAACATAGACTCCACGTCCTACGCCCATACATGCATGATGCATTGCACATCGGAGAGACAATTTCACACGGAGTTTGCGGATATGGGACATCGGTTACAGAGCACAGTTTCTAATCGCGGGATACGGACGATTGCACGACAGTGATAACAAGTGGAGAATTTGTTTTGTACAGGGGCAGTATGGCCAGGATTGGTCGTCTTCCTACTGATCTTGTTTTAATTACCGTTATAGTTGTATTGATATATATAACTTTCAAAACAATTTATTTTAATTTTAGTTTCTTTATTGAATTTACAAGGACTATTTCATTTGCATTGGTGAAAAATCATTTTCAAAATTTTTAATTTAAATTAAAAAAACTAAATTGGTGATTCATAATAAGCTGACCAACTAATCACTGGCCACTGTGTTTTAAAAGTTGAAACTTGAATTGACCCATACGTTAATTAATTTCAATAAAGTATATAAAAATAAATATTATCGTAAAACTTATGGGAGGGCACTTGACATGAGGTTGAATATACACACACGCAGGTTATGGTCATCAATAGCAGTAAATACCCTAACCCCACCACATCATGTTGGTTAACACAACTGACAATAAATAAGTTTCCGTGGACATAATTGCCATGCTTGTAACGACCGATTATCAGTTTGAATATTATATTCGTTTAATATACATGTATATAAAACATAATCACATTATTAAATATTCATATGTTCGTGTAAATATATTGGAGTAAAATAAGTTGAAAGGTTCTGATCCGACACAACGTTCGAATGTTCGTTTAAAACAAAACGGACATTGATACCAGACAAATTCTAAATTGAAACTAAATTGAACATTTATCAAGATATTTATCAAGATATTTTTGATCTAACAACAGGAAGATGTAAATCTATAAGATTCAATAAATATATATAGTCATATGTTATTGTCAAATTATTCGAGTTATTTAGTATTAAGTTAGCACCCTTCTTGAAATAATGCACGTGTATCGGTACCATTCCTACTCCCATATATAAGTTATTTTTATGAGTAATCGCGGTATATTGGTATCTTTACTTTCTCTGGGCCAATTTTTACAATCGACGGGTTGAATTTCGATGAAATTTCCGTTAAATAAAATGATGCTGCTCATTTGCCAATTTGAGCAGCAATTTCGAGAATATATTTTGGACTAGGGAGGTGATAATTAATTACGTAACGCACACCGCGAGCTCCGCCACCGCGGCGTGTCAAGCTCCGGCCGCCAGCGATGGCTCCGTGTTCAGCCATGTTCCTCCGTGTTCATGCATGTCGCGGTCACCTGTATTATGGCCGTGGTCACCCGTGTTATGTCCGTGGTCACCCGTGGTCATAGCGTGGATGGTTCCGTGTTCAAACGTGATCAAGGTTTGTTTAAAACTAAACGGACATTGATACCAGAAACATTCTAAATTGAAACTAAATTGAACATTTATCAAAGGTCCCATAAAGTTATTTTCGATCAGGAAGATGTAAATCTATAAAATTCAATAAATATTTATAGTCATATGTTCCTGTCAAAATATTCGAGTTATTTAGTATTGAGTTAGCACTCTGCTTGAAATAATACAAGTGTATCGGTACAATTCCGCCTCCCATATATAAGTTATTTTTATGAGTAATCGCGGTATATTTCAGATTGGTATCTTTACTTTTTCTGGGCCAATTTTCACAATCGACGGGTTGAATTTTGATGACATTTCCGATAAATAAAATGGTGCCGCTCATTTGCCACTTTGAGCAGCAATTTCGAGAATATATTTTGAACTAGGGAGGTGATAATTAATTACGTAACGGACACCGCGAGCTCCGCCACAGCAGCGTGTCAAGCTCCGGCCGCCAGCGATGTTTCCGTGTCCAGCCATGTTCCACCGAGTTCATGTCGCGGTCACCTGTGTTATGGCCGTGTTCACCCGTGGTCATAGCGTGGATGTTCCGTGTTCAAACGTGATCATTTGGCCGTGGTCACCCGTTGATCGTACCGTGGTCATAGCGTGGATGTTCCGTGTTCAAACGTGATCAGAGCGTGTTAAAAATCTGAACACGATTGAACACGTTTAACCAGACCGTGTTCTTGGCGAGTTCAGATTTTGAACACGGAAAAACCACAGAAGAATCGCGCGTGGTCTTCCGTGGACATGTAAAAAACCACGGGCCTTATACTGTACTTGAACTGATCTCCCAATATCAAGATGTGTTTACAAACGATCCAAATAAGGTAGGATTTTGCGATAAAATAGTCATGCGTGTTGATACCAAACCAGATGCAGAACCTATCTTTTGTCGTGCGTATCCTACTCCATTACATAGACGCGAACACATGGAAAAAGCACTTCAAAAATTATTAGACGCTGGTATTATAAAGAAAACTACAAACGCGAGTTGGTCATTTCCTGCCTTATTGATCCGTAAGGGAATCGTAGATCCTAATGGAAATCAAAATTATAGACTATGTATAGACCTGAGAAAGCTAAATAAAATCACCGTCCCATTACGATGGTACCTCCCCTCTTTTACCGAAGTTTCCAGCCGCCTCCAAAAATCCAAAGTTTTTTCCACAATCGACATTAGCCAAGCTTATCATGTTATCGGTGTTCTCAAAGAACATCAAGAAAAGTTAACTATGAACACAGATTTTGGATTGTTTTCTTTCACAAGGGCCCCATTTGGCTATTGCAACTCGAGCGCGACGTTTTTGACATTAATCCATAAAGCATTGGAAGGGTTAAGTTTTGTCGACAGCTTCGTCGACGATTTAATTTGTCACAGCGAAACGGAGGCCCTCCATAAACAGCACCTCAAAATAGTATTCGAACGACTCAGAGAGTATAGATTAGTAGCACGATTAACAAAGTCCCAATTTTATATGAAAGAAGTAAAATTTTTAGGGCATATCGTATCACAAAATGGAACGCGCCCAGATCCCGCCAAAGTTAAAGCCATACAAGATGTGCCAGCCCCAACATCAGTGAAAGAAGTCTGTAGAGTATCAGGAATTTTTAATTTTTATCGGAACTATTGTAAAGATTTCTCCGACACCGCTGCATCATTAATTAAATTAACCGCTCGTTACGCAAAATTTGCATGGTCCGAAGAATGTCAAAATGCTTTCGATACACTAAAACAAAATTTGCTTAAAGTACCTACTCTGGCCTACCCTGATAGGAACAGGAAAATGATCTTATATTGTGATGCATCAATGCATTCAGTGGGGGGATCATTAGTCCAGCCATACCCAGAAAACAAATTAGAAACGGATATCAAAACCCCGGAATTTCCAATTTGCTTTGTTAGCAAAAAGTTGAATCACTCTCAACGAAATTACAGTACTACAGAGCGCGAAGCACTCGCCATATATGTATGTCTAAAGAAACTCAATTTCTATCTAGAAGGATCGGACGTAGAAATACGAACAGATCATTCACCCCTAGTTTCTATGTTTCAAAATACTCAGATGGCTAATAAACGTATTCAAAAATGGTTTATTGAAATTTCCGCATACAATCCAAAACTTACTTATATACAAGGGTCTGAAAATATCGCCGCTGACTTTTGTTCCCGGGTGGACCCGACAAACCAACAGAGTATGTCAGAGTGTTCAATGGAGAGCGAAGAGAAAACGCCATATGACATAGCGATCAATGACGGATCACTAAACATATTAGATTCACAGAAAATAAAAAATTACGTCAAGACAATAGGTAAACAAAAAGCGCATACGTTGCCCGATACTATATTAATTTCCGAAAATGAACAACTAAATGTACCTACCAATATCGAAGAAATGCAAAAAGACGACCATATTATATCAGACATAATTCGAAAATTAAAATCCGATAAACCACCCGAAAAGATAACAAAGCAATATATATTGAAAGACGGAATTCTATACTATATGTCTGTATTTAATGAGCAAGCATCAGAACGCATTTATGTCCCGGAAAAGCTGACTAAGCAGATAATTTCTGAATATCATATTGTCGGTCATTATGGATCCCAACGAATGTACCATACCATACGTTTGCGATATTATTGGCCACGAATGTTCCCAATGATAGTCAGTTTCGCCAACAATTGCCACATTTGTAAACAAAGAAATCAAAACACTGCCCGTATTCCAAATCAAATGACGGATATACCGAGCCGACCAGGGGAAATGATCGCGATAGATTTAATGGGAAAATTTAACCCACCCACAGCCAGCGGCAATTCCTACATTCTAACGGTCATAGATTTATTCAGTTTACACAAAATGGCATATGCGCTTCCCACAAAACATGCCGAAGTGGTCGCTGAAAGACTTATGACTCAGTATTTCACCATATTTGGTTATCCAGCCTGTCTGGTCTCAGATAATGGCAGTGACGTATGCAGTGAGGTATTCAAAATAATATCTAACTACTATGTTATTCAGCATCGCAAGACCTCGTTCTATGCACCGTTCAGCAACGGGTCAAGTGAACGATCTCATCGCGACTACAATGGAATATTAGCCAAATTAACTGAGGGAAATCCAACATCATGGGACTTATTTCTCAATTTCGCATCAGAAGCCATGAATTTTCATGTCTCAGCAACGACTCAATTTTCTCCATATTTTTTAACTTTCTGCAGACACCCCCAAATAAATATTGACAAGATACTGACACCGCGACAGAAATACACGGGTGAATGCCTCATTCAACAGTTACTAGAGAAGCAGCACTTCGCATTTCAATTAGTTAAACAAAATATGAAACAAGTCAAGACGAAACGAAACGAAAACAGTAAAGGTAAAATACCGGAATTTCCCATAGGTTCCCAGGTCTATGTTAAGAATCACAGACAAACCCATAAACTAGGTATGAAATATGATCCATTTTGGGTGATACTTAAACAAACAGGACCAGTTTCGTATGTAATTCGTAATCAAATTACAGGCAGTTTATCTAAAAGTCATGCCAAACATTTAAAATTAGCGACGACTAAATGGCATACACCACAATTACAGGAGAACCAGAAAGTTCGGAAAAGCAGATTTGTATTCCCACATAAGTCATCAACACAAAGCTCCGATGCTGACATATCGAGTAATAGCAACAATTCGGACACCGAAAATGGGAACCACGATACAGCCCCTTTAACACAGTTAATACGACAAAACCGCGTCATCCGGGACGGATCGGATTCAAATGAACCAGTGCCCCTACCAGAGATGGCACATAAGTTGATAGCATCAAAGCGCGAACATGAAAAACAATCATTTTCATCAACCGAACCATATAACCCTTATGATATGCTAACGCAAAACGATGAAGCAAAAATGTACAATGCAAGTTCATCAACCGAGCCATACAATCCGTATGACATGTCAACCCAACAATTAGTACAACAAAACAAGCGTAAAAGCAAGTCCAGTTGCGATACATATAACATGTCAACCGAAAATTATGATCCTTTCGATATAACCACTCAAACCGACAAAAATAGCACAGACGAACAGAGCATGTCGATATAGGAAAATAAAATATGTAAACAACTACCATAATTAGATAACATACATAATCATAAAAGCAACTAACCTCATACACTCAACTCTATATCCAAAAGCACGAAACGAAAACAGCTCACACATGTATAAACTTTAACTGAATAAAACTCAACAACTTAACTCCAGGAACAAACTGACAAAGTAAAAATTACCAATTTCTAACAAAGACGACCAGATCTATACCGCGCGAAATGCAACGAATATTATTGGACAATCTCCACCTATCATAAATAAATAGCACCCTGTCGTAAAAAGACACAATACAAAGAGAGAATTGTCATCGCGCAAAACCAGGACTGCCAGACCATGTGCAGTGCACGTAACACGATATTGCAATCACACACGCACCAAGTGGGTGACATATTTCTTTTCACCAACCCGCCCAGATGCACAAAATCGAGGCTTAATTAATCAAAGAAACCGATCTGAACTATACAAAGTGGGTTGGCCAATAATACAGAAATTTAACGCCATGTACCCGTATATATCACGCACATGGCCCCCTCACAGCAAGGCAATATTTCATCTCCAGCAAGTTATCACCTGGCGGCCAACACGCTTTATTATCGCATCAATCAACAATTCGGGAGACGCGAATAACTTTGACCTCTTCAAATTTCAGGCGAATCGCATGCATTAATTTAAATGCTAAATCAAAGCAAGAAACATGAAGCATTTCCACTCATACAAGTTTAGATGCCAAGTTCATAATTTGTCAGACAGTTTTGCCTCATTAGCACTCAGATAATAGCATGTGTCACGGCGGACACAGAGACTAATTAAATTATTCACGCCTCATCTTCGGAATAATTATCACAGACACCGAATAAGCAATTACGTCATAATGAATCGTGTTAATCACCCCAACGGTAAACCCATAATTTGATATCATACACTTAATCACGCGTAGTTACCACCCTGTGTTCAATCCAATGCAATAGCGACGATTCATGCGCAAAATCATCGCTAATCTGGCCGGGTAAAAAGTGGATCATTAAATGGATCCCGTACAGAAGTGCAGTCAAAGTCTGATCAACTTTGATTCCACATAGATCAAATGAACAAGTATAGAGGCCAGGAAACGCATCTCAACACATACGCGTAACTACTCTTCATATAAACATATCATGATTCATTATACTCCCAAAGATAGCTTTACCGGTTCAAGTTATCCAAATAATCACAATTATATACCGCTTGTAAAATATCTTAATCTCAAGTGTCAAAATCGCCCCACGCTACATCGACAAATACAATTGTCATATGTCGGGGTATGACAATAACATAGGCTGAAATGATGGCCTACATTAAGGGACAAGCGCATATATCTCAGTATATAACTTTAATGGTGATGTAGCAATGCCAAGCATCAATGATGACCGAATCAATCGATATTTTAACCGTACGCGCGCGATGTAAAACTTCAAACCCAAGTACCCAGTTAATATCGTACTCCAGTATAAATCATACGACATTATGTGAAAACAGATTTATTTCTATCTCAACCACAAATAAATATCACATGAATGCAAATGGCGCCCATGTTTGAAGCAATCGCACAAATCCCAATATTTTTATACACAAAGCACGACTACCAACAGAGCCTACACCCCTCCCTCAATTTTTAAACCAAATGAGTCCCACCCGAATCATTTTAATCATGTAACAGTTCTCCCGATTTTTTTTATTATCATACAATTTTAATCATTATTTTCCAACCCCATTTCCAAATCATTACAACCGAATGCCTCCAAAAATACAAGCTTTGCAAACGCACATCTTATCGCAATAATGAAACAGTTTGTCCACAAGCCAGGAGCCGGAAGTGGACATTAGCGCTCGCCAATCGAGCACATCCATGAACTCTTGAACGAAGTATCGTTCACCCACTGATTGTTCAACATAATTATTATTGCATTACATATATTCTAATGTCATTTATATTGATACCCTTTATATTATCACACTTATGTTACCTCATCATGCCAACCCTCTTCATAATGCATATGGCTTCAACATGTACATAGATATATATATTCAATTTATACAATATTTTTATGACGACAACACGCCGTAACTTGTATGCACAGGCAACCCTTGAATCAACTCTACTCATTGTCCAAGCATACCGAGTACCAAACCCCTAGATTTTAACACTAGTAGTCAAAATCTGAATATAAGGGGGACCCTATGTGGAGTAATCACCCCAACCAATACTCTAATGCTCCCTGATACATACTAAACATATATATCTTAACCGATGGGGGGAGACAGAATATAATCGAACTATAGTGACCCCAACCAAATTGCCAAGGTCATACTCGGAGAGGCCGCGACCTATGAGTTATGCAATACTAGCCACAAAGGAAAGAAGTTCTTATGTAATAATTCCCAGTTCACCCATGGGTCAGTACAGACAAAGAGATGCACTAATGACGGCTACCAGTCATTAGCGATATATAAACCAGACATTAATCTACTCTTCAATTAGTTTCGGCACATCAGACTAATTGGCAGGCATCAACATCAGGTCGCTAATTAATAAGCGACGCTTTCGGTCGTTCTATGACATCTATGATTGATTCACAATTATGTATCATTTATCATCACAAGCTGTTGACTATACATTGATATTAGATGTGAATAAATAATATACAAGAACTGACTTCATTCTTCCACATTAACTGTCAATTGAAAATTTGAGCCTTCTAAAAAGAGTAAGCTTATTTATAAAACTAGAACTATATTTAACAAGAGCATCGCAAGGGCATGGCAAAATTCGCCTGTGGTAATTTCAACAAAGGGCCATAACTCTGGTGAACTCAAATACCAACTTTCATTTCATTCAGTTCAGACTTTAAGTTGTCATCTGGAAACGAAAATTGAGTGTGAATTCCAACAAAGAAAAGGGACATAACTCTGGTGAAAATTGGAGCGAAACCCGAATTCAAACTTGACCTGTATTTTGTGCTAGTAAACCCACGATACTTTCATTCCATTTGGTTCAGTCTTACTAAAGTTATCAACCGGAAACAAAAAACAGAGGGATGCCCAGACATAAGGGAGCCCATTTCTATAACCCCCCGCCAAACTTCATTAGCGGAGAATAAAAAGTTTTTAAAGTAACCAAATAACTTGTCAATTTGATAATAAAGATACATTCCAGAGGAGATAAGGCTTAAACAGAATAAGGTCCCCAGAGGGTGAATATATTGATGCTTACTTAATTCATCCTCTGGGGACCTCATTCTGAAAATGTCCGCACCATATTTTGAGACTTGGCCACATTACACTGGTTGTACAGTGTTCTATTTCTAACATTAATTCATCATACCAGATGCACTATGTTATACCCATAAATACATTACCTTATCTGCAGATCATTGCTTTTTGCCTGTTCTTCTTTTAACAGCGCAGTAAGTCGAAAGATCTCTACGTCCTTTGATGAATCACCACCATATTTTGAGTTTCTGCTTGAAAAGATTTTTGAAATAAAGCATCATATGGCAGATAGTAACCCACAATGTTAATTAGTTTTACACAGTGAAAAGAGGATTGGTCCCATCAATGTCCAGTTTCAGATTTTGTATGGAACAGGTATCAGTTGTACCTGCTATCTCCCTTTTGAGGTCATTTTGAGGTCACATTGGGACATACTTTAACCCTCTGGCGAGTATAACGACATATACAGTGACATATGACAGGTGGTCGTCGACGACAGGTTTGTTCCAATTTCGACTGAACTGACATCTATCATCAGTGTTAGATGTCTGAGCAAGTGAATTATTTTTATACACAAACTGGTTGAAAATGATTGTGGTTATAGGTTTAATCTTTTTATAGTAAAGTATACTTTAAATTTATATTAGTAAAAAACAAAACAAAAGAGATTTATAGGCCTACAGGTAAATGCATGTTAAATAATGCAGTAGAACAGCCGATCAGAGAACACACCGGGCACGTGAGTCGTGACAGAAGGAAGAACAAGACAGATTGCCGGGGCGCAAATCAACTCTCAACATGATAACTTGATAAAAAGGGAATAAATAAACGTACATCAGTCGTCACTGCGTGTCTTTATTTCATTCCTGTCTCAGATATTATATTATTTTGAATGTATTAATAGAATCTTTGAATAAAACTGCAAACAGCAGAAAATTCATAAACAGTGGGTGTCCTTGACCTGACCTATAATGATTCTGGACACGTGCATGATTGACCTCAATTTCGCGACTACGGAATATCTCTTAGATGTTTCTATTGTTACGACATAGTTCATTGCGTTGTGTCTGCAAACTTCTACTAGTATTTGATGATGTCACATGGAATGATTTTAATTTAATATGAAGCTCGGGAATGAGTATTATAAAAACTTGAATAGCATTCATTGTCAGCGTGTTGATGGTTCTTTCAATGAGGACGCGAACTCCTGTATTTATTAAACAAAGGTTCCTTTATGCTTCGGGTGCAGACATTAAATCCCCGTGTTGAGTAAGTTTGACACTTTGCCCTAAGCGTTTTCATGCTTCGCCACAATGAGGCAGCAACTGGATTATTGATAGGCCTATTGCTAAAAACAACAGTACAGCCAGGCAGAGTCTCAATTTTATGCTACTATGGAATATAGGATCTTTTTTGTATTTCATCATACATTAGTTAGGTCAAACACTTCGTCAATATTCACGTCAAAAATAATAAGAGTGATGCAGTTTTTATAATCCACGTTCTCAATACTACTTTTGGATTAAACTGAACCAATGATATATCCCTCCTGCTGGGAATTCTGCTTAGTCACATGTCCCAGTGGGGAATCCCCAAATCATAGTCTGTGATGAAGCAACTGATTGCAAATAATTTGAATCAAAGAAATGCATCATGCTGAAGAATCTGGGACTCACGTTGGAAAAGCACTGGTTAAAGACTTATTTTTCATGTCTGGTGGTCGTTCATAACGGGTAAATTTGGTCATTTTTGCCACAAATCACCGACCGCTGGTCGCGATTGACAGATGGTCGCTCACGGCAGGTCATTTATATAGTAAAACCAGTCTGTACAAAGCCAATCCCGTCGTTAAAGCGAGGTGGTCGCTCTTGGCAGTGGTCACCCAAAGCAGGTTTCACTGTATGTCGTTTATCGGTTGAGGAGTAGAACGACATATATGTCGTTTCAGGAAGTGTTATTTATGTAGACATAACTTCAATAAATCATCTGATTTATAAATGATTTGTATAGGAGTTATTTTGATTAATATAATGTCCCAAATGTATAAGTGCAATCGATTGTGATAACACACGTTAACAAAAAATGCACATAAATTAAAATGAATTATTGGACCCTTTTGACCCGAACTTGTTAATAATTATTGCTATGACGTAGAAGTTAAATTTACGTAGAAGTTAAAGATACTCTCCAAAGGGTTAAGGCCCACATGATATACGATCTCCCCAATTTGTTTTCCCAAGCTAACATTATACAGTTTTTTCATGACCTATGTGATATAATTGGGGCATAAATATATATTCCCCTAAGACACAAGACATCTGTAGCCCCGAAGCGACAACTCAGCGATAGAGCATTGATAGGACATGGCAAAATTTCAACAGAGGGCCATAACTCTGGTAAAGATCGGCGGGCGGAACCGGAATTTGAACTTGACCTGTATTTTGTGTTAGTAAACCACATACCATTTCATTTCATTCAGATCAGACTTATTAAAATTATCAACTAGAATCGAAAATTTAGTGTAAATGCCAACAAAAAAGGCCATAACTCTGGTAAAAATTGGCTAAATTTATATGTATATATCTTATTGCATGTTCCAACTTAACTATTGGCTTCGCTAATAAACAATCAAACTATCAGGTGAAACTATGACATGAAGACTCAGACCACTTCATCACTGGAGGTGATAATATGTACTACCAATATGAACCGGACCACATTCAGGACTCAAAATATGGTGCTGGTCATTTACAGAATGAAGTCCCCAGAGTGTGAGTTTAGTGATGCTCCCCTGCACAGCAGGCTAGCATCACCAAATTCATCCTCTGGGGACCTCAATCTGCATGGCCTCATCTGCTATGGGAGACCTAGTCACAGGTTTAATTTCCCAGATGGTGAAGATGGCGATGTGCACCCATTGGGCACCTCGATTATTCATTGTGTCGTCTGCTAATTTCGGGATATAGAGAAACTAAACTAAAAAAGAAACATTCTAAATAAAATAAAAAACTTTTTAATTTGATCATAAAGATACTTTCCAGAGGAGATGAGGCCAAAGCAGAATAAGGTCCCCAGAGGGTGAATGAAGTGATGCTAGCCCACTGTGCATGACAGCGTCACTAAATTCACCCTCTGGGGACCTCATTCTGCAAATGTCCAGCACCATATTTTGAGACTTGACTACATTATACTGGATGTACAGTGTTCTATTTCTAACATTAATTCATCATACCAGATACACTATGTTATACCCATAAATACAATACCTTATCTGCAAATCTTTGCTTTTTGCCTGTTCCTCTTTTAACAGCGCAGTAAGTTGAGAGATCGCTACGTCCTTTGATGAATCACCACCATATTTTGAGTTTCTGCTTGAAAAGATTTATGAAATTAAGATCAAATGGCAGATAGTAACCCAGAATATTAATTAGTTTTATACAGTGAAAACAGGATTGTTCCCATCAATGTCAAGTTTCATATTTTACATGGAACAGATATCAGTTTTACCTGCTATCTGCCTTTTGACGTCTCATTGGGACGAATTTCAAGGCCCACATGATATATGATTTCCCCAATTTTTTTTCCAAGCTAACAATATATGATATATGTGATATAATAGGGGCATAAATATATATTCCGCTAAGACATCTGTGGCCCCAAAGCAACCACTAAGTGATAGAACTTATCCTCCCTTTTTTAACCAAGAATCATATGGGCATAGAACAAAAAAGAGCGCTCCATGGAACAATAAAGATAATTCCATGGAACAATAAAGAGCGCTCCATGGAACAATAAAGAGCGCTACATGGAACAATAAAGAGCACTCCATGGAACAATAAAGAGCGCTCCTTATAAGTATTTTCCTGATACACTAACAATAAGGAGCGTCTGTCTCACTTCTAAGCTGATAAGTTTCTATGACTCCAGTAACTCTGTTCATGGTATATAATACAGGGTTTCCGATATATGGGTGATGGGTCCCTTTTAGGGTCCCTTTCCCCACACCCCAATTGCCCCTCCCGACATATTCACCTAACCCAATTCATATATTAATGCCTACATCACTTGTGTATCCTACCACAAAATAAACCAACACGGATTATTAACAAAGAAAATTTTATTTGTCGGCTAACACTAATCACTTTTAAACCATTTAATTTTGCAAAAAAACAATTTTCTTCAGAGCTACACACATTGATAACACAGTAAAACCTCTCCAAACCGGACCCTCTATAAACCGAATCCCTCTCCATACCGACCAAATGGTCTGGTCCTGAATTCACCCAAGTGCATTCTCACAAAAAATTACCTCTGTAAACTGGAAATTATATATTGCCTTATTCAAAGTAGAATGAGGTCCCCCAGATAGTGAATTTAGTGATGCTAGCCCGCTGTGTGGGGTAGCATCACTAAATTCACCCTCTGGGGACCTCATTCTGTAAATGTCCGGCACCATATTTTGAGACTTGACTACATTACACTGGAGTTCTATTTCTAACATTAATTCATCATACCGGATACACTATGTTATACTCATAAATACACTACCTTATCTGCAGATCTTTGCTTTTTGCCTCTTCCTCTTTTAACAGCGTAGTAAGTCGATTGATCTCTACATCACCACCATATTTTGAGTTTCTGCTTGAAAAGATTTTTTAAATTAAGCATCAATTGGCAGATAATAACACAGAATGTTAATTAGTTTTACACAGTGAAAACAGGATTGGTCATCAATGTCCAGTTTCAGATTTTACATGGAACAGGTATCAGTTGTACCTGCTATCTCCCATTTGACATCACATTGGGACATATTTCAAGGCCCATATATATGATAATCGAACCCCCAATGTGTTTTTTCAAGTTAACAGCCTTTTTTCATAAACTATGTGATATAATAGGGACATAAATATATATTCCGCTAAGACACCAGACATCTGTGGCCCCTTTTTAATTTAACCGAGAATCATTTGGGCAAGGAACAATAAAGAGCATTCCATGAAACAATAAAGAGTGCTAAATGGAACAATAAAGAGCGCTCCATGGAACAAGAAAGACCGCTCCTTGTAAGTGTTTTCCTGATACACTAACAATAAGGAGCGTCTGTCTCACTTCTAAGCTGATAAGTTTCTATGACTCCAGTAACTCTGTTCATGGTATGTAATACAGGGTTTCCGATATATGGGTGATGGGTCCCTTTTAGGGTCCCTTTCCCCACACCCCAATTGCCCCTCCTGACATATTCACCTACCCTATTCACATATTGATGCCTACATCACTTGTGTATCCTGCCACAAAATAAACCAACAGGGAATGGTGAACAAAGATAATTTTATTTGCGAGCTAACGCTAATTACTTGTGAACCATTTTGCAGAAAAACAACTCTCTTCAGGGCTATATACATCAACAGTATCACCTTATTCAAAGATATCAAGGTGATGATCCCTAAAATCCATGTGATTGATTCCGACTGGTTACATTGTGATCAGGTTGACAAATAACACACTGTCTGGATGTATGATTATGTAGACCTGGTATGTTTTCGTGAATGAAGGGAAGTCATTAAATTGTGAATTTTAACAGTTCAATCTATTATTGTTAGTGGTGTCAGGTCATATGAAATATTGTAAGTATACATATTTTACCCACAAATTAACTCAATGTTTTGTCACAAAATTTACGAAAACAGCTATGAGGGTATAATTTCCTCACTCCCTTGCGGAAACCCTTATATAAAGCCCATGTAAATAGCATATCAAGTAATTTTCTACATATTTTCATTACAGGAATTTCACAAATCGGATAAATCAGGTTTATTTCGATGTTTGATAACTATGTTATCAAATTGATTCCTTCTGTGGAAAAAATAGAATTTGTTAAAGTGGGGCACTCATTTTAAATTTATATTTTTTTAATTTATATTTTTGCTCGATTTCTTAAAGACATATTATGGATTTATTCGGAAGCGTGAAACTGATAAGTCAGTATTCAGGTGCTATGCCGACTGGAGGAATGTTGCATTATACTAACTATCTCAATAAATCTCAAGCAAATCGACCACTCCATAGAAAACATCATCTAAACTACACTCAATTGTAAATATTTACTTCTCGATTTGGGATGCAACTATCGGCCATAATCTAAGGAAATCGAGAATCACTGTATTTAATTAATATATAAGAATGACGGTGTGTGTAAATATAAATATTACAAATTTGTAAAAATAACTACTTTAAGTAAGATTATTCTCCATTTCTATTTGATCACTGCAGATTTCACATCACTTTTACTTTTACATGACTGGAGCTTCCTGAAATTTTTTGAAAAATCTGTACCATTTAGTCTCCCATTTAGAACTTACTAAATCTCTAACCTGGTTACGCCCATAGAGAACATATTCCATCACATCAAAACCTGGGATCTTTTTAACCTGTTACTTAATAGTGTATTTCACAACAAATGAAGGTCTCATCTCGAAATATGATTAAGGTGACTTTGTGAGCCAATTTTGTGATAAACGTGAAATTGATAACTCTGGGGAGAGTTGTATGACAATAAGCAACATAAAGCAAAATTGGCTCACAAAACTTGCCTAAATCATGTAATCTCGAACTGGACCTTCACCTAATGTGAAATACATTATTGAAGAGCAGATGTTAACTATGAAATATATTACCCGTGTTAGTTTTTCGATATTATATAGTTCCTTCTTCAAAAAGTTCCCAGGTTTTGAACTCGTGGAATATGATCTCTAAGGAGGTAGCCAGAGTAGATATTCATGGCATGATCTACAGACTTACCTTCTACTCTGAGATAGATCTTTGATTTCCTCTGATAGTGAATTTATCTGCACTTCTAAATTCCTGAGGAATATTGAAAATAATGTTCCATGATCTAAGCAAGTCTCATTTTGTCTATATTTCCACAGCAATATATTACAAATATATTTGATGAGTTCCATAACAAGCACAACAACAATTTTTGAAAGCTTGATTATATAGTTATATGTCATAAAATCATTTGGAACAAAATATCCAGGAAATCAGACTGATTTAATCAGTATTGGTAATTTTTCCTTCCTTATCAAATGATATGGCCATGAAATTAGTCATTTTATAATTTATGAAGAGTCAAACTTCATATATTTCATTAAAGATACAGGGAGGGCAATGATTTTCTAAATGTTTTAGTTAAAGGTACTCAATCCGATCAGAGGGTCCCCATCTCAACAGATTCCAACAACAACAATCCGATCAGAGGGTCCTATATTACTATTTCTTTGGCTTTTGGGGTAAAACTATTTGAGTCGAGTCGAGGAACCCATCAAACAAAGCTCAGAGTTATTAGATATTGATTTTTGAAATTTGTTATTTTCTCGAGATGAGTACTAATAATTGCCTTCAACTGCCGTAATCTGCTTGAGATGTGTACACCAAAACACTATTCAAACAGACAAGGATGGATAACTCTAAAATCAAGTGGTAATAATAACGCAATTTTGACTGAGTTCTGGGCCAGAAAGTATTCCCGATAATGAAAAATAATAGATTTCTAAAATCGATATCTAAAAAATCGGAGCTTTGATGGGTGGCTTCCTCGACTCGAATCAAATATTTTTGACCCCCGAAGCCATTGAAATAGTAATTGAGAGGAGTTTTATCGGATTGATTACCTTTAATATATTTGATAACCACCAAGTTGATAATTGAGTAAAAGATCTTGGATTTGATGTAAGTGTCACTACAATATGCTGAACCAATTGAAAATTGACTTTCGCCCAAGGGATGATTGCAAATTTGTTCATATAATTATGATGGCGTGGAAATTTCAGTACGATCATGCAGGTGACACTAACTAGTGATATATTTACACATGCACCCATAATCATGTAGTTTGCAAAAATAAGGCAAATATACATGTAGATGTATTCAAGTCTATATGCATCCGATAACGCAATTAACAAGCAAATAAACGACTGATCATAGACTACTCGGCCTTTGAACAGCTCATCTCTTGTGCTTGTTTTGACTTTACATATAAGTGAACCAACCTCTGTAATTTTGAACACAAAATTTCTGTCATGACAAAAATCATCAACCTGTGTAAAAAATCACAACAATGATTGGGATAAATTGGATGTTAAACAAGACAGTCAATGACTGTGGGGTCGCTCGCCAGACTGCAAAGACTGATAAGACTGGGACTCTGGAGACCAAAACAGTGAGCACTTTTCATAATCACTTTAAAAGAAGTAGATTTAAACAGGATATGTGGCTAGAGAGACTTCAAGTATGTAGCTTGGTAAAAAAAACCACCTTGAAATTGCCAACTGTACACTACTGATCACCCCCCTCCTCCAGCTCAACAAGTCCCCTCCCGACCGGGATCCAGACTCCCAAGTCTTAGGTTGGAATTTCACAACCGACACCTCAAACTTTCTCAATTGTTGGAAATTTCCAATCTCACAAGCGCCTTTTTCTAAAACCATTTAAACATGTTTGAAGCCCAATTATCCATGGACCCAAAACACAATACATGTATGTCAGACCAATCAGTCAGGTGGTTCCAAGGTAGATGTTTTAATAAATTTGGTATTTCTATGATTTTATTGGACACAAAAGTGTTAACTCCCCATAGACTGCCATTTCTTGACAGGTTGACCTCATTTTAACAAATCTGTATCTCAGTCACTAAAGGATCTTCCTGATTCCTCCATACTATATGTAAGCTAAATAGTCCAAAATCCCTTGAGAAGACATTTTAAGAATTACTATAGAGACATATAGTTATGTCCCTGGTCCCACCCTTTTAACCTGGTGACCCCATCTGAATAAATTTGAATCCCAGACACCAAAGAACCCTCCATACATATCATAAATATCAGTCAAATAGACCTGATGGTCCTTGTGAAGGAAGCATATTAAGAGGGAAACTGTCCTTCGCTTGGCCCCTATTTGACCAGGTGACCCCATTAAAAAAAATCTGAATTGCAGTCAAGGAAGAACATTCCATTCTATATAAGCCAACTAGTTCTTGCAAACATATTTTAAGAATTACTATGTAGTGAAATAGTTAAGTCTCTTGCTCTGCCCTTATTTGACTTTGTGATCCCATTTTCACAAATCTGATAAGGATAAAAATTAAGTTCCCCAGTTGAAGTTGGTGATATTCACCCATTGGGCACCTCATTTATGAATTTTATCTTCTGCAAATTAGGGGATATAGAAACTTCCTAGAAGGGAAATTTAACTAACAATGTAAATTTGATACTATAGATACTTCCCAGAAGATGAGGCCTAAGCAGAATGAGGTCGTCAGAGGGTGAATTTGGTGATGCTAGCCTGCTGTGCCGGATAGCATCACAAAAAAGCGTGTTTGTTCCTACATTGTGTATGCCTGGCCTCAAGCAACACAATGTATTATACAACAAGCCTTGAAATAGTGTGATAGTGTGTCTGTCATTTGCAGAGTGAGGTCCCCAGAGGGTGAATTTAGTGATGCTAAATTCACCCTCTGGGGACCTCATTCTGATAAAGTCCTCAACTGCTATGGAAGACCTAGAATAAAATTGAATTTCCCCAGTTGAAGTTGGTGATGTTCACCCATTGGGCCCCTCAATTATGCATTTTATCTTCTGCAAATTAGGGGATATAGAAACTTCCTAGAAGGGAAATTTAACTAACAACAATGTAAAGTTGATACTATAGATACTTCCCAGAAGATGAGGCCTAAGCAGAATGAGGTCCCCAAATGGTGAATTTGGTGATGCTAGCCTTGAATCAAGCTTTGAAATAGTCTGTCTGTTATTTGCAGAATGAGGTACCCAGAGGGTGAATTTAGTGAGGTTATCCTGCACAGCGGGCTAGTATCACTAAATTCACCCTCTGGGGACCTCATTCTGATAAGGCCCTCAACTGCTATGGAAGACCTAGAATAAGATTGAAGTTCCCCAGTTGAAATTGGTGATGTTCACCCATTGGGCACCTCAATCATGAATTTTATCTTCTGCAAATTAAGGGATACAGAAACTTCCTAGAAGGGAAATTTAACTAACAACAATGTAAATTTGATACTATAGATACTTCCCAGAAGATGAGGCCTAAGCAGAATGAGATCTTGAGACTCTAGATACTTCCCAGAAGATGAGGCCTAAGCGGAATAAGGTTCTCAGAGGGTGTATTTGGTTATGCTAGCCTGCTGTGTAGGATAGCGTCACTAAATTCACCCTCTGGGAACCTCATTCTACAAATGCCAGGCACTCTTTGAGAAAATGAAATTAATCTGATTTTAATGACCACTGAGTGATAATATAAACAACAAGGGTGCTTCATTGATAACACCATTAATCTCATTTAAATTATGGATGACATGAATACACTCCCTGGGGACTCTGTCTAAGGCTGCAGTTCTAAGCTCTCTTTATCTCTCTATCTGCCTTGCCATGTGTGATGTCTATCAGTTCATAGGAGAGTTGCCTTGTAATGGGAATTTAAATAAATATACTTTATTTACCTGTGAGTTAGGATATGAGATAGGGTGGAATGCTGTTGGTTGGGGGTGGGGTTCTGGGTCATGTGGGGGGGTGATATTTTTTGTTTGTATGTTAAATTGATCAAGGAGTTCCTGAATTTTTTATTATTTTTTGGGGAATTATGGCCCTGGCTCCACCACTATTTGACCCAGTGACCCCATTTGAACAAATCTGAACCCCAGTCATTCAATGACCCCACATACCAAATATAAACTAAATCGGCTTAATGGTTATTGACAAGAAGTCGTTATAAGAATTACCAAGGAGGAATATAGTTATGGCCCTGGTTTCGCAACTGTTTGACACAGTGACCTCATTTGAACAAATATTAATGACAGTCACCTAGGGAACATCCACCCCAAATATGATCAAAATGCAAAAATGTAATTTTTTTGGTTTTAGAGTTATGTCCCTGGCTCTGTCCCTAATTGACCCAGTGACCCAATTTGAACAAATCTGATTCCCAGTCACCCAAGGTTCCTCAGTACCAAATATAAGAATTACTATGAGTTATGGCCCTGGTTTCTCAACTAATTGACCGGGTGACCTCATTTGAACAAATCTGAACACCAGTCACCCAAGGACCCTCCATACCAAATATTAGCTAAATCGGCACAATGGTTATGGACAAGAAGTTGTTGTAAGAATTACTGTGGAGGAATAGAATTATGGCCCTGGTTTCGCAACTATTTGACCCAGTGACCTCATTTGAACAAATCTGAATGAGAGTCACCTAGGGAACATCCACACCAAATATGAACCAATTTGGTATGATGGATTCAGAGGAGAAGATGTTTTAAAAAAAAGTTGACGGACGGACAGACAGACGGACAGACAGACAGACGGACAGACGGACGGACGGACGACGGACGAGGAGTGATGACTATAGCTCCACCGGAGACTTCGTCTCAGGTGAGCTAATAGTCTCAGGTGAGCTAAAAATTGGAGATCCAATTACGTGTCAATACCAAATCTCAATTATTGCGCAGGACCCTAATCCAAAGCACCTAACTAAATGCGACAAATTAGGTAATCCCTGAACAAGGTGAACAAATCTGAACAAACCAGAACAAACAGCAATATACCATATTCAACTATTTTTACATAAACATATGTCATTAGCATGACACAGATTCACACACGGTTTATTCCTTTAATCGATAACGTTTAACCTGATCACTCACTAGTACTCAGGCAGGTAATAATAGCATTCGCGCCCAAAATCCAAAGCAAGATTGATCATTAGACACTTTTGACATATCAACTTGATGCGTCAGACGAATACTTTCATCAAATCATTTAATTTTCACTATAAAAATGTAGGAAATGTTATTGTTAATTTGCTACAATCAATGACAAACAGCCATTCATAATTGTACATCTAGCATGGTTAAGACAGCACTCCAATAGTATTCAAGTAAAATATTGCTTTGTATGGATCAGCATATGTTTGAATAAGTGAAATAGAAACACAACCTGATTTTTGTCTGACTTTCGGTCATCATATGATTGTGGCTTGTAGTTTCTTCTTGCAGCCTGGCGTTTAGAAGTAGCTTGTCATGTTGTTCCTGTTCAATTTGCTCTGTTAATTCTATTATCTTTATGTCATTTCTATGAAGCCTAGCTGCTGCATCAGCATATCTGGAAACAAGACAGTCAATGCCTATTGAGATAAACACCACATTGCAAGGACTGAAAAAGAATTGTCCTTCAACCCTTTCTGTACTAAATGGATTCTCCCAGTCAGTTAAAGTGTACATCGCAATGGTCTATTATTGATTTGGAGGGATGTTTTGCTGATAAAAGCAGACGACAGATAAATACAAGTGCAGATGGAGCCCTATTTATTGAGGGATATGTTTAGATCATAAGTTCAATATGTTGTTTGTTGAACTTATTATCTGAACATCTCCTCAGAGTTAACTACTCAAGTTCACAAATGTCACTTGTTAAGTTTTATAACTTATATGGGATAGTATGTATTTATACAAATACTACAGTGAATGGGTTTAAATTCGTTGGCATCAATTTTCGTGGTTCAGCCATTTATGACTTTTTCGTGGGTTCGTAAATTTGTGGTTCCGCCGGTGCTAAATGTCACCTCCAAATCCCCAATAATAACAATCAAATCCAACTAATAAAAGTGTAGACACCTCGACGAGCCATCGGTAATTGCGCATCTGCACTGCAGGCGTAATTAGCACGTCGTGTGTACAAGCTTTTGTTGCCGGCTATCGAGAATATTAACGACGGGATTGCATTACTTAAGCATACACAAGTTAGGTGAAAGTACTCACTTCTCAAAACAATCAATGTGAGACTAGGGATTATTTACTGAAGCCAACATCTATTAGTCTGTGAAGTCAGTTTGTACACATTATACGGCCATTCGGCTAACTATTTATATTTCATCAATCGTCCCGATTAATCTCGCCATAATAACACGAAAAAACAAACCGAATCGTTGTCTTGTGCAGTCACGGAAATGCCCGAGCACTTCCGACTCGATTGGGATTGAATCGGGTTTCGTTCTCACTTCTCAGAAATGGCTTCTAGGGAGGATGACCGTTCGCTGGAATAGCGTCACATCAGAATATTAAAGCGAAAAACTAATTGACATCGCAATCGGTAGTCAATTCGACAGGGAAGGAATAGAAAGGGAATTGTTGCGTGAAATCACAAACGGAAGAGCATTGGCCGAGTTAGTGGCAAAGATTATAATCGAACAGTGATCGAGAGGTAATAATTCCAAAATGTTACTATTTATAGAAAATTGTAAGCGCATTGACCGAATTTTTACATCAATCTGGCCGTAAGCACAGTACCGTGCAGAAAGAGTTGTCTTACTTTTGTAACTCAAAACTGTTTAATTACATTATACCTGTACAATAGTACAATAATTGGTATTCAATATGCCAATACTGACCATTTGTTAGCTCATTGGCCATGAAATATTTTTAAGGGCAAATTCTGTTGTCAAGCTTTGGTCAGCACTATTCATTCTGATAGATGATAACTATAATGGAAGGCCTTTTTCACATGTATTAGCTAATTGCACTTTAGCGTAAGTGAATTACACGTAAGCGTAATGTATTACACTCAGCCGTAATGCAAACATATAAAGCGTAATTCACTAACGCTTAACCGTATGATGTAGATAAAGAATTACTCCTATGAGTAATAGAATTATGACTAGTGTGCTTAAGCGTAATTGATTTAAGTGTGCTTAAGCATAATTGATTTACGCTTAAGCGTAATTGATTTACGCTTAAGCTCACTGGTCATTCATTTTCATTGATAGATTAATTACACTTAATCGTAAATGAATTATGCTTAAGCGATTATACGAGAAGCCGTTTTCACATTTATTCTGATTCTGCTTAATCGCAAATCATTTACGCTTAAGTGTAAATCATTTGCACTTAAGAGCAAATCATTTATACTTAAATCCAAATCATATGCGCTTTAGCTGAAATAGTATGGGAGGCCCTTTTCATTTATTATTTATTTGCGCTTAAGCGCAAATATTTGTGCTTAAGCGTAAATCATTTGCGCTTAAGCGCAAATATGTGTCTATCAATTTATTTGCGCTTAAGCGCAAATACCTAACACTCCCTTACATCCCTCTGATGTGAATGATTGAGTCCATCTCATATTATATTATCATGGGCCCATATATATAGTAGTAGCCCCGTACAGACTGGAAAGTTGAAAAAAGAAATCCATATGCATATCAGCATCTCTGTCTTTGGTGTCCCAAGAATTGGTGCCTCACTCCCCGAGCTCATGTATATTTTATTATCTCCTGCACAGATATATACCATTTACATGGCCATAAATAGGGAATTATGGGTTACTGGGGTTTGCTTCCCTCATATGGTGTGCTCATTGACTTGAAGTAGGGGAAAAACCCCTATTTTCATAATATCAGCATCCCTGTCCCCAAGAATTTGTGTCTCCATCCCAGAGATATAGTATATTTTATAAAAGAGACATATCCCACACAGATCTATATCATTTCCATTCCATGGTCATAAAACAGATCTTGGGGTTTCTGGGGGATTGTTTCCTTCATATGGTGGGGCTATATCAACTTTAGTGATGTGTTTAGGCCTGTGCCATGTAAAATTAATTCAGGGGGGATCAATGCATATTGATTTTTATTTGCGCTTAAGTGCAAATGATTTGCACTTAAGCGCAAATATGATCTATTTGCTTAAGCGCAAATGATACTTAAGCGCAAATTATAGAGGTTATTTGCGCTTAAGCGTAAATAAATAATAAATGGGAAAAGGGCCTCCCATAAAATAGATCACATTTATGGCAAATTTATGCTAAAGCGCAAATATATTATTAGACACATATTTTTTGCACTTGAGCGCAATTGATTTACACTAATAAATAATATATTTGAAAAGGCTGTCTCCCATGCGATTCCCTCTAAACTCAAATTTACTCTGGCAATAAGACATCAATCAAACATCGGTTTAGACTCCCCCATATACTATGAGATGGACTCAATTATTCAGACAGAGGAAATCAGTTGGAGTTCAAATAGGTATTTGCTTAAGCATTATTCATTTTAATTATGCTTAAGTGTAAATGAGTTCCGCGCTTAAGCGTAAATGAAGTACGCTTAAACGTAATTCATATACACTCTCATTGAACTCCCCTCACACTGAAATGGATGCAACCGCATTACTAATGCCAGTAACCTACATCAGGTTATACCAATATACATGAGGTATATGGGGAGCCAAATTAACATTTAATAAATAATAGAGCTTAAGCAATATAATCGAGCTTAAGCGATATAATAAGGGAAGATATAAATTGCGATTAAGTTCAATAAGGAAATATCTAATTGCGCTTAGCAAAATAAGGAATATCTTATTGCACTTAAGCACAAAAAGGAATATCATATTGCACTTAAGCGCAATAAGGAATCTCTAAGCGCAATAAGGAATATTCTTATTGCGCTTAAGCGCGATAAGAAATATTCTTATGCACTTAAGTGTAATTAGAGATTCCTTGATTGGGGGGGGGGGGGCTTTAGCTCAATTATTTATTAAATGTTAATTTGGCTTCCTCCCATAGAGGTGAGATAGCTGATGAACCCAATTACACTTAAGCGTAATTCAAATGTATTACGCTTATCGTAAGTTAATTATGCTTAAGCGTAAATAATTTACGCTTAAGTGTAATTAGCTACTATAAAGTGAATCTGGGATAAGGGGAGTACTCTAAATTGTTCTTTCGAACAGCTGTTTCTACCAATTAAAAAGAATTCTCATTTATTTTGAAACTAATGAAAGACAACAGTATAATTTTTTACTGGTTTAATTTAATATTCATTATAAACTTGTACAAATCTGAAAACAAAAAAAAATTTAATATTTAAGAAATTTAGAGTTCACTCTCTTACAGCAGCGACCACTATGCCAGGAAGACCAATCGATCTAGTTCAGCCCGATTGGGCTATTATAATAATTTATAGATCGATCGGTGGTTCACTCTCTCAGTCTCTCTGCATTTAAAATATTGCTAATAATTTCCATTCACAGAAGTCAATAATGCCATTGCAGATAACTTCATCTTAAATTCGACCAAATATGTTGACGTTTGATAAGAAACGCAGGAATTCCCCGATTTGTTTATTTTCAATCGATGAGAAGCATGACCACCTGGATCAGTTCGGAGGTGTGCCAATCGTATTTTGCATGCTGTAAATACCCATTCACGCCTAAATTTGCAAACAATCCATATATAACATATACACAGTGTGTACACTTTGTTAGTTGCCAATTAATTCTCGATATTTCAATTAGAAAACATGAGATATCGATGCAAAAATCAAGACATTATCTAGTTTGTGTTTTGTTGAATCTACTTTCGGTTATCGACATGCCGGCTATTGTTTTGGCTGTTCTGTCAACCGTGCGTGCCAGCCGATCGTCGTTTTTCGGGCGGTTCCGATTTCTTCCGAATATAATTCCATGACCTCCACGCTATGATTCGCGCCGAAAATGTGGTTGTATCTGAGAAGATTTCTTACTCTGACCGCAGTTTTCAACAATTTAATACGGGACGAATACCGCATCAATAATATGCAACCTTGGGGTTTTATTTCTAGTTTTTTATGACCTTTCTTATGGTATATCGGATACAGTTCTGTCTGACATGAAATATATACCCACCGGGAGTGAAGCGAATGACTTTAACAGTGAATTACCAATACTAAGAATTCCTCAAAAGATGTTTCCATGACTGGTACGCACAGCAAGTGATGGAACAATTGGACGAAAACGAGGACATGGTAAACGAAGATTTTTGTGGAAAATTTTCAAATGTTGACACTAAGACATCTATCTACCCTTAAACCAATTCATGCAAAATGATTACTAAGTGCCCACGAACTCATCGCTACAAAAGTAGAGTTAATTGTGTCGGGATTCACAAAAGCTGGACTGTGATATAACTGTTAATTGTTGATGTGTTATTGTTACTAGTATGTTATTTATTTATATGAAGTTAGATTAATTAAACATTGTAATTAGACCGTAGCTACTCTTCGATTAATGTTCTCCCAGGTTGATAGAGTTAGCTCCCTAGGCTTTGATTTTACATTGGGACAATAGAGTTACCTCCAAAGTGACATTTCTTTTTTCTCAAAATCGATCTAGTTTCGAAGATTAATTTTTCGTGGGGGTTTTAATTTCGTGGTTATCAGCAACCACGAAAACCACGAAAATTGGACCCCAACAAATAAATGTACTTTTACAGTATTTGTTTAGTACAATAGGTTTACTGATTTCGCTTGATTTAAGCTCCTCAGGTGATATTCACCTAGCTTCCAATTTAAAGGAAATTGGTATTTATTATATTCCTAAGTGTGAATTACATTGATTTCTCGGGTGATTATAAACGATAAATTCAGTAGTGAATTATGCCACTTTAACTAGCGGGTTATGTATTCATACGCAATATCAAAATTTATGCGTAATGGGTATGATGGCAGTATTATTCAGATTTCTGGTAAATCAAATGTTTATAGTGGAATATAATAAACAGAATATTCACTTGATTAAACTGGTGACATAAATAATTCATTCGAGGCAGGGACTATTTTGTTAAACACTATTGCGCTCTTGTCTTTGTACGACATCCCTGCCTCTCATGAATTATTTCACATCACCAGTTCAATCAAGTGATAACCCTTGGAGACTAAGGTTAACATTTCTGAGATTTTCTCAGGTTAATGTTCATTTGTTGAACTAATTATATTTTAATAATATTTCCTAAGGAAATACTCATCAACGAGCATTTAGTAGTCAAAGAAACTATAACCAATATAAGTAAATAAGAGATCATTACAAACCTGATCTCAAAATCGTGTTCGCTTTGAGAATATTTTTCTGTCCTTGACTGCTCATGTTTGGTTGACTGAGCTGCGCACTTCCTTTTCCTTGTAAGAAGAATGAATAAATAATCTACAACTATCTATTCAACTTGTTAAGATATAGACAGAACATAACACACATCTTAATAAACGATCTTTTATCGAATGAGTTGCAGACGACGCAAGAATGTATTTCATGAAAGCGGTGCTTGAGTAAAATGTAATTATGGGCTGTCCTCAATGAGTTTCAACTACAGATTTGAGATTATTATACAATTAAGTTTGGGGAGAGACCGGTAATTTTAATGAGACATGACCCGAAGTGTATTGTTTACGTAATATATAAATATATATCATCGCTCTTGGTGACAAAATCAACAGAAAGTAGTTCCGGCTTGTATTCAAAGTGTGTTATATAGCAATATGTATTCAATAACTAGGACAGATCATTTTGAAGCATACATTTGCCTCATACCAATGAGGGTGCTATAAAATGTTAAACCAAAAAACAGCAGTATAGGTTTGCAATACAAAATTGAACGCCTATAACAATACACAATATAATCATCTAGCAGTTGAACAACTCCCAATTGTCTGCGCAGACAGACACGTCAAATAACCATAAATTAATCAATGATAAGAAGTTTTGTCATAATCCTAACCAATTCAAGGAGCAAATGAGCATTTATCAAATTTATAGGTTGGCCTCATTATATTACAAATTCTTCATCACTCGCAAGAGAGCATTCATCTGAGTCAACTTTCAAAGAAACTTGTGTCATTTTCGTCCTGAATATTTAAGTGTGGCATCATGTTTTCTTACATTCAGGGTCATTATATTCACTTTATGTGTTTTGCTTGGTGCTCTTTTCCTACGAATTTTACTAAATTTGAATCTATTGTTCATTTTATTTAGTATTTCTTCAAAATAATCAAAGTACTACTGTGCCCATCTGTAAACCAGCCCTCGCATATGATTATGACAAAATGATTTTCCTTGAATATCTAAGAATCCAGAGAGGATTCAGAAAGTAATAAAGCATTGTTATATTATAATATCAGAAAATGAGGAAACATGCATCAATTTCCCTATGGCATACTACTGTCGATATAAAACAATCTGAATTGTGAGGGTGGCTATACCAGCCTCTCAAACATTGAATTGGTCCAAAAGTATCTAAATGTCTCAACCTCAAATTTGTGCTAAACTGAAATCATTTAAGTTGAAAAACTTACAGAGACACATATTCATTTTGTAATACACTAATCGTTTCTTCTTGCTCATCAATAGTAGACCTCAACTTATGTAGGGATACATCCCTATCTTCAATTATATTCTTGGAATTTTTTAACCTGAAAGAAAACAAACATGAAGATCAACTTAGTTTGAGCAGTAATAAACTGAGTTAATGAGTAACAACTGAGTTTGAGCATAAAATGAGTAACAACAGAGTTTGAGTGGTAATGAGTAACAACTGAGTTTGAGCGGTAATATGAGTAACAACTGAGTTTGAGTGGTATATGTAATGAGTAACAACTGAGTTTGAGCGGTAATGAGTAACAACAGAGTTTGAGTGGTATATGTAATGAGAAACAACTGAGTTTGAGTGGTATATGTAATGAGAATATACTGAGTTTGAGCGGTAATGAGTAACAACAGAGTTTGAGTGGTAATGAGTAACAACAGAGTTTGAGCGGTAATGAGTAACAACAGAGTTTGAGCGGTAATGAGTAACAACAGAGTTTGAGCGGTAATGAGTAACAACAGAGTTTGAGTGGTAATGAGTAACAACTGAGTTTGAGCGGTAATGAGTAACAACAGAGTTTGAGCGGTAATATGAGTAACAACAGAGTTTGAGTGGTAATGAGTAACAACTGAGTTTGAGCGGTAATAAGAGTAACAACTGAGTTTGAGTGGTAATGAGTAACAGAGTTTGAGTGGTATATGTAATGAGAAACAACTGAGTTTGAGTGGTATATGTAATGAGAAACAACTGAGTTTGAGTGGTATATGTAATGAGAAACAACTGAGTTTGAGTGGTATATGTAATGAGAAACAACTGAGTTTGAGTGGTATATGTAATGAGAATATACTGAGTTTGAGCGGTAATGAGTAACAACAGAGTTTGAGTGGTAATGAGTAACAACAGAGTTTGAGCGGTAATGAGTAACAACAGAGTTTGAGCGGTAATGAGTAACAACAGAGTTTGAGCGGTAATGAGTAACAACAGAGTTTGAGTGGTAATGAGTAACAACTGAGTTTGAGCGGTAATGAGTAACAACAGAGTTTGAGCGGTAATATGAGTAACAACAGAGTTTGAGTGGTAATGAGTAACAACTGAGTTTGAGTGGTAATATGAGTAACAACTGAGTTTGAGCGGTAATGAGTAACAACAGAGTTTGAGTGGTAATGAGTAACAACAGAGTTTGAGCGGTAATGAGTAACAACAGAGTTTGAGCGGTAATGAGTAACAACAGAGTTTGAGCGGTAATGAGTAACAACAGAGTTTGAGTGGTAATGAGTAACAACTGAGTTTGAGCGGTAATGAGTAACAACAGAGTTTGAGCGGTAATGAGTAACAACTGAGTTTGAGCAGTAATATGAGTAACAACTGAGTTTGAGCGGTAATGAGTAACAACAGAGTTTGAGTGGTAATGAGTAACAACTGAGTTTGAGCGTAATGAGTAACAACTGAGTTTGAGCGTAATGAGTAACAACTGAGTTTGAGCGTAATGAGTAACAACTGAGTTTGAGCGGTAATATGAGAAACAACTGAGTTTGAGTGGTAATGATTAACAACTGAGTTTGAGCGATAATGAGTAACAACTGAGTTTGATTGGTAATGATTAACAACTGAGTTTGAGTGGTATATGTAATGAGAAACAACTGAGTTTGAGTGGTATATGTAATGAGAAACAACGAAGTTTGAGCGCAATGAGTAACAACTGAGTTTGAGCGTAATGAGTAACAACTGAGTTTGAGCGATAATGAGTAACAACTGAGTTTGATTGGTAATGATTAACAACTGAGTTTGAGTGGTATATGTAATGAGAATATACTGAGTTTGAGCGGTAATGAGTAACAACAGAGTTTGAGTGGTAATGAGTAACAACAGAGTTTGAGCGGTAATGAGTAACAACAGAGTTTGAGCGGTAATGAGTAACAACAGAGTTTGAGCGGTAATGAGTAACAACAGAGTTTGAGTGGTAATGAGTAACAACTGAGTTTGAGCGGTAATGAGTAACAACAGAGTTTGAGCGGTAATATGAGTAACAACAGAGTTTGAGTGGTAATGAGTAACAACTGAGTTTGAGCGGTAATATGAGTAACAACTGAGTTTGAGCGGTAATGAGTAACAACAGAGTTACAACAGAGTTTGAGTGGTAATGAGTAACAACTGAGTTTGAGCGGTAATGAGTAACAACAGAGTTTGAGCGGTAATGAGTAACAACTGAGTTTGAGCAGTAATATGAGTAACAACTGAGTTTGAGCGGTAATGAGTAACAACAGAGTTTGAGTGGTAATGAGTAACAACTGAGTTTGAGCGTAATGAGTAACAACTGAGTTTGAGCGTAATGAGTAACAACTGAGTTTGAGCGTAATGAGTAACAACTGAGTTTGAGCGGTAATATGAGAAACAACTGAGTTTGAGTGGTAATGATTAACAACTGAGTTTGAGCGATAATGAGTAACAACTGAGTTTGATTGGTAATGATTAACAACTGAGTTTGAGTGGTATATGTAATGAGAAACAACTGAGTTTGAGTGGTATATGTAATGAGAAACAACGAAGTTTGAGCGTAATGAGTAACAACTGAGTTTGAGCGTTATGAGTAACAACTGAGTTTGAGCGATAATGAGTAACAACTGAGTTTGATTGGTAATGATTAACAACTGAGTTTGAGTGGTATATGTAATGAGAAACAACTGAGTTTGAGTGGTAATGATTAACAACTGAGTTTGAGCAATAATAAGTAACAACTGAGTTTGATTGGTAATGATTAACAACTGAGTTTGAGTGGTATATGTAATGAGAAACAACTAAGTTTGAGTGGTATATGTAATGAGAAACAACTAAGTTTGAGTGGTATATGTAATGAGTAACAACTAAGTTTGAGTGGTATATGTAATGAGTAACAACGGAGTTTGAGCGTAATGAGAAACAACTAAGTTTGAGTGGTATATGTAATGAGAAACAACTAAGTTTGAGTGGTATATGTAATGAGTAACAACGGAGTTTGACCGTAATGAGTAACAACTGAGTTTGAGCGTAATGAGTAACAACTGAGTTTGAGTGGTAATGATTAACAACTGAGTCTGAGCGATAATGAACTGAGTTAATGAGAAACAACTGAGTTTGAGTGGTAATGAGTAACAACTGAGTTTGAGTGTTAATGAGAAACAACTGAGTTTGAGTGGTAATGAGTAACAATTGAGTTTGAGTGGTAATGAGTAACAACTGAGTTTGAGTGGTAATGAGTAACAACAGAGTTTGAGCGGTAATGAGTAGAGATGGGCGGTTTTGATTTTTTAGGTTCGGTTTCGGTTTTTTTGGGAGAAAAAACCTCGGTTTCGGTTCGTTTTTTTTTTTTTTTTTAACTAGGTAGTCAAATTATACTGAAATACATACAATTTGAGTATATACTTTCAAAGTAACCGTAATTACAGCCAATAATGTCCCAATAAAAGGCAATAATACGCTACTTGCGTATACCGATACCTCACAGTACTTGACTACGGTACCTGACATTACGTGTAAGAGGACACATTATCACCCATTTCACATCGGGTCCCCACTCCCAGCAGATATCTACTACATTCTATATATGTATAGGCCTACTCTATTATTAATAGCTCATTCTGCAAATACATGTGTCCAGGTAAGTGCTGAGTACACAGATACTGCAGTCGGAATTGACTGAGATAAATATAAACGCTTAAAACACAGAGCCATTACTGTTGCCGACAATAACAAAAATTAATATTATATAACGCCCACCGTGCACCCCCCATCACTAACGCGACGTAGTTTTTTCCACCAATGTGTTGCGTTCTAAAAATAGATCACTAAATGGATCTATGCAGATGACGAAATACGAGTGCGACATGGGGTTGTGCTTGAAAGAATCACACGCATTTACGTCGCAAGAGTTTCATTGGTTCTAGTGTCAAAATAATTATTCGAAAATGGAATTCTAGTTCAACATTAGTTCATGTATATGGGTTCATGTTTGACGGGCGAATTATTGTTAACTTGTCTCTCGTTTCAAACGAAGTACTTCGCAAAATACTCACAGATGCTGTTCGCTTTGCACTGGACCTGGCTGCAGCTCGTTGGCCTCGTTCCCCAATTGTCTGAGCTTTTGGAACTCCGACTTATGATTTGTTTCAACGTGTCTGTCCAGGTTGCTGGTATTTGCATGCTCTGATACGACGTTTTTATGACATATTAAGAAGCGACATTTTTTGGAGTCGTCTCCAGTTAGACGCGTAAAATAACTCCAAACAGGGCTTTTTGTTGAACCCTGTTCGTTATTTTGTTCGGCCATGTTTTGAAAAAGAACAAAAACAGTCGCCTACGATATTATAACAACACATATCTGAGACGAAATGGACACATTCCGATATAATATTGATCAGAGAGGCCGATAATTTGATAACAATATCAACTAATAAGTACCTGGGGAGGTATAATAAGTCGATTTAAGTGAAAAATAAACATATAAAAAAAAAATGTAATGTCGGTTTGAGCAGAATCGCATCGGTCGGTTTTCGGTTTATTGTTAAAAACCGAAACCGAGTTGTTTTCTCGGTTAACCGCCCATCACTAGTAATGAGTAACAACTGAGTTTGAGTGGTAATGAGTAACAACTGAGTTTGAGTGGTAATGAGTAACAACTGAGTTTGAGTGGTAATGAGTAACAACTGAGTTTGAGTGGTAATGAGTAACAACTGAGTTTGAGTGGTAATGAGAAACAACTGAGTTTGAGCGATAGTGAGAAACAACTTTATATCATGATACATAGATAGAATGACAAATAAAAAGTGAACAGTGCTGGGCAGTATTATAATATCACACCATGGAACACATTATAATCGATTATATCCACATATATATTCGGTAACTAAAAGCAGCTTTACAAAAACGGAACAATTGTGTCGTTCTATGTTTATTGCATACTCTGAATATTTGAGTTGGTAGCATACTGAAATGTAGGTCGAAATGTTTGTATTGAATGTTTTGAAATCTTCTGTATTTTCGCGAAAATAAACTAATGGACGTAGACCTGTATAATCTCACGTTTTGCCCGTGAGTCTCCCGATTTGAGGCCTTAAATCCCAAGCTCCCGAAACCTCCATATAATGGAACAGGGTTTTGGAAATACAGTTAAGAAAAAAAAATTATTTCTGACATTTTACGCCGGTACCATGGAAGTAAATATGCCGTTCCCGAGCGTAAGTCTCACTTCACTAGCGAGATTCTCGCTATGGCGGGTGTGTTTTATTGTCTACCTAAATAGGCACCTCAATTTAGCACGTTGGCTTATGCTGTGGGGTTTATTACACATGATGAAATTACTTTGTTGACTTTACCAGCTTGCCTTGTCACAACTTATGGACGGATCCAATCTATTCAAAACGAAATAAAATAATTGAATATATGACAGTTGTTTTTGCTGGGGATTAGTAATTGGTCACAGTGGTACGTGGTGTATAATTATTCAGCCTTCGGATAATATACTATAGTCGCATATATATCATCGCTCGTACAGTTAAACGAGAGGCCGATCATGATCGGCAGATGTTAACCCATCCCTTGGCGATAGTAAATTACTCTTATCGGAATCATAAATGAGAGTTTTGATGTTGAGTATACTGTTATGTACTATTATAGACAAAGTACATAACACAAATTATTGGAATTTATGGGTCACTCACATTTATATAAGAGAATGCACTGGAACAGGATCTGTTATGCTGCACCACCACAGCCTTGGGTTAAATGTGAAAAGGTGACCTGGACATGAAATACTTGGTCAAGAGATTCCATTTTAAGTTTACAATGATAATGTATCAAATTCTAGCCACCACAGCCATCAAGATAAACACCTCACTGCTGACCCATTATAATCAATTATACAGCAGAGATGTCAACTACAACTAATCACAGGCATTCTTTATGTTATAGGCTGGCATCTCTATGAAACCAATAACATTTATATTGACCTCAGACCATCTGTAGAGTGATGTTCTAGTCTACTGTTAACAGCATGTGATGTGTATTATTGAAACTTTTTTTTAAATTAGATACCATAGCTTTCTTTATCTGCACATTGGCATAAGAGACATCAGAAATACTATAGCCTTATTAATAGCTAATTAGTCCAAAGGCATGGGATGGAATTGATGAATGTCGCTCCAAACAAATTTACCAGCACATAACAATATTTTGGACCAATTTAAACCAAATTTGGTGTGCTGACTCGGGGTACCCTTGGGAGAGTTATAATGGTGTTAGTTTTTCAATTTTTTTGTACTTTAAATTTTTTTTAATATAATTTTTTTGTTTTTTTGTTATTTATTTATTTTGTTTTTTGTTAAATTGAGCAAGGAATTAAATCTAAATGTTTTTAATTTTTAAAGTGAATATTTTTTCGAAAAAGGGCCATATAACTCAGTTAAAAATAGTCGGATCAAATCCATATTCGAACTCGATCTGTCTTTTGTGCTGCGAAATTCATATACAAAATTTGTTTCCGATCAGATAGAAAATGTTCGAGTTATCGCACCATGCGTAAAGTGTCTACAGACAGACAGACGGACGGACTAACGACGAGTGGTCAATCCGGACGTTGACACTAAGTTTACCATACTATGGTATGGGTAAACATAAAAATGTCCGATAATGTTGAAAGTCTGGCTAAATTCTAAAGCATGTTTCAATGAGATGGATGAGTTCAGAGCGGTGTATTAAGAGACTGGATCAACAGCGGCCCGCATTGGAACATTATTTTAAAAACACTGACATATACATTGATCGCGATCATCCCTTCATCGAACAACATATATATTTTGCGACTCTCAAATGAAACAGTTCTTCTCCTTCCTGGAGGTCATAATCAAATAATCATAATCATAATCAAATAATCACACACCTCTAAGATAACACAATTAGCTCCCGTAGTAATCAGTACATTTCTCCAGACGGTTAACATGAATGTTTCCGATGTTCATAAATCAATAACTGAAGTCGACACTTCAGTTATTGGCTGATGAACGAAAAGCCTATGTCACTTCAAGCTGATTGTATGCAACCGCTCACTGCATGTTGTTATTTGGGAGACTGTGTTGGAATTTGAACAATAAGTTACTTACAATTGTTTTGGTAGTTTTGAAAAGTTGTTCACATTATAAATGTTCTATTAAAATGTACTGGTATATGATTATAAGGAATAACTTGCAGATCGATTGGGGTCATTGGTTTTGACCGGTAAAGTAATTAAACAAAGTTTGTGAATTCCTTCGGGATTCACACGCTTTGTTTTATTACTCTGCCGGGCAAATCCAATGACCCCAATCGATCTGCAATTCATTTCTAAAATCACTGAACGAATTTATTACACTTTTCCAATCCGACGAGAGTGGAATACATGTTGAAAACAATTAAAATTTGCATTTTCATTACTTCTTCATTCCGAATTTATTTCCCATGAAGAAAAGTAATGTAATGTATGTTTTAGTTTGGATTTCGAAATCTCCAGGACAAGACACCAAATCTCCCTGATAGATGGAGCAAATCTTCCTGACCACATTTTTGGCATTATACAGGTCTGAATGGATGCACAAATACAACGCTCAATTCTAATTCACTGAGAGAAATGTTGTATCACTAAAATCAGACCATGTGCCATGTGATCTTATATCGCAAACATCAACAACAAGAATTACACTAAAAATATCATCATATTTTCTGTATCTTGCAGTTTATAATGATATGTAATCATATAAGGACAGTGTATGGAAATGAATCATTCCAGTCTGAAGGAGTGTTCATTCCAACTCTATCACCTGCTAATTAAATAGAAAGAAATCATATCCTTTGATTGGAGAAGATCATATCTAAAAATATCTACATACTGGTATCTTAGGTCTTTCAACTCAGTCTGTTCCTCCACATTGATTCGTTTGGCAGAACCAGGTTTCTTAAAACGAGCATTTTCCTCAAGGAGGTCTCTCACCCTTCAAATACATATAAACATGAGTTATGTTAACCCTTGCTATACTGAATGCATTCTCCCATTCAGTTATAAAAGAATATATTGGAATGGTCTATTATTCATCTAGAGGGGTGTTCAGGTAATAAAAGCAGACAACAGACAGAAAAAAAGATAAGAGATGAATGATTCATATTCATGGGTGCGAAATGTTCTGATAATAGGTTCAATAAATGGCTGATGGTCGTTTGTTGAACTTATTATCTGAACATTTCCTAAGGGAACTACTCATCAATGAGTATTTATTGTAGAAAGATTAAATAAAATAGCAGCACAAAATTTTTCACCAGTAGAAATTTTAGTTCTCATACTGATGGTACTATTAAAAGAATCTATGTTCTTCATCACATCTTTCGAACTGCAAGGATATTAAGATTTGCAATGTGGATGAATGGAAGTAGAACTATTTGTGTGAATTTTTTAATTGTTCTTTAAAGCAGTGAGTGAAAAAATAAGTCAAAATGGTCAGTATGCTAATTATGCGCAAATACCAGAAAATAACTGCAAAAAGCTTTTCTCATATTGGCACTATGATAAGCCCTTTTTCTATGCCAACATCCTAATCATCAGTGTTTCTGTATAAAACATGCCAAATCTAGGATCTATAATATCTTCAGTTATCACCGACAACACACAGATGTTGAAATCCACATGCTTTGTTGCAATAACTTCATTAAATAATTTCTGGCAACAAGGTATTTGTCTCCAATTTATGACCAGTAAAATATTATTTTAATATATTTTTCTATTAAAAAAAGCCTGAACACTGAACTGTGTGGATATATATACCTCTCTGTAAAACCATAGGAGGAAAGGGTTAAGTTTTTGGTCGCCTGCTGCCACCCGCTCTACAATGTATTTGACCCGATTAGCCATGCATGACCCCAGTATTTAAGCCATTGTTCTGACCTGTGTTATTCAGTTTTATTTCAGACTCAATCAGGAGATTGGTGAGTTGCGGGTTTGGAATGGCACTGCTATGGGATCTATAACAGTTCAGTGTTCAGGCTTCCTTTGAGGAAAAATTAATTATACTTATAAAATTAATATATTTCTGCTAAAGGAAGCCGTTCACACTGAACTTTCGGATTAGAATGAAAGCCCAGGAGAAGCATGAGCAATAAAGTTAATATCCAAATTTGAGGGGAATGTACTCTTCTGAAACAGATTGCACATAAATGTGAACTTGCGATTGAGTTCACTAAATCATAACAATTTTGTCCAAAGGTATATCAATTTACACGAGTATAAAGCTCAGAATCTTGCCTTTAAGCTGGTATAAGCCGATAGGCGCACATTTTAGTTGTTAGTGGGGTATTTAAGTGAACACCCAGATTTTGTTTTGGCTAAAACCCATACAACATCATGTATTTACGTTGGGATTGCGACGTTAAGTAACATTTATTGGCAGTTAGAATAATAAAGTTTTCAAGTTGTCCAGGTCACTGTTCGATGAGCTCAAAAGCTAGGCCAGACAATGCAAACATCACATCTTTTTTTATTTTCTATTTGCCAGATAGTCGTTTTTTATATGTGACAATATATGGTGAAGAGCTATGTTTTGGACTCTTTTTGGAAAGGCTATTGGCAGTGGTCGTGGGGCACGTGACAATAAATGCCTTCATTTTTTGGTTGAAATCTATTCGCCAGAGGGAAGTTCTGGACTCTTATTTGGAAAGTCTATAAACGCTTCCATTAACTTTTGCTTGCCCTCTACTATTCACAGATTAAAAGCGCAGAAGCAGGGTGATATCATTGTGAAAATTGTATATATACATTGATGTAATTGAAATCCATGTAGATGCTTGATAGTCAATACTTTCAACATTCCTACCATGCCCCTCATGAACAAGGTGCCCCGCATTGAAAAGACAGCAAGCTTGTGTGTACCAAGATCGCATTAGATATGGTTACTTGCCATAAATAATGTCTTGTGATGTTTAACAAAATGCTGATATCATATCTGCTCCTAGTCGGACAGGCCTTAAAATTCATAATTTTTTTCCAAGAATCATTCCTACAGCTAATCCATTGCATTTTACGAAAATCAAACTAAGAGTCATGATTCTGATACTCGTCAGATGTTAATAAGCCCTGTCTGAAATTAATACTGTCAATACTGAGTTGTAATATTAGTTACTACTGTCATATTATTATTAGCTATGCACATTTGCCTTCTGGAAAACTGAGCCAAGTGTCTACTAACCAACAGAGCTGTTTCATGCATGCTCTGACAGTATTGAGACAGACAAACGCTGTTTATTTTGGGACAGCATGCTGTTAGAACAGTATGTAGATAACCTTGCGATGAAATCATAGAACGAAACACAGCGAGTTTTAATATCATTGGGCACAAAATTAGGAGACTTCACGTAGCGTACCACATGGCACCTATGTTCGTACAATGTCCCTCATACAGTATAGGTCCCAGAATAATTCAATAGATGTACCTTAAAGTAATCTATGTGCGTCTTTATTAATTGTCACAATGGCCATCTAATTTGACAGCTGTTAGCAAATTTAGATGCCATCAAAAAATTATTTCATGTCGGCTTTATGAAATGAAAGTGTCAATGACTCTGTAGCTCACCTTGGATATTTGATCATGCCATTACAGTCCATAGATCGATAGGAAACTCGGACAGTTTATATGTTTATGACACTAGAGGTTACCCTGAAGATGCATAAACAGTTTGGGATTAAGCGGATAAAAAAGTTTGGCTGTAGGAAGTGCCAAATGATGCAGTAATACTACAAGAAAGAGTAAAATCTGAGATGGCTCCCATCTACAGGTCACCCAGAAGATCCATATGAAGTTGGGGGATGATTGGATGAGGGAGTTGGCCTCTTGGGTGCACAGAAGAATTTAGTCATACAAAGAGTAAAATCCATAATGGCCTTTGGCGGCCATGTTTTTCATTGAAATGAGGAAAATTTATGGCTCCTATATAGCAGTCATCCAAAAGACCCATATGAAGTTTGGTGACAATCGGATTAGGTATGTGGTCTGCAGGGTGTGACAAAAGATTTTTGTCATGTAAAGACTAAAATCCAAGATAGCTGCCACCGACCATGTTTTTCATCAAAAAAATTTCAAATTCGATTGCTTCCATCAAGAGATGATCTTGAAGATGTCTGTACATTTTCAAAATAATTCTCCAATAAATGCAGGCTGCAGGGTGTGCCGATGGATTCAAACTTGAAATCCAAGATGGCTGCTGGTGGTCAAGATTTTTAATGAATTTTGGAAACAATTGATGGCTCCCATCTAGAGGTCACCCCGAAGGTCCATATGATGTTTAGAGATAATTGAATGAGGGAGGTGCCCTGTATGGTGTGCCCAACAATTTAGTCATACAAAGAGTAAAATACAAGATGGCTGCCAGCAGCCATGTTTTTCATTGAAAATTGTTCAAACTCGATAGCTCCCGTCTATAACTTATCATAAACACACCTGTAAATTTTCAAGACAATTCAATAAATCCGGTTTGCAGGGCATGCCAATGAATTCAAACTTGAAATCCAAGATGGCTACCATATTTTTCAACGAATTTCAGAAAAAATTGATGGCTCTCATCTGGAGGTCACCCCGAACATCCATATGAGCTAAAAAGCGGAACAATTGCATCTATGAAATGAAACAGTCCATGAATTTTAAGCCAATAATTATAACGAAGTTAACAAATGGGTAAGCGACTTAAATAAAGCTAGTATTCATAAATTTTTAGTTGGTAAAACTCTAAAATCAGAAAGATACTCCCTTAGATCTGTTAGCTGAAGAATAAAACTGAATAACACAGGTCAGAACAACGGCTTAAATACTGGGGTCGGTCATGCGTTTGTGCCTGCCGGTGGGCTATCGTCTACACAACAGTAGCTTGGTCAGATCATGGTAGCGTGCAAGACATAATTGTCATTATACATGAAAACCAAACAGGTATTACAACAATAATTCAACATTGTATTGAGTATATGATCATAGTGTATATACTACTAGTGTGTAATAATTACAGAAGGAGGTGAACTTTATCACACTTGTATGTAATTCAGCAATTTGTTACTTTGCGCCACAAGAAACTTGTGTGATAACATTCACAAGTCACCACATTCACACGCCTGTGCAGTTCTCACACTGCCCAATCGATTCGCGGCCTCAGTGCGCTGGCAACGAATCCTCAGTGCTCAAAACGCTTGTTTTTGCAAAACTTAGCGAGAGTCAGTCAATAGTTGATATTTCAACATGGAAAGGTATGTATAGCCCATTTTACTTTTATAACACAGATTGGTTATCCACCGATGTCCTGGCCGCCTGGGGACAAAATAGCCATTAGGGAAGCTCTACATCAAAGACCGACCCCAGATATGGGGTCCTAAATATAGTAACATGATTTTCCAGATTCCGCGGTGGCTGTGATTTGTTATGAAAAATAGTTCCTGTAATGTTGGTAAATCTCGTTTATTCCACGTACCATTGTGGTGTGAACTCACAATTTAAGCTATATGTTACCAAGTATAACATTTGTGAACGTTTTCGTGTTAATAAACTAGCATAATGTTGCATTTTGCAACATATTTCTCTTCCCTTGCATTGGAGACTGAAGTCAGCACAAACAAAAATCCGTCGGCACCGTTCTTTGATCTCCCCGGCGTCTTTGGCTGGTCCCCGGCCAGTGAAGAACAACATACCAGGCTACTCGTTTTATACTTCGTTAAAACGTTTTTCTTGAATTTACGTAGCGCGTTCGGACATGTCATTCTGGTGTTAATAGCATGCATATTGGCGTTTCAATCGGACTATAATTACTTATGTTATGTTTGTCTTTATTTAATATTTCTGAGTCTCGTTGCTTACGTAGACCTAAATAAAACGTGTTCTGATATATTAAAGAATAAACGAAAATGGCTCATTCGAACCTAACTAAAATTATGTATTCTAATTTGACAGAACGGAGTAACTAATATTATGTATTCGTAATTTGATAGTGAGTATGGAGTTTAGAGTGATAATATATGTATATGACAATATATGCATAGCGGTTACACAAAACTCCGATACTGGCACATCAATAAACTTAATATACCCGTACAGTCGTAATAATAGTATCATCCTTTTCTTAATAAACGCTCTTTATTCATATCGTAACAGGAGTAAACTAGTAATAAGCGACCTTTATTGTTTCCTGTTGGAAAAACAAACAGGAACCAATTTCAGTCTATGATTAGAACTTGAATAATGCCTTCGGTTGTACATTAATGTCGGTATATAAAACTATTTGACGCATTTGTCGACCTATCTAGTTTTGTTAGCACCAGAAATCAGACCGACGTGTAATTAAATCGAGCATTTATGCATGGTTTTAGACTGCCATGCATATGGCTTTTTTTATTTTGATTGTACACGAACTGGTTGTTACAATTTATTATTATTGTCTTTCGATAAATCGAACAATAGTTATACTGACCTTATATATTCATTGATCGTTAATATATATTCATTTGATTGTCTCTTCATATATTTATCTATTTTCTATGTTCGATATTATTTGTGCATGATGTGTTGTTTTACAGACTTAATTTTGTTTCTATACATATATACGCACTGCGGGTCCCTTGGGTCCCTTTATGCGGCATATAGGACTTGACCCAACGTCCACACAAATGTCAGTATGGATACCGGTTGCGTGAGGGCATGATGTCAAATGTTCAAAGTGTTGGTACAATATTTTATTTTGATCAAAATTTCAACATGTAAGAAATATACGGAACAAGTCAGAGTGTGACAGTATAATACATGCAATCATGCAATCTACGCAAGCGTTTCGGTACTTTTATTAATATATAATTGGCATTCTTGGATCTATAGACAAAATAATATATAGGAATTATAATGTATTTAATTAATTATACGCCAGGCGCATTAACCAGATGTAACGAAATATGGATATTTTTTGCAAGTTAATCGATATAATCGACACAAAATATATTGTTCCTTTACAATCAGATATTTTCCTAGATTGTTTTTCCTTGCGCTCCACAACCTGGGAAATGAATGGGAAGACAACAAGAGTGTTTTGTGTATATCTTGAAGCAACGGCCCATTTTGTTTTAAATTCTCAGCTTAGCCTCATATTATTATAATTCGAGGACCAGACAGTTTATATAATAATAATATTATTATAATATAATATATTATTATAAGTCGAGGACCAGAAGTCCATCGTAGAAAGATTGTGAAAATTCCTCATCGGCATATATTATGTACTTCAAATTAGTGATATATTTACGTTCTAGTTTTTATAAAATATGCACACCTGAATACGGACATGGCTTATTCGAGCTTCCAAATTGTGTCTCTGTAATTTGGAAGGTGGTATAAGGTATGTCGAAATAATCCTATACTGGCTTCATATGCCATCAAAATTACTTGTCATGGTCACAGGATTTTTCCAGTTGCTTAATTCTTTTCGCCCAGAATTTAAGCAAACGCTCTTTATTGCAACCATACCAGGGATAGACTTAACACGGAACGCTGTTTTTTGTTTGGGACACATACATCGTGTTAAAAGTTGTATTTTTTTATAACTTACTTTCGTATTTCTGAGACTTTTTTTTATGCCCACAGAAAGGTAGTTCAAGTATTTATCGACATATTTCGACACCGCTAAATATTCAAAAGCGAACATTATTGGGTGTATTTTGGAGCGCAAACCGCCATAAAAATGATATGATTTCTTCTGAACATTAAGTTATATGATGTTAATTTTACAAACAATTCGATCAAAAAAAAATAAAACGTTAACCGGCACTGAGTAAGTAGCTATTACATAATAACACGGGTCGCCGGCAGTACGCAAGAAGCATTATATATACTACCATATATCAGGCACAATAAACATTTACAGCGCCAGCAATAACACACTACAAAATGTGTATGTTGGGGCGGGAAGGCTGGGTGATGGCACAAAAAATGCACAGAGTTCGTATGCAACAACATATTTTTTCAAGCATGACTTTTATTAACAATACTTTTATGAATTTGAAATTCGCTTTCTTGAATCTATTGAATACTATAGGAAAGCGTAGGTAATTAATTATATGTATAACGACGCATCGAAATATTTAAAATTGACACAAGATGATCGATGTAATCGACAAAAAGGTACTGTTCCCGGAAAATAATTCCCGGACTAATTAACATACTGTATAATTCCCCGCCATCTTGCCACCAATCGACTAGAATAATGTTTTCAAAATATGTAAATGACATACATATAGTTCTGTCGTAGGGCATATTACAATAACGCAAGTCACTAATTCGACTGTATACAGGTGCCGATGTCATTGACAGTACACTACCGATACACAGACGAGATTAATCAGCAGTCTAGTGTACTATAGTATAGTTATACCAGTACACCAGACTGTCGTTGAGTAATCTGGCATGTGTATCGGTAGTGGACCGTCGACAGTGTACTTGGAATATACTAGTTAATAGATAACTGACAATCAACGAAGGCCATATAATTACGCGGATGTGTTGCTTTCGACATATTTGTCGTTCTCTGTATATTAGCGCTGCATAGATCTCAATAATGGCATCCATTTTGTTTTTATGTTCGTAAATGACATAAATAGCATTACTGAAAAACACATTTAATTGAATTCAACGATTGTATCTCACCCACCATTAATTTATATGAACATATACCCAATGCATCTCTGGGGAAACATGTTCCATCAGAAATCTTGTCCCCGATCGGTTACTATATATACCCAATGCTGGCCCCCTCTCCGTTAACATACAACACATAAAAGCAGCGGTCCTTTTTTTTAATTCTCAGCTTAGCTTCGTATTATTAAGTAGATGGTTGAGAAAAAGCCTAATCGGTATATTACGAACTTGAAAGTAGTACATGTAGTATAGTTAGGTTTTTCTAGTCCTAGTAAAATATGTATATATTTAAACGGAAATGGCTCGTTCAAGCTTCCGTTTTTTCTAAGTATATTGGAAGGATTTATAAGATATAGGTTCACAAATACGCGAAATATTGATATATACTTGAACAATACTTGTCTTGCATGGTCACAGTCATTGTCCAACTGTTTCAATTTTCGCACCTAATTTAAATAAATTGAACGCTCTTTATTGAAACCATATCAGGAATAGATTAACACGTAATCCCGCGGATTGCCGTGCACATGGGTGTTGTTTGCTTGGAACACAAACAGCGTGTTCATGGTTGTATATTTTATTACTTTAATTCGTCTTTATGTGACATAATGCCCTTAGAAATGTAGTTCAACTATTTATCGACATATATCAATACTGGGAAAAATTCAAAAGCGAATATTATTGGGTGTATTTTGGAGTGCAAACCGCCATGTGGCTTTAA
Organism: Siphonodentalium dalli; assembly: GCA_032622095.1. Lineage (NCBI taxonomy): Eukaryota > Metazoa > Mollusca > Scaphopoda > Gadilida > Siphonodentaliidae > Siphonodentalium > Siphonodentalium dalli. Next base: position 219,775,894 of record CP136065.1, on the reverse strand, counting down.
TGATAAATTCCACTAAAGTTATGAGCAAACATTTACTTGAAACAATAACTCAAGAAATTAATTATTCGTTAATTTATTCCTTTGCCTGCCACTTCAAAATGCGATAAATAAACATGACCCGTTGCGTTAAGATAAAGCCAATGAAATTAATTGTACGGCAAAAAACAATAATGCTATCGTGATACTCGTGTTTAATTATTTTTTTTCTCCGAAAATCGAGCCGGGAGATCGATAAATTTTAAGTTCTGGCATCAGTAACCTCAAGTTATAATTTCAAAACTAACCACGTGGTAACACTCATATCATGTGATATATTTTGGAAATATCAATCTAAACGAAAATGAACCATCGCGGTTATACAGTATAGTATAACTAGCATTTCTGTTTGGTGCCAATTATGCCAAATCTATATTTGAATGTATACACCTTAATTTATCTTGTATATATGTGTACACAGATGCACCGACTCTTTCTCACGTCTGTTATGTATCGTGTATAAATGTTTTGCTTGTTCCAAATACACTGTGGCTTGGCATTCATTTATTCAAACATTCGGCGCCCTTGTTCAATTTATTTATTGGAAAAGCGAGCCCGAAAATCGATCATTTTTAAGTACTGACGTTAAAATTATATACGCACTTCTCATATACACAATCATGCTCGCAACTCGGGTATCTAGAATTTCTAGCTATAATGTCAATAGTAACTGTGCCGTGGTAATAATCATATCATACGACACATATGTGTGTTTAGGAAATACCAGTATAAACGAAACTAAAACAATCGGCGCCCTTGTTCAATTCATTTATCCGAAAAGGAGTCCGAAAATTAATCATTTCGCGACATCGATTTTAAGTCAATCTATATAGTTTTATATCATACCCCACGTCAGCAACAAAATGAAGCCAATAAAACGATAAAAACAATTATGACGCAGCAAATCAAAGTTATCAAACGAATTATATTTTTTAGAAAATCAGCAAAATAATTCAATTAGTTTCCAAAACGACAATTTAACACTTTAGTTCATTCAATGCAAACGGAACCCAAAACCATGCATTTTCTATAAACAATGCGCAAACGATCGTGCATGAACATGTTTTTTATCGCTAATTGTATGAATTCAGTTCTTTCTAATTTCGGGTGTAGATTATATTTTTATTTATACATGCACATGGGTAATTTCCGTATTTATCAACGGATTCGAGCCATTGAAGTCTCAAACCACAACCACGGATTCCAATTATACACTTGGTACATTTTGTTTTTGTCAAAAGCTGAAGTTTAATGAAATAAAAAATGCGATAACAGTATCAGCTTATTTTTCGATGTGTCACATGATTACGTAACTTACCCACATGCCACACAGCAGACCGCGGCGATATCACCTTTGATCTACCGCCGACAGACTGGGCTGATATCATTATTTAGCTGAAGCCTGGTAAAGCTATTTTTAACATGGTGTAAGGTATTTAGACTGTCACACGGACTTCTTTTTTAATGGAGCGAGTACGAAATGGGTTGCGTCTAGAGCAAAAAAATAAGGTGTGGAAACTCGATGGGTAGGGATAAAATGTGTTGTTACTGCCATTCATCGGTGTTTTTGTGGCCTTCGTTTGTGCAATTGGACGAATTATTGTGTTCAAAATCCAAGAGAAATATATTGGCAATCCAAATAAATCGAGTTGGTGTCCGTAAAACGGTTATAAGTGCCCTAAATTAAGCTGGAAATGAGGGTGGAGTAGTTCAAGCATGACACAGTGGAGGGAATGTGCATGGCAACGCGGTTGGACTAGACATATGCATACATTGACACAGCGGCTGCATTATGCACCATTGTATTCCCAGTCTTGTATATCGATTGTATGGCTCAGTATCAACTTTTATACCGGCATATAGTTGGCAGAGCGTGTCAGAAATAATGCATCGATGGATAAATTCACTTTGTGACCGTATGTGACATAATAATTATGAGTTATAAGCTTGTACATACCATCACATGCAACACGTTTGGTCGAGTTTTAAATAGTAACAAATAATATTATGAGATCTCACTGCCATTTAAGGCTTCGCTTGTGCGCATGGAATAAACAACATAATTAGTATAGTATATACTCAAACCATCAGGTGAATGGCGCAGAGAAAGCGACCATATAACATAAACATACAATAATGAGCATATACCAAGGACTCGTCCATTTGCACGTGCATGGTGGGTGTTAATTACATGTATGTTTACGGGCTGGTTACCTCTTTGGTGCAATCTCTACAGGAAGTGGGCGCCGATATCACATTATATATAAGGGGCTTGTTACATGAGCCGGGACAACTCGGTTAGCCGGGACAACCCGGTCTGCCGGGACAACTCGATCACGCTGTTATGTGAGCCGAGACAATTCGGTTAGCCGGGACAACTCGGTTGACGTTCACGCAACTAGCTATCCATCTAGCTGTCAATCATGCGTCACGACGTCGGTCCATAATGTAGGAACGCCTATAACAGAGAGGCTTGGGTTGTCACTAAACGTAACTCATGAATGGTGTTACGTTCTAGCCGGGATGACTCGCTGTTACGTGAGCTGAGCTGTCCCGGCTCATGTAACAAGCCCCTAATTTACTGCAAAACGACAGTTTCTGTATACACGTTCTACAGTATTGGCAAATTGATTGAAGAGCGGCTTTCCACCAACGGTCAACTGCATGTAGGTTAGAGACTGGTGTGGGTTGTTCATCAACAATAGACACTCCCTCATTAAAAACGGAATCCCCTCAATATCGAACAATTCCAGTGAATGTAGTTGGTGTGAAATTGTCAAGATTGTTGAAGACGATATGTTAGTGTATGAGATATATAATGACCTCAAACGTTTAAACTCCTTGATTGACAAGAAATCTACGTCGGACAAATTGCGACACTCCGAGACGTCCAGGAAGTTGATATTTGCCAGACAGGGCAAGAAACAGTGTTGGAATATCACATCCGGCAATATTAAGAACCGATAGTTTCGTCGCACACAAGAGACCACATGCCAGCTGATAGTTCAAGTAATATCGTTCGATGTTAATGTCTGCATAAGCGATTTCGAAATGACGAAATTGTTTTGAATCAATAAGGATATCTTGTAGATCCGCTTTATGTAAAGTTAATACATCTGGGAACTCGAAAAATTTCCACAGCACAGAAGTTTCCTTTACGATGTTATAGAAACGCTTGCAGCTATATAGGACCAACTGTTTGTAAGAGGTTCGTGAAGCGTGAACAACTTGAAAATCTCTATTATAATACATTCTGGCAAGTCTGCGATTGTGAAATGGGATTATATCAGACGTAGCATTTGAATGGCAGAATCATCAGATGGTACATTAGATTGAAGATGAAATAAAAGATCAACTATGGAATATTTGGTTGGTTTTTGTCTTCAAGCTGTATATCCATCGTATATACTATATAGTGTATACAGTGAATTATTAAATAATTATATATACATTAAAATTTGACATGCGTTCCGGTATAAAAGTTGATACTGAGCCATACAATCGATATACAAGACTGGGAATACAATGGTGCATAATGCAGCCACTGTGTCAATGTTTGCACATGTCTAGTCCAACCGCGTTGCCATGCACATTCCCTCCGCTGTGTCACATGTGAACTACCCCACCCTCATTTCCAGCTTAATTTAATTTATAACCGTTTTACGGACACCAACTCGATTTATTTGGATTGCCAATATATTTCTCTTGGATTTTGAACACAATAATTCGTCCAATTGCACAAACAAAGGCCACAAAACACTGATGAATGGCAGTAACAACACATTTTATCCCTACCCATCGAGTTTCCACACCTTATTCTTTTGCTTTAGACGCAACCTATTTTGTCCCCAGGCAGCCAGGACATCGGTGGATAACCAATCTGTGTTATAAAAGTAAAATGGGCTATACATACCTTTCCATGTTGAAAATATCAACTATTGACTGACTCTCGCTAAATTCTGTTTTGCAAAAACAAGCGTTTTGAGCACTGAGGATTCGTTGCCAGCACACTGAGGCCGCGAATCGATTGGGCAGTGTGAGTTCTTGTACCTCTCACCTCTGTCAGATGACCATCCTAAGACCAATAAAACAACTATGGATGTGCTATTCATCCAATCAGTTGATTTACTTTAGTAAACTTTAAGGCTGTTAGCCATTTGGTGGATAACTAATTAAACCATATGTGTGTAGTGATGCAGATATCCAACCTGAATGAATGAGCTTTTCCATACATTTACAATTTTGTACAGTTGATGTGAATTACGGTTATTGAATTAGTTATCTTGCTTGACAATTCCTGTTACAAAATTATACAGATATTTTCATATACAAATAGCTGTCTAAGTCTTAGAAATAAACTTAGCAATACTTGTTTCTATCCTACATTTCAGCATCGTAATGATCCATCTTAGAATGATATAATACTTATTAAATATCATCTGCTATATTAAAGTAGATGTGTGGAGTTAGTTACTAAAAGCAGCTTTATTTTCTTGGATCAGCAACCGAAAGACCCAAAACAATGTAATGCAATGTTGATGATGTTGAAATGTTAATTTTTGTCTTTATACATTAATATCAAAGTGATATTTTTTTTAAGTTTCATTTGAAAAAAACTATTTCCTTAGGGTACTATATATATCTAGTATTTTTTATGATTTGTATTAAAGTAGTGCCTACCTGGTATGTAAACTTTCATTTTCTAGCCTAAGATTCATGAGATTTTCACTGAAAAGAGAATCAACTTTAAGATGTAAGACTGAAGGGCTTAATAACAGCAATAAGCATTATCATAAAATAATAAATATGAGTCGAAGACTCCTGTCTGGAAACACTTCTATCAAATAATATTTTATTTAGAATTTTCTGGTATAATACATATAATCAATTTGGGACATTTTACGGCTTGCAAATATGTTATGGGAGTAGCAAGTGAGAGAACTCTATCCCTATCTGAGATCGCCTGAACATTTTGTGATGGTCTGTTCTAAATATGGTAATGAAACACGGGGTGTGCATTGGAAGATGGCGCTCGTCAAGTTTTTTTGCCTGAAAGAGTGTATCTGTCACAAAAGAATTATTGAAATAGGTCACCTTTAGTGTTTTAGTTATCAGCCTAACAGTCTCAAAATTGTTAACAAGAAAATAAAAATGTGGCCTCCACATCTCTGAAGATCCATATGAATTTGGTGATGATTGGTTGACAAATGTGACTTGTAAGGTGTGCTAAAGGATTTGGTCATACAAAGAGTAAAATGGCGCTGGCAACCATGTTTTTAATAGAATTCGGAAAAAATGGTAAACACCCATCTAGAGGTAACCCCAAGGATCCATATGAAATTTGGTGATAATCGGATGAAGTTAGGGTCTGCTGAAGGATTTAGTGATGCAAAGAGTAAAACTAAGATGGCTGCCAGTGGCCATGTTTTTCATCGAAAATCTTTCAAATTTGACAGCTCCCATATAGAAATGATCGTAGACTAATATAACGAATGTCAATGAAATCAATCAAAGTTTGTTTGAGTTATCGAGCTAACGGTTGCAAATAATCAAAATCGCTAAAAATAAACATCCTAAGGCCCATAACTCTCGTAACAAAGATTGGACAAACCTGATTTTTGAATTTGAGCTAGATATGGTTGCAACAGACCCATACACACAAATATAAATTAAATCGGTTGACGTTTGTTTGAGTTATCATGCTAATGGTCTCGCGCCCATCCGGATGGACGTCTGCCCGCCTACCAACCTCGCCAAAGCATAAGTTGAGTTTTTTTTTTAAATTGACTAAAAAATGTCTCAATTGATTATCGCATTATATTAGAATATATCAACATAAAATCAATATTAATTGATTGAGGAGTTTCTGGACATGTTTCTTTGACTCATTGACTCATAGATATAATTTTATACGCAAGAATCTATATAAAGCATATTTAGGAAAAGATAGACCATCTTTAATGAAATTAAACCAATATTGTGAAGAAAAAAAGAATCAATATAAATCCTCTCACTTTTACTCTGCAAAAAATGTCATCATCATTGAGGAATAATAATGTGATCTGCCTTTGGGATATAGAATTTATTAGGAAAAAGTATGACACAATTGGTATTTCACATAATCTAGAAGTGCATATTGAGTTACAGCATATTTGTGAACATCGGGATTAATATACTGACCCGGATGCTCATTTAACATATAGGTGAATCAGGATCTTTTCAATTTAAAATAAATATTTAAGAAAAGAGACCTGCCGCATGAGATTTGAAACACTATTAGAACACTCCTCAGAAGAATCCAAAAACAATTAAAAATTTAGCGAACAATTATGTTATGTTCATATTAAATAATAACGCTACAGCACATCATTTCATTAATGCAAACCTTGAAGCATCTCTGTATTTATTTGCATCATAGACCTTTCTATTGTAGGTATCAAAATAAGTATCTGTGGTAGACAATCCATATCCACTGCTAATATACCTAAAACAAAAAAGAAAATACTGGTGAAGTCAGCTGAAAAACAATAACACATGTGCATGTTTCTATTATTAAGCATGACCTTACAGTTAGATCCTGCCATTGTGACAAAATATCAAAGTCAGTTTCTGTGATGGTGAATAGGTTCACTGTATAGCAAGTAAAAATTTAAGCTATCAGACTGACCTGAGTACAGACCAACTACAGCAGACTAGCAGTTGGTCATCATTCATGAAGAGAACACAGAAATTATTTCCTTATAACCAGTGTATCTTGGATTTCTTTCATTGTACAGATTTTGCACGAAGTAAACATGGATATTACATGGCTGAATCAGTCAGCATTAAACGCGAATAACATTAAACACATTAAAGTGGAATTAATAAAACAACACGAACACTGTCTGTTCGGCAACCTAAACATGTCCTCCTCAACTCAGGCTATGTTTTACAGTAACATAAAAGATAATCAGATTGAGTGGGTACTTAACATATTTACCTCTCATTTGTCAACCTATTTGTTGAAATTGAAAACAGCTAATCACAGACTGCCAGTAGAACAACGTAGATGGAACAAGCAGTCGCAGACGGCAGTATCCCCCGCCGAATTGTGAAGTTGGGGAAGAGCATTCTCAATAATGTTTGCGTTCTCAGTATGTGCTAAACAAGAGGTGGGATTTTGTCAAAAAGCCTGGCTTGCGAACTCATTTTAGGTACTGACATTTGTGGAAATTAGCCATGTGACATCATCCATTTGCACCAAAAATAATAACAAAGTCCAATAACTCTGCTGAAAATATCCAGCTGGACCTGGTTTGCAAACTCATTCTAGATACTGGTCATGTGAACTCATATACCAAAAAACTTTTAAATCCGTTGACAATTGTGGAAATGAGCCCTAGGTGTGATGTCGTCCATTTGCACACAAAAAAATAAACAAAGTCCAATAAGTCCACTTAAAATATCTGGCCGTACCTGGTTTGCGAACTCGTTCTAGATACTGGTAAAGTGAACTCATATACCAAATATCTTTTAAATCCGTTCAGATTTGTGGAAATGAGCCCTGTGACGTCGTATATTTGCTATTTAGTAAATTCGACAAAAATAATAAACAAAGTCCAATAACTGACATTTGTTCAAGTTATGACTCTTTAAAATTCGGGACAGAAGGACGGACCGACAGACGACTAGACAGACAGACTGACGGACGGAACCCATTCCTATATCCCACGTAAATTTTCAATTTGGCGGGGGGATAAAAACAGTAAAGTAAAGACCAGGAATGCCTTTTATGTGGAAATAATCTGTGATTAATATCATTTTCTCATTATGTGTACTGAACTAAAAGACCTGCATGAAACTTATAGCAAATACTACTAGGAAAATCCAAACCAAATAAATTTCACATATATATATATATCCCTCAAAAACAAACATGACCCTATTGTAAAGAGTTAATTTACATAAAGTTAGCTATGAAAAAATTGCCCTGATATATATGTAGTATATAGCATCACCTATACATGTATTATCGATATTAAACATTACAATGCAATTTACTTCAAATTTAGTAATTGTAATTTGTTTTGTATATATGCATATGTTGAATCTGTTATGTAAATATTATTTGTATTATGTAAATACTTGTATATATGTTAAGGCATTGTTGCAACTTAATCAAATATAAATGTTGACTATGCAAATAAATAAATTCAAAAAGGCGAGGATGATCCTCCAGGGAGGTAATCTCAATCACTTGAATATCCTAAAAATGGTCTAGCGCTTTCGATACAAGTGTATCTTCGTCAGGACCAGGATGGTGTAGATAGATGTGGATTTTGCCTGTCCTTTTATACTCTAGATTGATTGAGCGTGAATTTGATTGGTCAAAGGGTAGATGTCGGGTGTTTATGGACACAGAAGATAAATGCGGGTACTACACAACACATACCCGCAGCTGGTACACATTATGATGAATAAAGCGACATACCCGCACCAGTTCGGATCGTTTCTTCTCAACATACCCGCAAATACACATCCGGCTTCCTGGGTTATAAATCATATACCGACGCCGTTTGTGCTTTAATTCATGGACACATCACGTTATTATACTAGTAGCTTTGTATACAACATACCCGCTACAACTACCCGCACTAAACTACAGTGACTGGGCAGCAACAATATACCCGCACAAACTACCCGCATAGACTATCGGGAATCGCGAGGCACCACATACCCGCAATATTCCCGCACTCAACTCTGAGACCTCTTCTGTGTCCATAAACACCCGACATCTACCCTTTGACCAATCAAATTCACGCTCAATCAACCTAAAGTATAAAAGGACAGGCAAAATCCACATCTATCTACACCATCCTGGTCCTGACGAAGATACACTTGTATCGAAAGCGCTAGACCATTTTTAGGATATTCAAGTGATTGAGATTACCTCCCTGGAGGATCATCCTCGCCTTTTTAAATTTATTACCTCATTACTCAATCACATTAAATATGGCCACGAGAATTTCTCTCACCAGTGTCACACCCGTTGACATCAACTTCCCCACACCCAACGTGTCCCTCACTATAGTAATCCATGTTGACAACTTACAAAGGGGAACTAAATGCACACGCACAAATCTGGAACACTAAACCTCAGCACAGCACCTCAGCTCGCAAACAAAGAGAGAGATAGCTCGGATCCTCATTCTCCGCGCACCCTACCACCAGTAGGCACTAACAAGAAGGACTTTAATTAGTCGCCTCCAATTTATATGTAAATAAATAATTCAATTGTTATTTCAAACAAATAAGCAATCTCATTTGAACAGCTATGTGACAGTTAAATATGATAAATACATTATGCATATTAAGTATAATTTGCATTCCGAAGAAGATTCCTACCTACTAAACTATATGGTATATCTCTCCTATGTCCTTGGTACACGAATGTTGAAAGCCCATTTAAAAAAAATCGATATGGATTATCGACAGTACGATATTGGTACACTATTTCGTAATGAAAGTGTCAATGACACTGCAGCTCAACTTGGAGAGGGGATAGTTTCAAGTGTTACAGTGAATGGAGCGATTAGGAAGGCAGAAAGTTAAATGTCTAAGTAATACCACATATGAACATGAAGAGATATATATAAATTAAAATCCAAGATGGCCAGACGGCCATGTTTTTCAATAAAATTCGAAATAATTTCATGGCTCCAATCTAGTGGTCGGGTGACCACTAGATTGGTCGGGTGACCACTAGATTGGAGCCATAAAATGTTTTCCATATAAAGTCTGGTGATGATCAGATGAGGGATGTCGTCTGTAGGGTGTGCCAAAGGATTTAGTCATGCAAAGATTAAAATCCAAGATGGCTGTTGGCGGCCATGTTTTTCAACACAAAATTGATGGCTCCCATCTAGAGGTCACCCCGAAGATCTATATGAAGTTTGGTGATGATTGGATGATGAATGTAAGTCTGTAGGGTGTGCCAAAGGATTTAATCATGCAAAGATTGAGGCCATGTTTTTAAATAAAATTCGGACAAAATTTATTTATCTGTAGGGTGTGCCAAAGGATTTAATCATGCAAAGATTGAGGCCATGTTTTTAAATAAAATTCGGACCAAAATTTATGGCTCCCATCTACAGATCCTCAAAAGATCCATATGAAGTTTGGTGATCAGATGAGGGATGTGGTCTGTAAGGTGTGCAAAAGGATCCAGTCATGTAAAAGTAAAATCCAAGATGGTTGCCGGCAGCCATGTTTTTCATTGAAAATCATTCAAATTTGATAGCTCTCATCTAGACGTGATCCTAAACATGCATGGAAATTTTCAAAAGAATTCTCCAACAAATTTGGGCTGTAGGGTGTGCCGATGGATTCAAATTTGAAATCCATGATGGCTACTGTTGGCAATGTTTTTCAATAAATTTCGTGAAAAAAATTGATGCCTCCCATCTAGAAGTCATTCCGAAGAACCATATGAAGTTTGGTGATGATCAGATGAGGGAGGTGACCTGTGCCTGTAGGGTGTGCCGAAGGATTTAGTCATACAAAGGGTAAAATCCAAGATGGCCACTGGCAGCCATGTTTTTCAATGTGATTCAGTAAAATTTGATGGCTCCCATCTAGAGGTCACACCAAAGATCTGTACAAAGTTTGGTGATGATCGGAGGAGAGATGTGACCTGTAGTAAGTGCTAATGGAGATTGTTGACGGATGGACGACTACCCAGATGGATGGACAGACGGATGGATGAGACGACTGATGCCAACCTATGGCAATAGCTCGGACTTGACTTTGTCAAGTTGAGCTAAAAATGTCACAATTTTATTTAAATCTGTGCTCCAGGTAAGCTAATCCTTTTTCGTAATCCTGAGGAAGCGTTCTTAACCGAGCATTGCAGGTGGAAACTGGGAGGCGCTCATGCTTAGTGGATGGGAATCTTCTAGGGAATATAATTTATACTGTAAAAACATTTTATTCCCCACTAAGACTTCCTATCCACTAAAACTATATGGTAGAATCTGCATACAGAAGAAGGCAGTGAGGATATTTATATTAGAGATATAAGGCAGAGTATAAAGATCATACTGTGATCTCTTCGGGCATAATCATTATGTGACGATATATATGTGACATAAAATAGCAATTTTGAACACTCAGTAGATGATCGTAATTTTATAATTATTATAAATTATGAAAGTTATTCTGGTCTTGAGAGGATGAAAGTTTTCTGGCCAAAACAGTTCCCATTATCATACTGCCTGTAAATAAAGTTAAATATCCCTTTTGATTTTGAGTCTTGTATAATATATATACATCCAAGAGTTTCCCAGATTGTGGATTACAAGATAAACGCTCATAACAATGGAAGGATGGTTAGTCCTAGCTTCAGTGACCCTACCCAACTGTGAGGACTATTGATACTATGTGAAGAATTAGACTAATGAGTCTAGATTCTTGCTTATCCAATCAAAAAATTATAGAATTGTTACACTAAACTTGGTAACAATTGCACAGTACGGATCTGTCAAAGATACTCTCATAATTTTGTTACCATGAAGATCGATCTTCTTTATCTCAGGGGATCTAGAGACAAAGGAAATTTTAAGGACAGTGACTTGATTTTTATATGGATATATTGTAATGGAAATGAATGACATAACAATATTCTGATCTGGTAATGTTTTTAGATGAAATTTGACTGAATCGTTATTAATGGTTAATGCCATGGCTATATGGCTATACAATGTAATAGTGCGAAGCTCTCTATGAATGATTCGCTAAATGTATTATGTTCCACCTCCAGTCAGAAACAGCGTCATTGATTGGCCAGAGAAGCATGCAACATATCCAATGTTTACGTTCAGAGACGTTATCATAAGATAAACCAAGACACTGTTTCATAGGGCCTGCTTTATTCATGATGTCAATTACGTTTAACAGCATTATGTGGTGAGAGCTATAGCAGTTTTGACATTTTTCTGCTGATCATTTGAATAAATGTCAAATTGCTATGACCAGGACTGTCGGCATAACATATATGTTATTGTGGTGGATTGACCGTAACATGGTGTGACATTGACGGCTTGGAGCCTATGTTCAACCTCGTTGCAAAACCTAGTCAGTTCGCGACTCGGTTGATCATAAACTTCAAGTGGTAGGATTCTGAGATCCAGTTTATTAATTGTGAGTACATGGATGTGTTTTTGTATTCAACAAATATATTTTACTAGCCGATGAGCCCGACGTTGTCCGGGCTATTCAAAAAATATAATTTTTAAAATTAAAATTAGTTTTTCCTCAAGGGAAGCCCGAAACTGAACTATATGGATTATTATCCTCGGCCTTGTGTTATCAGGAGGGTTAAAATTTATTGTCCGTTTATTTGCCTACTCCGGTCAATCAGCGACTCCGGTCAATCAGCGCTCGGATTAGCTCACGCATGAATGCGTCCCGTGCAAATCCCGCGCTCTTAACAATTCATCTAGCCAGTTTTATTTCCGACTTTTAATAATAAGATTTGCGAGTCGCGGGGTTGGGAATGGCACCGCCATGGGAGGGATCTATGATAGTTCAGTTTCGGGCTTCCCTTGAGGAAAAACTAATTTTAATTTTAAAAATTAGATTTTTCCGCCAAGGAGAAGCCCTTCAACTGAACTATATGGATTAGAATGCAAGCCCAGGAGGAGGCAACGAGCAATAAATTTAATATTCCAGTTTGACGGGAATGTACTCTTCCAAACAAATTTCATGTAAATGTGATTTAGTCATGAATCAGCTTTGATATGTTATGTGAAAGAGCTCATAAATTCAGATTCCAGCATTGCTCAAGCTTGTACCTCCCCCCTTGTCTTTTGGAATAAACATCCCAGGCAGTGCCATACCATACGTGCCAGCTACTAGTAGAAACCGAGCAGTAGAGACTTCTTCTTCTGCTGCTTTTTTCTCGTGTCCTGCGATGAGAGTGATGGCGGTATTTACTATTTATATCTTCCCAAATAGAAAGCGCTATTGACGGTACGCGACAGCGAGTCTTCCTCACACAGAACAGCCTCCAAAGGCTCGGGTGCTATTGTCCCGGAGGATTGGTTGCCCGAATCTCAGAGAACGGCACTCTGCCTGCCACGGTCTGCTGATGCAGGACCAGGGGGCGCGAACTGGTACAGCCCGAGGACTGGTACAGTTGTGCAAAGTTTGTGTAATTCATTGTAACAAGATTTGACACATATCCTGTGATGAAGTTTTTACAAGAGATCGACCCGTGTCGTTTCCGTACGCAAAGCGAGTTCCCTAGGATCGACAGAATCCTTGACCGACAGTGGGAACCACCGTCGGCCCGAGATCCTTGCTCATCGTCGTCAAAGCCATCAGACGCCAGGAGAATTATAGAAACTAGAAAGCATGTCAGGATCGACGCCAGCAACAGAACAGCCTGCATCAGGTTGAGGTAAGGTACTAGAGGGAAGCCCACACTGGGAATGGCTCGAACGAGGAACAATTGTGCTCGCAGTTAGATTTTAAGGTGTTATTTCCCACCCCAAGGCCAAAATGGCGGAAAAAAGGGAAATTGAAAGGATCCATTTGACCAGGGAAAGCCCCCCCCACCGAATCTCCCAAATGCAGGTGGTCCTGACACGCTGACATAAACGTCGATGACATACCACTAGGATCCCCTGACGGCAGAGGAGCAGGCCTGGACGTATCACTTGGGATGCCGTTTCCAGGGGGACAAGACCGACCCTCGTAATGGAGTGGGCCACGGCGCCGTGGGGAAGCATCAGAAGGCCAGTTGGCTGGTACGCTTTGTGAGGCACGGGACAACGAGGCTTCCCCACCCAGAACAGTCGCCAAAGGCGTGGGTGCTTGTGTCCTGGAGGATTGGTTGCCCGAATCTCCGGAGGACGGTACCCTGCCTCCCACGGTCTGCAGAAGACGGGGCTTGCAGCATGACCAGGGGGGGCCGAATGGTTCCTGCCCGAGTTAAGACTGGTACGTTTGCTCAAAATGTAAAACCATGGACCAATGGGCCCTCAACCATCTATGATAATATCGCGTATATTCATGAGCAACCCGTACGGACATCAAAGTCGAATCTCGTTCGACTATAAGCAAGACAAGACATTCTGTTAGTTATTAGCAAGCATAATATATAAAACATTTGTTAGTTATTGCAAAACAAGGTAAATTCCGTTATTTATATATGGATTATTATCCTCGGCCTTGTGTTATCAGGAGGGTTAAAATTTATTGTCCGTTTATTTGCCTACTCCGGTCAATCAGCGACTCCGGTCAATCAGCGCTCGGATTAGCTCACGCATGAATGCGTCCCGTGCAAATCCCGCGCTCTTAACAATTCATCTAGCCAGTTTTATTTCCGACTTTTAATAATAAGATTTGCGAGTCGCGGGGTTGGGAATGGCACCGCCATGGGAGGGATCTATGATAGTTCAGTTTCGGGCTTCCCTTGAGGAAAAACTAATTTTAATTTAAAAAATTATATTTTTCCGCCAAGGAGAAGCCCTTCAACTGAACTATATGGATTAGAATGCAAGCCCAGGAGGAGGCAACGAGCAATAAATTTAATATTCCAGTTTGACGGGAATGTACTCTTCCAAACAAATTTCATGTAAATGTGATTTAGTCATGAATCAGCTTTGATATGTTATGTGAAAGAGCTCATAAATTCAGATTCCAGCATTGCTCAAGCTTGTACCTCCCCCCCTTGTCTTTTGGAATAAACATCCCAGGCAGTGCCATACCATACGTGCCAGCTACTAGTAGAAACCGAGCAGTAGAGACTTCTTCTTCTGCTGCTTTTTTCTCGTGTCCTGCGATGAGAGTGATGGCGGTATTTACTATTTATATGTTCCCAAATAGAAAGCGCTATTGACGGTACGCGACAGCGAGTCTTCCTCACACAGAACAGCCTCCAAAGGCTCGGGTGCTATTGTCCCGGAGGATTGGTTGCCCGAATCTCAGAGAACGGCACTCTGCCTGCCACGGTCTGCTGATGCAGGACCAGGGGGCGCAAACTGGTACAGCCCGAGGACTGGTACAGTTGTGCAAAGTTTGTGTAATTCATTGTAACAAGATTTGACACATATCCTGTGATGAAGTTTTTACAAGAGATCGACCCGTGTCGTTTCCGTACGCAAAGCGAGTTCCCTAGGATCGACAGAATCCTTGACCGACAGTGGGAACCACCGTCGGCCCGAGATCCTTGCTCATCGTCGTCAAAGCCATCAGACGCCAGGAGAATTATAGAAACTAGAAAGCATGTCAGGATCGACGCCAGCAACAGAACAGCCTGCATCAGGTTGAGGTAAGGTACTAGAGGGAAGCCCACACTGGGAATGGCTCGAATGAGGAACAATTGTGCTCGTAGTTAGATTTTAAGGTGTTATTTCCCACCCCAAGGCCAAAATGGCGGAAAAAAGGGAAATTGAAAGGATCCATTTGACCAGGGAAAGCCCCCCCCACCGAATCTCCCAAATGCAGGTGGTCCTGACACGCTGACATAAACGTCGATGACATACCACTAGGATCCCCTGACGGCAGAGGAGCAGGCCTGGACGTATCACTTGGGATGACGTTTCCAGGGGGACAAGACCGACCCTCGTAATGGAGTGGGCCACGGCGCCGTGGGGAAGCATCAGAAGGCCAGTTGGCTGGTGCGCTTTGTGAGGCACGGGACAACGAGGCTTCCCCACCCAGAACAGTCGCCAAAGGCGTGGGTGCTTGTGTCCTGGAGGATTGGTTGCCCGAATCTCCGGAGGACGGTACCCTGCCTCCCACGGTCTGCAGAAGACGGGGCTTGCAGCATGACCAGGGGGGGCCGAATGGTTCCTGCCCGAGTTAAGACTGGTACGTTTGCTCAAAATGTAAAACCATGGACCAATGGGCCCTCAACCAACTATGATAATATCGCGTATATTCATGAGCAACCCGTACGGCCATCAAAGTCGAATCTCGTTCGACTATAAGCAAGACAAGACATTCTGTTAGTTATTAGCAAGCATAATATATAAAACATTTGTTAGTTATTGCAAAACAAGGTAAATTCCGTTATTTACTATGGCCACGTGATCTTACCTGCTAGAAATTAAACCGCAGGTAAGATACTGTCTTTTCTCGGCAAAGAGGACGATGAGATTCGATTTCTCCTGTGCAAGAACATAGCGGTGTCCTTGCTTACGGTGAGGAGAACGTTTTATACACTTACGGAAAGTCCGCAGATGGTGGAGCAGGCCTGGAATATCCCGAGGGAGTATGATTCCAGGGGGACAAGACCCACTCTCGTAATGGAGTGGGCCACGGACCGTGGGGAAGAGTCAGAAGTCTCAGTCCTTCCCAGGAGACAGGAGCAATTGTTCTCGCAGCCGTATGCAATTGTAATTTTCTAATTCACAAATATTAAACTGTGCACTGTTCCCTCTTGACAAAATGTGCATGGTCATAGTAATCATTGATTCAATATTAAACTATTGGAAGGTATATATAAAACAGTTCCCAATTCGCAGTTAAATTATGGGAAGTGCCATGGAACATGCATGTTTTGAGGTCTATCCCACAATGACATTGAATTTGAGAAAAACACAACTGATGATTATACAGGCGCAAGTACATCCGTCTTCTGAATTGCGAGAGCAAATGAGAGCTCGAGCTGCGTTTACATCTGGGAAGAACTGAAGTCTGGTTGGCTGGTGCGCTGTTAGTGGCACATGATGAGTCTTCCCCACCCTAAGGCTCAGGAGCTGTGGCATTCGCCTTTGAAGATTTGTTTTCCAAATCAACGATGGTAGCACCCCGCCAGTCACTGGTACTGGGCAGTGGTCATGCACAATATAAAGGCTTCTTGCGGAACGGCGCTTTATATGTGTGATGATACAAATGCTTTCATTTGTGTTATTCATTTAGGTTTTCTATTTACCAGATAATCATATGGATATGTAGTAATAGAAGGAGAAGAGCCATGTTTTGGACTCTTTTGAAATTGGCACTGGCAGGCCTGCCGAATGCAAAATAAATCGTAAGCCGTAACGTATTTGTCGGTTGTCTGGTTGTGCTTAGGTACCCATAGGTTACACAAACTGTTATATTCAGTATCACGAGAGCCACATACAACTTTGACGCGACATAGATTTCACAACCTCCAGGTGAACCGAACCGTCGTTCGCCTCCAATACGCAGGCCTGCAGTGGTCGTGCGCAATATAAATAGATACGCTGTTCATGTAACTGCACTTTATATGTGTGACAATACAAATGCTGTCCTTTCTGTTATTTGCCCGATAATCAATTGGATATGAGGCAATAGAAGGAAAAGAGCCATGTGTTGGTCTCTGATGGAAATTATAGTGGCAGCGGCCCTGCGCAATATAAATGCATTTCCTGTAACTGTGCTTAATACGTGAGTGAAGGCTATTTGACATTTGATCTTTTCTATATGTGGAAATAGAAGGTAGAGAGCCAAGTGATGGACTCTGTTGGAAAGGCTATTGGCAGTGCATCGGGGCACATGACAATATAAATGCATAGTAGTTCACCTTGACTATTCACGGATTGAAAGCGCAGAAGTAGGCCGGTATCAGTGAAAATTGACGCACGCCATATTGATAGTCAGTTCGTATGTCATTGAGCCTTTGAGGCACTGACACCCTTGTACTAGTATGGAACAATTATGGCTGGCCATACATGTTTTTAAGCTCACCATTTTGTATCATGTTAATTTGTAATATGAATGTATCGACAAACACTAATGTCTGAGGATAACAGTTCAGATGTTGTCTATTTGTTACAGTGAACACATGGAAATGTGAAACATCAAAATCATCAAAAGTATAAACATTGATTGACTGAAATTTTATTGAGACACTGGCTAGCCAAGGAATCATTTCAACACTGCGACCATGCTAGGTCACACGGATATGGTGACTTGCCACAAGTAGGCCAGCCAAAGGCTCTCATCCAAAATATCTCCAAAGAGTTCTGACCACGGACGGAAGTATCCTTGGATATTTAAGCAAACTATAGCTGAAGGTTCAGGCTACTGCACTTGCATATCTGTGTAGTCATGGAACAGGGAAGCCCATTCAGCAAAATACATTGAGTGATTGCAAATAAACAGACACAATTGTCGCTGAAATAACGACAGAGTACCGGTATGAATTGATGGAGATCGCCATTCGACAATGGGAACTCTGGCTTCAAGATTCGACGAGAATCACCAAATCGATTCCCGTAATGATTCTCACAAAACTTGACAATTTGCAGTGCTTTATGACTAACATGATTCAGCATTTGATTCTCGTAAAATTCAATGTATTTTGAGCCCTGGAACTTGAAATGAAAATCCTTGGTGCCCAATCTTGTGTCAGATAATCCTAGTCCCCAATCAAACCAGTTGCACGATTCGTAGCAACCGGACACTGTCAGTAATACTGGACAGGCATGTACAGAACGAGACTATTCAAGAGACACAGCATTATTTGAACACAGGCCATATAATACTATATGTTATAACAAACATAATCTCATTGTTTCTAACGATTGTTCCGATGATACAATGAGGGAAATAAAATGAAATCGCAAGAACAGGGTCAAAATTTCAAATAAATATCTTGAAGTCGATGTAACGTTCGCAACGTTCCAAGTATCCAAATACGAGCCCTCATGTTAATAGTAATACATTCGGGCTAGCTAAGATTTGCAAATATTAATCGGTAAGCACAATTAATTATAACGACATGTTGTATATGTACAATGATGTTCTGTGATAATCATTATCCAAATGTAGGTTAAGTTCCAGTCGCTCAACTTCAACTTACAATTAGTTGAGGCAAAAGAAATTCCATTGGATTACAAGTTCTATCTTGTTTATGAATACATGTAAATTATCGTCAAAGGAGACATTTTTGTCCTGGCCAACTTTCTGCGCTGTTGCATATACGATGAGGTAGTATACATGAAATGAACGTAGCGAGAAGTCGGCTTCATGAAAAAGAGTTAGCACGAAATTAGGAGACTTCGCATACCGTACCACGTGGACTCCGAAATCGGACGATTCATGCCACCGTATATGTTGCACAATAATGCAATATAGGTTTGCTACAGGTAAGCGATGTGCGTCTGTAGTCATTGTCAAAATGGCCATCAATGGCGAAGTTCTCAACGTGATTTTGTCGATTCCAATCCCAAAATTTTCGAGATAAAATGTGTCGATAAAAACACGGAATTTTTATAAATTGCGTTGCGCCTACTATGAAACGAAGAGTTTCTACGCGTACTTAAAAAATATTAAACGACCGGGTAAGCAACGGATAAATTGCAAGTTTGTTATCAACAATAAATATTGAGTTGATAAACTCGCAATAGAGAAATACTTCCTTTAGTTAAAACCACGTCTGATAGGTCCAAGGAGAGAAATAAAACTGGCTAGATGAATTGTTAAGAGCGCGGGATTTGCACGGGACGCATTCATGCGTGAGCTAATCCGAGCGCTGATTGACCGGAGTCGCTGATTGACCGGAGTAGGCAAATAAACGGACAATAAATTTTAACCCTCCTGATAACACAAGGCCGAGGATAATAATCCATATAGTTCAGTTGAAGGGCTTCTCCTTGGTGGAAAACCAAATTTCAAGTCGATAGCTCCACCCGTTTCCGAGATCTGTCCTGCGCATGCACGAAGCTGGCATCGCACAGGCTCGGCGACCCGATAAAATTTGTATCCGGGGCAAGATACATTCACATAGCAAATTTCAAGTCGATAGCTCCACCCGTTTCCGAGATCTCGTCTGTGCATGCGCTGCATGGGCGTCGCACAGGCTCGCCAATACGACAACGAAACCGCC
This sequence comes from Siphonodentalium dalli, assembly GCA_032622095.1. Classification (NCBI taxonomy): domain Eukaryota; kingdom Metazoa; phylum Mollusca; class Scaphopoda; order Gadilida; family Siphonodentaliidae; genus Siphonodentalium; species Siphonodentalium dalli. Next base: position 219,756,015 of record CP136065.1, on the reverse strand, counting down.
TGGTCAAACTACACACACGTACCAAGTTTCGTCCCGATCGGTCGAGAATCGTAGATTTGTATAAATGACATACATACATACAGACAGACAGACAGACAGAGGTCTTCAAAATATATAGGAGATTGATTTTTTTTAGCTGGTTTAGGATGTGACTGCAACAAAATTTCTTAGATTGAAATGTTATTATGTCAGAATAGTAAGAGTAACTCTGATCTGTTTGAATTTGATTTCAAGGCTTTTAGAATATAGCGAAATTTATAATATTTCTTACATCTTCAATCAAACATAATTTATTTTCATTTCATTATTTGGAGTGTACTTAGCCTTGGACAGCAATGGATGAGGAAAAAAAGACTAGCTTACTTGGAGTGCAGAAATAAAAATATTGGCAAAGGAAGTGACCATTTACAAAATAGAGTACTAATACTATTATCATGCCGTTGATAATCAGTACAGATTTAAAAAAAAAGGCTTTCACCCTTCGTGTACCAAGGACATGTGCGAGATATAACATATTGGTTAGTGGGTAGGAACTGGGAAGTAGGAATTTTGCGACTTTGATATTCATGGTGTGGTGCCCAAACCTGTTCAACGGGTGTGTAAAAAGACTAGATCAGTTCTTGCATTTTAGGATTTTTTGCTTTCAGGTTACATCATCACATTGGCAGTTTTATTAGTGGTGAATTTCAAACAGAAAAAATCATCCACACTGCATGTAAAAACCACAGTAAGCAACTGACAATCTAACCCAGATAAATGAATCAGATTACCCTCTCTATCTGTACACCAACTTGACACTCAAAAACATGCACGTTTTAAAGGGGTACTGTACACCAAATCCGGCCATTTATGGGACGAGTCATAAATCCATTTTCATTATAATTAGCATGTTGTTTGCATTATTCATAGAGCACACAATTGTATTTTGCACTAACCCATGGCTCAAATTCATTCATTTGTTGCATATGTTCTGATGAATATAAAATGAGACGGTCCCATAAATGGCCGGATTTAGTGTACAGTCCCCTTTAATCAAGCAAATTAGACCAAATGGAACTATTAATAATAGGATATAATAGCAGCCTTATGTTAATTGAGTCCCAAAGTAGTTGTGCTGATAATCAAAACACTTGTATGATTCGAAATCTCACCTATTGTCAATATCAGTTAAGTGCTTAGTTACTGCTCTGAGGCTATCCAGGTTCTGATCAACCTTCTTCAGATATATGTCTCGTTCAAGATATAAATCAGTGTATGATGGCGTAACTGTTTCAGTCTGTGGTGATGCCCTCCCATAAATAATCCTGTCTGAAATCATAGGATCAGCAGATGGCAAGAGAGATCTTCCCCGTAATGATGGCGAGGGAGATCTTTTCGGTCCAGATGGTGAGGGAGATCTTCCCTGTCCTGATAGCAAGGGAGATCTTCCTTGTAATGATGGTGATGGAGGTCTTCTCTGCACTGATGGTGAGGGAGGTCTTCCCTGTACTGATGGTGAGGGAGAACTTCCCCGCACTGATGGTGATGGAGGTCTTCCTTGTGATGACTGCCCTGACAATGAGTGAGATCGAGTTGATGCTATCCCAGAATCCTTACTTCTATAAGGTGTTCTTCCCCGAGTAGCCAGTGAAAGAGGCTGCTGAGATCCTGCAGTAACTTTCTTCTGAGATCTCGGATGAACCCCTGGTAAGCTGCCATCTCTGACGGCCTGTAATAAGCAAGCAATGCTGAATTTAATCATGGTTGTGGGATCTGAATGACCCATGCAGGTTAGTTTATTCAGCAAAACCAAGGAATAATAACCAATTTAGTGGCATAACATTTTATACAGAAATGCACACCAGTCTCAGTTGGTGCGAGATAGAAATAATTGTTGTGTGCTTCAATTTGAAAGTATTTTCTTCCGATACCAGCATAAATTTCTTTTATCACAATACTGTAATGGTGCTGAAGTTGGACATTGGTCATTGGTCTTAGTTTTAAATGGGGACTGAAAGAAAACTACCCCATCAGCTTCAGTGCAAGAACATTATCACGGTAAGTACACTTTAATCATGATCATATTCAAGAACATTATCAGAGAAAATACATTTAATCATGATCATATTCAAGAACATTATCAGAGAAAATACATTTAATCATGATCATATTCAAGAACATTGGCTGCGGACACACGTACCACAGTTTCGATGGCATAGTAGGTGTGACAATTAATTATGGTGGAGTTTGGTGACAATTGGCCAACATAATTTATATGGCATAGGAAGTCATGTCGCCCACCGCATATTCACACAGTGAGTCGACTGACCAATTAACCCATTGCGTTTCACCAAGGCTGATCTCTACTCATTACGTTTAGCCACATTGTATTCTCTACGATACATAAAATTGCACGATCGATCGTCCATAATTGTGTTTGAACCTATTCACTCACATATCATGCAAGTGGCATGTTTTTATTGATATGAGCTGAATACATGTTTATCTACTTATATTATTTTCACGCGTATTAAGTCAGTTCCCCAATTGCGTGTTTTATTTTGCGACGTTAAATTCTACGCATAATTAGGCTAACATCATGTGGACAGATGCAGCTGTATCGGAATTGTTGGAAGCGATGCAGATAAGAGAAAGTATATGGAATAAACAAAGCGACTTATACAAGGATCTAAACAAGAAAAAAGCTGATTATAACGAACTTTTGGAAATTTTGTCCACGATTATTCCGGGTTTATCGGAAAAATCACTGAAGAGTAAAATACAGAGTTTAAGGACCATGTATCGAGAGGAAGTGAGAAAGGTGAATAAAAGCAAGAAAAGCGGCGTTGCTGCCAAAGATATATATGTACCAAAATGGAAGTTTTTTGAGGAATGCTCTTTTCTGGAGGAAAGTCTGTGGACCGGACCAGGGACTTATTCTAACATTCCACAAACACGTGCAAATACCGTCGTTTCTGACCACTCCGATGTAACACAAGCCAGTATCTCGGATAGTATTTCAGGTGATGCTGATGTGCCTGCTACCAGCAGTAATGACACAAACGATAACAGTTCTGTGCAATCGACGCTACCGTCGACATCCAACGTGAGAAGGAAGCGTGGTGCTACGTCATGGGTGGACACAGCAGCCCAGGCATTCGCTACAATCGCCGATAATGTTACACAGAAAGAGGATGAATGTGATGTGTTTGGTAGAGACATCGCGATGGCCCTGAGGCGTTGTCCGGATGCAGAAAAGCGACGTAGACTCAAGTTTTTGCTACAAACCACTGTATATAATTTTGAAGAGAGCAGCAGCTATTTACAAAATTTCCAAGGAAATCAAAGTTTCCCTTCAACTTTTATTTCCGGACCGACGGTGCCAGCGTATCCAAATGTTGGATCTTCGATGAATGGACAATCTAATCAAGGATCTAATGTTATGTTCACATCGAATTATAATTCTCTGAATGGAATGCAGAATGGTAATGTTTATCCGACTGGACAGTCATGTGTCACCACGGACGTACAACCCCCTAGTACACCAGACTGTTGAACTGATGACTGACATTTTGAACTAGTTCGTTGGTGTCTTGAGATAATTGATTAAAAGAGCGTTCGTGAGTTTCTTATGTGTCATTCCATTTTATCACTGACATGGGGATAGGGAGAAGTGGATGGTAATCGACCGCACTGATGGTAAAAAATTCCAACTAGTTAAAAAGAGACACAAGGCAGTCGCAGTGGGTTCAAGTAAATGTGGAAAATAAAATAAAAATATTTAATAAATATAACAAAATTAATTAACATGGAAAAAGTATTTTTTATTATCAATACTGATAACTCCGATGACGATGTATAGCATGTTGGCACCATTCTTTTGTAAACAGTACTGTTACACGCCAGTCATCCCATACATATCGCCAAATGGAGTAGCTAATCAAATGTTAAGTCGAAATTTGTTTTGGTTTAATTTATTGTTGTTACCATTTGTAAATTGATCTTAATTTGCTGATCTGTTTACATAACATATGTTTTAACATGTGACATCTCATCATTGGATGACTGCATATAGACAGTAATGTGGATATTTCCAACAACAAATATGGAGAAAATAAGACTTTTGACTTTTGGGGGGGGGGGTCAACATTCGAAGTTGGACATACGCAGAAAAGATAACTTATAAACACACCCATACACGCCGGAACCACATATATTAATGTTAAGAACAGTTGTTCCGGGGATAAATTAGCTTGGTAAATACGTTACTCAAGGAACGACTTGCAGATCGATTGGGATCATTGGATTTTGACCGGCAGAGTAATTAAATAAAGTGTGTGAATCCCAAAATGATTCAAACGAACTTTGTTTAACTACCCTGCCGGTCAAAACCAATGACCCCAATCAACCAGCAAATCATTCCTTATAATCATATATCAGTACATGTTAATATTAGTCATTTGAAAAATATTTCAAAACTACCAAAACAATTGTCAAGAGTTCAATGACACCTACATTTAAGCAGCGAAATATTTACATATGGCATATTACTGGGACTACACGACTATACACATAAACCGCACACATTATAAAACATAGTTTATAGTTTAATCTCATTAAATCGAGTGTTGAATTTTGCAAGCACATAATAATTATTACTCAATAAGACTCCACTGAAAAGGGAGCGCACCCTCATCAAAAAAAAAGTCACTGAGTTCGTCCCTCACTTCACGAGCATCGACATTCGGAACAGTTGTCGAATCTCCAATATCTCCAGTTGCAGTCAACTGTGCATTATGTTCAGCATATCGTAAACATCCGCTCTGCGAAACACCTAAATCCGCATCCTTCCCAAGAAAATTGTGAAGAGCAATGCATGCACGGACTACCCGATTCACGTTATCGGTGTCCAACTGTATGGACCCTAGAAGTATTCTAAATCTAGCCACCAAAACACCAAATGCACACTCGACGGTCCTACGTGCCCTCGAAAGTCGGTAATTGAAAACTTTCTGATCACCAATGGCTGTTCGATGGGGATACGGCTTCATTAGGTGATTGCTTAATGCGAAAGCGTCATCACCAACAAGGAAATACGGTATGCTCAGTGTTCTGTTAGGACTGGAAAGTGGACTAGCATCTGGGAAGTTCTGCTGTATATCACACATCCCACTGTCCTTGAAAATGCCACCATCAGCACTACTCCCTGGTGATCCCAGATCATAACATATAAATTTTCCCGTTGCATCAACTACAGCCATCAGAACAATGCTCTCGTAGTCCTTATAGTTCCGATGATCGCATGCACTGTCAGACGGCCTCCGAATTTCAATGTGTTTCCCATCGATTGCACCCAAGCAATGAGGAAACTGCCACATTTTGTCAAAGTTATCTGCGTGGAGCAACCACTCTTGCTTGTTTTCGGGCATTCTCAAGAAATCTCCCTGTAGAGTGTCGTAAATAGCATCACAAACTTCCGGAATAAACGCACCAATGGTTGATCTGGCGATTCTGGAAGTGAAGTGTAGACTTGTGTACGTTTCCCCTGTAGCAAGAAATCTGAGTGTTGTGGCAAGTTTTTCATATGGAGTCAACGCTGATCTCATAACTGTATCTTGTTTCGCAATCAATGGGGTCACTTTTTGCAATACGGTATGGAACTCCGACTTGTTCAGCCTGAAGAAAAAAGAAAACACCATGTAAAGTAGCTCATAACATATTTTGACAAATTATCACCCCCTCCCATATGCAATCATAGAATGGGCCATATTTTATACGCTGAAAACGACGCAGAAGACACAGACGCCGAAAACACAGAATGCCAAAATAACTTTACTGCAAATACGCACGCATTCTCACCCAAGAACATTCGCACGATGCGTTGTAATGTATAGGCCCCCGGTGGCACTGGAACTATGTACATCATGGGACTGTGGCACCAGCCATCAACTCACCCTATAATATATTTTATATTGTCCACCCATGTGAAATGGTTATGTCTCAATAGTAATACTCTCCTGGTAATATGCACCTATCAACATAAACATTTATATTTACCTCGTGAAGTTGGTGAATTCTTTCTCATCCGCGTCTTCTAATTCCTGCAGTAGACTGTGAGAAATTCCATACCGGTTCCGTTCTAGGGTGGAGTTCATTGGTTTTGTCCAGCACTTACGATTTAGATGTCGTTTTGTTCGTTCCAGTTCTCCCAATAGTAACGTGCCCAGACCCACAAGGGCCAACAACGTATCATCATTCGACCGTACATGTGAACGCGACATAACACTTATAACTGATCGCAATGTTTGACCCACTTTTATATATGCTGAGAAATTACACCGGTGATTTGTTCTTAGTAAGAACAATCATGACTGTTGACAGAAACAAGGTATTCATTAAGTTATCAAGTGGACTTGTGTGTTAGCATTAAAATATAACATTGCGTGTTGAGTAAAGATCAACAGCGACAAGACATTCGGTTAGATAAATCATTGAGATGTCGATCTCGACGCTGATAGAGCTTGGAAAAGACTCATTGTGTGAATGTGCGGCGGGCGACATGGCTCACTATGGCACAGAAATATGACGACCAAGTGTCACCAATATTGCACCATAATTAATTGTCACACCTACTATGCCATCGAAACTGTGATACGTGTGTCCGCAGCCATTATCAGAGTAAATACATTTAATCATGATCATATTCAAGAACATTATCAGAGTAAATACATTTAATCATGATCATATTCAAGAACATTATCAGAGAAAATACATTTAATCATGATCATATTCAAGAACATTATCAGAGAAAATACATTTAATCATGATCATATTCAAGAACATTATCAGAGTAAATACATTTAATCATGATCATATTCAAGAACATTATCAGAGAAAATACATTTAATCATGATCATATTCAAGAACATTATCAGAGTAAATACATTTAATCATGATCATATTCAAGAACATTATCAGAGAAAATACATTTAATCATGATCATATTCAAGAACATTATCAGAGAAAATACATTTAATCATGATCATATTCAAGAACATTATCAGAGTAAATACATTTAATCATGATCATATTCAAGAACATTATCAGAGTAAATACATTTAATCATGATCATATTCAAGAACATTATCAGAGTAAATACATTTAATCATGATCATATTCAAGAACATTATCAGAGTAAATACATTTAATCATGATCATATTCAAGAACATTATCAGAGTAAATACATTTAATCATGATCATATTCAAGAACATTATCAGAGTAAATACATTTAATCATGATCATATTCAAGAACATTATCAGAGTAAATACATTTAATCATGATCATATTCAAGAACATTATCAGAGTAAATACATTTAATCATGATCATATTCAAGAACATTATCAGAGTAAATACATTTAATCATGATCATATTCAAGAATATTATCAGAGTAAATACACTTTAATCAGGATCATATTCAAGAACATTATCAGAGTAAATACATTTAATCATGATCATATTCAAGAACATTATCAGAGTAAATACATTTAATCATGATCATATTCAAGAACATTATCAGAGTAAATACATTTAATCATGATCATATTCAAGAACATTATCAGAGTAAATACATTTAATCATGATCATATTCAAGAACATTATCAGAGTAAATACATTTAATCATGATCATATTCAAGAATATTATCGGAGTAAATACATTTAATCATGATCATATTCAAGAACATTATCAGAGTAAATACATTTAATCATGATCATATTCAAGAATATTATCAGAGTAAATACATTTAATCATGATCATATTCAAGAACATTATCAGAGTAAATACATTTAATCATGATCATATTCAAGAATATTATCAGAGTAAATACACTTTATTCATGATCATATTCAAGAACATTATCAGAGTAATTACATTTCAATCATGATCAAATTCAAGAATATTATCAGGGTAAATACATTTCAATCATGATCATATTCAAGAACATTATCAGAGTAAATACATTTAATCATGATCATTTTCATGAATATTATCAGAGTAAATACACTTTAATCATGATCATATTCAAGAATATTATCGGAGTAGATACACTTTATTCATGATCATATTCAAGAACATTATCACGGTAAATGCACTTTAATCATGATCATATTCAAGAACATTATCGGAGTAAATACACTTTAATCATGATCATATTCAAGAACATTATCGGAGTAAATACACTTTAATCATGATCATATTCAATAACATTATCAGAGTAAATACATTTCAATCATGATCAAATTCAAGAATATTATCAGGGAATACATTTAATCATGATCATTTTCATGAATATTATCAGAGTAAATACACTTTAATCATGATCATATTCAAGAATATTATCGGAGTAGATACACTTTATTCATGATCATATTCAAGAACATTATCACGGTAAATGCACTTTAATCATGATCATATTCAAGAACATTATCGGAGTAAATACACTTTAATCATGATCATATTCAAGAACATTATCGGAGTAAATACACTTTAATCATGATCATATTCAAGAACATTACCAGGGTAAATACATTTCAATCATGATCATATGCAAGGATTTTTCCAATATTTATCAAGGAGATAACAATTAATTTAAGGACCTCACTTGACAAAATCTGCAAAATTAGATTAGGCTAATAAAATTCTGGAAGGTTTATATTTTTAAATTGTTGACAGCATGGACTTTTATCGAATACAACACAAACCATGTAAGAAATTGCAACAGTGTAGTCCAGGAGATATTGGTCGACCTCTGCACCCCCCCCCCCCCCCCCCCCCCAGGACTCAACTTCACCCCACTAATTTTTTTTCTTAATGTCTCCTTTAATTTTTTTCGGTTGTTAACAAGAAAAAAAAGTGGCCGCAGAGACTCCAGACAAGATGGCGTCCATCATGGTGGCCATTTTTTTAATATGCACCAGGTCTCTTTGATCGCCGTTATAGTAAAGATGATATCACATGCGGTCTTGCTTTCCACTCGATTCGTTATGCTAATATACAACCCTTACAAATTAGCCAAAAATCCGACACCAGAATCCAATATGGCGGCCAAGATGGCCACCGAAATGTGAAAATATGCTATTTTTCTGACATTTCACCACCTTTTGTTTGTCTCTGTGGGAAAATATTGGCATCTTGGCGTGGTGTTATATATTTATCGTATAGAAGAGTTATTGGCGAACACATGGGGACCATAATATACATTCATTGTGGGATATTTTTGTCCGATATCACGTTTTCCCAAATGCCAGTATAATAGGTCAAAGCCGAATCGACGTTAATAAAGCGATGTAATGTTTCGAATCAATGAATGTTATTGCTATCATAACAACACCCATGCATATATATTTGCAGGAGATACTCGAGCTAAGATTCCTCTTATACCTGAGTTGATGAATATTCACCCAAATCCAAGATGGCGGCCAAAATGGCCACCAGAAATAGAAAAATCGCCGAAAATTGCTGATTTTAACATCAGTGAGCATTATTGTCATGACAACTCCACACCTGCTTACTATTATGAGTTGGGAACACTTAGGCGAAGAACTTTCCTTGTACCATATCCAAATAAAAGTCCCCCAAATCCAATATGGCGCCCACAATGGAGGACAGTTTTTGAAAAATCACCGAAATTCCCTCATATTCACATCATTGGGCATTATTGTCGAGACAACTCCACCCATGCTTACAGTTGAGTTGGAATACTGAAGTGAAGTAATTACCTTACATCTCATGCAAGAAATTGTTTTCCAAATCGAAGATGGCGGCCAAAATGGCGACCGAAATTTGAAAACATGTCTACATTTCTTTACTTTCTTACGATGGGCGTTATTGTTTCGCGATTTCTACCCACCATTACATGTTGATATGGAATATTGATATGAAGTATTCATTAGGGTTTGGCAATTGATACTCACAGTCAAGATGAGGCCAAACTGGCGGCCAGAAATTGAAAAGAAGTCGATATTATCACATACTGATTTCAACTTTTTGTGATAATATCGATCTGTATAGACGAAACGGTACATAGTATAAGCCATCTATTAGTTCCAATATAAGTCGTAGCCTTTTGGAAGGATGAAAACCCACAATCGCGATGTGACATTTCAAAATCCATTCTTGACTATAAAGGGCCCATACTGGTCGTAACCGTATATAGGTGCGCCGAATAGTCAAATTATGACTTCCAAGAATCAAAACAACAGTACCTGAGCTCATTCTGATTTGCCACATTTGGCATTATCTGGACCAGTTTCCGTCTCTTCGTCAGATTAATCTATCTTGCTCACAACAACACAGTTTTCTACACTTCTTTGTAGAAGGGTCCCACTAATCGAAATGTTTCAAACAATATATATGCCGGTGTCCAGCTCACGTGTTTGTTTCGAAAGCTTTGAATTCTTATCCTTATTCTTGGCGAGCTTCATTTGTGGTATAGCTTATGGTATAATTCAGATGCTACATATGGGGTATGGGCGTCATCTTGTGCGATAAACTAGACAGGTATTCGGTCGATGCGTATACTAGCTTTCAGAAGGACCTACCTATCTGGGGATAACAACATGTACACCTGGTGATCTTCGCAAACAGCCACTTCTCAATATATGGTTCATCAATTCACATACTCATCTAATGCACTGACGTACCAGGACAACTTCTGTATATGGCTTCGAATGTTGAAAGCCTGAGAATTGACAGATGCCTTTCTGCTAAGGCGCAGGAGACCATAATACATAATATGCCCACAATTCTTGAACATGATCATCAGAACAATCTTGTTGGCATCCAGCAATCGTCTCACCGAACAGATCCAAGCAGGTGATAACAATACACACGGTGCTAGTTTGTGGGAATGTGTCATGACTGTGGAAATGAAATTGGACCATGACTGCACCGCCCCTTATTTTGGTATGTTTTAGATTCAGACAGGATCTCATGTGTGGCTTTGCTTTCCTTGTATGCTAAGATTGTATGTTCCCATCCATTTGGAAGCCGTTCTAAATCAACTGGACCAGGTGTGTACCATTGGCTACTACTGTATCCATAAGCCCCACCGAGACTGGGGTGTAGTCTTAAAGGCGATTTGTCATACTCACGCTGGGTGGTGGTCGGTATGTTTCAAGAAAGTACAAATGCCATCAACACAAGGGTGAAATGTTCAACGCGAAGAACATCCAGAGGAATGTTACGTTGATGAGCTCTGGCATTCAGTTCAACATACGTTGGGCACACCAAGTGATTTCTTGGTAACATCACCATTGCGACCATTGTCCTACATGAGCCATTAACTACTATATTCTAAAGTTATATATATATAAAGCTATATGATCATAAAGGTCGCGTTCCCCAATGTCCACAGCCATTGCCATCGAGACTATAAATTGTGCTTTAAATAGATAGTGAAATAAATGCACCACAGTTCCTGACATTTTCTTGAATAATACCGCCCACATACTGACAATAACCCTGCGAGAGGATAACAAAAGCGCATACCTTCATGCCATAAAGACATTATCCTTTAGTCCATCTGACTGTTTTGAGGGAGGCTAGCATAGTATTATCCAGACAAAATTGTACGTCTGGTCAAGTTGAATCAGAACAGCTTCGAAACGGATGTGGAAATACAATCTAACCACACCAAAAAAAAACAGACACGCATTACATTCTATATCTTAACCATGCACCAGGTATAGGGGTGTTGTATACCATGGCCCATTTCATTTCCACTATCATGCATGGCGCATGTCCACAAACTAGCACCGCGAGTATTGTTCTTGTCTGCTGGGAGATATTCGACGAGACAACTGCTGGACGTCACAGTTTGTGATCATGGTCAAGAAGTGTGGGTAGTCGGTACATTATGGTCTTCTCCTTAGCAGATATACATCTGTCCAAGGGAATGAGACAGCTATCAACCTTCGAAATACTGTCAAAGCTGTCCACTGAGTTTGAGTTCGCTGAGTTTGTGAGTTGACGAACCATCTATTGAGAAGTGACTAGCTAACTGGTTCGCCAGGTGTACATGTCGTTATCCCCATGGGATATGAGAAACATACATAGAGATGACCTTCTGTAAGCTTGTATACTCATCGACCAAATACCTTCCTAGTTCAAGATGACGCACAAATCCCATATTTAGCAAATATTTAAAATCGTAAGTTAGACACCGGAAAATGACCTCATTGAAACGTTATGATTAGAGGGACCCTTCTCCCAAGAAGTGGTGAATACTTTGTCGTTGTGAGGGACCTAGATTTATCAGACAAAGAAATGGAAGCTGGTCCAGATAATTATGGACGTGACGTGGCAAATCAGAATCTGTTATCAGGTAATTGTTCTGATATGACAATAATGCCCATCGTAAGAAAGTAAAGGAATGCAGGCGTGTTTTCAAATTTCGGTCGCCATTTTGGCCGCCATCTTCGATTTGGAAAACTATTTCTTGCATGAAATGTAAAGTAATTACTTCACCTCAGTATTTACAACTCAACTGTAAGCATGGGTGGAGTTGTCTCTACAATAATGCCCAATGATGTGAATATGAGGGAATTTCGGTGATTTTTCAAAATCTGTCCGCCATTGTGGGCGCCATTTTGGATTTGGGGGACTTTTATTTGGATATGGTACAAGGAAAGTTCTTCGCCTAAGTGTTCCCAACTCACAATAGTAAGTAGGTGTGGATTTATCATGACAATAATGCTCACTGATGTTAAAATCAGCAATTTTTTATTTCTGGTGGCCATTTTGGCCGCCATCTTGGATTATGGTGAATATTTCTCAACTCAGGTATAAGAGGAATCCTAGCTCGACTACCTCCTGCAAATATATATGCATGGGTGTTGTTATGATAGCAATAACATTCGTTGATTCGAAACATTACATCACGTTATTAGCGTTGATTCGGCTTTCACCTATTATACCGGCATTTGGGAAAACGTGATATCGGACAAAAATATCCCACAATGAATGTATATTATGGTCCCCATGTATTCGCCAATGACTCTTCTATACAATAAATGTATAATATCATGCCAAAATGCCAATATTTTCCCACAAAGACAAACGAAAGGTGGTGAAATGTCAGAAAAATAGCATATTTTCACATTTCGGCAGCCATCTTGGCCGCCATATTGGATTCTGGTGTCGGATTTTTGGCTAATTTGTAAGGGTTGTATATTAGCATAACGAATCGAGCGGAAAGCAAGACCGCATGTGATATCATCTTTACTATAACGGCGATCAAAGAGACCTGGTGCATATAAAAAAAAATGGCACTATGATGGACGCCATCTTGTCTGGAGTCTCTGCGGCCACTTTTTTCGCTTGTTAACAACCGAAAAAAATTGGAGGAGACATTAAGAAAACAAATTAGTGGGGTGAAGTTGAGTCCTGGGGGGGGGGGGGGGGTGCAGAGGTCGACCAATATCTCCTGAACTAGTGGATGTGTTGTACTTATACAAACAGATATGAAATAACTGCAAAGGAACACAAGAAAATGTCCATATAACATCTTTGTCATAGTAAATAAACAGATCAAACCCGCCTACCATGGCTAATATTGAAAAAATACCCAAAGTGCCCAAAATTCCATTTTTGAGGCTTGGAAACATCATATTCAGGCACTTTAAATGTTTTCAATACCCTGCATGAGTCGTAACATATGCAGATTGTTCAGTAGCCCAAACTGGCTCTGACAACCCCAGTTTGGGATATGGCCAGCACTAGAAGTTGATACAACTCATACATATATCTACTACACATAATCGGCAGTAGGAAATTATCTTTGTATAATTTGTATATTAACAGTTCACAGCAATCGTCTAGCTCAATTATATATAACATATATTTGTGTATTTTCAATGATCATTGATTGATTGATTGAGATTATTCGGCCTTGTACCCAGGATGACACAGTAAAGGCTGGGCTGTATTTCCACTGTGGTCCCTTGCAGGTGTTTGTTTACAATATTGCCAGGTCATGGATCTCTTATCCATGGCAGGGTTCATTAATATGCACATAATACTTTGAGTATGTGTAGCACACAGAAGAACCATAAACGTCAGCACCTGATCCAATGGTGACACCCTAGCATCGATATACACACAGGGGAGGCATTCCACATGCAGAGTAGTTTGTCTAGACACATAAAACTGAGTTTAGAAACTCAGGGTGGATGCGAACTAATTCGGAAATTATGCGGAGAAGTTTCCACTTCACTGTCTCTGTGGTAGTCAGAGTGTTGCTTAACCAGCTGTGCTAATGTGGCTCCCATATATGTAAGAATGAATGTAAACAAAGATTTGTTTGCGATGATTCTGGGAGTATCTCGCTACCAAAATAGTCCAACTGTCAAGGCTGCTACAAAGTCAGTTGCCTAATTCTAGATTATTAAATCATATAGCCCTGAATCATAAATTCTGTAAAATGTTCCCATGTATAGAAGATGAACCCTAACTTTTTGGCTTGGCTAACTAGAACTTATTTCGGAAGATCTTATTCAACAAGAGGTGTGCACTCGAGTGCTAGCATACCCCCCACCGTGGCAAATCTGTAAACCCAACAAAAAAGATTTTTAACTTTAAAGAAAAATTCGGACTAATTATATCGATATGTCACAAGAAGCTTGTACAGAAAAAATTATTCAAATTGGTTCATATTTGTTAAAGATATTAAGTCGGACAGAATTTTCTAAGTAAAAATAAGTCGAAAATGAGGCGTAACTTAAAAAAAAAAGTCGGACCGAACCGCAATTAGCATCATGCGGAGAGGCAGTCCTAAGGAGATTGCATACAAAACATTATTGAAATCGGTTCATAGTTGTTCGAGTTATGAGGTCGGAAGAACGGACGGACGGTGCGACGGACGGCACGACACACGGAGGGAGAAAGCGTGACGGACGGACGGACGAAGTCAATCCAGTATACCCCCCATTTTCTTCGAAAGTGGGGGTATAATAAATGCAACCACAGTTTTTCACCATGTACATAGAGGATCTCACATGAGTTTCTATTTTATACGGAATTTATCAACA
The DNA here is from genome assembly GCA_032622095.1 of Siphonodentalium dalli. Classification (NCBI taxonomy): domain Eukaryota; kingdom Metazoa; phylum Mollusca; class Scaphopoda; order Gadilida; family Siphonodentaliidae; genus Siphonodentalium; species Siphonodentalium dalli. Next base: position 219,740,944 of record CP136065.1, on the reverse strand, counting down.
GAGTTCACTAAATTCGATTTTGAGCCAAGGTTTACCGAGGCTCAAATAGAATATAGTGGACGAGGTTGATAAATTACGTCTAAAATAGAACGAGTTTGAGATACCTTTTATCACATGATCAAATAAACGCGAAGCAACGCGAAGTATTCATCGACAACAACAATCATAAACTTCAGCAATAGCAAGTCATAATGGTGTGACGTCATCGCACGCGCTAATATTACACATGTGTCTTACCAATAATTATGAAGCTGGATTTGTGGGTTAATTATGTGATGAATTCATTTCTGTTATCGCCATTTTGTCACTTCAAAACTATGTATTGTAAATTCATGTATTCGGGAAAGGGGCTAGCTAAGTTGAAATAACTTGTGCTTGGATCCATTTTGTAAATTATATACAAATTATAGAATGTGCTTGAAGTACCAAAATAGCTATATTGACAGATATTATCACACTTATTCCAAATCAGTCACTGATTTGGCACTGACACAGCCTCCAGGCAAAACACAACCTCCTCCTCCTCTGCCCCTAAAGCTAAAACTGGCACATCAAGTCCTGTACCACAGCGATGATATTGTATGTCAATGAAAGTGTCAATGACACTGTAGGTCAACTTAGGTAGGGGAATAATTTAATGGTTGACAGTGAATGGAGGAATAGGAAAGGTGCTAATTGAAATGTCTAACCTGTGCCAAAGGATTTAGTCATGCAAAGAGTAAAATCCAAGATGGCTGCTGGCGGCCATTTTTTTTGGCTGTACGACCCCAAAATGACTCGTTCCCATCTACATGTCAATATTAACATCCATGACAAATTTCATGATGATCAGACGAATAGTACGACCTGTAGCCCGCGCCAATGGATTTAGTCATGCAAAGAGTAAAATCCAAGATGGCTGCTGGCGGCCATGTTGTTTGGCCAAACAGCCCCAAAATGACTCGTTCCCATCTACATGTCAATGTCAACAGCCATGACAAATCTCATAATGATCTGACCAAAGCTACGACCTGTAGCCCGCGCCAAAGGATTTAGTCATGCAAAGAGTAAAATCCAAGATGGCTGCTGGCGGCCATTTTTTTTTGGCTGAACGACCCCAAAATGACTCGTTCCCATCTACATGTCAATATTAACATCCATAACAAATTTCATGATGATCAGACGAATAGTACGACCTGTAGCCAGCACCAATGGATTTAATTTTGAAATCCAAGATGGCCGTCAGCGGCCATGTTTTTTGGCCGAATGACCCCAAAAGGACTCGTTCCCATCTACATGTCATTGTTGTTAACATCCATGACAAATTTCATGAAGATCCGACCAAAGCTACGACCTGTAGCCCGCGCCAAAGGATTTAGTTATGCAAAGAGTAAATTCCAAGATGGCTGCTGGCGGCCATGTTTTTTGGCCGAACGACCCCAAAATGACTCGTTCCCATCTACATGTCATTGTTAACATCCATGACAAATTACATGAAGATCCGACCAAAGCTACGACCTGTAGCCCGCGCCAAAGGATTTAGTCATCCAAAGAGTAAAATCCAAGATGGCTGCTGGCGGCCATATTGTTTGGCCAAACAGCCCCAAAATGACTCGTTCCCATCTACATGTCAATATTAACATCCATGACAAATTTCATGATGATCAGACGAATAGTACGACCTGTAGCCCGCGCCAATGGATTTAATTTTGAAATCCAAGATGGCCACCATCGGCCATGTTTTTTTGCCGAATGACCCCAAAATGACCCGTTCCCATCTACATGTCAATGTCAACATTCATGACAAATTTCACAAAGATCAGACCAAAGGTACGACCTTAGCCCGTGCCAAAGGATTTAGTCATGCAAAGAGTAAAATCCAAGATGGCTGCTGGTGGCCATGTTTTTTGGCCGAATAACTCCAAAAGGACTCGTTCCCATCTACATGTCATTGTTAACATCCGTGACAAATTTCATGAAGATCCGACCAAAGCTACGACCTGTAGCCCGCGCCAAAGGATTTAGTCATGCAAAGAGTCAAATCCAAGATGGCTGCTGGCGGCCATGTTTTTTGGCCGAATGACCCCAAAATGACTCGTTCCCTCTACATGTCAATATTAACATCCATGACAAATTTCATGATGATCAGACGAACAGTACGACCTGTAGACTGCGCCAATGGATTTAATTTTGAAATCCAAGATGGCCACCAGCGGCCATGTTTTTTGGCCGAATCACCCCAAAATGACTCGTTCCCATCTACATGTCAATGTCAACATTCATAAATTTCATAAAGATCAGACCAAAGGTACAACCTGTAGCCCGCGCCAAAGGAAATTGTTGACTGACACACACGCACACACAGACACACGGACGACGGACGCCAAACCATGGCAATAGCTCAAACTTACAAAGTAAGTTGAGCTAACAATGACTTTTACGTGAGTTATACGTAGAATGTGGCAGGTACGAATACAGGTTGATCCTAAGCCAAAAAGTAGATAAGACAATGTTAATTTTGAAGAATTTAAAGAATTAATTCTGCTAATCGATTGACCAATCATTTATTTTTCAACATGACAGAAAAACACATCAGAACAGGCATATCAAACGAAGTTAACACAATGTAAATTTGTCAGCCCCAAAGATCTATATGAAGTTTGGATGAGGGATGTGGCACGTAGGGTGTGCCAAAGGATTTTAGTCATAAAAAGAGTAAAATCCAAGATAGCCACTGGTGACCATGTTTTTAAATGGAATTCAGAAAATATCGTTGACACCCATCTAGAGGTCAACCCGAAGATCCTTATGAAGTTTGGTGACGATCAGATGAGGGATGTGGACTGTAGGGTGTGCCAAAGGGTTTAGTCCTGCAAAGGGTAAAATTCAAGATGGCTACTAATGGCCATGTTTTTCTTCTAAAATTCTAAAATTTTATAGCGCCCATCTAGATGTGATCCTAAACACACATGAAATTTTCAAAACATTTCTCCAATAAATGAGGGTTACAGGGTGTGCCCGATGGCAATGGATTCAAATTTGAAATCCAAAATTGCTGCTGTTTTTTAACAAATTTTGAAAACTTTATGAGGGATACGGCCTGTATAGTGAGCCAAAGGAAATTGTTGATTGACGAGTTGAGCTAAAAAAAAAACAGCAAAATTTCAATTGAAGACAAGTGCACATACATGTCAGTCAGAAATTGTTTGTTTGACGTCTTTAAAATACATTTATGGAAATACACATTGCGTTATGAGCTTGCCTTTATGTTTATGTCACATGTCTATGTGTATGTTTCCGATCTTCAAAGAAGTGTCACTAACTAATCATGTTGTATTGAAACCAACTGTCACTGTGGCACCAGGTGGTATACGAAGACGATGTTCGTGATTTAAATTAACCAACTTCCAACAAAATAATGTACTCTTTGTGACTACCGATCAATAGTATTGCCTTCCATTCTGGTCGGGGCAAGTTGCAACTCAGGTCTTATTATGCGACCATATAAGAACCATTTATTTAGAAATAACAAACAGTGATTCAAATGTGGTTTTGCCAACGCAAGCTCAACTGTAACTGACATCTAAGTCAAGTTATCCATCAATTATAAACACACAGATCTATATATTCTACAGATTCGAGTACCGCCTAGTACTGTGTACCGGCGGTACTCAATACACAATACAGGTGTACCACAATATATCTCCCACCCATGCGTATCTATCTCCCCCACCCCAGCCCTGGGTATCTTCTCCCCACCCGTGATAATTTGTTTTACTTATTTTATATTATTATGGTATTAAATGACGAGAAAACTTATTTTTGAATTTTATTTATTTTGTATTATTTTGAGTCTGATTTGTCAACCCCTTAAACCCACCAACCAGGCAAACATATGACAAAAAATAAACTTATTATTTTGTTGCTTATTTTGCTTTATATAGTAATGAAATAGCGAGAAATTAACTTTATCCAACGGTCTGTCAAAAATGCCCAAGTACAAACTACCAACGGTTCTGGGACTGGTACCATTGAGAAGCATGGGTTGATCGAATAACATAATGATGTTACCTGCTTTGATTTCTCCTCTGTGTTCTTAGGTTTTTTTACAGGAACAATTACTTTATTTGGAAGTAATGAGTAATTACTTTTTCTGGGATAACTCATACTGACTACAGGTTCACTAATTGAATCAACTGTTGATGAGTTGATGATAAGCCAGCATCCATTTCAATAAATATTAGCACATTCCCTGAAAATTGGAAGGAAGATAAGGATTACATATAAAGCTTAATTAATAAAATATGAGATGATAATCCTAAAACAAATTAATGAAATGTGAGATGATAATCCTAAAACAAACTATTAAATATGATAATATGCAAGGCATACATAACTTCTATGGTATGATGTTAAGGGAAAGAACCTTGCGAAAGATTGTTTAAATGGGCATAGAACTATATAAGCCTAATTAATGCATGGTAACAACACAAATTGCTTGATTAATCTTGTAGACCATTCTGGATGCAAGTAGACTTCAATATAACTTAGATCATGCCATGAATGAGATCATATTCCACCAGTACAAAACCTGGGAACCATATAAAGTCGAAAAAAAATAACGAGGGGAATATATTTCTTAGTTATTATCTGTTCCTGTTGAAAAAGTGGTGACAATAAAAAATGACAAGGTACCATTGTTATCATGATCAAATCTAAATTATGTTTAATACATATTATGGAGAATCCACAATTGCCAAGGAATCTGGTGTTTCCAGAGCATAGAACTATGTTACCAGAATGTTATGACGTAATCGTGCTGAATATTTACAACCTATTTATTAAACCCATATTAGAGCTTGTGTTCTGTTTTGGTAACCTCTGGTCCATATGTTAGTTTAACTTTGAGGTTGACTATATTTTGACCATATAGCACTGTTAAAAAATAAAATTTGAATTTCTGCATTATTTCATCTCAAAGTAATCAGATGTTATCAAAAAGTATTTTTATTTTATTCCAGAAACTAGAAAAAGTATTTGTATTGTATTTGATATCATCAAAGTATTTATATATTAATCAAATACTTTAGCCAAATAATCACACCATCCCTGGAAATCAACCCCAAAGCAGTCGGCCCCATGAATGACAGAAACATTGTTTAAAGTCATTCTTTATTCATATATGGATATCAAATTCAATATGATAATAAAACATAGGGCTGCAGTCAGTTAGGCTCCTGTGAATGTTCGAGATCCAATTAAATGTAATATCACGAAATAGGTTCAATTCGAAATGATCATGAAGATTTGATAAATTTTCAAACCTTCCCGCACTGGGGAAGTGGTATGAGATTGGCAGTGTTGTTACAAGAAAATCATTTCAGATGTGGTGATGGACATTACTTAAAATTACTAAAATGACCCATTGAGAAATTCGCCAATAACGGCGAGAATGAAGATGTTGAACAGGTCGTGCAGGCACACATGCAAAAATGAGCTCATTTCATCTATGTTAGCCCGATTGAGTTAATTCAGTAAATTCAATTCAGTCTAAAAAGTGCAGATAGAGCTGACTATCATTAGTTAGATGTCACATCCATCCCTGTAAAAACACCATTTGTGCAAGTATTCATCAGGGTTTTAGGCCAATTAACAAGCGATTTAATTCACACCTTTTGAAAATGGCCAACAATTTGGTTTCTAATTACTGATTTTGTGAGGAACTTCATTGACTTCCGCAAATAATTTCAGCAATAATTCTTTTTTGAAGGTGAAGGATACTTTGTTATAGCATCTTACCCCATTGGATGAAGTAGATAGCATATAACCTACTTATTGAAGTGCATATATAGTCAGTTCTCCGTATGAGTCATGAGAATCCTACAGGGGTCTATAGTGGGGCCAGTACTGAAGAGAGAAGCTTTGTTTGGGAGACATCATTTTCTCAAATTCTATATGACAGCCATTAAGAGAATGTGGTGATTGCCAAAGCGTGGAGATGAAAATAAAATTGCCTTGGCTATTATAACCGGGCCATATTTGCCATATTAGAACTTACAACTGTTGCTCAAGTTAGTGTCGTTTTGTGAATTAATGTTGCTAAAATTTGGCCATTCCACAGTCATCATTAATTACCGTAGCTGCCTCCAGTCTTTTTCACAAAGAGTTTTAATGGTTCATTATGTTTTATAAGGTATTGTCACATCTTAGGTCTTCAGGATAATTTTATTACGTGCCTGTCAGGCCATAATTCATTAGTGTTTAATTGTCATATTCATTTAATCAAACCTGTTAATTATGTTGGTAGCTTTTGATTGTTTTGCCTCTTGGCTTATCTAGTTCATTGATCTTAAATGCCGTATTCAATCAGTTAACACTTTCTATTTCCATTAACATGTTTTTACTTGTCACCTTTTACTCATTGGTTAATTCAGCTTGGCATTTCTCAGCTCCAATTGTATATAAAATCCTTCAACTCTAAACTCAGCCTTAAAGCCAGCCAACCAACAGCCACACCAACCAGATATCCAGCCTAAACCCAAACCTCGCATCAGCCACATCCCAACAGCCTCGACTCCTCCACCACGCTTCCACCGCTTTGCCTCCAAATACAATAGCCTCAACAATCGATTTTCATCGAAGATATCAAGAAAGGGTGAAGGGAATTGCACAATGCGTTCCGACCATCCTACCCGGCCTTCGGCCGGAAACGACTCAACAACAACTTAAAGGAGAACATTTTATCTAGACTAGTGACTATATCGTTTCACGTTATTAGAATTACTATTGGACACATCAAGCTAACGTTATAAGGAATACCTGTTGCTGTTATATGTTATGTTCATCTTGGAAAACCAGATCATCGTAAATAAAAGCTATTCCCCTACATCGGACTTGTTCGTTTAATGACAATGGACAGATCCCAACTACGATATCTGCCCCGTTATACTACACTTCCGCAGAATTCCTATGCAATTCAGACATATTAGTTTCATTTAGACCAATTACGTTGTTCGTCATGACATGGTTCAAGACATTATTTGACTTTGTGGGCCAAAATCCAGACACGATTGCACTTGTCATGTCGTCTCCGCTGGGGCTAAGAGCGGATTTCGCCTTGAGCACTAGACTAGACACATATAGCCAGACCTGCTTCAATTACTATTACAAGAGACATGCATAGAGGGTGTATCGGAACCACGTAGTCGCTTCGGTTAGGAAATTGGAAACAGATTATTTAATGTACATAAGTCTTTTCAGAGTATCTGTATATATATATATATATATATGCTGTTGTTTGATGCATGCGTACAGTTGTATATAAGAATAAATTGAAAGCATGGCTTAGAAAAACATTATTGTATTGTAACTAGGCCTTTCACAGCTACTGCTGATCTTCAGGTTACACAATGTATAATATCATAATGTATAATGAATATTAACGTCACTTCCGAATTTTGGTTTCATTGTGAAGTCACTTCCCTGGATATTTATTCCAGTGATGGTTTTAAGTTTTTTTCTGAATTTAGTTTCGGACGAAGTTTTTTTATCAACATTGTTTCCTTCCGAATTCTTTTCAATGGGTCCATTGATAGCATTTTGTATAATGGAAACACTGTGAATGAGCAACCGCCACAAATTTCCAGATGTTCGCTGAGATCAATTTGTCTCAGCTCTGATTGTTTGATTTGTTGGCGGTGTATTCTCATGCGCTCACACACAGTGTTGCCCGTCTGTCCCACATAAAACTCATGGCATCCAGAACATATAATAATATAGATTAAGTTCCGTGATTTGCAGTCCATACTGTACCATTTTTAAACTTGAGTTGAGTACCAGTAACTATGTTTTTGCATGTACCGCATCTGGAATCTCTACACGTCCGAATTATGTATGTTGTTTCGTTGCTGGTATCGAAACGGGCTCTCGTCAGTATTTTCTTCAAATTTGGTGGTTGTCGCTTACTTTGAAGTATATTATCCTCACTGATGAGATATTTCATTTTAGGACTCTTGTGTAGTATTGGTAGCAGTGTTTTTGCGGATTGAGTTACATTAGGGTGGCGTGGGTTGTGAGTTGTTACGAGTGGAATGAGATCGGACTCGGCTTGTCTCTCTTTATCTTTTCTCAATTCTGATTTAGGTGTTTTTAAAGCTTCGTCGATTCCACTTGTTATTAGCTTGTCTGGGTAATGTTGGTCTTGTAAGAAAGAGTGCAGTTCTTGTAGCCGAACATCTCTAATATCAACATCATCTACAATTGTACAGATACCTCTGGCTAGACAATACGGTATACTTCTCTTCGTATGGGAAGGATGGCAGGAATTAAAATCCAAGTATTGATGAGTATCTGTACTTTTATAAAATATATCGGTGGTGATGTGTTGTCCAGATTTATTAATTAGAACATCCAAAAATGATAGCTGGTTTCTGTTTTGTTCCATGGTGAATTTAATTGTCGGATCTAAAGAATTGAGTATTTCGTGAAATGCTGTGAGGTCGGCTAATGGTGACTGCCAAATGATAAAACAGTCATCGATGTACCGTTTCCATGCACCTCTGATGTAAGTGCTTTCATTGTTCGGGATTCTGTCCGACAGAATTCCATGAAGTTTTTCTTCTAGATATCCCATGGTTAAATTAGCATATGTAGGGGCAACTTTTGTGCCCATTGCTGTTCCTATGGTTTGTTTATAATAGTGTCCATCGAAGAAAAAAACATTGCACTCTAGAACAATTTGCAGTCCTTCCATGATGAAGCATTTCGGGAATCGTTTATCGAGGATTTCGCTGCACTTAGTCGTCCAATACTCTACAGATTTCAGTCCTAGCTCATGATGTATACTACTGTATAAACTCGTGACATCGAAGCTGGCTAGTACTGATTCTGGGTCCACAGTTCTTGAAAGATTTCGAACAAATTCAATATCGTCCCTCAAGTAACTTGAGATATTAGGTAGGGATCGGTTTCAGAATAAGATCTAGTAAGTTACTCAAACGATGGGTCGGACATATAGGTCCGGCAACTATAGGACGCAGCTTGAGATCACTAGGTTTGAGTATTTCGATTATCTCCGAATTTTGTTGTTCAATGGCTTTCTGGATCTCCACTGATTTGTGAATCTTGGGTAGACCATAGAAATTGCTACATCGTGATTCGAATATCATAAGATAGTCCTTCTCTTTGTCTGTTAAACAGTTAGAATGTCGTTTGACGAGTTTTCGTATTTTATTCAAAATACCTTTGTTCTGATCATCTTCTACTTCCACGTATGACGAATTGTTTAACAGTAATTTTTCTGCCATTGTATATATATACATGTAGTATACACATGTATATGCTAATGCAAGCTCAATGCTGTAACTAACATATAAATCAAGTTATCCATTGCCTTACACACACATATGTATTCTATTGATTTGAGTACTGCCTAGGAACATGACAAAAGTGTGAAATTACTAGGTTTAGTTTGAGGACCCAACTCACTCTCCTGGCTACAATTCTGACAATTCATGAATATTGAAAGTGAGACACGATATAAGTAACATCTGACTAATACTCATCCTATCGTACAATGGTTTTACCACCAATTTCCCACATATCTTCTTGACTGATAATAAACGCTCTTTATTGAATATGTAATTTATTATTCCCATTTTAAATGAGGTCAAAGGTAAGTAATGCTTTATTCTCAGCCAGTATGCATGGGACATGAGAAGATGCGCATATCCCATGACATTCCCCTGGTCAGGTGATCCATCTATACCAATTTTTCTACATAAATTAAGGGATGCTCTTTATTGCTCATTTTTGCCCCTGAGGTGAACGGCATCCATCTCATTATACTCTACAGGTCAACTTATCCCCGTATTTCAATTTTCACTGACCAGAAGGCAACCATTTTCGGTATATAATTAATTAATTATTTAATTGAATTAATTATTAGTGCCCTTTTAAGACATCTGATGTCATCGGGATCTATCTGATAAGATTCCCTGGGTCAAATTACCCATATGCACTAATTTTCAGTCCCGATGGTCGAGCCGTTTATGTATAAACAATCAGTTTAGATAAAAGCCAAATATATTTCGCAAGTGTTTCAAGTTTGACACTGCGTGTCGCTAGTAGGCACTCATGTGACGTCACATGAGGGAATGATTAACGATTCAGACTGCATAAACCATAGTGGAATATTAAATCACATGAATTGGCATAACTTCAGTTACGGGCGGCCAATCACAAAAAAATATCGGCAACGTGCTCAGTGGATTTATAAGAGGGCATCGATAATGACTAAGAAAAGCTACACCGGTGTAATCCTTTAACAAAGAAATATATTATGTGGTGAATGTTGAGGTACTAAAAGCACATGGACTGTGCACATGTATTTGTTGACTATTGTTGTTGTGAAAGATCACGTGAAAGGTCCACGGGTGCTGGGTGGATGCACGAGGTGAGCGAAAAAGGACCCATATCGTGGCACGTATGAATACACAGGAATCTCTCTCTTGTGGTTTGATCGTCAAGGAAGCCAGTCGACATTGACTTCAGATTTTGTTGAGGATGGTTGGCCGAATCCAACTACTTCATCTATCATCATTTCATCTGCCATCATTGATAACGACCACGGACAACGCCCAATGACGACGACGAAGGATAACGGACCACACTGACTACAGACGAGATGAATTAGGTGAGCCATCTTTCTTTGACCCCTCTTTCGCCCCGTTTGTATTCAATGTCGGAAATACCGCACTCTTCAATGCAATTAGAACTTTGGTCCATCGTCAGAAATTTAGGCAAAGTTCTAACAATTCCCTGCTGTGCTTGTTCAATGTTATAAAGTTCCCTGTCAGAGCATCAAAAAGTTCCCAGGTTTTGTACTTGTGGAATATGACATCTTTACGGGCGTTAGCTGAAGCAGAGATTCATCACATGAGCTACAGAACAAGATCTTATCTTATATTGTAAATACCTCCTATGTCAGGAGAACCGCCGATGACCCGACGTTGGCATACACACTCACACAGCTGTCTAGACTTTGTGTTAGTAATTTGTAATTCTATATGGAGGGGTATTTGATTTTTTTAGTAGGACTTGATAGTACTTTTACATATATACATACCTGGAGGAGTATTTTACCACGCTTGGGAACCAGACTGGGACTCAACTCGACTGGCCTGAAAGTTTTATCTCTATACTTATACATACCCTGTTAGGCAGGTAACTCTATCTACATATATATAATTAACGTACTGGAGGCTTACGCCCCGAAGGGAGGAATTTAGACAGGAATTTTGCCATTAACCTGTGGATCGTTGCCCATAGTAGGGTTCTTTAACGTGCATACATGGTTGTACATGGGACAGCCATTAACATCCCCATTGGGACGGCATGATCAAACCAGTGTCATCCATGTGCATAACACCGGGTAGGAGAGGATTACCGCTTAACGACACTTCAGCGAGGCATACACGGCATACACGTTACTTTATATGGAACCTGGGCCAGCTCGTCCCGAGCCACCTCGCCTGGGCCAGCTCGCCCCAAGGGATAATGTCTTATTTAAGTTGTTTTTCTTTGGTGTCTTTTTGCTTGCTTTCTCTCTCCCTCTTCCCCCTCTCTCTCTAAGCTAAAGGGTTGTCGGGGGATAGATTGGATATTTTTTTTTCCTTTTGTTACAGCTTGTATATATAAATACATGTACATGTTATATATATGTATTTTTTATTGCACATCTACTACTAATAAAATGCATATATTCAATGCAATCATGCCTTCACCTAAAAGAATCTGTATTCCTCACGTGGCGTGCAAGTCAGAGTTATTTATTTCTGATACTATATTTTTTATGCAATTTAAATGAATAAATTTGAATTAAAGTGGGATGTGCAATAAATACAGAAAGCATTGCATGCTCGATGCGAGAAGCACTTCATGCAAATTGTCGAGATGACGTGGTCACATCCCTACGCCATTCTAACTCGTCACACAAAAACCTCTCCATTCAAAACACGCATTACGCCCTGTCTATATACTAGTATCCTTTCGGAACAATTATAACAAATACGTTACATAACAGGTTAGTGTGACATAATGTTCTTTATTGTTCTATTGAAATTTCTTTTGTTATCAGTATTTACCCTCTTAACATGGAGAAACTATGTAGAAAAATTTAATTTAAGTGTGTCAATTTCTTGAGCATTTTAGCATTTGTTCTGGTTTATGCTCCATGCCATCTATATTGTGTATAAGTTGCTTGGTTGGCAACCGCACCACCACATCTCCCCACCGCCCCAATTATATGGATTCTAGACGTTTCGTACCATGGTTGTTTCGTACCTGGACGTTTTGTACCATCTGGTCGTTTCGTAACATATTTTTTGGTCGTTTCGTACCGCATTGTTTGGTCGTTACGTACCATGTAGGAAATCAATTGGTCGTTTCGTACCGTGTGTTGTACCATGTTGGGAATGGGGGAAAACAGTATTAATTTCATACTTTATTCTCTATTTTAAAATAACAATAACATATTAACATTAACAACATTATTTTACACAACAATATGGGACATGATATTTGTTATTTGATTAACAATCAGCCGACTCGACAACGGCAGCAACAGTTTTGCACATGCCTTCAAGAGACCACTAGTAGAGATGCCGCCGTTTTCATAGTTGCTCCACAAACAGAAGAGCTGCGCCTGGTTTTCCCGATAATGGAGTCTTTGGTATCTTTTCATTTTTTTTTCACCCACTAACTTCATTGTCATGTCTGTTGTTGCCGATTCCTTCTTGAGCATTGGGACCAGGATGTAATGCGGGATGTTTGTTGCCTTGTTCTTGTATTGGATGCGTCTATGCCATCCATCAGTGTCGTTGTTTGTTCGGATGGAGCGCCCGTAAACGCACCACGATTCCATTGGTAGGCATCGGAGTCCAGCCACTGTGTCTCCACATACTCGTAGATTAACAGCATGTTGCCGATTTTGGCTGTCGGGTGATCTCGCATCCTGGCAAATGCTGGTTGAATGTGTTCGGCTGGCAGAAGCGGCAAAGCATAAAGTTTTCGCAGTTGCCTACAAAAATGAAAAGAAGATATAAACTTAAATAAGAAAAATTTCAGTTTTTTATATATTATGCTAATTATACCCTTATTCTGCTAATTGAAATAATAGCATTATTCTACTTTTATATAATTGAAATGATTAATTTAATCATATAATTTTGAAAAAATTTATTTAATCATATAACATGGGACAGTGTTATAACAAACTGGTATATATCTGTATATATGTATATACATGTATCTATTTGTATTAATTGATCAAAATGAATTTCAATATTGGTTAAAGCAACATTTGACTCGTCATAAATAATAATTTACATTAATATTCATATATATATATATCCTATGTATAAATTATACAGATTTGTTTTTAATTATTAAGTTAAGTTGATGTTCAAAATAAAATTGTATAATATATATAAATTATACAGATTTGTTTTTAATTATTAAGTTAAGTTGATGTTCAAAATAAAATTGTATAATATATACGAGTACTAACCTTCACATTGAAGACCGTGTTGACGCAGACGAACCTCTCTAGAACAGTCTATACAATTAACCTCGGAGAGAAAGTCAGACATGATTGTGAGATGAATGATGAAATGATGGGGGATCTCATGTTACTTATAGGATTCCAACAAAAACAACACGAAGAGGTGTGATCAAGAAGCCAGGTGGTAATTAGTGTTAATCAGTAAGAGCTCACCTCTTGTTTATATAGATGTCATTCCTGAAATCAGCGTGATTAGTATTAACACTTGTTGTAAAAACATCTCATAAGATCTTTCCCGCAATCAATAATATAGTCCAGGAGATATTGGTCGACCTCTGCACCCCCCCCCCCCCCCCAGGACTCAACTTCACCCCATTAATTTTCTTTCTTAATGTCTCCTCTAATTTTTTTCGGTTGTTAACAAGAATAAAAAGTGGCCGCAGAGACACCAGGTATCTTTGATCGCTGTTGTAGTAAAGATGATATCACATGCGGTCTTGTTTTCCGCTCGATTTCTTGCATGGGAGGTAAGGTAATTACTTCACCTAAGTATTTCCAACTCAACTGTAAGCATGGGTGGAGTTGTCTCGACAATAATGCCCAATGATGTGAATATGAGGAAATTTCGGTCATTTTTTCGGCAATTTTATATTTCTTGGATTTGGGTGAATATTCTTCAACTCAGGTATAAGAGGAATCCCAGCTCGAGTATCTCCTGCACATATATATGCATGGGTGTTTGTTATGATAGCAATAACATTCATTGATTCGAAACATTACATCGCGTTATTAGCGGCGATTCAGCTTTGACCTATTATACCGGCATTTTGGAAAATGTGATATCGGACAAAAATATCCCACAATGAATGTATATTATGGTCCCCATGTGTTCGTCAATGAATCTTCTATACGATAAATATATAACATCACGCCAAGATGCCAATATTTTCCCACATAGACAAACGAAAGGTGGTGAAATGTCAGAAAAATAGCATATTTTCAGATTTCCGTGGCCATCTTGGCCGCCATATTGGATTCTGGTGTCTGATTTTTTACTAATTTGTAAGGGTTGTATATTAGCATAACGAATCGAGCGGAAAACAAGACCGCATGTGATATCATCTTTACTATAACGGCGATCAAAGAGACCTGGTGCATATAAAAATGAAAGTGTCAATGACACTGTAGCTCAACTTGGAAAGGGAATAATTTAATGTATTACAGTCAATGGAGCGATTAGGAATGTAGAAAGTTAAATGTCTAATACTAGTTTATAGACATGAAGAGACAAGTAAAATCCAAGATGGCTGCTGACGGCTATGTCTTCGGCCGAATGACCCCAAAATGATTATATCCCATCCACATGTCATCGTTAACATCCATGACAAATTTTATGACGATCAGACTAAAGGTACGACCTGTAGCCCATGCTAATGGATTGAATTTAGTCATACAAAGAGTAAAATCCAAGATGGCTGCTGGCGGCCATGTTTTTTGGCCGAATGACCTCAAAATGACTTGTTTCCATCTACATGTCATTGTTAACATCCATGACAAATTTTATGATGATCAGACTAAAGGTACGACCTGTAGCCTGTGCTAAAGGATCTAGTCATACAAAGAGTAAAATCCAAGATGGCTGCTGGTGGCCATGTTTTTTGGCCGAATGACCTCAAAATGACTCGTTCCCATCTACATGTCATTGTTAACATCCATGACAAATTTCATGATGATCAGACTAAAGGTACGACCTGTAGCCTGTGCCATGTTTTTCATCCGAATGACCCCAAAATGACTCGTTCCCATCTACATTACAATTTCAACAGCCATAAAAAATTTCATGATGATCAGACTCAAGGTACGACCTGTAGTCCGTGCTAAAGGATTTAGTCATACAAAGAGTAAAATCCAAGATGGCTGCTGGCGGCCATGTTTTTTGGCCGAATGACCCCAAAATTAAACGTTCCCATCTACATGTCAATATTAACATCCATGACAAATTTCATGATGATCAGACGAACAGTACGACCTGTAACCCGTGCTAATGGATTGAATTTTGAAATCAAAGATGGCCACTGGCGGCCATGTTTTTCATCCGAATGACCCCAAAATGACTCGTTTCCCATCTACATTACAATTTCAACAGCCATAAAAAAATTTATGATGATCAGACTAAAAGTACGACCTGTAGCCCGTGCTAAATGATTTAGTCATACAAAGAGTAAAATCCAAGATGGCTTCTGGTGGCCATGTTTTTTGGCCGAATGACCCCAAAATGACCCGTTCCCATCTACATGTCATTAATATTAACATTCATGACAAATTTTATGATGATCAGACTAAAAGTACGACCTGTAGCCCGTGCTAAATGTTTAGTCATACAAAGAGTAAAATCCAAGATGGCTGCTGGCGGCCATGTTTTTCGGCCGAATGACCCCAAAATGTCTCGTTCCCAACTACATGTCATTGTTAATATCCAGGACAAATTTTATGATGATCAGACTAAAGGTACGACCTGTAGCCTGTGCTAAAGAATTAGTCATACAAAGAGTAAAATCCAAGATGGCTGCTGGCGGCCATGTTTTTTGGCCGAATGACCCCAAAATTACTCGTTCCCATCTACATGTCAATATTAACATCCATGACAAATTTCATGATGATCAGATGAACAGTACGACCTGTGGCCTGTGCTAATGGATTAAATTTTGAAATCAAAGTTGGCTGCTGGTGGCCATGTTTTTTGTCCGAATGACCCCAAAATGACTCGTTCCCATCTACATTCTAATTTCAACAGCCATTAAAAATGTCATGATGATCAGACTAAAGGTACGACCTGTAGCCCGTGCTAAAGGATTTAGTCATACAAAGAGTAAAATCCAAGATGGCTGCTGGCGGCCATGTTTTTTGCCCGAATGACCCAAAAAAGACTCATTCCCATCTACATGTCATTGTTAACATCCATGAAAATTTTTATGATGATCTGACCAAAGGTACGACCTGTAGCCCGTGTCAAAGGATTTAGTCATGCAAAGAGTAAAATCTAAGATGGCTGCCGGTGGCCATGTTTTTTGGCCAAATGACCCCCAAATTACTCGTTCCCATCTACATGTCAATATTAACATCCATGACAAATTTCATGACAATAAGACGAACGGTACGGCCTGTAGCCCGTGCTAATGGATTGAATTTTGAAATCCAAGATGGCCACTGGCGGCCATGTTTTTTTTCCGAATGACCCCAAAATGACTCGTTCCCATCTACATGTCAATGTCAACATCCATGACAAATTTCATAATAATCGGACCAAAGGTATGAACTGTAGCCCGTGCTAAAGGAAATTGTTGACGCATCACACACACACGCGCACACACACACGGACGACGGATACCAAGCCATGGCAATAGCTCAAACTTTACAAAGTAAAGTTGAGCTAAAAATGGCCGCCATGATGGACGCCATCTTGTCTGGAGTCTCTGCGGCCACTTTTTTTTTTCTTGTTATTAACAAGCGAAAAAAATTAGAGGAGGCATTATATTAAGAAAGAAAATTAGTGGGGTGAAGTTGAGTCCTGGGGGTGGGTGCAGAGGTCTACCAATATCTCCTGGACAAATATGAATAATATTGTCAGCGTGATTATTATTCACACTCGATGTAAGCAAATCTCATAGTCATAAGATCTTTCGCCGCATTCCAAAATATGAATAATTATACTTTATATTTTCGAGAAAACAGCAGTCCATTCATAACTTATGTATATATAAAATACTGTTTTTCAAATTTCCAACACATGGTATGAAACGACCAATTGATTTCCTACATGGTACGAAAGGACCAAGCAATGCGGTACGAAACGACCAAAAAATATGGTACCAGATGGTACAAAACGACCACGGTACGAAACGTCCTGTACCACATTATATCATACCTTGAGAGTTAACAGGAACGTTAACTATTTAGTTATCGCTATTAAGTTATTAATTGGCAAAAAAAAATCACGAACTAATAAGTACCGGTAATATACCAATAAGATTAAGGACTTTGCTAACACAATTTCAACCTAAATTTGATGGAGTCAAAATAATGCATTGTGCTCACTTTTATTGGTAATCACAGCAACCAAACACATGGATGCACCATTTTAACAGTATCATTAGTGGTGATTATCTAAGAAATACAAAATGTGAACTTTATAGAGGTTTTAAAAAATATTTTTTTCGAACCCAAATCCAACAAAAACAAAATCAATTTCTAAGAAAAAGATATGGAAATGTGTAGTGAATACTGTGAATAATGATGAACAATAAAAATATATTCATATTTACCAAGTGCTCTTTGAAAACATTACACGTAGACCAGTTGTTAACAAATGCCAGAATTATTTTCCCAACATGTCATATAACTGAGAGCTGGCAGCGATTGGTTCGGTCACCTCCTATTTACCGAGAACAACCGAGAACAACCGAGAACAAGTCCAAAATTAATAAATAAGTCATAATATTGTCCAAGTATAGTGTATATATCACTCTTAAGTAGATATTGTACCATATTTGACCATTTAAATGACATATATGTAGTTATTTTACGTATACCGAGAACTTGAAACGTCGCCGCCATGTTCTTGGCTGGCGGTAACACAAAGGCATGAGTCGTGCCTAAGTGTTAATTAACGGGACCTGGGTCTGTTTGGTGATTATAATTAATTGAGTTGTGTACACTAATATGTGTTACTGTTTGTTAATCACTGCGATGTGTGAGTGCATAACATTGTAGGTGAGAAATATATTAAAGAAATAATTACAACTGATGCAAAAAAAACACCTTCTGTAATCTGTCACTTGGAAGAACAAATCCTACTTCTCAAATCAGCAATTGAAACTGGATCTATAATTGGTATTGACGGAACATTTAATCTTGCATCTTGCTATGTAACAACTATTATTTTTAAAAACCCTAATATTATAAGGAAATCAACTTCAGATCCACCAATACTTTTACAATGGAAGACATACGATGCCGAGATTACGAACTAAAATATTTGACGCTCGAAAGCAAACTAAAAACATTCCTAAATTTTGGACTAATAACAATTGTGAATCAACGAATAATATTATTAAATTATCAACCGATTGGAAAATATTAAAACTCCCAGACTTAACAGACAGACTTTATGAAATTGTAAATGATCAACTCAGGGATATTAGAAGTGCGCTGCACTCAACTGGTGACTTTCAGTTAGTGGAAAAATTCAAAGTAAGACATCAAATTTGGGTAAACTTGCCACCGGAACGAAGAGATAGACGTCTAAAACAAATTCTACAATTCGTATCAGCTCCTTCGACTGTTTTGCTATCAACAGACGAAAAAAAAAGTCACAAAGGGCAATGTCACACACTCCCCTTAGATGGGGTAAATGTGCCGAGTCTCAAATGGTGGAGCTCGAGTGCTGTAATAAGTGAAACATCACAAGCACTTTAAACAAAACATAGGGGCACGTTGTTTGCCGGTCCAAAGCCCGGATAAAAGCTGATGGAAGTTAAAATTCGTGTCAAACCGAGAAGACACTACAAACCGAGAACAAGCTTAATTATCAAACCGAGAAGACACTACAAACCGAGAACAAGCTTAATTAATTAAGCCGATACGCTGTGTGTTAAACGAGATCGTCGCTCGGTGGCGCTTACAATTTGTTAACAATATGTCGGTTAAATGCATAAAAGTAAACATTTTAATGAAAATATTGATGTCTACTGTAGATATTTCAAATAAAACACTATATTTAATGTATATAAGGCATTTTAAACCTTGTTCTCGGTTGTTCTCGGTAAATAGGGTGACCCGATTGGTTAACTATTGACAGTGGTGAGTTGACAAAATAATTTCTTAAGCTTCAATTCAGCAGACCACCCTGTAACCACTAAATAGGTCAGCAATCATGGACTAATCCCTTATGGTCCAGTGGCCACAGACTGACACACAGGCTGATAACAATCCCAGAAAGACTGGGTACAAGGTGACCCATAATCCACCCATCAAGTCATTCAAGTTGTTCATCATATCTTCACAGTGTTCAGCAGGGAGCTCATAAAAGCCGAACACAACCGAACACAACCGAACATAACCGAACACAAGTCCAAATAATAGGAAATTTCATGAATAAAGATCATAGGCATGTGTATTCATGTTCACACTATAAATATACGAAGTTTGGTGGAGTTTGGGCCAATAATAAGTGTTTTATTCGATATTTTGTAAAACGCGTTTTGTGTTCGGCATATAGAAAAGCCGAACACAAGTTATAATTTTGTCGTGGATTAGTCTAACGGCTGTCAAGCTAGGTGATAATTAATATCTGACATGGTCACTAATCCGAAAGGCTTTAATTGTTGTTGATGGCGGTCTCTCACCTATTGTAGTTCAGTGTTTTGACAAATAGTTTCAGTGTTTGATGGCGCCTACTATTATAGAAACAACATGCTTTTGATAGGCCCCGTCGTGAAAGACAACGATTGTAAAAACGTCGAGTGACAAACAAGTTTTCCCGCTAGTACACATACCTTATGCACTCGTCACATGAAGCAAAACTTGGTGTCAACAAAATTTATACACAATACAAAAGAAGATGAATATTTTACAAAAATGCTAATGGGTGATTATGGGTGATTGGAAAGGGATGAGACAACAAGCCTGTTGTGGCTTTTTTGTAATTAAGTCCTCTCCCAAAACGTGACGAGAATAATAATAATTACAAAAATAAATATTTATGTAACTTCATGGAAAGATTACAACTCAAAGTTTTTAACGTTTGACGATACCGCAAAACGGGGCTATTGCCAAGAAGCCATGTCAGACTAAAAGAGTAAAGACATGCAAAACTAGATCAATCAACCCTAGCAAACATGTTACACCCACCCCGTTAGTATTACAAGTACATTCGTACAATATGGTTGTTTAGATGGATCATACTGGACAAATATCAGCACGCCCCGAATAAAGAGCGTTTCGTATTGTATCTTTTTAAAAGTCTGATATGCTGTGATATGCAGAAATTTAAGATCTTATTTTATTTTCAAATATGTCTCTGATATGACAGGAATGTGATATGAAAGGAATAAAGATTATTTATTTTGCGCTCAAGATACTTTTTGATGTTTGCTAGGGTTGATTGATCTAGTTTTGCATGTCTTTACTCTTTTAGTCTGACATGGCTTCTTGGCAATAGCCCCGTTTTGCGGTATCGTCAAATGTTAAAAACTTTGAGTTGTAATCTTTCCATGAAGTTACATAAATATTTATTTTTGTAATTATTATTATACTCGTCACGTTTTGGGAGAGGACTTAATTTCAAAAAAGCCACAACAGGCTTGTTGTCTCATCCCTTTCCAATCACCCATAATCACCCATTAGCATTTTCAAAACACTGAACTACAATAGGTGAGAGACCGCCATCAACAACAATTAAAGCCTTTCGGATTAGTGACCATGTCAGATATTAATTATCACCTAGCTAGACAGCCGTTAGACTAATCCACGACAAAATTATAACTTGTGTTCGGCTTTTCTATGCCGATCACAAAACGCGTTTTACAAAATATCGAATAAAACACTTATTATTTGCCCGAACTCCACCAAACTTCGTATAGTAATAGTGTGAACATGAATACACATGCCTATGAACTTTATTCGTGATATTTCCCATTATTTGGTCTTGTGTTCGGTTATGTTCGGTTGTGTTCGGCTTTTATACGTACCGGTTCAGCACACATTCCCATATTTTTTTCTTAGGTATGGACTTCGTGTTTGTTGGATTTGGGTTCGAAAAAAATATTTTTAAAAACCTCTATAAAGTTAACATTTAGTAATTCTAACATGCTCCACCATGACTTATACTCTTAAAATGTTGCATTCATGGGTATGGTTACTGTGATCACTAATAAGAGTGAACATAAACCTTTATTTTGACTCCATAAAATTTTGGGGAAATTGGGTTAGCAAAGTCCTTAAGTTAAGAAGTAGCCCTGTCAATTCACTGCTCACAAATAAAATACATTCGTGGAAGCTTGATCTATGAAAATCAACAATGACTTGCTCAATATTTTAGCCAGATAAGAGTTGATTTTATATGATTTACACCTTCAACTGTGATTAAATATTTGTTTCCATGAAAACATGAACACAAAAATTGTGACAAAATGTTGTTTCGGTTTCGATTTGCGATCACTTCCGCAATCCGCAAAATACGGGCGTACTCGATTTACGATCATGAATCAAACCTGTGTTGTTGGTTGTTGTTTTTTTTAAACAAGAAATGCAGCTAAAAGCTGCGCATGAACTTTGGTAAACTGCACGTCAATTTTTATATAAAATTGGATAAATACCAACATCCCATCCGATCTATGGACGGGGCATTCTATGTAGCACTCTACACTGCCTATTAGTGTTTCGACCTATTTTGTCACCAAATTTAGAGATTGGTGAGCCCGCAAGGTCATCATCAGGAGAGAGCGGAAGTCAGATTCCTCAAAGTAACTGAGGGATCGTCACATACATGTATATGCGTATGTGTTCATGGTAGATACAGTTGATACCAGAATGTTGAATCTCAATCTCTGAATCTGCAATATCAGTATTCAGCATCACCGATTGGCATTATTGCTGTTGACCACATGTATACCTTTGTGGTATAATTTGGATTATAAATACACCTGTATTAACCCCTTTATACAGCTAGGAAAGTCCCACCTTAATAGTGTTCTGGGTTCAGATTGGGACCATTAAATCTGGTTATGCTTGAACTATTTGGGTCGGTTAGTGATTACTGATAGCCTCAGTACTCCAATCTTAAGAGATCATGACTTGACCCAGAGGTGTGATTGATTGGGTATTCACCCTAAAAGCATGCAGTTCCCAGCTGATATCTGAACCCAGGTGGGCAAATGAGTTGATACCTGAACATGATGTGAACCAGACCTTACAGAGAGAGGCCGGCCTCAAATGTTGGGATGTGCGAAAAGAGATGCATTCTAACTGAATGTGGGGATGTGCGACAAGGTGAGTAGCACAACTTAGATCACCCGTTCTGTGGAGAGATACCCAAATTCTCCATACCTTGTAGTTTGATGTGAAGAGCCGTTCTAAATGCCATTGAAATGACATCATGTGATTATACATCGCAAGACAGATTGGGAGCGGGTCGATTCTGTATCTGTCTGTATCTGTATTTTTCCGGCGCAGGAGCCTCTCGGCTGTTGTCGCGTCGTTGCTACTACTCTGGTGTTTCTCCTGTTGTATTCCCCGAGCATGCGTAATCTTCTATCATACTGTTCCAGTCCCTGATCGTTCTCACGAAGAATGATTGTTTATATTGTTCCGTGTTGGCTCTTATTGGTTCGAACGATCGTGAGTTGATACACTCTTGGCTCGAAAATGATTGTTTGTGTTATAACAGACTTATGTCAATCATAAATATATAGCAGATATTACTAGATAATACATTAATATGGTATTGTCAAGTTTGTCCGTTTATGCTGTGTAAATAAAAGTCAAAACGTTACATATCCCGACTTTGTTTTGCATAATAAGGCGTACAAACTTTATGCGATAATTATAACACTGATAGGGAAACTGGTTATAGCCACTAACCCTGAACTTAGATGGACATACTTGAGACACACAATTACAACGTAAACGACATGTATAGAAATAACAAACAAAACCTACATATTTAGAACTTTGTTTAGTGATGAACCACGAAAAAGGATATATATTTGATCCCCCAGTGCTCCTATAGGATACGGAACTTAGGAACAATTCGCGTTATTTCGTATAAAGACACTAACAAAATAACGTGCATCATTTACAATGTAATGACACCGCCCTACCACAGACCCACCCACAAAGAAAAGCGAATTTGGGTCATGATAAATAATATTTAACTAAATGTGGTGTGAGAGTTTAGTGTGTAATACTACAAAAAAATAACTTCTTTTGGGTAGAATTATCCTTGCGTTATCGCAAGATATTTCATGTTCCTCATCTCCCCAATAACGATCCTTACCGTATATAAGCTCCAGCAGTGGACCAATGAAGATATTTCTATTCTATAACAATACTCAAGAAGCAGACCAGACACGTGTTATTATATAGCATACATCAGATTCATAAATTCGAATTTCGACGGCGATTATAAAATGTATTAAGAGAACATGATACTCATGAACGTAATCACCATATGGCATATATGGAAATTAATATATTTATATGTGTGGCTTTCTTGGAAATACCATTGTGGTAAAACTTTTATGAAATAGGGTGAGGGTAAGTTTTGAGTACGTTTATAATTTTCGTAATCAAATCGCCTATTCGCGCCAAATAAACTTGAGTTGGTCAAACAGCAGTATCATGAGTATACAGGACGGGGAACTTACATCACGTTGTAATCTATAAGCCGCTCACTTCGTACATTTTATGTTATATATTTGGTGCATATATATGAGTTGTGGGCTATGTGAGAGAACAAATTAATATGTATGAATTTTACAAATATCAATTAAACGGTTAAGCAGTGTTTGATTTTCAAATTCGGTGCGTATTTCGTTCCTATTTTTCATCTAATTTCTTTTATAAATTCCGAGTTTTTATCATCCACTGGTTATAAAAGATGTAATGAGAAATTATATGCCTCATCCACTAGTTTATTCCGTCGGACACAGCCCTTATATCCACTTTAATCCACAATCAATTTTAAATCAAACCCTGTCACACTCAGGCCGGCGCTCTCACTGCGCTGCAAAAGTACCAACATATGAGTAACAAGCAGGAGCTAGGAGCGCCGAAAACTGTCGAAAATTGTCAAACTTTTAAAACAAAGTATGCTCCTATTGCGTTCCTACTTTGTCAAGTCTCACGCTCTTTGTGCGTTCAAGTCGCTGTCATTGTGATGCTAGTACGTTCTCAATAAGTTCGCAAAACGTTCTCTGCGCGGGCGCGGAGAGTATAGATAGCGCCTCCTGCGTTCTCCAGTCATAGTCAGATTTTAGGTTGTGGGGAAAATACCCAACACTCCGCCATAGATTAGCATATATGGCAAGAAACGTGAGCAAAAAGTTAAGGGGGTATGTTTTTGTCCCATGTAGAAAGCCTTGATACAGAGCGGGACAAGCGTTACAGAAGCTGACAAAATATGTTTTTATTTCTCATCGTTATCTGCGTCTCAGTAGTAACCCTTGATACAGAGCGATACAAGCGTTACAGCAGTTAAAAAATCGTTTTTATTTCTCATCGTTATCTGCGTCCCAGTAGTAACCCTTGATACAGAGCGATACAAGCGTTACAGCAGTTAAAAAATCGTTTTTATTTCTCATCGTTATCTGCGTCCCAGTAGTAACCCTTGATACAGAGCGATACAAGCGTTACAGATGACGATGAGAAATAAAAAAGATTTTTTAACTGCTGTAACGCTTGTATCGCTCTGTATCAAGGGTTACTACTGGGACGCAGATAATCACTAGAAATAAAAACGATTTTTTAACTGCTGTAACGCTTGTATCGCTCTGTATCAAGGGTTACTACTGGGACGCAGATAACGATGAGAAATAAAAACGATTTTTTAACTGCTGTAACGCTTGTATCGCTCTGTATCAAGGGTTACTACTGGGACGCAGATAACGACGAGAAATAAAAACGATTTTTTAACTGCTGTAACGCTTGTATCGCTCTGTATCAAGGGTTACTACTGGGACGCAGATAATCACTAGAAATAAAAACGATTTTTTAACTGCTGTAACGCTTGTATCGCTCTGTATCAAGGGTTACTACTGGGACGCAGATAACGACGAGAAATAAAAAACATTTTTTAACTGCTGTAACGCTTGTATCGCTCTGTATCAAGGGTTACTACTGGGACGCAGATAACGATGAGAAATAAAAACGATTTTTTAACTGCTGTAACGATTGTATCGCTCTGTATCAAGGGTTACTACTGGGACGCAGATAATCACTAGAAATAAAAACCATTTTTTAACTGCTGTAACGCTTGTATATCTCTGTATCAAGGGTTACTACTGGGACGCAGATAACGATGAGAAATAAAAACGATTTTTTAACTGCTGTAACGCTTGTATCGCTCTGTATCAAGGGTTACTACTGGGACGCAGATAATCACTAGAAATAAAAACGATTTTTTAACTGCTGTAACGCTTGTATCGCTCTGTATCAAGGGTTACTACTGGGACGCAGATAACGATGAGAAATAAAAACGATTTTTTAACTGCTGTAACGCTTGTATCGCTCTGTATCAAGGGTCAATACTGTGACGCAGATAACGATGAGAAATAAAAACGATTTTTTAACTGCTGTAACGCTTGTATCGCTCTGTATCAAGGGTTACTACTGGGACGCAGATAATCACTAGAAATAAAAACGATTTTTTAACTGCTGTAACGCTTGTATCGCTCTGTATCAAGGGTTACTACTGGGACGCAGATAACGACGAGAAATAAAAAACATTTTTTAACTGCTGTAACGCTTGTATCGCTCTGTATCAAGGGTCACTACTGGGACGCAGATAACGATGAGAAATAAAAACGATTTTTTAACTGCTGTAACGATTGTATCGCTCTGTAACAAGGGTTACTACTGGGACGCAGATAATCACTTGAAATAAAAACCATTTTTTAACTGCTGTAACGCTTGTATATCTCTGTATCAAGGGTTACTACTGGGACGCAGATAACGATGAGAAATAAAAACGATTTTTTAACTGCTGTAACGCTTGTATCGCTCTGTATCAAGGGTTACTACTGGGACGCAGATAACGATGAGAAATAAAAACGATTTTTTAACTGCTGTAACGCTTGTATCGCTCTGTATCAAAGGTTACTACTGGGACGCAGATAACGACGAGAAATAAAAAAGATTTTTTAACTGCTGTAACGCTTGTATCGCTCTGTATCAAGGGTTACTACTGGGACGCAGATAACGATGAGAAATAAAAACGATTTTTTAACTGCTGTAACGCTTGTATCGCTCTGTATCAAAGGTTACTACTGGGACGCAGATAACGACGAGAAATAAAAAAGATTTTTTAACTGCTGTAACGCTTGTATCGCTCTGTATCAAGGGTTACTACTGGGACGCAGATAATCACTAGAAATAAAAACGATTTTTTAACTGCTGTAACGCTTGTATCGCTCTGTATCAAGGGTTACCACTGGGATGCAGATAACGACGAGAAATAAAAACGATTTTTTAACTGCTGTAACGCTTGTATCGCTCTGTATCAAGGGTTACTACTGAGACGCAGATAACGATGAGAAATAAAAACGATTTTTTAACTGCTGTAACGCTTGTATCGCTCTGTATCAAGGGTTACTACTGGGACGCAGATAATCACTAGAAATAAAAACGATTTTTAACTGCTGTAACGCTTGTATCGCTCTGTATCAAGGGTTACTACTGAGACGCAGATAACGATGAGAAATAAAAACATATTTTGTCAGCTTCTGTAACGCTTGTCCCGCTCTGTATCAAGGCTTTCTACATGGGACAAAAACATACCCCCTTAACTTTTTGCTCACGTTTCTTGCCATATCTATGTCTCCCAGCCGATTTACGATGCTCGATGCAGCACTGCTTGCTTGGACCACCACTCTGGCGCGTTCCTCCGCAGCTTTTTGTCTTTCGGTCACTGCTGTCCGTTCCGCCACCGTCTTCTTACGAAAAGGCAGAACACCATTTGGATGCCTATATTTAGAGTTTTTGATTGTTGAAAAATCCTGATAGAGGGATCGTTGTTTCGCATCGATTATACTCATTTTATGAGCTGTATTAAGATGCAAATGATACATCTTCATTACAAAAAAAACTTTATTGCAATAACATTTAATAGCCTGAACATTCTGTTCATGAAACTTCCCCCAGTGGGCTATAAAGGTGTTGAAGGAATTAAAGTTATGGTCATCACAGTCCTTGACTGGGCATGGTGTAGGCTTCTCCGGCCACACACCCCTGGATAAATATCCAGGTACTATTGAACCGTCATCCACGGCGATGACATCACTGTCCAACATCCTCATTTGATCATCTGGCACCATTAACTGAGAACATCCTTCTTTCTGGTAACCCGATTGGACGTCATCTGCAACAAACAAATAACCCTCAGGAACTGCTTGTGAATCAGAAGACAGTTTTCGTTCATATTTTAGTTAGGAGAATACCTCAGGGGCGGTTTTATCAGCCTTCCAATTCGGGTTTGTTTTGGAACTACTAGAGGGGTAGTGTTTTGATCAAGTTCGGACATATCATGATCAAGTTCGGATTTGGAAATATCATGATCAAGTTCGGATTTGGACATATCATGATCAAGTTCGGATTTGGACATATCATGATCAAGTTCGGATTTGGAAATATCATGATCAAGTTCGGATTTGGAAATATCACTTTCCACAGGCCCGTTTCCAATATCAAACTCATCTGAAGAATCATCCAAAGATCGAGATAACTCATCGGCATCAATTACCCCATAATATGGTTTCAAATGATCAATGTGTAATGACAATTTCTTCCCATCATCGACCCTCTCACATACATATATTACCGAAGATTCCTTACTAATAACATGGTAAGGCCCAATCCAGGGGGTAGCAAATTTCTTATTCGCTAATGGTGGATACCATCGCCAAACCAAATCATTTGTAGCAAATTCTCTAGGTTTCAACCCTCGATCATATACAGGTTTTTGTCGGGCATTTGTCTTCAAATTATCAAAAGCAACCTGAAAGCCCGTCCGAGAGCTCTCTCTGACCCATTCAACATATGCAATTGGACAAAAAGTCTGGTTGGAAAATGGTGACTTTCCCATCATCAGATCTAGAGGATAAGTGATTTCGTGTCCGAGCATTAACATGTTTGGGGTGCATTTTGTGGAATCATTTATGGAAGATCTATATGCCATCAAGAGGAAAGGCATATGGTCATCCCAATCATTCTGATGTTGGTTCACAAACATTGTTAACATTTGTTTGAGTGTTCGGTTGAATCTCTCTACAAGGCCATCCGACTGAGGCCTATAAGGTGTAGTACGAGTTTTCTGGATTTGTAAGAGCTTACATATTTCTGAAAACAGGTGTGATTCAAATTCTCGTCCCTGATCCGTGTGGATTTGCTTTGGGACTCCATAGCGACAGCTAAATTCAGTAACTAGTGTGTCAGCCACTGTTTGGGCGGTGTGATTTGCAATAGCATAGGCCTCCATGAATTTGGTGAAATAGTCCCCTACTACCATTATATATTCATTCCCATTAGATGTCACTGGCAATGGCCCCATGATATCAATGGCTATACGATCCAGTGGCGTTCCCACTAAATCTTGTTGTAATGAAGATTTACTCTTCCCTGGGCCTAGCTTGACATGCACTGGCACAATAGCATCGTCGTTTTAGATAGCTTAACGTTCGATCACGTCCCAAATGACCACCAATCCTATCACAATGTAGGTAACCAAATAACTCTTTTTGTAATTGCACAGGAACTACAAATCTTAAGGAAGATCCCTCCTTAAGACACATTTTCCCTTCATCAAATACCAACTCTTCCCACCTCGACCATAGCACTTTTGCTTCTGGGACCAACAAAGACACTGATTCCGCATCTGGCCTGATTGTTAGATTTTCCTTCATTGACATTATGGAACCAATAATGGGATCGTTCTGCTGCATAAAGACAAGAGATGCATCATCCCAGGTTTCGAACCAATTTACTCTATCAATCAACTCTTGAGATTTCCTGTACTCATATGTGTGAATAGCAGAAACTATTTCAGTTGGCATATTACATTGAACCGACGAACTAACTTGAGAACAAACAGAGGCCACCACCCCTGGAGGCACAGAGGCATCTCCCTTGGATGCCATGGTTTGTAGTACTTTGGGTTGAATGGTGACAACCTTTTTAAGGCAAGGTAAATCAGTCTGAGTTGCCACTGATGTGGCATCTTTCATCTCAGAAACCATAATTTTTGAAAAACCAGACTGATTTTTGTGACAATTTCTGAATTTCAATCTTGCTACATTGCATTCACTTTGACAGTCTTCTCGTTTGCAAAAACGATATGGCCTGCGAGATAGAGCATCTGCATTAGTATATTTTGCCCCACTTCGATGCTGAATTTCAAAGCTGAATGATTACAATATTGATATCCATCTGGCAACCATCCCTTCCGACTGTTTGAAATTTTGCAGCCATGCTAGTGAAGCATGATCAGTTCTGACTATGAATTTCTGACCATAAAGAAAATGTTTGAACTTTTTAACAAACTGAACAACGGCCAGTAATTCTCTATATGTGGTACAATAATTTCGCTGACTTTGGCTGAGAGTTTTACTACCATATGCAATAACTCTCTCCTCTCCTTCTTGAATTTGAGACAACACACATCCAGTACCATTATTACTAGCATCACAGTCCAAAATGAGAACACCATCCTGTCTGGGATATGCCAGGATAGGTGCTGACGTTAAGCATTCCTTCAGTCCTTTTAAAGCTGCTTGACACTCAGTATTCCATCGAAATTTTACATGTTTTCGAGTCAAGTGTAATAGTGGAAAAACTGTCGAGGTGTAATTTGAACAGAATTTCCTGTAATAGTTTGTGAACCCCAGGAAACTTCGCAATTCCGCAAGATTGCTAGGAATAGGCCAATTAACCACAGCCTCTATCTTCCTCGGATCACATTTAATACCCTGTTCCGAAACTACATGACCTAGAAATGACACTTCTTTTTGGAACAATGAACATTTCTTCACTTTTAGCTTCAAACCAGCTCGTCGTTGCCGACAAAACACCTCCTCTAAGTTTTCGAGAGCTTCTTCAAAATTACCTCCAAACGTGATGACGTCATCGATATAACAGAGACATCTTTTCCACTGCATACCGGCAAATATGACCTCCATAAGGCGTTCAAAGACCGCCGGACTACTTGTTAACCCGAATGGAACGACCTTGAACTGATGTAAACCAAGATGTGTCGAGAATGCCGTCTTAGGTTTGTCTTCGTCTCGAATTTCTAACTGCCAATATCCACTAGCTAGGTCCATCGTGGACAGCCATTTAGCATTCGAGAGAGAATGAAGACAATCCTCGATATTCGGCAGAGGATACGCATCTCGTTTTGTGAGAGAATTAACTCTTCTGTAATCGATACAAAACCTGATGGAACCATCATATTTCGGCACCAACAACACTGGTGATGACCACGGACTGGAACTCTCTTCTATGATATCGAATTCCTTCATTTTTTTCATTTCTGCTTCAATTTGTTTTCGTTTCTGAAGTCAAAAGATGAAATTTGGAATTTTGAGACAGTCCGTGAAAATACTCAAAATATGCATTTGTGGGGGGGGGGGGGGGGGGGAACAGGCCTTTCGATCGGTATATAGGTTGTTGCGACAGCTGTCTGCGATGAATGTGAAAAGTATGATTTTCTGGGATATTTTGGGGAAGAAATCGTCTCGCGGCGATGATTAAATGACATTTTTTCCGCGATCGAACAATGACAACTGACTTAAATTGATCGTCGGTGTCCGAACATTAGCGAAGAAATATTCACTCACCTTCAGTTGGTCAGATATGCTATCCAAGCGTTTATATTTCCAAAAAACCGTCAAAAAATATTTGTCGACAGATATTTCTCCACCTCGAAATCTACGACTTCCGGTTTTGGTTCGTGTCCGTTGATCCACTGTGCTTATTTGACTTTGTGATCCCATTTTCACAAATCTGACAAGGATAAGATTGAAGTTCCCCAGTTGAAGTTGGTTGATATTCACCATTGGGCACCTCAATTATGAATTTTATCTTCTGCAAATTAGGGGATATAGAAACTTCCTAGAAGGGAAATTTAACTAACAACAATGTAAATTTGATACTATAGACACTTCCCAGAAGATGAGGCCTAAGCAGAATGAGGTCTCCAGAGGGTGAATTTGGTGATGCTAGCCCACTGTGCGGGATAGCATCACAAAAAGCATGTCTGTTCCTACATTGTGCATGCCTGGCCTCAAGCAACACAATGTATTATACAATCAAGCTTTGAAATAGTGTGATAGTGTGTTGTCATTTGCAGAATGAGATCCCCAGAGGGTGAATTTAGTGACGCTATCCTACACAGCGGGTTAGCATCAGTAAATTCACCCTCTGGGGACCTCATTCTGATAAGGCCCTCAGCTGCTATGGAAGACCTAGAATAAGATTGAAGTTCTCCAGTTGAAGTTGGTGATGTTCACCCATTGGGCAGGTCAATTATGAATTTTATCTTCTGCAAATTAGGGGATATAGAAACTTCCTAGAAGGAAAATTTAACTAACAATGTAAATTTGATACTATAGATACTTCCCAGAAGATGAGGCCTAAGCAGAATGGGGTCTCCAGAGGGTGAATTTGGTGATGCTAGCCTGCTGTGCAGGATAGCATCACTAAAAGCATGTCTGTTCCTACATTGTGCACGCCTGGCCTCAAGTAACACAATGTATTATGCAATCAAGCTTTGAAATAGTGTGATAGTGTGTTGTCATTTGCAGAATGAGATCCCCAGAGGGTGAATTTAGTGACGCTATCCTACACAGCGTGCTAGCATCACTAAATTCACCCTCTGGGGACCTCATTCTGCTAAGGCCCTCAACTGCTATGGCAGACCTAGGATAAGATTGAAGTTCCCCAGTTGAAGTTGGTGACGTTCACCCATTGGGTACCTCAATTATGAATTTGTCTTCTGCAAATTAGGAGATATAGAAACTTCCTAGAAGGGAAATGTAACTAACAACAATGTTAATTTGATACTATAGATACTTCCCAGAAGTTGAGGCCTAAGCAGAATGAGGTCTCCAGAGGGTGAATTTTGTGATGCTAGGCCGCTGTGCGGGATAGCATCACTCAATTCACCCTCTGGGGACCTCATTCTGCAAATGACAGACATGCTATTTGTCCTGATTTGAACAATACATGATAGATTTGGAATTAATGACTTCTAGCAGATCTCCAAGGAATGTTTATAAAAATGTCAAGATTTCATTTGACATGATTGTGTAGGCATACCCAGCATACAGTTACAGCCAAAGTATGTGCTTCTTATTAATGATTCTGTCAAGAATTTTAGTAAATTTTATTTTTGGGACCAGGCAGAAGCAGTGCACTTAAGTGAAGGGCCAGGGGGCACAACCTTCAGAAATGTAATGGCATTAGTTTTTCAATTTTCAAAAAATGTTAAACAATATATATATATAATTGACCATGGAGTTAAATACAATTTTTTTTTTTTTTTTTTAAATATTTTAATAAAAAAAAAAACAATTCCAGTTTTTTTTAAATATTCTTTTATTTTTTATTATATCATTTCTTTTCTATTCTTTTCTTTTTTGGTTAAAGAGTTTAATCTGAATTTATTTTTTTTTTAGTTATGTCCCTGGCCCCACCCACATTTGACCCAGTGACCTCATTTGAACAAATCTGAACCCCAGTCAACCAAGGATCCTTCATACCAAATATTAACCCATTTGGCCTGATGGTATTTGAGAAGATGTTTAAAAGAATTACTATGGAGGGAAAGAGTTATGGCCCTGGTTTCTCAACTAATCAACCTGGTGACCTCATTTGAACAAATCTGAATGTGAGTCACCTAGGGAATATCCACACCAAATTTGAACCCATTGGGCCTTATAGTTCTGGAAAAGAAGTCGTTATACGAATTACTATTGAGGAATAGAGTTGTAGCCCTGCTTTCCCAACTAATTGACCTGATGACCTCATTTGAACAAATCTGAATGTGATTCACCGAGGGAACATCCACACCAAATATGACACCGTTACGTCTTACGGTTCGGGAGGAGAAGATGATTCTTGACGGACGGACAGACAGACGGAGTGATGACTATAGCTCACCAGAGACTTTGTCTCAGGTGAGCTAAAACACACACGAGGAATGAAAAATACTATTATGCTAGTATTCACATAGAGTACATTTATACACCCCATTCTAATTCCCAAATTGTCCAATATGTCGGTTATTAATAGCAAGAAGACAGTATCAGTTTATCGTTTATAATGGAAAGTTGAAAACATGATGACTGCATGACTGATATAAACTACCTGTAAGAGCTGGCAATCTGTATTTGAAAGAAACATCAACATTAAAGGTCCACTTAATTTTCGAACCCCAAGATCACATATACAAGACATATGCCATATTATATACCATTTGAAATAGGCAGCTCTCCACCGTACCATTGTATTATCAACTTATCCGGTGTAATAAACTGTGAACATGTTGTTTTTGTTGAGTTCCCCCGACGTGTTTATTGTGCTTAAGTTTCATCTGGTTTTGTTGCGCAAAGTGTATTATTTTCAATGGAGATGGAATAACTCTATATTTTAAAGAGAGTTACATGTACTCCCCTTTCATTGAAAATAAATTTTAGTTTGAATTCTGCTGCATTATGGGAGGCATAACGGGTGAAATCTTTTTATGATTTCAGCTGTTTTCTATTTTTCTATGGGCATCTTCTGAGACACAGACGTTTCAACCTGTGATGAATTATAGTATTTTAATCATATTTTATGGCATAGATTGTTATTAAAACAGTATATAAAAATAATCAGTGACTCGAAAATTAAGTGCGCCTTTAAAGTCAATACAAAGTCACAATTACAGTTAGGTTCATCTCATACCCGTCTATTCAGTGATATTCTGCTACGCAGTATGTTATGGTGCTCAGTATTCATTAAGCCCCACTATTATAATCCGCCTTTAGCTGGCGTATTCTTGACTAAGAGTATTGAGATATAACGTCATACGTAAAGACATTAAATCGTACGGAAACATGTGTGTGGGCATATGTGTGGGCTGCGTGATGCGAATATGTATTGGAGAAATAACGTCATATGCAATGACATTAAATCTCAAGGAAACCCATGAAAAAAAGTTTTAAGTTAATATTTCCTTCATAAAAGAGTCTTTGTGATAAAGAACCTCCTCAATACTTTATTATATAGAATTAACCTTTAAAATAACAAAAACCTTCGGAATAGAGAACCTTCGGATAGTGAACCTTCGGAATAGTGAACCTTCGGAATAGTGAACCTTCGGAATAGCGAACCTTCGGAATAGACGCATGTCCCCCCTTATTTGAACAAATCTGAACATGAGTCACATACTAGTAGGAAACATCCACACCAAATATAAACCTATTCCGAGTCTTTTGGTTCTGGAGAAGAACAGTGTCACTTATCTTCAGCACCACCCTCCCTTACGGTAACATGGGAAGAAGAAGATTCTTGACGGACGAACAGATGAGGAGTGATGACTATACATGTAGCTCCAACAGAGACTTTGTCTCAGGTGAGCTAAAAACCTGTACTGCGTGAAGAGACATGGTTAACAAATTTATCTATTGACTATCCTGTATCCATTCCCAATTCAAATATTTATCCTTTGACATCATACTTTATCCCATATATACCCAATAACCAGCAATAACAGTTAATTTAGATGCAAATTTGATTTTTGAGACAGTGCAAATTTAATAAAAAAAAAAAAAAAATTGCTTCTAAAAATAGGCACCTGGTGTGTTGTATAGTCCCAAGCATGTTCTAAGGGCCAGCTCGGCTCGGCATGTTTCGGAGGCAACAAATATAACATTGCTACTGTGCTATATCTCCTATATACAGTTAATTTATCTTCTGAAATGATGCTCCCTCATAATATATGGAGCATTTCTGTCGTGTCTTCCAGAACAAGACCCCTAAATGACACGGAATATTTCCGGGGGTTGTAACGAGGCTACCACGTGATATAGTTTTTTCAGTGGTTTGGTTGGAATTTCACGGGTTTCAATGAATACGGCCCCATATCCTATAGATTTCAACTAATAAAATAAACAAGCAGTCGCAGACGGCGGTATCCCCCGCCGAAATGTGCAGTTGGGGAAGTGCATTGTCAATAATGTTTGCGTTCTCTGCCGAAATGTGCAGTTGGGGAAGTGCATTCTCAACAAGAGGTGGGATTTTGTCAAAAAGCCTGGCTTGCAAACTCATTTTAGGACTGACATTTGTGGAAATTAGCCATATGACGTCGTCCAATAATGAGCCCTGTGACATCGTCAATTTGCACACACAAAAATAAATAAAGTCCAATAACTCTGCTGAAAATATCCGGCCGGACCTGGTTTGCAAACTCGTTCTAGATACTGGTCATGTGAACTCATATACCAAAAATCTTTGAAATCCATTGACATTTGTGGAAATGAGCCCTATGACGTCGTCTATTTGCTATTTGGTAAATTCGGCAAAAATAATAAACAAAGTCCAATAACTCCGGTAAAAATATCTGGCCAGACCTGGCTTGTGAACTCATTCTAGGTAATGGTCAGGTGAACTCATACACCAAATATCTTTTAAATCTGTTGAGATTTGTGGAAATGAGCCCTGTGACGTCGTCTATTTGCTATTTGGTAAATTCGGCAAAAATAATAAACAAAGTCCAATAACTCCGGTAAAAATATCTGGCCAGACCTGGCTTGTGAACTCATTCTAGGTAATGGTCAGGTGAATTCATATACCACAAATCTTTGAAAACCATTTACATTTGTTCAAGTTATGACGCTTACAAATTCGGGACAGACGGACGGACGGACGGTGCGACGGACGGACGGAACCCATTACTATATCCTCCGCCAAATTTAAATTTCAAACTAGTGAATTGAAAAATGTATTACGCAATGCTCTTTCAAGTTTGGCTGCAAGTACTTATGGGAGATAGTTGACTGGTTGGCTGTAATTACTCGTGTGAGATAGTTGACTGGTTGGCTGTAATTACTCGTGTGAGATAGTTGACTGGTTGGCTGTAATTACTCGTGTGAGATAGTTGACTGGTTGGCTGTAATTACTCGTGTGAGATAGTTGACTGGTTGGCTGTAATTACTCGTGGGATATAGTTGACTGGTTGGCTGTAATTACTCGTGTGAGATAGTTGACTGGTTGGCTGTAATTACTCGTGTGAGATAGTTGACCGGTTGGCTGTAATTACTCGTGGGATATAGTTGACTGGTTGGCTGTAATTACTCGTGTGAGATAGTTGACTGGTTGGCTGTAATTACTCGTGTGAGATAGTTGACCGGTTGGCTGTAATTACTCGTGTGAGATAGTTGACTGGTTGGCTGTAATTACTCGTGTGAGATAGTTGACTGGTTGGCTGTAATTACTCGTGTGAGATAGTTGACTGGTTGGCTGTAATTACTCGTGTGAGATAGTTGACTGGTTGGCTGTAATTACTCGTGTGAGATAGTTGACCGGTTGGCTGTAATTACTCGTGTGAGATACTTGACCGGTTGGCTGTAATTACTCGTGGGAGATAGTTGACTGGTTGGCTGTAATTACTCGTGTGAGATAGTTGACTGGTTGGCTGTAATTACTCGTGTGAGATAGTTGACTGGTTGGCTGTAATTACTCGTGTGAGATAGTTGACTGGTTGGCTGTAATTACTCGTGTGAGATAGTTGACTGGTTGGCTGTAATTACTCGTGTGAGATAGTTGACTGGTTGGCTGTAATTACTCGTGTGAGATAGTTGACTGGTTGGCTGTAATTACTTGTGTGAGATAGTTGACTGGTTGGCTGTAATTACTCGTGTGAGATAGTTGACCGGTTGGCTGGAATTACTCGTGGGATATAGTTGACTGGTTGGCTGTAATTACTCGTGTGAGATAGTTGACTGGTTGGCTGTAATTACTCGTGTGAGATAGTTGACTGGTTGGCTGTAATTACTCGTGTGAGATAGTTGACTGGTTGGCTGTAATTACTCGTGTGAGATAGTTGACTGGTTGGCTGTAATTACTCGTGTGAGATAGTTGACCGGTTGGCTGTAATTACTCGTGGGATATAGTTGACTGGTTGGCTGTAATTACTCGTGTGAGATAGTTGACTGGTTGGCTGTAATTACTCGTGTGAGATAGTTGACCGGTTGGCTGTAATTACTCGTGGGAGATAGTTGACTGGTTGGCTGTAATTACTCGTGTGAGATAGTTGACTGGTTGGCTGTAATTACTCGTGTGAGATAGTTGACTGGTTGGCTGTAATTACTCGTGTGAGATAGTTGACTGGTTGGCTGTAATTACTCGTGTGAGATAGTTGACTGGTTGGCTGTAATTACTCGTGTGAGATAGTTGACTGGTTGGCTGTAATTACTCGTGTGAGATAGTTGACCGGTTGGCTGGAATTACTCGTGGGATATAGTTGACTGGTTGGCTGTAATTACTCGTGTGAGATAGTTGACTGGTTGGCTGTAATTACTCGTGTGAGATAGTTGACTGGTTGGCTGTAATTACTCGTGTGAGATAGTTGACTGGTTGGCTGTAATTACTCGTGGGAGATAGTTGACTGGTTGGCTGTAATTACTCGTGGGAGATAGTTGACTGGTTGGCTGTAATTACTCGTGTGAGATAGTTGACTGGTTGGCTGTAATTACTCGTGTGAGATAGTTGACTGGTTGGCTGTAATTACTCGTGGGAGATAGTTGACTGGTTGGCTGATTTAGTCTTCTTTTTACTCTTAGTTTGCTGGATTATCACAAAGAGACAATACTGGTTCAGTCTGGATCACATCCCTCGTGATCCAGTCAGTCCTTGCTGCTACCCAGGTAGATATCTTCATTCTCGAGCATTCAACTGAGTACTAATTTTAGCATAAATGAATCTTGAGTTGTCAATGATCGCTGCAAGGTGGTCAAGATTCAAGACATTCAAGACGATTTCAATAAAGGGGCCTCTGATGGACTTTAGCTCCTCGCATTTTAATTAAGAAATGGTGCATGTCTTCTTCTTCGCTGCAGCAGAGGGGACACGTAGCTTGACTAGCTCTTTGTGAGAATTTCGCTTTGTGGCTCTGTAAGATGTATGTTTCCCTGACCATTTTCATTGTCGTCATGACTACAAAGGAGTTGGAGCCACAATGTACGATATGGGGAGACAAATGACCTTTGACAGGTGAGTTGATGATTAGTGGTGGTAATCATAATATATGAATCAGAAGGCTCAATATTATTATACATGAATCAGATGGCTCGTTCAATTGGCTTCTTCAGCAGTTGTTGATCATCAGCTACAGTTCTGAATATTCGTCTGGACGCAGTTTAATTCTATCATTACAAAGATATTCGGTTAGATTTTGTGACCTTCAATATAAAGAGGTCCACAGTTACTGTGACTGCCATGTCTGTTGAACAGTTCAAAATGCTGTTCAGCAGTTCATCGTGTGCTATTCAGCATAAACGCTACCCAAACTAAATTTAACTCATTTATAACGTAGATATTCTGTTGTAGGGTGTGAAGATGACTTGAAATCATTGGGTTTGACCAAAATCAGGTAGGGGACATCATGCAACCAACTGCCATGCCTGCATGTTCAGTAGTTCACAATCTGTTCTGGTTCAGCAGGTAATCAGCTATATTTCAGAAGATTCTTCACTAAATTAAAACGAAGATCGCAGACCCCCTGTCACCAGACATGCAGGCGGATCCGCGGACATGCGGATAGAAGGACACTGCTAATTTATATAGTCTCTATATAGGGATACATCTGAGGGCTGGTGGGGACAGTTTCAGCGACTGCCATGTCTGTTCAGCAATTCAAAATCCTCTTTGGCAGTTCATAAGATTCGTCCAAACAGTTAACTCAATTATAACAAACTAGATATTTGGTTACATGTTGCGCAAATGACTTGTAATGGGGGTGGTGGGTATAACCAATAACCCACCACCAAACCCGAGATGCAATCCAAATAGTCATTACATGTATAGATGGAAATAGAGACCCACTAGATAGAACCCACGATGAAGTTCAGGGATTCAATATATAGATGGATGGACATGGTGAGTGAAAACTCCCAGTATCGATGGAAAATATACATTTATAAAATGGAAAAACTATTAATAAAACTGTTCGCACTCGTAGAAATCATTAAACTATATTTACAATATGTAAATAATATTGTACACCGTTTAATTATCTAGTATACACAATTAATACAAGTCAATTGCACACCATATAATTATTCAGAATACAATACACTACTCATACCATACACTAAGCATTATACAGAGTCGCAAATCATTGTTACCAAACCAAGCATTCATTGTGGTTACCATAGCAACTGTTCGACTTTAATCAAACCTGAATGAAAAAGTCTTCTAGGCAGAACTTTCTCCAGCTATGTCAAAATTTATTACAACCCTTTCATGATGGGAGCTATGCTGGTTCAGCATTAAAGATCCTGTGCTTGTGCATTGTCTTATACATGTATATGCGAGTCTCCCATAGGGAGCATCGTATAAATAAGAGAATGCACTGGCTTACGATAAAGCAGTAGCACAGGGTTTTCATAAAATTTCTGGAAGCTCCAGTTAAGGAAGGATTAACTAATTTATTTGGGAAGCAATTTAGAACTTAAAGAAAAAAAAACAAATAACGGCCAAAATTTGACAAGGAAATTTTGCTTTTATTTGTTAACACTTTCATGACAGGAGCTGCGCTGGTGCAGCATTAAGGACCCTGTGCCAATGCATTCTCTTATATATGTGACTCTCCCATAGGGAGCGTCGCATATATCAGAGAATGCACTGGTTTACAAGACCATTGTGTTAGGCCGATGCATTTATTACATATGCCAGGCTCCCTAAGGGAGACTCGCATATATAAGAGAATGCATTGGAACACTGTTTTCACAAAATATCAGAACGCTCCAGTAATCAAAGTATTAAATATCCATTTGTATTCAGCTGATGTATGCCTAAAAACAAGTAAATGTGAAGACTTTAAGATATTGTGAGTAAATGGATTTAGACACATTACCCATTTGGAGAATTTTAGATACAAACGGTGAGTGAAAAGTTCTTCCAGATGCAGTTCAGTCCAGACTAAGAAGGCAGGCCTTTCAGCAAAAGATGTACCAAATGATATTTTTGAAAATGACTGAAACAGTTCTATATCTGAAGTTAGACGCTAAAGTTTCATTGAGACAATGTACTGGCGGCAAGATATACAATGCTTCTGTATTATACTCACATGTGTATCCACATACTCAAGCAATGCACATGTAAAGTATTGCATGCTTGTATCATGTGCCATTGTGCATGTAGCAACGACTGGCCATTCTTTACATTTTGGATATTGCACATATTGTTTTTAGCTTTGGCATTTTGATTTCTGGTTAGTTACATGGAGCTTTTATGTGACCCGCCATATCAAATCCAGTTGTAAGTCAGGATTTTTTTTACCCTGTGCCAATGCATTCTCTTATATATGCGAGTCGACCATTGGTCGCCTCGCATATATAAGAGAATGCATTGGCCTAACAATTTTTTACAATTTTAATAATTTTTTCTTGTATTCTTTAACAATTTTATAATTTCACCCATACAGAGCCCCAGACAAACATGAGCAGACGACACTCTTCTATATGCTTCTATATATGTGTGTGGGGCTCCCTGCAGGGTAATGGATGTTTTTTATTTTATGTCCTAAAAATTGTAAGAAACATTTATTTAAAAAAAATGATAAAAAATTGTTAGGCCAATGCATTCTCTTATATATGTGAGGCGACCTTTGGTCGACTCGCATATATAAGAGAATGCATTGGCACAGGGTAAAAAAATCCCGACTTGCGACTGGATTTGATATGGCAGGTTACATATAGTCAAATGAAAACGCCCCCTGTATTCTAATTACATGACCACGGAGTGCAGGCCTATAAGACAATGATTGTGTAATCAAATAATATGGAGGACCGAAACACCAGCAATGTCTTGCCATTACAAAAGAACGAACAACTTTAGCTTGTGTATCCCCTGGATACAGGGGATACACATTCATACACATTCGTATAATACAAAAGCCTCGTACAAGAAGGTGTTTCTTTCTGAACCCAGATGGAAAGATGCTTGGTTTGGCAAAAATGTGAGCCGATGTCTCCAACTCATGCATGATTTATAGCACTTCAGTCAGCTTCACTCTATCACAAGTTAATATAAATAAGAATTCAACAAATACTCCAAGCATTCAGCTGCACAAAATCACGTAAACATAGTCAACTCAACATCATAAACAAATGCATCCTGGGATGTTGTATTGTCTCAAGCCTGATTATAGTGTCTGTCATTTGCAGAATTAGATCCCCAGAGTGTGAATT
This sequence comes from Siphonodentalium dalli, assembly GCA_032622095.1. Taxonomy (NCBI): domain Eukaryota; kingdom Metazoa; phylum Mollusca; class Scaphopoda; order Gadilida; family Siphonodentaliidae; genus Siphonodentalium; species Siphonodentalium dalli. The sequence continues at coordinate 219,699,181 of CP136065.1, read as the reverse complement.
TATGACGCTATCCCGCGCAGTGGGCTAGCATCACCAAATTCACCCTCTGTGGGACCTCATTTTGTTTAGGCTCCATCTTATGGGAAGTATCTATTGTCTCAAATTAATAAAAAAATGTTTAGTTACTTTTTCCCTTCTGTTCAGTTTCTATATCCCTTAAAATTTGCAGAAGATAAAATAATCGAGGTGATCAATAGGTGAATTTAACATCACTAACTTCAACTGGGGAACTTCAATCTTGATCCTAGTTCTCCCATAGCAGCCTCAGCAGAATGAGTTTCACAGAGCAGGATAGCGTCACTAAATTAACCCTCTGGGGACCTCATTCTGCAAATGACAGACACACTATTCAAGACTTGTGTTGTCTACTTGTTTCTCCAGTGTACTCTCAATAACCCAATGATAAACCATGAACATCATAAACAAATGCATCCTAGGATAAACCATGTATACATTTTTTCAATTTAGATTCCGACTTTGTGGAACAATTGTGTGCAGTAGGGATTCCACCACAGAAAATAATTTCATACCTGGGAAGTATTTAGGTCAATAGTCATATGTAGCTACAATAGCTATACATGTACATGTATATCATAGTTACACATGGCATTTCCCAAACCTGATAGATGTCAACTTAAAGGGTTACTGTGCACTAAATCCGACCATTTATGGGCTTTGGATTAGTGCAAAATACACTCATTTAGTTTATGAACGAAGCAAACAACATGGTAATTATAATGAAAATGAATTTATGACTCCAAATTCAAATTCATTTTCATTTTAATTACCATGTTGTTTGCTTCGTTCATAGACAGCACAAATGTATTTGCACTAATCCATGGCTCAAATTGTTGCATATATTCTGTTGAGTATAATAGGAGATGGTCCCATATCAAATGGTTGAATTTAGTGTATAGTACCCCTTTAAGTCGGAAGTTCATTAACCCTTGCTTTACTAAAGCATCGTTGATGAGTAGTTATTCCACAGGAAATCTTCAGATAATAAGTTCAACAAATGATGGTCGTTTGTTGAACTTATTTGATCTAAACATTTCCCACCAATGAATATGAATTCTTCTACACCTGTATTATCTTTTCAGCATACTGCGTCTGCTCTTTGTTTCCTGAACAACCTCCAGATGAATAATAGACAATTCCAGTTTATAATTTTATAACTGGTGGGAGAATCCATTTAGTAAAGAAAATGTTAATGAGAATTGAATATATGTGACCCGCCATATCAAATCCAGTCGTAAGTCGGGTTTTTTTTACCCTGTGCCAATGCATTCTCTTATATAGGTCGCCTCGCATATATAAGAGAATGCATTGGCTTAACAATTTTTTATCATGTTTTTTAAATAAATGTTTCTTACAATTTTTAGGACATAAAATAAAAAAACATCCATTACCCTGCAGGGAGTCCCACACATATATAGAAGCACATAGAAGAGTGTCGTCTGCTCATGTTTGTCTGGGGCTCTGTATGGGTGAAATTATAAAATTGTTAAAGAATACAAGAACAAATTATTAAAATTGTAAAAAATTGTTAGGCCAATGCATTCTCTTATATATGCAAGGCGACCTATGGTCGACTCGCATATATAAGAGAATGCATTGGCACAGGGTAAAAAAAATCCCGACTTACGACTGGATTTGATATGGCGGGTCACATATGGTCAACAGTTAGTTTGAGACCGGGTTGATCATTATGTCCAAGACTAAAATCCATAGACACTAATAACTCCCACTTCATTAAAAATTTGTTCAGATGGAGAAATATGAGCAGTGTGTTACCACCAATGCGTCATCTACATTCTTTATTTTAGTGTCCTGGATGCATTACATTAACCCTTTCAGTGCAAAGTCCGATTTTTGTATCAACCCATATTTCCTTTGATCAAGGAAATATGGGTTGATACAAAAATCGGACTTGGCACTGAAAGGGTTAAATGACTTCTCACAGATTGCCACACAATAAATCTGTTTTTAATTATGTTATATGTATATAGCAATGTTGTAGAGGACTGGACCAAAGATTTAATTAAATCTAATACCAAGATCAAAGTCAGAAGCCAGAATTTCTGGTTGCCCATCTGTGTATTTTTCTGGTGGATACAAGCCTTGAAATAGGGTGTCTGTCATTTGCAGAATGAGGTCCTCAGAGGGTGAATTTAGTGATGCTACCCCGCATAGCGGGCTCTGCTTACACCTCAGCAAAATGAGGTTCCCAGAGGGTGAATTTGGTATGCTAGCCCGCTATGCGGGGTAGCATCACTAAATTCACCCTCTGGGGACCTAATTCTGCAAATGACAAGACACCTTATTTCAAGGCTTGGATGGATAGTTAAACTTCTTAACCCTTCCATGACTGGAGCTTCCTAAAAGTTTGCGAAAAACCTGTACCAGTGCATTCTCTTATATATGCTTGTCTCCCATAGGGAGCCTCACATATAGAAGAGAATAAATTGGCCGAACAATATTTACATTGACCTTGTAAGTCAGTGCATTCTCTTATATATGTGATGCTCCCTTTGGGTTACTCACATATATAAGAGAATGCACTGGCGCAGAATATCTAATGCTGCACCAGTGCAGATCCCGTTATGAACCTGAGAACAAAATGTAAGGATTAAGCATAAGAGCATACAGACAGGACAAAACAACTAGACAAAGCTAATTTTATAATTCTCCCATCAAAACAAAACGGATCAATCGATTTGTCAGGTTTATCATAACAGAACCAATAAGAGTTTTTATAAATGTTTTGAGAGATAAATATATATTACTCTCCATACGTCTGCCACAAATGAAGCAATGAGACATCACGTCAATCCAGACTAGTAAGTGAACCTCTTGATTGTGATTATAAGTATTTATAGGAGCAAGCCTGAGTTTAGTGTGCCTGTCATTTACAGAATGAGGTCCCCTGAGGGTGAATTTAGTGACGCTTTCCCGCATTGTGGACTAGCATCACAAACTTCACCCTTTGGGGACCTCATTCTGCTTATGCCCCAACTTCTCTGGAATGTTTCTTTATTATCAAATTTCTATAGAAACTTCTTCACATAGATTCTATTTCTTTTTTAGTTTAGTATCTCAATACATGTATCCCCAAATTGGCAGCAGACGATACATTGCATAATCGAGGTACCCAATGGGTCTACATCACAATATTAACCATTTGGGAACTTCAATCTGAGTCTATGTCTCCCATAGCAGATGAGGCCATGCAGAATGAGGTCCCCAGAGGGTGAATTTAGGAATATGTGTGATAGCGTCACTAAATTAACCCTCTGGGAACTTCATTCTGCAAATGACAGGCACGCTAAACTCTGGCTTGAATAGAGTACCAATAGTACCCATGTATAATTAAAGATCCACTCTCTGATTTGAGGGCCCTTGTATCATCCAGTTACAACAATGGTATTTCATCAAAAGTTACTTTATGATCAAAATTAAGTGTACTACTCTTAAATCATCAAAAAACAATGCCATTTCCAGACACCCGTCTAGTTTTTGCTAAGCTGACAAAAATTTGAGGTGGATAAAATTAATAAGATTATTCAAACAATTTTCTCCTGAAGCCGAAGAAATAATAATTTTGGGGGTGTCAAATCGGACTGTGGATCTTTCAAGAAATCAAGACAAAGCCTGGACAACTGATCCAGCTAAAATATTGACTGTCGAAGCCTGCAAATAGCGTGTCTGTCATTTACAGAACGAGGTCCCCAGAGGGTGAATTTAGTGATGCTATCCCGCAGTGGGCTAGCATCACCAAATTCACCCTCTGGAGACCTCATTCTGCTTAGGCCTCATCTTCTGGGAAGTATCTATAGTATCAAATTAACATTGTTTTTAGTTACATTTCCCTTCTAGGAAGTTTCTATGTCCCCTAATTTGCAGAAGATAAAATTCATAATTAAGATGACTAATGGGTGAACATCACCAACTTCAACTGGGGAACTTCAATCGGATCCTAGGTCTGCCATAGCAGTTGAGGGCCTTAGCAGAATGAGGTCCCCAGAGGGTGAATTTAGTGATGCTAGCCCACTATGCGGGATAGCATCACTAAATTCACCCTCTGGGGACCTCATTCTGCAAATGACAGATACGCTATTTGCAGGCTTGTGACTGTCATGCTAAATGTAATGTTAGTAGAGCAAAGCAATACAGTTAAAGACATATTATGGACTTGTTCGGGTGCATGAAACTGATAAGTTTGTACTCAGGACACTATGCCAGCTGGCGGAATGTGGCATTCTACTAACATCGCCGAAAATCTGAAGAAAATCGACCGTATCACGCCATAGAAAACATCGTCTGAAATACGTTCAATTGTAAATATTTACTTCTTGATTCGGGACGTAACTATCGGCGATAAACGAAAATGATTTCGCCATCGTGAGCCACTGCATTTAATTGATATATAAGAACGACGGTGTGTGTTGTCAATTTGGATATAATATTTGTAAAAATAACAACCTTGAGCAAGATTATACTATTTGATCATCCCACGGGAATGTTTCACATCATTTTAAGAAAAATTACTTTTACTTTTCTCAAATGTCATTTCCTGTCTCTGGCTAATGAAGTAAAAACCATTATCTATATGGAACATTCAAAAACTATCAAGCCTGAGTTTAGTGTGCTTGTCACTTGAAGAATGAGGTCCCCAGAGGGTGAATTTAGTGATGCTATCACCAAATTCACTCTCTTGGGACCTCATTCTGCATGGCCTCATCTGCCATGGGAGGCATATACCTCAGATTGAGGTTCCCAAATGGTGAATATTTTGATGTACACCCATTGGGAGCCTCGATTATGCAATGTGTAATCTTCCAATGAATTGTTTTTGCATCACATCGCACCCTCCCAATACGATGCATTGCATCGCGATGAATCATGGTGGCCCTACTCGAGACACTCATACAGCCATTACTAACTCTTTTCAGTTAAATGTGCTCTCTGCAGATAATGGCCTCATTCAAAACTGCTGCTAGTGAATGGCAAAAATGACAATTTTGAAAAAGTTCAGTACCCCTTTCAATATTAAATACTCATACAACACGAGTAGTTCCCTTAGGAAATGTTCAGATAATAAGTTCAACAAACGACATTTCCCACCAATGACTGGATCTGCTTTTACTAAATACTCATTGATGAGTACTATGCCTTTGGAAATTTTCAGATAATAAGTTCAACAAATGACCGTAGGCATAGGCCATTTGTTGAACTTATTATCTGAACATTTCCCTTCAATAAATTGGACTCCTTCTGCACTTTTATTATCTGTCTATTACCTGAAAACCCCTCCAAATGAATAATAGTCCATTCCAATGTATACTTTTATAACTGAATATAGAAATGTTAATATCATATCTAACTCGACACAATCACCAACATCATAGTAGGACCAGCTGACCGGTCTACCATCTTTATCTTAAAGGGGTACTGTACGCCATTTTCATTAAATTTCCGGTGACAACAACGATCTAATATCGATAATATATAGAAACATAAGTAATTTGAGTCGAAGATGTATTCTGTAAACGCTCAGGTTAATAGGCTATCTTAAAATTTAATAATTTAAAAGTTAATAATTTGATATAAATTGAATTTATGACTGGAGCCATAAAATGGCGTCAATTAAATTACGAATTACCGTAATCAAAAACAGTAATTGAGGGATACTGGATTGTTAAACCGATCGCACACACGATCGCTTAAAATATTATGATGATACGGGGAGAACACTCAAGCCACTCACTGACTAGCGACGATACAATAACTTAAATGATTATATGGGACTAGTATGCATATAATATAACTTTTATTTGATTCATTTGGTTGAAAACTTTACAAAAATTACTCGACAACGACAATTTGTATTTTTGCATTCCGGTAAATTTGTCATCCGTAACATGACTTCGTACTCAACAGACTTTCAAATAATGGAAAAATTGTTACCTTATTCTCCGATTCGGAGACTATAGAAACCAACAACAACATTTGGCGTACAGTACCCCTTTAAAGGTGATAGTTCTAAAAACAATATTCAGATGTTTATTATCAAGTGAGTGGAAGGACAAGGTAATGTTCTCAGGCCTAGGGCTTTATTACTATTCAAGCCTGAGTTTAGTGTGCCTGTCATTTGCAGAATGAGGTCCCCAGTGGGTGAATTTAGTGACGCTATTCCGCAGTGGGCTAGAATCACTAGTCTAAATTCGCCCTCTTGGAACCTCATTCTGCATGGCCTCATCTGCTATGGTAGATATAGACTCAGACTGATGTCCCCAAATGGTGAATATTGTGATGTACACCCATTGGGAACCTCGATTATGCAATGTGTTGCCTGCCAATTTGGGGATATAGAGAAACTAAACTAAAAAAGAAATAGAATCTAATTTGACAATAAAGAAACTTTCCAGAGAAGATGAGGCCCAGGCAGAATGCAGTCCCCAGAGGTTGAATTTAGTGATACTTGGCTGCTATGAGGGATAGCATAACTAATTTCACCCTCTGGGGACCTATTTTGCAAATGACAGACATGCTATGTTCAGGCTTGTACTATTATTGTACGTTATTTCCTCTGACAAAAATGACACTTTAACCCTTCCACAACGGGAGCCAACATCATTAAATATTCTGTACCAGTGCAATCTCTTATATAAATATTTATTACTCCTCCCAATTCTAGAAGATTTCTAATTTAGGCAGCGACTTCCATGGTCCTGTTCTATACTCCATGCTGAAACATGTCTCAAGTCTAAGACTATAAACATGTGCCATCATGATCACACAGGGAAGGGAAGAGAGACTTATCTTTGAACTAATGCTTCTAATAAGTTTGAATCTGTTCTATGAATAGATAAATGGCTGCAATGCATAATGATAACATCAATAAATATGTTGTGATGAAATACATTCTGTAAATTGGTCATACAGTAATGCCCTAAGTAATCGACCCCTTAACCACAGCATAATTATGGGTAACTTTTCAGGATTTAGTCGGAAATATGGCTTGTTGCCATTCATCGGAAAGCTCTCGGTGAGAGGTTTCCGATGAATGGGAACAAGCCATATTTCCGACTAAATCCTGAAAAGTTACCCATAATTCTGCTGTGGTTAAGTGATCGATTACTTAGGGCATTAATGTAACTTGATTCTGATATCTAGCTTTGCTTTCTAAATTACTGCAGCACCATACTATTGACAAGCTATACTTGTTGAAGAGATATTATCAAACTTTTTTCATAAGATAAGATTCAAACGAGCAGTTAACCCCTTCATGACAGTAGCTGCACTGGTGCAGCATTAAAGATCATGTGCCATGCATTCTCTTATATATGCAAGTCTCCTGGGGAGCCTCACATATATAAGAGAATGCACTGGCTTACAAGGTCAAAGTAAATATTGTTAGGCCAATGCATTCTCTTATATATGCGAGGCACCCTATGGGAGACTCACATATATAAGAGAATGCATTGGCATAGGTTTTCGCAAAATTGCAGGAAGCTCCAGTCACGGAAGGGTTATTAACTAATGTATTTGGGAAGCAATTTAGAACTTCTTTTCTTTTTTATCCCACAAAATATTCACTGCCAAAATTTGACATTTTGCTTTTATTCCTTAACCCTTTCATGATGGGAGCTGCACTGGTGCAGCATTAAAGACCATGTGCCAGTGCATTCTCTTATATACGGGACTCTCCAATAGGGAGCCTCACATATATAGAAGAATGCTTACAAGATCAAGGTAAATATTGTTAGGCCAATACATTCTCTTATATATGCAAGGTTCCCTTTGGGAGACTCGCAAATATAAAAGAATGCATTGGCACAGGGTTTTCTTAAAATTTCAGGAAGCTCCAGTCATGGAAGGGTTAACTAATGTATTTGGGAAACAATTTAGAACTTCTTTTTTTTTCAATTTGACATGGAAATTTAGCTTTTATTCATTAACCCTTTCATGATGGGATCTGCGCTGGTGCAGCATTAAAGACCATGTGCCAGTGCATTCTCTTATATACAGGACTCTCCAATAGGGAGCCTCACATATATAAGAGAATGCTTACAAGATCAAGGTAAATATTGTTAGGCCAATGGATTCTCTTATATATGCGAGGCTCCCTTTGGGAGACTCGCATATATAAGAGAATGCATTGGCACAGGGTTTTTGCAAAATTTCAGGAAGCTCCAGTCATGGAAGGGTAAAATAATAGTGCTTGAGCATTATAACAATCAGCCTGAGAGTAAGACAGAACATGACGCATCTATACACCAGCGAACACTTCATCTTAAATACCTTACTCATCTCTGACAATCACTAATTATCAAGTATTTTATTAATGGGAATTCCATGTTAATTTCATAAAAAAATGGAAATGATAGTTTACAAAGCAAATGAACAATTCAACATTTAGGTTCAATCTTCTATTTCACCGGGTATATTTTCATTTTGTGGAGTTCTCTGATCAACTTTGTCCTGGCTAAGTCTTTCCTTCAGTGTTCACCCTGGCCGAAAAATTCTTTTGGCAAACGTTTTTTTTTTATGAATTACGGGTTTCATGGAGATCTGATAATAATTTGAGAAGTGATTGCTACTACAACCTTGAAACTTTTTGGCTAAAAAGTTCGGCCAAACGAAATTATCTTGGGCCATTTTCCAAAATAATTTGCCATTAGCCACCAACAGCGTGATTCCAGGTTTCCCGTCTACCAAAATGCTCACCCTGAATCTCCAAAAATAGACCTCTGACACTGTACAATATATCAGCGACTAAAAGAATAGTACTTTTCAGGATATGGTAATTGGTCAGATTCAAGAATTATCCAGACTCCACAAGAAGCGAATATTTTATATATTTAAACATGATCATACTTGCAGCAATAGCTGTCCATAGCTATTTTCTTCAAACTATAACACAATCAATATATATGTTTATCCAGAATGGAGATTATCGTGTGTTATAAGAGAAGATTGTCGATTTGTGTGCATCATTATTGTCTGATCAAATGCCACTGGCTGAAGGAAAGCAGTACAGCATAACAGTGCAGCGGCCATGTGCAGGATAAAAAATTACACCAACACAGTTACATCGGCCATGTGGAGAAAAATTTAGCATTAGTTCCGACTATTAAATCATCAGTCAGTGTATTAGTAAATATTAGAAGACCACCATGATAATATATGACAGATGATAGAAGGTTGAATAATAATCTCCCCTCAATTCTTTGGTTTTGTGTATATATCGGAAAGAAACAGCCACAAATGAACTATCATTCAGGTCTAAATTTTACAATTTGCCTGCAATGAAAAGAGATTATGACGGAATAGAATGCTCAATGATTAAATACAATTCCTAGAACTCAATTAAACAACAGACTCTGTGTTATACACATCACTTCCACTCCAAAGCAGCTTTGAATATTTTAGAAATGATGGTTTGCATATTAGCACTTCACTAAAAAATATATTGAAACTACCGTACTACCAACTGCAAGCTCAATGTGTGTGCCGTTGATGTTCACTGAATGTATGTAATATGAATGTTAAACCTTTCTTTAGTAAATACTTATTGATGAGTAGTCATCCTTTAGGAAATATTCAGATAATTAAAAGTTCCAACAATCAACATTAGGCCGTTTGTTAAATTTATTATGAAATTAGAAATGCCCCATGCATAACATTGAAAAGAATTATCTTTATTCCAGAAAGGTACGCTATAGGATAAGCTTGAGATGAAACTTCATTTTTATCAGCGTATATCTGCATTGATGTCACATGATAGTATATCTGCATTGATGTCACATGATGCTATATCTGCATTGATGTCACATGATAGTATATCTGCATTGATGTCACATGATGGTATATCTGCATCAACGTCAATTGATGGCAAATACAAAGCAGTCTAGGCTTCAATACAAGGGAAACATAACATAATACACAGAATATACTTTTCATTCCAATCATTTCTAAGCTGTTTCAAGAGTTAGAGATGCCTGGGAGTGAATTTAGTGTGTATAACTCCGAGTCCACGGTAATCTATCTGGAAACTGAGACAAGGGTTCTAATGAGATTGTACAGCAGGAGAAATTAGGCCACACAAAAGTCAATTTCCCATTTCTTAGGCCAAAAAAAACTAAAGGATGCACACGTGGTTTTGTTTTCAATTTTATTATTCGTTTCCTAAGGCACATGCCAATGATCATTCCATCGCGGCATCGGCTAGCTCGGAGTTTAACTTTAGTTGCAATTATTACCAGAACAGACGTCTATAAAAGTTAGTTGATTGATCCCATGCGATTTATTTCCTCAAAAACCAAACAATAAAATATCATTGATACATTTTTTTTCCCAGATTGCAGACACAATACATGTGTTTAACACCAGTTTGAACATAGTTACCAATTACAGAAATGAAATTTGAATTGGGAATCGGGAATGAATTTATAATAAACATACCAGAATTATTTTGTACCAATAACAAAAATTTCCCTGATCGATATGTTGTACCAATAAAAAAAAAATCCTGATAGATAGAACGCGATTAAAAAGGTTCCAATCAGTTTCAGGACCATTCGCGCGGGCACGAGAAACTGGAATTTGACATTGCGTGGCCTTAAGCCTAGGCCGAGGTTGAGCTACATTGACAGCAGGGTTAAGGTAGGTCTGGAAAGAATCTACTTCACGAGTCTCAAGAACTTGGCACCAAGTCAAAGGTGGAAGCTCCTAAGAACAGCAGATATTGATGATGTCACAGCAGCACCATGTGAACTGTATCAATCCATCCCATTGGTCACAATTTGATCACATGAATTGTTAGTAGGAACAAAGAATGCTGTTGCAAACGGAAACAAGCTGTGACACTGATGTTGATAGTCCAATGCAGCTTTCTCACATTGTCCAAAATCACCTCGACAGAGAGACTCCAATACTTCTATACAATTCTGAAAGGACAAAAAGATCATGTGACCATATTTAAACACATTGTCAGCTCAATTACAAGGAGTATGATCACACATGCAGTATATTTACAAAGCACGTCTGTGTTACTTAATCCTGACCAGCGATTGGTCAACTGATAATTGGGTCATGAGTTTCATATCCCAATAAAACAAACAATAACACAAACTGACATCACATCTTGTTGGCATAGATTACTAAAGCAGCATTACGGCCACAGCACTATACCTCTCAATAAAACACTCAAACTACATTAATTTTTTTAATGTGGCTGAGTGGATAGCATTAACCCTTTCTATACTAAATGGATTCTCCCATTCAGTTATAAAAATATACATTGGAATGGTCTATTATTCAGGTAAGAGGGATCTTCAGGTAATAAAAGTGTTGATAAAGTTCTATTAAAGGTACTCAATCCGATCATACGATCCCCATATCATCAAGTTACAACATTTCTTCAAAATACGTTTTAGTTATCAGAATCGATTAATTACAGCAAAATAATGCTAACGACTGTCATCTATGGTATAAAATTTCCTAAATCGTGTTATCTAACAACATGTTGTTCAACAAAATATGGACGTATTATCACTTGATATATCACAAAATTTGGCCAAATAAGTACATATCTCGAAAAATAACAAATTTCAAAAATCGATATCGGATCACTCTGAGCTTTAATGGGTGGGTTCCACAACTCAAATAAAATATTATTCACCCCCGAAGCCAAAGAAATAGTAATTTAGGAGCGTTAATTGGATTATGCATCTTTAATTGGTGGGAATGTTCAGGTAGTTCAACAAATGCCCTTTGGTCAATTGTTGAAACTTATTATCTGAACATTCCCTAAGGGAACAACTCGTCGGTGAGAAAAAAGTATAGAAGCGGTCAATGAAGATTCAAACCAAAGTTAAAAAAATTTGAAAATTAACTAATATTTTTTTTGTTGAAAATATATAAATAAATTTTCTGGTTTGATCAAGATGTTCACGACAGACATAAAATATAAATAAAATGTGTTAAAGGAATATTATTCTGAAAAATGTTTAGTACTTTCTTTCAATATACCAACATTATGTAAATAAAATAGTCAATTTGCCCAAATAATCTTGTGTTTGATCGCTAATTTTGTTTTTATAACGATAAAAAAAAAAAATTCCGAAGAATGCCCAAGATCTTATGTTGTAAAGAAGTCACGTGATTGAAGTCACATGATCACCGGCTGGTGCAGTCACATGATATAACATGTGACAATGACGTAGCGATAGGGGAATTCCCGTTACCATAAAAACAAAGCAACATTACTGTTTGCCAGCTTATCTATGTATATATGGTTTTGTGCATATATTATCGACACGGAAGTTGACGTTTTTCTTGGGATGACATTCTCGTCGGTGATCGGATTGTTTAATGTGGGTATTGACGTTGTGCTCAAAACACCTTTTTTCAAAGTGAACGGAATAAAATCTGGACCATTTCATCGGCGACCATTTTAATAGTTTCTGATTTTGGCAACGGGTTTCCCCACAGAAATCCTGCCAAATGTCTCGTAAACGAATATCGTTTGGAAATGAATGTAGAATTATACCCAATTGAGTGTCACTATACCGGCCACAGCCAAAAACACTGCAAATATTTGGCATTGTCACAAACGAATGAACAAAAAATTATTTTGATTATAAGGGACACTTGGGCATCCGAACAGAGTTCACATGTCGGCTCGTGTTTTATTAGCTTTATTTTTGACACGACAGTGTTGTCTACCCCGCTCAATCGGCCTTCTATAATTTTGTCAAAACAATAACTTTCCAAACAGCACTGATGACAAATCACAAGTGAATATAACTCACCGGGCGAAGACAATTCACTACGCATACACAATGTTATTGACATGCCCCGCAGTAATTCCATTACACTCACACGCTCATGTCGATTCCGCACTTTACATCGACACTCAGATGACGTCATATAGGTAGACACAATTAACTCAGATTCCGTGTTTTTAATTGGTCTACTCATTTGACATCATATGAGGATTGCGACGGAGATAGCCGACAACCGGTGGGGGTATTATTTATTTACTTCGGCTTATTTATTATGCGATTGTTATGGGACTTGGATCATTGTGATCATAATAGGGGTGGCTTTGCGACAGCGTTTTGTTGTATTCATCAGGATAGCAATCCTTTAACATTTCAAGTTCAATTTATCGCACTAACTAGCTCTAAATTCATAGTTACAGTTTCCTAATTAAGGGTCATAGCTCCCTTTAGGAAGAAATGAATCTTGATCAAGAGCACTTTATCGTGGCACAACACAGTTGATAATTTTTATTTGAATATTACTATAGTCAAAATGGGCAAGCAAGTGAACAACTGTTGATATATGACATCAGTGATCATACCTTAATTGAAACACCACTCATATTATCTGCTAAGGATGTTGCTATGTGAATTGCTTTTTCCTGCAGTGCTGGTTCTATTTCAGACATCATTCTAGCACCTGTCAATAGGAAAGGAAAATGTTAAACAAGTAAACAAAATGAAGTGACAAATACACTGCAATTCAACTTGCAGAAAGATTTATACGAGTTTACGGATTGTGTATAAGAAAGAGCACGGAACAAACAGTTGTACAATGAGATGATAGCCTCGGGTTCTGTTCAGTTTTTTGAGAGAATATTATCTCACTTTTTAACAAAGTTGCATTTCCCTGTTTTTGTCACTTCATGAATTATACAAAAATAATAACTTTCAAATATGGAGAAGTCACTATCCCTACTTGAATATTAGGGAGAAGTGGACTGTAAGAACTAACAATGGCTGAAGTTCAATTTATACCCCAACATCAGCCTTCTATGATCAAAAAGGTATTATGCAACTAGAGCCCATTTATATAACCATTATAGTGAGTAAAAAGAACACCATTTATATAATCAGTGTCATATACTTTATATATGCTGTTGGGCATACTGGTATATGAGGGAGAAGTAAAGACTTCTCCCAAGACACAAATAGGAGGAAGTGGCACATTATAGGAAAGTCTCCCAAGTCTCCATCTAGACTGGTCCCTGCCCAGTTGTAGATATTTTTCTTTGGTGGTAGCGCCATAAGGATTGCAATTTATCCCAGTTTTCATCTATTGAGCCCACAAAATAGATATTGTTTGAACGGTTTAATGAAATTTTCCCCGATGTAATGCAGAATAAGTTAGGAAGACCAAATTGAGATCCGTTGAACCATGGCTGAGATCTGTGTGGACGGACAAAGTACAAAAATTTCCAGATATAAACAAAGAAGGGAACAACTAGAATGGAAAACGCGAATAACATCATTTGACCCTCTTTTGAAAGCAGCCATGTCAAACATCCATACAAAATTTCATTCAGATCCAATAAACCATGGCTGATATATACACCAAGATGGACAAGGTACATTTACCAGCTGGTCGATGTACTAGTCATAGAGATTTGTTGTTTCTGGCAAATAATTCATCATTTAATGTTTTAGTTTTTCCCCATGATAAACATTTTCCATTTCTAGAGTTAGTGAGAATACTTACCAGCTAGTCGATGTAATAGAGATTTGTTATTTCTGGCAAAGAATTCATCATTTAATGTTTTGCAGTCTTTCCCATGATAAATGTTTTCCATCTCTCGAGTTAGCACATCACTCACTGGTTCTGCTAATTCTTTTAATTCTTTAACTGAAAAGTTGAAAGACGGTATATTTCTTGGGGTGACAAGTTAAGAACATTAGGCTGAATGTTATTGTCATCACTTTACAGAATGTTCTCTTGTCCATTAACAGAGATTACGGGCCTTTGAAATAGCGTAACACCATCAAATACTGGGCTGCCGGGCTGATAATGAGTTGCTCTGTTCATTATCTGCCAGCTATAATAATAGTAATAACGTGCATTTGTCAGGCGTTATGGTTTATTAACTGCCCTCTACAGTCATTGGGGCCTATTGGTCCCTCGGACTATTAATCATTCCAGTCGGGTCATAAATAAAGCATAATGCCCTTGAAAATCCTGTTATATAAATATTGTTATATTATTTCACCACCTCAATAAGTGAGAAAGGGATATTGATTAGAGGCATATTTACATATAAATTCCAACACATAGAAGAGCCAGGGAAATTGTAAAGCATTAACAAGTATACAAATGGTAAAATGTAGAGTAAAAAAACTTTGGTGATGTCATCTCTTGGAGAAATAAGCAATTAGTTTCGAGAAAACCCAAATATAAATGAAAGTGTCAATGACTCTGTAGCTCAACTTGGGGAGGCGTTAATAATTTTATGGTGAGCAGTCAATAGAATGATAGAATGATAAAGAAGGAAAGTTAAAACATTTCACTAAATGGATTGTATTGTGTAAATGCAATTAATTTCTCCACTAAATGTGGGGTGTGCCAATGGATTAAAATGTAAAATCCAAGATGGCTCCAGGCACCCATGTTTAAAAAAAATTTCAGAAGAATTGGACAGTTTCCATCTAGAGGTCACACCAAAGAACCATATGAAGTTTGGATGAGGGATGAGGGATGTGCAAAAGGATTTTGGTCATGAAAATAGTAAAATCCAAGATGGCCACTGGCGACCATTTTTTTAATGAATTTCGGAAAATATCGTTGGCTCCCATCTAGAGGTCACCCTGAAGATCCTTATGAAGTTTGTCGACGATCGGATTTAGTCGTGCAAAGAGTACAATCCAAGACAGCCGCTGGCAGCCATGTTTTTTAATGAATTTTGGAAAACATTGTTGGCTCCCATCTAGAGATCATCCCGAAGATCCTTATTAAGTTTGGTGACAATCAGATGAGAGATGTGGCCTGCAGGTTGTGCCGAAGGATTTAGTCAGGCAAAGAGTAAGATCCAAGATGGTCGCTGGCAGCCATGTTTTTCAACGAATTTCGGTGATGATCGGAAGAGGGATGTGTTCTGTATGGTGTGCCAAAGGATTTAGTCATGCAAAGAGTAAAATACAAGATGGCTGCTGGCGGCCATGTTTTTAATAGAAAATCGTTAAAATATGATAGCTCTCATCTAGAGGTGGTCCTAATCATGCCTGTAAATATACAAAACATTTCTTAGATATATGCAGGCTGCAGGGTGTGCCGATGGATTCAAATTAGAAATCCAAGATGGCTGCTGGTGGCCATGTTTTTTAACAAATTTCAGAAATAATCGATGACTCCCATCTGGTAGTCACCCTGAAGATCCTTATTAGATTTGGTGACGAATGGATGAAGGATGTGGCCAGCAGATTGTGCCAAAGTAATAATCGATGACTCCCATCTGGAGGTCACCCTGAAGATCCGTATGAAGTTTGATGATGATCAGATGAGAGATGTGGTCTGTAAGGTGTGCCAAAGGATTTAGTCATGCAAAGAGTAAAATCCAAGATGGCTGCAGGCAGCCATGTTTTTTAACAAATTTTGGAAATTCCATCATTTCATCATTCCATCAAATTCCATCATTTTCGAAGATAATCCACAGCCTTGTCACTACATTTGCTACACGCACAATTTTGTTGGTGCAGAATGTTCAAATGTTGTAGAAATAGACCTGTGCTACCAATATGCACCAACATAACCATTATAAACTTACCCCTACGTAGAAATTTGAGCTTGCATATATGTAATTGTGGACATTCTGGATCGACACTATGGCCACGTTTTAGAGACTGTAACATCAGAAGTAGTTTGCCTGAAAATTTGAGAATATAAGATAACAAATATTTAATAACGGCAGATGTTTAACCCATACCTTCAAATGTACTGACTGGAAACGAGCATTCTAGAACTGAATATATGACTGTATACAAAATGTGATTGGGAAGAGATAGTACAAGGTAAAAGACCAGAATCCATCTACTTGTGCAAAACATCAATATACAACATACTACATGTGAAGAGTTGAATGGGTTAACCCTTTCAGTGCCAAGTCCGATTTTTGAATCAACCCATATACCCTGTGCCAATGCATTCTCTTATATATGTGAGTCGACCATAGGTCGCCTCGCATATATAAGAGAATGCATTGGCCTAACAATTTTTCATCATTTCTTATTATTTTTTACAATTTTAGTAATTTTTTTCTTATATTCTTCAACTCTTTCAGTGCGAGACTTATTTTGTAGGTTTAGTGCCAGGGAATCTTACGTTTTTCATGGGCATCAATATTATTACTATGAATACTTGGTGATAGTTTTGAGTTATAACATGCCCCTAAGGTTTTATCCAGTTTGTTTTTAAATTCGCTATAGCATGCTTAAGCATACCCAAAGCAAATTCAACCAAAAAAAAAACAACAAATCTAAAAAAAATTTAGGGCCAATTTTATCGGCCCTGGCACTCTACGGACCGTAAATTAGGGCCAATGAGATCGGCCCCTGGCACTGAAAGGGTTAATACTTTCCAAACAGATAAATACCAAAATACATAGATAACATTATTCATCATAAACGTGTATATATGATATAATAATAACTATATCAGGTATTGATTTAGATAGAATGTGTTTATAGAGTCCTGATGCAAAACCTATCAGTTTGATTTGTACTTATATTGCCTTTCCTCAAACTTGAAGATATGAATTATATTGAAAAATAATGTTGAAGCCTTATAAAGCGGCATTGAAGTTATAATAGATTTACTCTAAAAAAATGTGGACATTGGATTACATCATTATATCACATTCAACTATGGAAATAATTTTTTTTCAGAACAGGACATCACCTCCAATGGTATGTTTTACAGAGTGCTCATTTATAAACTGGCTTAAAAGTAAAAGATTTAATTCTTACCAGATGAAGATTGTGCCAAGATAAACCTACATTAGAAATATGAGGACAATCAGATGAAAAGTATTTGAGTTATTGCATCGGATAGCATGAGTCTTTGGAATGGGTGGGAAGAAACATACCTAAACTACACAGGTAAGAAGTGTGCATCCGAATAACATTTCAACAATCAGAGCAAATAATTTCTAGTTATTGCACTTTGTCTATGGGATGGATTAGAAGAGTCAATATTTTCTAAATCTTATGTTTCATAAGAACAATTTGGTCTAAAGCCAAGCAAACGACACAATTTATCAACATGCTTATATAACTGCCAACAGCTAGAATGAATGTGGTCACAACAGTTAGCATTAACAAATAGTATGATATGTGTCTGGTATGATCACACGCTCTGAAACAGTGATTTTTTAATCAAATATTACCTTTTCTTTGATAAATTTCATAAGCGAAAACATGTGTGTCGATCCTATCATTAGCCAATATCTGAAGAGGCTTGAGAAACCTGATTGCTTGTTCAAGAGGATCTTCAACCTGGGGAAAAATAAAAACCAAATTATTGTGCCATCTCATAGAAGGTAGGGAATTTGTATTATCAGTCAAGGTAGACGCCTACAGCAGTAGTGCGGCTTGACACATTCAGACTATCTGGACGCCTACAGCAGTAGTGCGGCTTGACACATTCAATCTATCTAGATGCCTACAGAAGTAGTGCGGATTGACACATTCAGTCTATCTAGATGCCTACAGAAGTAGTGCGGCTTGACACATTCAGACTATCTAGATGCCTACAGCAGTAGTGCGGATTGACATATTCAGACTATCTAGACTCCAACAGAAGTAGTGCGGATTGACACATTCAGACTATCTAGACCCCTACAGCAGTAGTGCAGCTTGACACATTCAGACTATCTAGATGCCTACAGCAGTAGTGCGGCTTGACACATTCATACTATCTAGATGCCTACAGCAGTAGTGCAGCTTGACACATTCATACTATCTAGATGCCTACAGCAGTAGTGCGGCTTGACACATTCATACTATCTAGATGCCTACAGCAGTAGTGTGGCTTGACACATTCAGACTATCTAACTAGTAATTATATTACGTGATAAAGAATATAATAAACATAAATGACTCTAAGGGGCTTGTTACATGAGCCGAGACAACTTGGTTTGCTGGGTGGCCTGGTCTAATGTGCTTGCTCACTGAACATATGGTGTGCCATTATACGATCCAGGTCAACTCGGCAAACCGGTTGTCCTGTCTCGCCTTGCCGGGACAACTCAGTTAGCCGGGACAACTCGGCTCACTTAACAGTGAGTCATCCCAGCTCGCCTGGATGAAAGTCTGGAACGTAACACGATTCGTTGTGACTTGATATGACGTTAACCAATAGAATGCTCGCATCATGTGAGTGACACTTAGTGACAACCCAAGCCACTCAGTTATTGGCGTGTGACGTTGTGTTGCGTGTACGACAGCTAGATGGATAGCTAGTTGCGTGAATGCCAAACTGAGTTGTCCCAGGTTAACCCAGTAAGCTCACATAACAGCATGATCGAGTTGTCCCGGCAGACCTGTTGTCCCGGCTATCCGAGTTGTCCCGGCTCATGTAACAAGCCCCTAACCCAACAACTGAAGTCACAAATAAACAAAATATTAATATGAAGAAATGTTGATACCATAATGAATTCCTAGTCATTAACAAGTTTAGTTCCTAATATAAACAATAGCATCACTGGGGCGAGGCTAAATACGGCTTTTTGTTTACTTGTAAATAGTTATTAGGTGAATTAAGTTGAAAAATGCCAGTAATTCATGTAAACATAATTGGAAGCAAGCCATAATTGAACTTGGCTTTTATTTTGGGCTGAAAAACACACATAACAACTTTGGTTCAGATAAAATAATCCTTAACTGAAGTTATCAATCGGAAACCAAAATGTTATAAAATCAGGCAAATTCTAAGTCGAAAAAGGGCCGTAACTCATGTAAAAATATTTGGAATCACATACAAACTTTGGTTCAGATCAAATAATTCAAACTAGAGTTATCGGTCAGAAAACACAAATTTGAACGAACTGATTACATAATACGACCGTTTTTTTTTTCAAATGGGCAAATAAAAACTTAATTTGATGCCTTAACTTGGTTTCTAATTATTTCATTTAGATTTGATGCTATGATATTTTGTTATCTAAATTCTCATGCTCTATAAAAACATCAGTAAAATCAAGTTTGTGATATCTTGCTATAAAACCATACTCCAATCATAATTTCTAGGTCTCGGTAACAGTTATGACTCACTCACGCTAGTTTATAATTTCTAAATCTAGGTAGCATTTCGTGATATTTAATCAGGGTAACATTTATGACTCACTCGCACTAGTTCATAATTTCTAAGCCTGCGTAGCATTTCTGACTCATTCGTGATATTTAATCAGGGTAAACATTTCTGACTCACTCATGCTAGTTTATAATTTCTAGGTCTGGGAAACACTTTTGACTGACCTGCATTAGTTTATCTGTGTATTTTAATCACTCGTAACTCACCCGCGCTAGTTTATCAGGTACAAGCTCCTCCTCTTTTGGACCATCAAGTTCTCCGTCCGTAGATTTATTTTTACTTTGCATATCTTTCTTATCCTGTTCTGCTTTTTGTTTCTCTTTTTGTAGTTCTGCTCTTTTCCTTGCTTTTCTTTGTTTATTTTTTATTTTTCTCAACTCACTAGGAGTCAAGTTTTCTGAAGAAATAAGAAATAAACTTTGTAAGATAAACATTACAGAGCTTATAATATGAAGACAATCAGAATCATTATTCTTAGTTTGAATAGCTGATTCGCTGTATAAATGCTATATTTTGATTCTCGCAAAATTTTATAAATTTTAACCCTTTCATGATGGGAGCTGAGCTGGTGAAGCATTAAAGATACTGTGTCAGTGCATTCTGTTATATATGTGAATCTCCCCATAGGGAGCCTTGCATATATTTCAGAGAATGCACTGGCTTACAAGTTCAAGGTAAATATTGTTAGGCCAATGTATTCTCTTACATATGCGAGGCTCCCTATTGAAAGTCCCATTATATGAATACCAACTGATCAACTAAACTGACAAGTTCTAAAACCTGTTAAGCAACATGTTTGTGTAAATATCGATAGAACAGATTTAAAGTTTCCAATATTATCAAGCATTAAATAAAATAACACACCTGTATCAAAGGACCCATCTTGTTCCAAATCTGAGAGTGGATAGTCATGTAGATGAAGATAAATCTGAAGAAAATAATTCAAGGATATTAAAGGCACATATAGCTTTGGTTGTATGTTATAAATAAAATAAAAATAAAAATATAAAAAAAATAAAATAAAAGTTTTAGAAATAAAAGTTACCAAATTGTGAAAATTTCCTCAAGAATATACAAATAGTACGTTATAATAATAGTATGAACACGATACATTTGTTTATAAAAAGAGTGTGCGATAAGCAAAACATTCAAGACAATAGTTATTATTTTTTTGTCGATTGATTCACTGTGACACATTCAACACCATAATTTTGAGTGGCAAGGATTAGCGAGCGCTATAACGGTATGTTGTAAACAACATGGTATATATTTAACCAATGTTCACCCAATTATCTCCCCGATGTTGAGTGTTTTGCTCTTTGCACACTCTTTATGTACTGTAGTGTAACATAACATGGCTTTTGTTTAGGGCTGTTCCATTTAAACTTGTGTACCACCCCCGGAAGTCAGCTGAAATTTACCCCACCCACCAACCCCAGCAGTTTAATTCAGTTTAGACCCACCAAGTCCGGCAAAATATGTCTGGTTGTTAACACTGTAACCCGGCACTATACTATTAATAGAAAACAGGAGCACAATCAATAATTAAGGGATATAAGGCAGATATCTTGTAGTATTAGCATATAAGATGTTTTATGCGGAACCTAAGATAAACTTTAGGACCAACTTTTATAAACATATTAAAGGGACACATACTAATAACTTTAAGATAAGCCTTACACCAAACTTAA
Organism: Siphonodentalium dalli; assembly: GCA_032622095.1. Taxonomy (NCBI): domain Eukaryota; kingdom Metazoa; phylum Mollusca; class Scaphopoda; order Gadilida; family Siphonodentaliidae; genus Siphonodentalium; species Siphonodentalium dalli. The sequence continues at coordinate 219,677,363 of CP136065.1, read as the reverse complement.
GAAAACTTATTAAAAGGATATATACATGTACTAATAACTTTTATGACTACTATAATGTTTACCTATGCAAATTAACAAACAGTTATCCTAATAACAAATATGATACGATATGATACTTGACTTCCGGGGTACTCTACAATTTTTATTTATTACTACTTCCTTTTTATTTACGACTGGCTAAAACTGCTCTGACGGCAGACTATCTGTTCATCATTAGCATAATATAGCTTCCGGTGAGCAAGGCAGGGTACCTTTTTTGCAGGCCCAGGACACTGTGGCATCCCCAATTGCTCACTATGATGTGGGCACGTTAAAAACAAAAAAAATAACATGACACCCACCAACAGAAGTGCAATTTGTGCCAGACCACCCACCTATGCATTATTATTTTATCTGACGTCTGGGGGTGGTACACAAGTTTAAATGGAACAGCCCTTACTAACACTTCATATGATCTTGACAATAACACTATTTATGCAATATTTATGATTGGTGTAAGAACAAAAAGTATCTCTATATTTTAATATTCTTTCTGTTTATGGTGGTTTTAATGGATGTGACTATTTTAACAGCAGGCCATCCATATCTTACTTGGTTAGAAACAAACTAAATAGCTATTAAATATTTAAAAATAGTTTCTCTCTTCCAGTTCCAACTACTTATTGTGTTGTCAGATATTACACACTATTTTTTCTAGGTAATCATTATTTTTCTAGGTAATCATTAATAGAAAAATTTATTTATAGGACAAGTTTGTGTGATGCTGCACTTTTTTCAAAGTAACAAATCCCTTAGTGAATTGAGTTCTTATTTTATCAGGGTTGGTGATTTTTTTGATTTAAATCAAGATTTTTTTTATTTAAATCGATTTATTTGATTTTTTAAATAAATGTTATGAAAATATGTAATTGTGCAATTTCTCTGATAAATGAAGGTTCTGAAAGGTGTTGCTTATTATATCCAAGGCTGGATTAATCATAACTCTGTGATTTTTTTATTATTTTTTGTATACCAATGAAACACACATATATCATGGCAGTACAGATATAGCGACCATGTGCTTTATGCATACACTATTACACTTGGGTCCATGTGGGTTTCAATGTTGTGATATCTGGAAAGGTAGACCTGTGCTTAAACTTTTACTAATAAATTTAGTCAATTTTAGATGAAAACTGAATATTTTATCAATCACGTTTGCTCTCAGTGACTTGAGGACATATGGTAATCACACTATATATCAAGTATAGGCACTAGACAGCTAGAGTAGTTATATGGCAGAGCTATACTCGGTTAGCATTTACATGTACGGCAATGAGAAAAGGGGGAAAAAAAATTAAACAGTGTATAGTGAGGCATGCTGAATCTGAGTGTATAGTTACAAACAATACGAACAGTGCTATAAAGCGGAACAGGCCATTGCTTGAACAGTAAATACGGTACAATGCTGTAGTTTCTATATGGTTGATAATTACTGTACAGTTTCATATCTATTATCCAATTTGTATATTGTTTAATCATACTCATGATTTAGTTTACAGAAAACCTGTTAGATATTACATTTCTTGACTTTTTATCAACATTTGAAAAAATTTGATTTAAATCAATGATTTTTTATTTAAATCAATATTTAAATCGCTTGATTTAAATCGGCCAACCCTGTATTTTATGCAAAAGTAGTTGTACCTGGAAAGTGAAGGTTTAATTTTTTTTTTTTCAAGCATAACACTGATTTTATTCAATCCAAATGAAGATATAGCTAACATAGGCAACATGTGAGACATAACCCCTTCCAATCACTGGAACATTAAGCCTATTCCAAAGGCAATAATACTTATTTTCAAAGTTGAATAAAATATCATGAATGGAAATCAACACGATTACAATATTCCTGTGGAAACAGTGGAAATCTATTCAGACAACAAATATGTCATCTTATTTGATGTCTCCAATCCCGATTGTTTTTACCTAAATTTTGTAATAAAACTAATTACTGGTTTTGCCCATTACCAATACATACTTCTATTGCTATTTTTGCTGATTTATAGTAGAACGGATGACTCCTAAGAACATCTTCCAGTCGCAGCAAACCAACATAGGACCGCAGCGTCATTTTCCGCATACAGTATGTGTGGAAGTCAAACTGGTCTTCTATAATTTCAGTATAATGCTGAAAAACAAAAAGCGTAAAATCACATCTAATACTTCTTAGTTATACAATTTTATTTAATCTTATACAAATCTTATACAAACTTTTACAATTCACGTGATGTAAAAATGGGGTTGACCGGATAATTCACACGGCTCATCAGAAGACCAGAACGTGCGCACCGGAAGTTACTTCATGCAATTTCGGTGGCAGCCAGCAGAACAAGTCAAGGAAATCCAAACTTACAACTTTATTATAATGTATGCTATTAATATGTAGTGCCAAGTTATATAATACCTGTACGTTATTTCTAAAGATAAGGTATTAAAAAAAAAAATTATTTGTAAATTTTCTGTTTTGGACACTTTTGAATCTGTGCAAGGTTTCCTTCACTCTGCTATTGTAGCAAACACTAAAGCGACCGTCAACTAAAATTGACATCAAAACTTAATTATGCATGGACTGTTTTTGCTGAAATGTTTAGCTTAGCCAGGTTCCGTCATGTTTAGAATTACCAGAAAATGTTGACTTGAGTTACTTGCCTTTAGCTAACTCCAGAATATCTCCTGCTTGTTTTAGCTCAATCCAGCAGCTATTTTGACGTGGTTATGTAAAATTTGCTCACAAGATGATGTAATTGATCCAATCAGAGATTCCCTTAGGAGTTTGATCACCTTAGTGAAAAAACATTTGAGGTTCTGAGATGGTTACTCACCCTGTCAATTTCATGACATTTTTTCAAGGCTTCTCCCCATTTCCTTAGTCTTTGGTAGGCGAACTGAGATCGTTACTCACCCTGTCAATTTCATGACATTTTTTCAAGGCTTCTCCACATTTCCCTAGTCTTTGGTAGGCGAACTGAGATCGTTACTCACCCTGTCAATTTCATGACATTTTTTCAAGGCTTCTCCCCATTTCCCTAGTCTTTGGTAGGCGAACGAGATGGTTACTCACCCTGTCAATTTCATGACATTTTTTCAAAGCTTCTCCCCATTTACCTAGTCTTTGGTAGGCGAACTGAGATCGTTACTCACCCTGTCAATTTCATGACATTTTTTCAAGGCTTCTCCCCATTTCCCTAGTCTTTGGTAGGCGAACTGTGATCGTTACTCACCCTGTCAATTTCATGTCATTTTTTTTCAAGGCTTCTCCCCAATTGCCTAGACTTTGGAAGGCGAACTGAGATCGTTACTCACCCTGTCAATTTCATGACATTTTTTCAAGGCTTCTCCCCATTTGCCTAGTCTTTGGTAGGCGAACTGAGATCGTTACTCACCCTGTCAATTTCATGACATTTTTTCAAGGCTTCTCCCCATTTCCCTAGTCTTTGGTAGGCGAATGCACACTCAGACTGGAACCACATGCACTGCATCTCATTTAGGTTATCCATAGCAGATACACCTTCCTGAAAACATTTTAGTGAGATGATTAAAATTAAAATCAAGCATTATTTCAGAAGGTCAATTACCTGAGTCTAAAGGCGACTATATCACACACAAAACATTTAACCAGGAGCTGGATATAACTGAGGCCTTGTTAAAGATGATTTCTTTCGAGCTGTTGCAATTTGTTAATTGGTTTAAACATATTTATTCGCCATATATGCATATAAATACATACATTCGGCAATGGGATTGAAGAACAAGTGCGGGCCACTTATATGCTACTTCTCTCCCGATCACCAGACACTCAAGTAAAAAAAAAAATTAACATGGCATTGAACAATTATATATGGAACAATTTGTTCCATTGTCTGTGATAAGGTAACTGTAAATGTACGGCATATGATCACCAGTATCGTAATGTGACACAAAATTCTCGAGTTGATGGAAAACAATTCAGAATAAGCTATCAAGTGACGTAGACTACTGATACTCATTTTGACCAATTTCATTCTGTCCCAAATATTCATGATCACAGAAAATTAAAGAAAAATCATATATGATAAATGTCTCCTTTTGAAATCAAGTGGTGTTTGCTTTTATTATTGTTCTGATGAAAATGTGAAGCTGTTGACGCTTAGATTTTATAATTAATTAAGTGCACCACGGCACAATGACTTTTGTCGGACCAACACCATATTCAACTTGACCTTTGTTTTCTTGTGATAAAACCACATACCAAGTTTTGAGTTAATCGAAAAATGAAGACTCCAGTTATCATCCGGAAACTAAGATAGTTGTTGATGAATATACCCTTGTTTCATTACAATTTGATGTATTCTTCAACTTACCCGTGTGAATTTCGAGCACATGTCTGCTGCCTCCTGGAAGAGATTACCCCGTAACATGTATTTGGCACATTTGGAGTTGATGTACCGATCAGCTGTGTCTAATGATTGAGCTTCATCTAACAGACGAACAGCTTCCTGAATATCACCCGCATGCTGTGGAAGAAATCACATCTGATAAGCACAGGAACAGTTATAAATCATATGGATATCACTTGAATGCGATGGAAAAAATTACATATAACCCTTTACCCAACAGAAGGGCCCTGTGCCAATGCATTCTCTTATATATGCGAGTCGACCATAGGTCGCCTCGCATATATAAGAGAATGCATTGGCTTAACACATTAAAATTATAAAATTGTTTTAGGCCAATGCATTCTCTTATATATGTGAGGCGACCTATGGTCGACTCGCATATATAAGAGAATGCATTGGCACAGGGCATAACTGTAACTATCACAATGTGGTCAAGGAGCCGGTTCCAATGATATCCATATTTGTATGGTTCTATTGAGACAGACCGAAGATATTTTAGGCTGTTGAAGCTTTATTTGGACGGTTTTGGCCGGTTTGTTGGGTAAAGGGTTAATGGATAGATGTACACATTTATGAAATTGATCCACATTATATAAAAATTATTGTCGGTTTAATGTCAGATCTGAATTGACAACCCTAAGCTGTGGGAGTCAGAACTGATGTCAAAGTTGATTCACAGGTTTGGTTGCAAGTTCAAGTCCAATAAGTAACTGTAAAAGAAGAAACCACTTGCCTTATAAAGTTTTGCTTTGAACACATACAACTCAATGAGAAGAGGTGTGTGTTCCATAGCTAAGTCTGTATACTGTTTAACCTTCCTGTGATCACCGAGGAAGTCATACAACTGAGCTAGATAATAGTATGTCCACAGTAAGGCAGTTGGAGGCTCTTTTTCTTCTGAGTTCTCTGTAGAGAGAAAAATAGAGTTTTTGCTGAAAACAGAAACTTCCAAACTCAGTTAAGGTTAACCCTTTACCCAACAGAACGGCCCTGTGCCAATGCATTCTCTTATATATGCGAGTCGACCATAGGTCGCCTCGCATATATAAGAGAATGCATTGGCTTAACACATTAAAAATTATAAAATTGTTAAAGAATGTAAGAAAAAATGGTAAAAAGTGTTAAAAAAAGATTTTTTTTAGGCCAATGCATTCTCTTATATATGCGAGGCGACCTATGGTCGACTCGCATATATAAGAGAATGCATTGGCACAGGGCATAACTGTAACTATCACAATGTGGTCAAGGAGCCGGTTCCAATGATATCCATATTTGTATGGTTCTATTGAGACAGACCGAAGATATTTTAGGCTGTTGAAGCTTTATTTGGCCGGTTTTGGCCGGTTTGTTGGGTAAAGGGTTAAAGGTCGGAGTGGGTAAATGTGTATTTAAAAAAAAAAATAATAAATAAATAATATATATAAAAATCTGTAAAAATATCACCACTAACAAGATTTTTAGAAGAACACAGAGAAATGGATAAACTTTGTCCAACACTCATTGGTTAGATAATGGAATCAATCCCATAAGTAAATAGCCAACCATTCGCCCGTCAGTTACAACGCGTCCATGTTTACAAGTCCTGAGGGGACATAGTATCACAGGCTCTGGTAGCTATAGACTGACTTTCAGTTAGTGATATCGGATGTGTGGTTCTATAATTCATCGGTGACTTGTTTCAAATGTACACATTTTGTTTGGGTTTTTGCAAGTGACTTTAGAATTTTAGTGGAAAATTATCAAAAGTAGGGTCCCAAATAAGCACCATACAGGGGAGATTTTTTTCTTGAAAATAAATAAGCATACCCATACATTTATTTAAATCCTGAGAGTATGGAGTTTAATAGAGCAACAGAGTGGCATGATTCCATGAACATGCTCAAGTTATCACACTCCAATGTCATACTGTGATGTAAAACTCAAACCCATTGGTCCCCGGGTCATCGCATTGCAACTTGTGTGATATCATTAATCCGGTGACACAATTGTGTCGTTCTATCAATAAACTCACCTTGAGAATCAAATTGCCCAATTTCTTTCAAACTGTTACAATAACCTAATACTAATTCTTCTATAACTTTGACCTGAAGAGAAGATTACATTGATAGTGAACTGAATTTAGCACTAAAAAGTCTAAAATTTCAAGTATTGACAGTTTATAGCTTATTCATGGGTCTTTTGAACTCATCATCAACACTTACTTTGTCTACAAAGAATAATCAAGGCTGAGAGACAGTAAATGACTGAAAAGGTGAACACTAGCAGCGCCACTTCCACAGGTGGCAGATCTAATTACACACAATGTGTGTCGCAGAGAGGAACTCCCAAAATCCCTCTGCGGTCACATCCATCCAATTAGAAAAAGTGCTCCCGGCTTAACTTTAGTGATCTAACTGGAAACAGATCACAACTAAATCTATGGTTAATGTTTTCCAGATTTTTAGAAAAAAATATAAATGAAAGTGTCAATGACACTGTAGCTCAACTTGGAAAGGGAATAATTTAATGTATTACAGTCAATGGAGCGATTAGGAATGTGGAAAGTTGAATGTCTAATACTAGTTTATAGACATGAAGAGAAAAGTAAAATCCAAGATGGCTGCTGACGGCCATGTCTTCGGCCGAATGACCCCAAAATGATTGTATCCCATCCACATGTCATCGTTAACATCCATGACAAATTTTATGACGATCAGACTAAAGGTACGACCTGTAGCCAATGCTAAAGAATTTAGTCATACAAAGAGTAAAATCCAAGATGGCTGCTGGCGGCCATGTTTTTTGGACAAATGACCCCAAAATGACTCGTACCCATCCACATGTCATTGTTAACATCCAGGACAAATTTTATGATGATCAGACTAAAAGTACGACCTGTAGCCCGTGCTAAATGATTTAGTCATACAAAGAGTAAAATCCAAGATGGCTGCTGGCGGCCATGTTTTTTGGCTGAATGACCTCAAAATGACTCGTTCCAATCTACATGTCATTGCTAACATCCATGACAAATTTTATGATGATCAGACTAAAGGTACGACCTGTAGCCCGTGCTAAAGGATTTAGTCATACAAAGAGCAAAATCCAAGATGGCTGCTGCGGTCATGTTTTTTGGCCGAATGACCCCAAAATTAATCGTTCCCATCTACATGTCAATATTAACATCCATGATAAATTTTATGATGATCAGACGAACAGTACGACCTGGAGCCTGTGCTAATGGATTGAATTTTGAAATCAAAGATGGCCACTTGCGGCCATGTTTTTCATCCAAATGACCCCAAAATGACTCGTTCCCATCTACATTCCAATTTCAACAGCCACGAAAAATTTCATGATGATCAGACTCAAGGTACGACCTGTAGTCCGTGCTAAAGGATTTAGTCATACAAAGAGTAAAATCCAAGATGGCTTCTGGTGGCCATGTTTTTTGGCCGAATGACCCCAAAATGACCCGTTCCCATCTACATGTCATTATTAACATTCATGACAAATTTTATGATGATCAGACTAAAAGTACGACATGTAGCCCGTGCTAAATGATTTAGTCATACAAAGAGTAAAATCCAAGATGGCTGCTGGCGGCCATGTTTTTTGGCCGAATGACCTCAAAATGACTTATTCCCATCTACATGTCATTGTTAACATCCATGACAAATTTTATGATGATCAGACTAAAGGTACGACCTGTAGCCTGTGATAAAGGATCTAGTCATACAAAGAGTAAAATCCAAAATGGCTGCTGGCGGCCATGTTTTTTGGCCGAATGACCTCAAAATGACTCGTTCCCATCTACATGTCATTGTTATCATCCATGACAAATTTCATGATGATCAGACTAAAGGTACGACCTGTAGCCTGTGCTAATGGATTGAATTTTGAAATCAAAGATGGCCACTGGCGGCCATGTTTTTCATCCGAATCACCCCAAAATGATTCGTTCCCATCTACATTACAATTTCAACAGCCATAACAAAATTTATGATGATCAGACTAAAAGTACGACCTGTAGCCCGTGCTAAATGATTTAGTCATACAAAGAGTAAAATCCAAGATGGCTGCTGGCGGCCATGTTTTTTGCCCGAATGACCCAAAAAAGACTCGTTCCCATCTACATGTCATTGTTAACATCCATGACAAATTTTATGATGATCTGACCAAAGGTACGACCTGTAGCCCGTGTCAAAGGATTTAGTCATGCAAAGAGTAAAATGTAAGATGGCTGCCGGCGGCCATGTTTTTTGGCCAAATTACCCCAAAATTACTCGTTCCCATCTACATGTCAATATTAACATCCATGACAAATTTCATGACAATAAAACGAACGGTACAGCCTGTAGCCCGTGCTAATGGATTGAATTTTGAAATCCAAGATGGCCACTGGCGGCCATGTTTTTTTTCCGAATGACCCCAAAATGACTCGTTCCCATCTACATGTCAATGTCAACATCCATGACAAATTTCATAATAATCGGACCAAAGGTACGAACTGTAGCCCGTGCTAAAGGAAATTGTTGACGCATCACGAACACACACACGCATACACGCACACACGGACGACGGATACCAAGCCATGGCAATAGCTCAAACTACAAAGTAAAGTTGAGCTAATAACTAGTGTGGGCATATCTATAATTGCTATACTCAGACAGATGGACCCAAAAATCAGCATTTTCATACAAAGATGAATAACTATAGAACAAAAAACCAAAACAAAACAGTTGAAAGTGCCATTAAATGTCCTCATAGTGGTGAACATCCATACAAAATTTCATAGAGATCCGAGCATTACTGTGCCAAGTTATGACCTGAACAGACATCGGATGGACCAAACAGCCAACATTTCCAGATAAACAAAGATGAATAACTCTAGAATGAAAAATCCGAACAAAACGATGGAACCCTCTGTTTAATGTCCTCATAGTAGTGAACATCTATACCTAATTTCATTGAGATCCGAGCACTACTGTTCAAGTTATGACATGAACCAAATGCAGTGATTGATGCAAAACATAAAATTAATTAACCATGGCCTATCTGCAAATTATATTAATATTTATATATATTATACTATGGTGTTAAATAAATAATTACCTTGAGGGGGTCTTTGTGTAAGCTCTTCAGTGTAATAAATAGGGGTGGAACACCTTTCCGCAGGTTTGTTTTTAAAAATGTGTCTATTAGATTCACAAATGTTTCACCTGAAAAAATTAAGTAAAATATTAAACGTTACATTAAAGATGGATAATCAGAATTAACGCTTGCATTTTACTATTTCTTTGGCTTCGGGGGCAAAACATATTTGATTGATTTTTTAAATCTGTTATTTTTCACCACTGGTACTTTTTAGTGGCTTGGTAATAATAGATGAGAAGACGGCCTCGAACCAAATTGCGATGAAGATGGATAACTCTAAAATCAAGTGGCTTTTGTGTTTGATATTTGACAAACCGACCAAATTTCTTTCAACAAAATGTTGATAACAGGTTTTGGGAAATTTTATACTATAATTGACTATGCGGCATTTCAAAAAATGTTGTCGTGTTGTAATCTGATGATATGGGACCATCAAATCGGATTGAGAACCTTTAAAGATACAATGTGTTCTCGCTGAAGTGTTAAAAATTGAAATTCAAGTACACACAATCCAAGATATGACAGTGTGAATAACTAACCATTAACCCTTTACCCAACAAACCGGCCAAAACCGGCCAAATAAAGCTTCAACAGCCTAAAATATCTTCGGTCTTTCTCAATAGAACCATACAAATATGGGTATCATTGGAACCGCCTCCTTGACCACATTGTGATAGTTACAGTTATGCCATGTGCCAATGCATTCTCTTATATATGCGAGTCGACCATAGGTCGCCTCGCATATATAAGAGAATGCATTGGCCTAAAAAAAATCTTTTTTTTATCATTTTTTCTTACATTCTTTAACAATTTTATAATTTTTAATGTGTTAAGCCAATGCATTCTCTTATATATGCGAGGCGACCTATGGTCGACTCGCATATATAAGAGAATGCATTGGCACAGGGCCCTTCTGTTGGGTAAAGGGTTAAATCTACTATTAGTTAACAAGATCACCACCAGGCATAGCATAATATGCCTGTTAACTTCTTTCAAACTGCATTTCAGAAAGATACCTTAACAGTTGGAGTTCTTATCGAAAAACTAGGAAAACTAAAATGTAAAAAATGAACCAAAACTCCTGAAAAAACAATTGGACAAATACCCCCATTCAAACACAGCTTGTATTTTGAACCAATTTAGTAATTACAAAATGTGAAATGAAGTTAACTTCTTGTAGATCTTATTTTCCAGGGTTTCCACCAGATGGGCAGTAGGTCCCTTTTAGAGTCCTTTCCCCCAGCCCATATTTCTTCTCGCGATACATTACCCTACTCGGCCCACAGATTAATGCCTATGTCACCTGTTCATCTCCCACTAAACAAAACAAACTGTGTATAATAAATGAAAATGATTTTATTTTATTTGCATCTATCTAATGGACCATTTAATGGAAAATAATACTTTTTTCCTTTAATTTATCTCTTATATTATATTTTAAGATTAGGGCTAAAGTTATGGGCTGATGGTTGCTGAGATCTTCCCCCAGCATCTATATGGGTGCTATTTCCCCCAATCTCAAGCAGAAACCCTGTTAGTTCATCAAAATCTATAATTATTAATTTTAACTCACCTGTTGTGAAGTTTAAGGGCAGCCGTCGAGGAGCATGCGCCTTTGGAAATTGTTCTGATGCTTCATTATGAAGATTCAATTGGTCTTCTTCACTTTCTACAATTAAATATTTCACAGGTAAATTTCTAAGCAAAAATAAATATTGTAAATATAGCAGATTTACACATAAAGTAGTAGTCTGTGTAAACATACACTCTCTCTGAGTCTCACCGAGTCTATCGTAGTCTCATCGAAATGACATGTCCTGGAAGCATCCAGCCTTCTCTCAAATTACATCACATCCAAGCCTTGAAATAGGGTGTCTGTCATTTGCAGAATGAGGTCCCCAGAGGGTGAATTTAGTGATGCTACCCCGCATAGCGGGCTAGCATCACCAAATTCACCCTCTGGGAACGTCATTCTGCTGAGGTGTTAGCAGAATGAGGTCCCCATATGGTGAATTTGGTGATGCTAGCCCGCTATGCGGGGTAGCATCACTAAATTCACCCTCTGGGGACCTCATTCTGCAAATGACAGACACCCTATTTCAAGGCTTGATCACATCGCATTACGTTAATCGCTTCGATTGGACACTTTTATCTTGGGGCTACTATTAGTGCATTTTGATTGGCGCTACTGACAGGAATCCTGAGGTTCGGGAATTAGAAAGTCTTTGACAAGTAATCAGACCCACTATATTTATGTTGGTCTGCAGCTAACTTAGACTGATAGAAGTAGTGCTGGGAAGTTTCCTGCTTTATCATCAATACCTAGTGAAAAACTCATTATCATTAGTAATATCAACAGAAAACAAATTATTATATCATCCATTATCAGCAGGCAGGAAGTAATCACACTTCACAGGCGTGTGTGAATAGAAACTATTAAACTTGAACTAAACTAAACTAGATTAAATCAAGCATTAAAATCAAGACATAAGATCCACATATACAGTATAAAACAGATGGCATTCGTATTGGGCGTGAATCTGTTGGATTCGGGCCCATTCTTGGTGACTATGCAACCACTTTGATACAATGCAACAAAGATGCCGCTCAGTCACGGTTCATTTAGCAAGACATGAAGGCACTCAAATGCCAATCTAACTGTGACAATATGTGGTCATAACAAAGCATGTGATCACCTAGCTTAGCAGCTGTGGCAAGTTAAATGTCAAAGGAAATGAAGCATGTGTAGTGACCTTGTGCATCTGCCCATGAAACTTGAGGTTATGATGAGGGGAGGGTGGGGGGATACCATAAATTATAGACTTCTCAACCTTTGAGCTTCACGCAAAGATACCCCTGCCAAGCTTTGCTGAATGGCAAACATCTGATGACCTACTTCTTGACCTACTTCCATGCCATGCCTACAATGTCTCAAAATGCTAACTAACATTCAGCTGAATGCTTACCAAGTTTAAGAGTCTGAACCATTCCTTTGTAATAGCTCCAGTTCTCTGGATTTCTTTTGTGGAGATCACGGTATATAGACGCTGCGTCTTCAGAACAATTCAATTTGGTATGAAGGTCAGCTGCAAAAGAAAAATGTCATGACATGATAAAAATCATGAATTATGCTAACATTGATTCCATGTGACTAATCCTTTGCCATATGACTAATTACTTGGTAAGAACCAATCAACAGATCACACAAACTATCTGGAATCAGGCTAATAGCCATGTATGCAAGGTATTCCAAAAATTCCAAGAGTGCTAATAATTGTTTAGTATTTTTGAAAACTGAATGACCTTTGCTATGTTTGGGTGTATATATACATCATTTTTTTATACTAAAGTCATTGAATTATGACCCACTGATTCTGATATTTCTAAGTCATTGTATTGTGACCGGATTTTTGAAGGTTGAGAAAAAGACACAATTCCAGATTTCATTAATGTTAGAACCATAGTAGTGTAGTGGAGTTAGGTCCCGAAGAGTACCGGTTATCCGGTTCGAGTGCAACTGAGAAAGTGACGTCACTCCCAGCTACCCAAATGACAGAACAGAACCGATCACCGACAAGACCCCAAGTATTTTGGCTGACACATTGCATATCATGAATTGTGACATTAATGACATAATAAACCAGGTATAAACAATCCTTTAATTGTTTCAGTAGTCTACTAGTAGATATAGCCACAACTACCATGAGATCTTTTTTATTCATTTGAAGAACTAAGAAGTATTTTATATTTATTTTTACGATTCCAAATATAGGAAACTTTAAAGCTTCTCCTAGATTAAATGATGTTTTAAAATTAGTAGGGCTGCAACGATTCACTGTGGTTTTGGTGAAACACAATGTTTATCGACGGTGTAATAAGCGTTTCATTCCGTAATTATTCCGGAATGCTCAAGCACTGTGACAGGACACTTTCCATTCGCTGCAACTGCAATAATTCCGTAGTTTCCTGTTCTGCTATTGCAAGGGTCGATGTATCGATGATCTTTGCAGTCTAAAATCAATAACTTGTCGGAACAATAAGACCATGAAAAACTTGCAAGTTCTCAATCGGTCGGAGGTGTGGCAACTCCAAAAATTGCTTTGTCAATGCTGATATTTAGAAAGCCTGTATGGAAACACTTCGGTTTTCATGCCTTTCAGAAAGATGGTGTGTGGAAAACAGACAACACCAAAACAATATGCAAAAGTTGTAAACTTTCGGTCTGGAATGTATCGCGATACATATCAAGACTGTATCGATGCAAAAAATTGTGACAAGTAACGAATCGTGAGGTGGGTGTATCGTTGCAGCCCTATAAATTAGGTGCAACATTATTTGTTTGAAAGTTAATGGTGAAAAGTATTGCCCAGAGGGACTTGGGAGCTATATTCTCACTAATATGTGCCACTTCTCCTAATCTTTGTCGTAGGAAGAAGTGACCTCTCTTATATACCAGTATGCATACTAGTATGTCCAAAAAGAGCATATTCAAAGTGTATTTACAGAGAATTATGGTGGACTCACTAATTATATAATTTATAATTTATAAATGGGCTCTTATATTGCACAATACTTAATTTATCAAAAAAGGGTGATGTCGGGGTGTAAATTGAACTTCAGCTACCACACAAAATCTCCCTACACACAGTCCATTCTCCCTAATAATGCAATGGGGGGATAGTAATTTCTCCCAATTTGAAAACCTCCAGACTGGCCCCCTTTTTAGGTGTGCAGCATCCCTGCACTCCTCGAACAGGCCTGAGAATAAGGTGCCTTTCATTTGCAGAATGAGGTCCCCAGAGGGGGAATTTAGTGATACTATCCCACATAGAGGGTTATCATCACCAAATTCACTCTCTTGGGACCTCATTCTGCATGGCCTCATCTGCTATGGGAAACAGACTCAGATTGAAGTTTCCAAATAGTGAATATTGTGATGTACACCCATTGGGAACCTCGATTATGCAATGTTTCATCTGCCAATTTGGGGATATAGAGAAACTATACTAAAAAAGAAATAGAATCTATGTGAAGAAGTTTCTATAGAAATTTGATAAAGAAACTTTCCAGAAAAGATGAGGACTAAGCAGAATGAGGTCCCCAGAGGGGGAATATAGTAGGCTAACATCTCCAAATTCACCATATCCAAGTCCACTAAACCACCGTCTCATATTCAATCTGAACCTGGTCCTAACTGAAGAGAATCTAAATCCACTTGTCAAACATATTATCAGCAACATGTAGACTTACCTCGTATTTCTGATAGGGACAGTTTATCAACTATTTGTTTCTCATATTTCTCCATGTGAGATAGCGCCTGTTTGAACATCTTAGCTTCCACCATCACCATCACCTGATACATAAGCAGCTCACTGTGCTCATAATCCATAGGTTTAGGCTATAAAGGAACAATAAGAGCGGTCAACTTAAGGAACATTACTTGGTCACACTTGCCCAAAGGTGGCTTTTTCTATGTTAGAAACCAGTAACATTTTTGCAAGAATCATTCGACAGACTTAAGGCAGAATCTGGTTTAAAAAAAAACAAAAAAGAACCGCCACGGCAGCATAATATGCCTGTTGTCTTGTTTGAAATTGGATTAAACAAGAGGTGTGCACTCGCGTGCTAGCATACCCCCACTGTGGCAAATTCAACCCGCATTATCCGTAAACCCAACAAAAAAGATTTTTTAACTTTAAAGAAAAATTTGGATTAATAATATCGATATGGTGTCGGAAGAAGCTTGTACACAAAAAAATATTCAAATTGGTTCATATTTGTTTGAATGATTGCAGAAACCCAAAAAAAGGGTAGAAAATGAAACGCAACTTAACTGTGGTAAAAATCATTGTTCCGAACCCATATTCGAAGAAACTTCCGGAAAATATCCTAACTTGATAATCAAGCATCCACACAAAAAAAATCCCCAAAGTTTCTATGTCAAAATAAGTCGAAAATGAATTGTAATGTTAGGAAAAACAGTCCGAGCCAACCCTGAGCCGCATCATGTAGAGAGGGTGTTGTGAGAAGCATGTATACCAAAAATTATTAAAATCGGTTCATATTTGTTAAAGTTATTAAGTCGGACAGAATTTTCGAAGTCAAAATAAGTAAAAAAGTAAGGCGTAAATTAAAAAAAGAAAGTCTGACCGCACCGCAATTAGCATCATGCGGAGAGGCGGTCTTAAAGAGATTGCATACAAAAAATTATTGAAATCGGTTCATAGTTGTTCGAGTTATAAGGTCAGACGGACGGTCGGACGGACACATGGAGGGAGAAAGTGTGACGGACAGACGCAGTCAATCCAGTATACCCCCCATTTTCTTCGAAAGTGGGGGTATAATAAAGATTCCAAAACTTAGTTATCAGTTGAAAACCAAATGAAAGTGTCAATGTCACTGTGGCTCAACAGATGCCTTAAATTTTTCATGATAATCAATATGCCAAACTAGAATACAACTAGAGGAGTTACTGTCCCAATGGGACTAAGGATACCCCCCGTAATATATAATTAGATAATAACTGAAGTCATTTGGAAACCTTTAAAATCAAAACAGTTTAAGTCAACAAGAACCATAACTCTGGAAACAATGGGCACATGATAGCCATATTACACCCTGAACTATGTCCCTAACCAATAAGCCCAAATATGATGGTATTTCATTGATAATTTAAACAGAAGATATTTTAAACCATTTGAAAGCCCAAGCTGAAATATATGCAGATACAACGAAATCAACATTTCCAGATAAACAACCAACAATACAATGACAAATGAGAACAACACGAAAATTAAACCACAATTACAAGTCTAGTCACCTTCAAGTCTGAGTTTAATGCGCCTGTCAGAGGGTGAATTTGGTGATGCTATCCCACAGAGCAGGCTAGCATCACCAAATTAACCTTCTTGGGACCTCATTCTGGATGGCCTCATCTGCTATGGGAGACATACTCACCAAATGGTGAATATTGTGATGTACACCCATTTTGGAACCGCGATTATGCAATGTTTCGTCTACCAATTTGGGAATATAGAACGAGAGGCCGATCACGATCGGCAGATGTTTAACCCATCCCTTGGCGATAGTAAATTGTTATAATCAGAATCATAATCTTTTAATGTTGAATTATAGAGTATACTGTTATGATATGAAGTAGTATATGGCAAATGTACATAATAACCAGTAATAACACAAATTATTGGAATGTATGAGTCAATATAGAAGGGTTAATATAACGTCTAAACTCTAGAGCCTGTCACCACTATCATAGTATAAGCAGTTCTATTCATGTTGTTGCAAATTGCCATGTGAGATATCAAAATAATATAATTATTTATTTAATGGAAAAGGTTAAAAGACATGGAATGGGTAAAAGGGGTTAAATCACCTATCTCTGCCCTGTTTGATCCAATGTAGTCCCATCATCCAAGGACTTAGAGAGCTCCATTGGTCTAGTTAAATAAATTCACATTAAGTTGTGGTTAATAAGATAGCTAAATCAATTTATCCAATAATTCACTAATTTGTGTCTCTTATACAGAGGGAACATATGAGGGCTATAAATAACTCTCAATAAACCATGTCTTTTTATCTCTCTCACAGAGAAGCTGTGAGGCTGAGGTATTCATTAATTGTAAGTTACTTGGGTTATAATTGGATAATTCTTAGTTGAAAAAGGGCCATATCTCTGGTATGACAAATTGGATCTAACCCATATTCAAACTCGTTCTGTATTTTGAGTTGAGAAACTCATATACCAAATTTGGCTCCTATCAGATGAAAAATGGTTGCTTTATCGAAGTATGTGTGAACTATATGTCAAAGGACCATAACTCCATTAAAAAACATCCGATCAAACCCATATTCGAACTCAATCAGTATGTTGGTCTGAGAACCTCATATACCATATTTGGTTACAATCAGATAAAAAATGTTTGAGTTATGGCAGAATTCATGAATTCTAAGTCAAAAAAGGGCCATAACTCTGTAAAAAAACTCGGATCAAACCCATATTCGAACTCGGTCTGTATTTTGGGCCGAGAAACTCACATACCAAATTTGGTTCCGATCAGATAAAAAATGTTTGAGTTATGGCAGAATGCGTGAATTCTAAGTCGAAAAAGTTCCATAACTCTGTAAACAAAAGTCGGATCAAACCCATATTCGAACTCGATCTGTATTTTGGGCTGAAAACCCCATATACAAAATTTGGTTTTGATAAGGTAGAAAATGTTTGAGTTATCGCATTACACGTAAAGTGTCTACGGACGGACAGACGGACGGACAGACGGACGGACGGACGGACGAACGACGAGTGGTCAATCCGGACAACGACACTATGTTTACCATACATGGTATGGGTAAACATAAAAACTAAACTAAAAAAGAAATAGAATCTTTGTGAAGAAGTTTCTATAGAAATTTTATAATAAAGAAATTTTCCAGATAAGATGAGGCCTAAGCAGAATGAAGTCCCCAGAGGGTGAACTTGGTGATGCTAGCCCACTATGCGGGATAGTGTCACTAAATTCACCCTTTGGGGGACCTCATTCTGCAAATGACAGGCACACTAAACTCAGGCTCGGTTACCTTCCAGTAATGCGACAACTTACTGTCTGTGTTTTCCTGAATTCTTCTAGAATCCTGAGAGCCATATCAAAGTCCTTTAGAAGGTGATAAGCCATGGCATACCCAATCCACGATGCTCTCTGGCCTGGACGGAGTACTAATAGCTGGTATCGAGTATCCTAGAAACAACATGAAAACATACAAATTAAATTCACACACCCATAGTCCAAATGTACAGTTAACCTTTTCTGTACTAAATACTCATTGATGAAAATATTAAATATTCACATACTAGCAAGCCTTGAAATAGGGTGTCTGTCATTTGCAGAATGAGGTCCCCAGAGGGTGAATTTAGTGATGCTACCCTGCATAGTGGGCTAGCATCACCAAATTCACCCTCTGGGAACCTCATTCTGCCGAGGTGTAAGCAGAATTAGGTCCCCAGAGGGTGAATTTGCTGATGCTAGCCCGCTATGCGGGGTAGCATCACTAAATTCACCCTCTGGGGACCTCATTCTGCAAATGACAGACACCCTATTTCAAGGCTTGGATATTTCGTTATTGGAGAGCTATCAATAATTATTATAAGAACAAAGTTCATCTAGTTTTCCCCATGTTCTTGTTTGTGGCGATGTTTTACAGAATTGAGCCCTTTAACCATTCCATGACTGAAGCTTTGTGAAATTTTGCGAAGAGAATGAACTGGCATAGGATCATTAATGCTACACCAGCACAGCTCCTGTCATGAAAGGGTTAAATAGTAATATAGTGTACAAATTGAGTTGATATGTATGTACTGACTCACCCGATATCCTTCTAAATCTCGCATTTGAATTTGCAGAAGAGACAGATCTCGTAAAATTTGTAGATTATCCTGCAAAAGAAAGAGATAATTATTTAGCCTCATGAAATGTAAATTTGTAATGAGCCAGTCCGAATTATTTAGCCTCAAACAAACAGAATATCATATTTAAGCTCAATAAAAATACAACAGCACACGGATGAAGTAAAATATTAGCGTGTGTAGTTCTCGGCAGATTTGAATATGATTATAAATCTAAGATCAACAGCCCTCATAATTGGCTACGGCAATCAGCAATGCCGAAGCAATTTGCTGAAGCAAACTGGGTCACGGCAAAGGGTTGCCGTAGCGGATTTCCAAAACCAAACAATCTGAATTAAGAGGGCTGGATCAATTACCAATTGTCTGAATACTAATTGGCTGATATTGATGCCGATGTCAGAATATCTGAGCATCATAAAACTCAGTCTCTTTGAAAAGCCGACGAAAATCCTATATCGGAATTACGTATCTAGAAGAGTCCACAATATTTCATTTCTACGATGACGTGGCATTCCCAACATGATATAATAAACCGCTTCCAAATATGGAGTGCATTCCTGGTGCAGTAAATTTGTGTGAGAGAATCGTAGTATTTAGAAATAGCTATTAATACAAATAGATGCGAAAGAATAATCAGTTATGAATATCGTTGACTGATAAAACACTCGAAGATGAGGTCTCCTATATTGTGATGAGTAAAATGAATTATGGATATATCGCCTCTATTCAGTTTTCCAAAAAATAGTTCAGTTTGACATTGTGTGGGGAAATTGTCAACATGTCATTGACCTCTGATGTGATCTGCTATGCCATAAAACCAATGAAATCACGCATAGTCTGCGCCACTCTCCAATGAAATGGACGGAATCCCTTCAACACAGAACCTAATTTTAATAGAGAGTTCTAGAAACGTAAATTCCGATATAGGATTTTCGTCGGCTTTTCAAAGAGACCGTCAATTGAGACCAAACTGAATAGAGAAACTGATTCTACAAGTCTATCACACTGATCATTGAAAATTACATCAAACTAATTTCCTCTAACCCTTACCAAAGCTGAAGAAGCAATAAAATGTATTTCTTTTCATTGAAAGTGCACATTGCCTTCTGAATATACTGAATGTACTACGGTCATGAAAACTTTGCTGACAAAATCTTCAAAAAGTTGTTCAATAGAAATTCCATTTCCCATAACCATTTTGTTGCAACATTTCATGTTTTGATACAAGTAAATGATTTTAGAAACACAATTAATGCTAATTCCTATATGCAATGTACAGTAATGCCCAAAGTAATTGACCACTTAACCACAGCAGAATTATCGGTAATTTTTCAGGATTTAGTCGGAAATATGGCTTGTTGCCATTCATCGGAAAGCTATCCCCGAGAGCTTTCCGATGAATGGCAACAATCCATATTTCCGACTAAATCCTGAAAAGTTACCCATAATTCTGCTGTGGTTAAGCAGTCGATTAATTAGGGCCTTACTGTAGTTCAATGTTTCTCCAAATGTATTATCTCATTTGTCAATCAACTATTACCTTGTCCAACTTGAGGGCATTTCTGTAGCATTTGATAGCTTCATCATATTTCCTGTCCGACCGCTGCAGCAGCCCGTAAACATGCCAACCTAAATCTCAGGTCAAGGTCAGTTGGTCATATAAAATCAGGTAAAAAGTTATAAAGAATAAAAAAACAAGAATTTTCATCAGAGATACGGGGTCAAGTTGCGGTAGCAAAGCGAATCATGGGCATGGATTGAAAAATCATTAAACGCAACTGGCAATCATACACAACTCAGGGGCCTCAGGGTCTCAGTCAGTAAAGGGTACAACTCCAAGCCGTTTCACCCTCCAGCGCTGGCGATGAGGGTTCAAATCCACATGTTTCCATCATGGACTCTGCAACTCAAAATCGTTATCTGGTGGAAAAGCCAGTTACTCACCGATGGCCAGTGGATTGCCGCACATGGTCGATGAGTTTATCAGCCATTGAAATAACTGTTTGAAGCTTTTGTTGAGTTTTCTCAAGTCAAGGACTCCAAACTATTATATTCAGCCCTGTTATTTAGCACAAAAAAATTATATGCTAAAAGATTGCCTAGGACACCTAATGTCTGCAGCAATTTGTTTAAATTTTCCACAATACATTGGCAGGTTCTGAGATTTGCCTTGGCCTAAAAATAGCCGACAAAATTTCCCTTTTGTCTAGGCATTTGCATCGGCTCAACCGATAGCCGACACTAATTAACAGAACTGTTATATTATACCCGTGAATCTGTACCGAAAGTTCAGGGCAGGGACCAGTCTAGAGGGTGATTTGGGATACAGGTATCACCGGGCCATATTCGCCATATTAGAACTTAGAACTGTTGTTCAATTTAGTGTGTTTTTTGTGAAGTAATATCTCTAAATTTTGGCCATTCCACATTCTCATTAATTAATTTCTTGCCTTCAGTACTTTTCACAAACAGTTTGTAGGGTTCGTTTTGTCTTATTATTATTATCACATCTTAGATCTTTTAGCCTATCAGGTTATAATTCATTAGTTTTTAATTGTCATATTCATTTAATCAAACCTGTTAATTATGTTGGTACCTTTTAATTGTTTTGCCCCTTGGCTTATTCAGTTCATTAATCTTAATTGGCCTATTCATTTAGACAACACTTTCTATTTCCATTAACATGTTTTTACTTGTCACCTTTTACTCATTGGTTAATTCAGCTTGGCATTTCACACCTCCAATTGTATATTAATACCTTCATCTTCAAACTTAAAAGGAAGAACATTTTATCTAGACTAGTCGCTATATTGTTTCACGTCATTAGGATTACCATTGGACACTTCATGCTAACGTTATAAGGAATACCTGTTGCTGTTATATGTTATGTTCATCTTGGAAAACCGGATGATTGTAAATAAAAGCTATTCCCCAACATCAGACTTGTTCGTTTAATGACATTGAACATCTTCAGATCCCGACTACCATAACCACAGAAAATTGACCCGTTATAATTGGTGAGAGAATCCGGCTACGCTTCTTTTTAGCTAGCGTCCAAGATGTTCAACGTCATTCCGATCAATATACAGAACCTTCTAGGAAGTTTGAATCTGCAGGAAAAAGAACTGACATGGGGATTGAAAGTGCAGCAGAATACAACAACATTAACTCTTTCGTGGCATAAGCTTGTACATCAGTTCAGTTCCTCAAAACCTAGATCCAGCTCTACACTTAGAAGAGATAATCATCGGATGAGACAGTATAATGACAAAAAGAATCAACAACTATCACAACAGCTTCCCCATTCACATTCTATTCAAAATCAAAAGGCACAACAAGACATTCCTGGGTGCAGCGCTATTCGAACAATGACTGATAATTCAAGTGACAATCTCAAAACTGTAAGTTCACAGACAAATCCAATTAAACATCCACTTCTCGTGAACTCAACTATGCAGGCAACACCTCTGACTAATGAAGCATCTGTTCAATATTCAGGAGAAAAAGTACCCACCAGAAATTCATCAATCCAAACAAAACCTTCAACTTCTGAATTGGGCATTCAACATTCTGATATAACAAATATTCCCCAGCGAAGTGCATTTTCTCAGACACCTACAGGAGATGAGGAACCGTGCATAGTTGAACAGACAGGACAAATGAACCATGGAGGTTACATGCGGTTCACAGAAAAAGTTCTCAAATATCGAATCAATCGTTATGAGCAAAGACCGGAGTACTTGATAAAATGGCGTGATTCACCACATTCTGAAAACACATGGATGGATGAATGTGAATTGGATGATGCAGCAAGACGATATGTACTTAAACATGGACAATATATCCCAGGCAAACCACCACCTCTTGTACCAATTCAAGCAATGGACCAGGGACTCGCCACGCCATTGAGATCAACAGATCTACATCATTCTAATTTCCAGAATGCGGGACGCATTCAAGCTGAGCGGAGAGGATATATCAACGGGCCATATTCGCCATATTAGAACTTAGAACTGTTGTTCAATTTAGTGTGTTTTTTGTGAAGTAATATCTCTAAATTTTGGCCATTCCACATTCTCATTAATTAATTTCTTGCCTTCAGTACTTTTCACAAACAGTTTGTAGGGTTCGTTTTGTCTTATTATTATTATCACATCTTAGATCTTTTAGCCTATCAGGTTATAATTCATTAGTTTTTAATTGTCATATTCATTTAATCAAACCTGTTAATTATGTTGGTACCTTTTAATTGTTTTGCCCCTTGGCTTATTCAGTTCATTAATCTTAATTAGCCTATTCATTTAGACAACACTTTCTATTT
This sequence comes from Siphonodentalium dalli, assembly GCA_032622095.1. Lineage (NCBI taxonomy): Eukaryota > Metazoa > Mollusca > Scaphopoda > Gadilida > Siphonodentaliidae > Siphonodentalium > Siphonodentalium dalli. Next base: position 219,654,076 of record CP136065.1, on the reverse strand, counting down.
CCATTAACATGTTTTTACTTGTCACCTTTTACTCATTGGTTAATTCAGCTTGGCATTTCACACCTCCAATTGTATATTAATACCTTCATCTTCAAACTTAAAAGGAAGAACATTTTATCTAGACTAGTCGCTATATTGTTTCACGTCATTAGGATTACCATTGGACACTTCATGCTAACGTTATAAGGAATACCTGTTGCTGTTATATGTTATGTTCATCTTGGAAAACCGGATGATTGTAAATAAAAGCTATTCCCCAACATCAGACTTGTTCGTTTAATGACATTGAACATCTTCAGATCCCGACTACCATAACCACAGAAAATTGACCCGTTATACAGGGACCAGCCTCGAGGGTTATTTGGGAGATATCTTATTCCTAAAATGTGCCACTTCTCCCTATTTTTGTCCCAGGGAGTAGTGACTTCTATCTAATATACAAGTATGTACCGGCATATGACCAAACAGAATATTAAAATAATATTTACTGATTTTAATGGTGAACTCACTCATTATAATGGTTTTATAAATGAGCTCTTGGATTGCATAATACTAATTGGATCATAGAATTGGATTATGGCGTAAATTTAACTTCAGCTATCAGCCTATCACGACTTCTCCCTGATAACAGTCCACTTCTCCTTTATATCCAAATAGGGAGAAGCTATTTTTCCCAAATGTTAAGCATCTATGCAGGTCCCTGGTTCAGGTAAGAGATAGAACATCTTTAACCCTTTGAGTGCCAGGTCGATTTTTGTATCAACCCATATACCCTGTGCCAATGCATTCTCTTATATATGCGAGTCGACCATAGGTCGCCTCGCATATATAAGAGAATGCATTGGCCTAACAATTTTTCATCATTTGTTATTATTTTTTACAATTTTTTACAATTTTAATAATTTTTTTTAAATCTAAAAAAAAAAAGTTTTTTATTTTTTTAGGCCCGATTTTACAGACCGTAAATTAGGGCCGATGAGATCGGCCCCTGGCACTGAAAGGGTTAAACACAATCTGCTGGCACTGATAACTGTGTAATATACAATCCAATGTAATGCTGGTTACAATAAGGTACTCATTAAAGGATACAGACATGACTCTTGAGGTCATTTCTGAGACCACGTCGAACATAGGAGTATGCATCTTCTTTCTTGCCCAGACAATTCAATGTCAAACCTTTCATGGCCAAAGTCTCTGAAATAATGAAAAACGAGAGGCCGATCATGATCGGCAGATGTTTAACCCACACCTTGGCAATAGTGATTAGCTTTTTTAGCTTGGATGCTAAAATCCATAACATTCAATGTTAATTTTCAAAGATTAAGAAACAAAACAACGGGTGGTAAATCCGGATGTTGACACTATGAGTACCATACTATGGTATGGGTACACATATTAATAGATAGGACTAACAATCTCAGTTATAATTCAAATGAGACTCTCGAACAAACTATGAGTTACAGGGTATAAAGGAAATAGTGGGGAGTTCCATTACCTCCATGAAGCATTACGTCAGTGTCAGCTACTGTAATCACAAATTTAAAGATACATGATCTGAATTAATGCTCCTAAATTACTATTTCTTTGGCTTCGGGGTAAAAAATATTTTATTTGAGTCCAGAAACCCACCCATCAAAGTCAGAGTTATCAGATATAAATGTTTGAAATCTGTTATTTCTCACCACTTGGAATATTTGGCGGCCTAGCAAATATTCGACGAGCCGACCGACATACTCTCCATACCAAATTATGTTGAACAAAATGTTGATATATAACAAGGTTTGGAAAAATTTATACTACAGTTGAGTGGTTAGCATTATTTTATGGTAATTAAAGTGATGTGAAACACTCAGTAGATCAAATAGAAATGGAGAATAATCTTGTTCAAAGTAGTAATTTTCACAAATATTTTATCCCAATTGTCAACACACACCGTCATTTTGATATATTAATTAAATGCAGTGACTTTCGATGGCGAAATTGTTTTCATCACTTTATCGCCAATAGTTGCATGAACTTGCATCCCGAATCGAGAAGTAAATATTTACACTTGAGGTAGTTCAGATGATGTTTTTTCTATGGAGTGGTATGGTCGATTTTCTTCAGATTTTCGGTGATGTTAGTAGAATGTTACATTCCTCCAGTGGGCATAGCATCACGCACCCGAACAATTACATAATGTCTTTAATCGATTCTGATAACTAAAGATTCTTTTGAAGAAATGTTGTTGTTATCTGATGATACAACACGGGGACCATCGACAGGGCCTGATTTACTTTTTAAATTATGTGTAGCAAACTGCTATGCATAACTGGAGATTGCATGGCACTCTTGAAGAATTGCATAGCAATGTTTAAATCTCTTGAAATGGACCCTTAAACATAATTTTTGTTCGTTTTTGGGTTCATTTTGTGAAAAAACAGCTATACAATCATTGATATTATATAATATATATAATTTATAAGTTAGATATCTGAATTTAAATTTTTTATTAGCTACATGTAGTTGGAACCCAAATTTCCCCAATAATATCAATGGCTATCATACCAGGGGCTAGGCAATGGCAGGCATTGTCATACAGTAGGCGCTAGAACTAAAATATACTAGTACTAGTAGTAGGAATTTTCATCCCTGGGTCCTGGGACCCCTTTCATCATAGCATTGCTAAAATTCCTCAGTTCACGTAACCTGTGTTCACTTTCTGTGCATATAATGCACATAACAGCGGTGACACATTTATTGTCATTGTCAGTTTTGTAATTAAGCAATGGGAAGTCTTGAACAGTTTTTATTTTTACGGCAGTAACACTGCTAACAGAAATCTTTTTATTGTAAACAGAATACAATCAACCACTTTTGTTACAAATGATTTCATTGGTTGTCAAGGAACGACCACCCAATCAGAATCGATTTAATATAGCATGGTGCATGAATACGCACCGTGTCAAATAATAGAGTTATACATCTTGCATTGTAAATTATATCGACATCAGTCACCTCAGTCTGTTGCGATCTGTATTCTGCAAGGCTACATCGGAACGTGGGTTTTGCATGCAAACATCATGTATCGCAATTCGCATGAAGCAGGCTGATATTGCATTGTCAAACCAGGTATATTTTATCGCAAATAGCGATGCGATACCGCTTAAATCATGCTCTGACCATCAAATCGGATTGTGTACCTTTAACAATAAAGCCAATAAGAGGATTGTCGGAATTCCTATACAGCAACAGGTGATTCCCCATATGCAGCTAAAAATATTGATAATTTCAGTGTTCAGAAAATTAGAGATTATGACAACTAATTTACACTAAAAGCATCTAAGTGATGAGCCCAGAATTGACCAATAATATCTAGCAAAGTGAATAGAATTACATATTTCCCAAAAATAACACTTTACCCAACAGAAAGGCCCTGTGCCAATGCATTCTCTTATATATGCGAGTCGACCATAGGTCGCCTCGCATATATAAGAGAATGCATCGGCTTTACACATTAAAAATTATAAAATTGTTAAAGAATGTAAGAAAAAATGGTAAAAAGTGTTAAAAAAAGATTTTTTTTAGGCCAATACATTCTCTTATATATGCGAGGCGACCTATGGTCGACTCGCATATATAAGAGAATGCATTGGCACAGGGCATAACTATAACTATCACAATGTGGTCAAGGAGCCGGTTCCAATGATATCCATATTTGTATGGTTCTATTGAGACAGACCGAAGATATTTTAGGCTGTTGAAGCTTTATTTGGCCGGTTTTGGCCGGTTTGTTGGGTAAAGGGTTAACACTAGTTTGAAAAACGAAACCGAAAGCAGATATCTGACAATCAAACTATTTGTGCACTGTGACACCATACTGCAGGGATTGCGTGCAGAAGCTAATTTATAGGCTAGTGGCAATAATGTGAGTGATGGTGAAATCCTTTAGTCTCTGTAACGTGTTTATAGGCTAGCGGCAGTAATGTGAGTGATGGTGAAATCCTTTAGTCTCTGTATCTGTAACGTGTAGCTTGTTTATAGGCTAGCGGCAGTAATGTGAGTGATGGTGAAATCCTTCAGTCTCTGTAACGTGTAGCTTGTTTATAGGCTAGCGGCAGTAATGTCAGTGATGGTGAAATCCTTCAGTCTCTGTAACGTGTAGCTTGTTTATAGGCTAGCGGCAGTAATGTGAGTGATGGTGAAATCCTTTAGTCTCTGTATCTGTAACGTGTAGCTTGTTTATAGGCTAGCGGCAATAATGTGAGTGATGGTGAAATCCTTTAGTCTCTGTAACGTGTTTATAGGCTAGCGGCAGTAATGTGAGTGATGGTGAAATCCTTTAGTCTCTGTATCTGTAACGTGTAGCTTGTTTATAGGCTAGCGGCAGTAATGTGAGTGATGGTGAAATCCTTTAGTCTCTGTATCTGTAACGTGTAGCTTGTTTATAGGCTAGCGGCAATAATGTGAGTGATGGTGAAATCCTTTAGTCTCTGTAACGTGTTTATAGGCTAGCGGCAGTAATGTGAGTGATGGTGAAATCCTTTAGTCTCTGTATCTGTAACGTGTAGCTTGTTTATAGGCTAGCGGCAATAATGTGAGTGATGGTGAAATCCTTTAGTCTCTGTAACGTGTTTATAGGCTAGCGGCAGTAATGTGAGTGATGGTGAAATCCTTTAGTCTCTGTATCTGTAACGTGTAGCTTGTTTATAGGCTAGCGGCAGTAATGTGAGTGATGGTGAAATCCTTCAGTCTCTGTAACGTGTAGCTTGTTTATAGGCTAGCGGCAGTAATGTGAGTGATGGTGAAATCCTTTAGTCTCTGTATCTGTAACGTGTAGCTTGTTTATAGGCTAGCGGCAGTAATGTGAGTGATGGTGAAATCCTTTAGTCTCTGTAACGTGTTTATAGGCTAGCGGCAGTAATGTGAGTGATGGTGAAATCCTTCAGTCTCTGTATCTGTAACGTGTAGCTTGTTTATAGGCTAGCGGCAGTAATGTGAGTGATGGTGAAATCCTTTAGTCTCTGCAACGTGTAGCTTGTTTATAGGCTAGCGGCAGTAATGTGAGTGATGGTGAAATCCTTTAGTCTCTGTATCTGTAACGTGTAGCTTGTTTATAGGCTAGCGGCAGTAATGTGAGTGATGGTGAAATCCTTCAGTCTCTGTAACGTGTAGCTTGTTTATAGGCTAGCGGCAGTAATGTGAGTGATGGTGAAATCCTTTAGTCTCTGCAACGTGTAGCTTGTTTATAGGCTAGCGGCAGTAATGTCAGTGATGGTGAAATCCTTTAGTCTCTGCAACGTGTAGCTTGTTTATAGGCTAGCGGCAGTAATGTGAGTGATGGTGAAATGCTTTAGTCTCTGTAACGTGTAGCTTGTTTATAGGCTAGCGGCAGTAATGTGAGTGATGGTGAAATCCTTTAGTCTCTGCAACGTGTAGCTTGTTTATAGGCTAGCGGCAGTAATGTCAGTGATGGTGAAATCCTTTAGTCTCTGCAACGTGTAGCTTGTTTATAGGCTAGCGGCAGTAATGTGAGTGATGGTGAAATCCTTTAGTCTCTGCAACGTGTAGCTTGTTTATAGGCTAGCGGCAGTAATGTGAGTGATGGTGAAATCCTTTAGTCTCTGTATCTGTAACGTGTAGCTTGTTTATAGGCTAGCGGCAGTAATGTGAGTGATGGTGAAATCCTTTAGTCTCTGTAACGTGTAGCTTGTTTATAGGCTAGCGGCAGTAATGTGAGTGATGGTGAAATCCTTTAGTCTCTGCAACGTGTAGCTTGTTTATAGGCTAGCGGCAGTAATGTGAGTGATGGTGAAATGCTTTAGTCTCTGTATCTGTAACGTGTAGCTTGTTTATAGGCTAGCGGCAGTAATGTGAGTGATGGTGAAATCCTTTAGTCTCTGTAACGTGTAGCTTGTTTATAGGCTAGCGGCAGTAATGTGAGTGATGGTGAAATGCTTTAGTCTCTGTATCTGTAACGTGTAGCTTGTTTATAGGCTAGCGGCAGTAATGTGAGTGATGGTGAAATCCTTTAGTCTCTGTAACGTGTTTATAGGCTAGCGGCAGTAATGTGAGTGATGGTGAAATCCTTTAGTCTCTGTATCTGTAACGTGTAGCTTGTTTATAGGCTAGCGGCAGTAATGTGAGTGATGGTGAAATCCTTCAGTCTCTGTAACGTGTAGCTTGTTTATAGGCTAGCGGCAGTAATGTGAGTGATGGTGAAATCCTTTAGTCTCTGTATCTGTAACGTGTAGCTTGTTTATAGGCTAGCGGCAGTAATGTGAGTGATGGTGAAATCCTTTAGTCTCTGTAACGTGTTTATAGGCTAGCGGCAGTAATGTGAGTGATGGTGAAATCCTTCAGTCTCTGTATCTGTAACGTGTAGCTTGTTTATAGGCTAGCGGCAGTAATGTGAGTGATGGTGAAATCCTTTAGTCTCTGCAACGTGTAGCTTGTTTATAGGCTAGCGGCAGTAATGTGAGTGATGGTGAAATCCTTTAGTCTCTGTATCTGTAACGTGTAGCTTGTTTATAGGCTAGCGGCAGTAATGTGAGTGATGGTGAAATCCTTCAGTCTCTGTAACGTGTAGCTTGTTTATAGGCTAGCGGCAGTAATGTGAGTGATGGTGAAATCCTTTAGTCTCTGCAACGTGTAGCTTGTTTATAGGCTAGCGGCAGTAATGTCAGTGATGGTGAAATCCTTTAGTCTCTGCAACGTGTAGCTTGTTTATAGGCTAGCGGCAGTAATGTGAGTGATGGTGAAATGCTTTAGTCTCTGTAACGTGTAGCTTGTTTATAGGCTAGCGGCAGTAATGTGAGTGATGGTGAAATCCTTTAGTCTCTGCAACGTGTAGCTTGTTTATAGGCTAGCGGCAGTAATGTCAGTGATGGTGAAATCCTTTAGTCTCTGCAACGTGTAGCTTGTTTATAGGCTAGCGGCAGTAATGTGAGTGATGGTGAAATCCTTTAGTCTCTGCAACGTGTAGCTTGTTTATAGGCTAGCGGCAGTAATGTGAGTGATGGTGAAATCCTTTAGTCTCTGTATCTGTAACGTGTAGCTTGTTTATAGGCTAGCGGCAGTAATGTGAGTGATGGTGAAATCCTTTAGTCTCTGTAACGTGTAGCTTGTTTATAGGCTAGCGGCAGTAATGTGAGTGATGGTGAAATCCTTTAGTCTCTGCAACGTGTAGCTTGTTTATAGGCTAGCGGCAGTAATGTGAGTGATGGTGAAATGCTTTAGTCTCTGTATCTGTAACGTGTAGCTTGTTTATAGGCTAGCGGCAGTAATGTGAGTGATGGTGAAATCCTTTAGTCTCTGTAACGTGTAGCTTGTTTATAGGCTAGCGGCAGTAATGTGAGTGATGGTGAAATGCTTTAGTCTCTGTATCTGTAACGTGTAGCTTGTTTATAGGCTAGCGGCAGTAATGTGAGTGATGGTGAAATCCTTTAGTCTCTGTAACGTGTAGCTTGTTTATAGGCTAGCGGCAGTAATGTGAGTGATGGTGAAATCCTTTAGTCTCTGTAACGTGTAGCTTGTTTATAGGCTAGCGGCAGTAATGTGAGTGATGGTGAAATCCTTTAGTCTCTGCAACGTGTAGCTTGTTTATAGGCTAGCGGCAGTAATGTGAGTGATGGTGAAATGCTTTAGTCTCTGTATCTGTAACGTGTAGCTTGTTTATAGGCTAGCGGCAGTAATGTGAGTGATGGTGAAATCCTTTAGTCTCTGCAACGTGTAGCTTGTTTATAGGCTAGCGGCAGTAATGTCAGTGATGGTGAAATCCTTTAGTCTCTGTATCTGTAACGTGTAGCTTGTTTATAGGCTAGCGGCAGTAATGTGAGTGATGGTGAAATCCTTTAGTCTCTGTATCTGTAACGTGTAGCTTGTTTATAGGCTAGCGGCAGTAATGTGAGTGATGGTGAAATCCTTTAGTCTCTGCAACGTGTAGCTTGTTTATAGGCTAGCGGCAGTAATGTGAGTGATGGTGAAATGCTTTAGTCTCTGTATCTGTAACGTGTAGCTTGTTTATAGGCTAGCGGCAGTAATGTGAGTGATGGTGAAATCCTTTAGTCTCTGTAACGTGTAGCTTGTTTATAGGCTAGCGGCAGTAATGTGAGTGATGGTGAAATCCTTTAGTCTCTGTAACGTGTAGCTTGTTTATAGGCTAGCGGCAGTAATGTGAGTGATGGTGAAATCCTTTAGTCTCTGCAACGTGTAGCTTGTTTATAGGCTAGCGGCAGTAATGTGAGTGATGGTGAAATGCTTTAGTCTCTGTATCTGTAACGTGTAGCTTGTTTATAGGCTAGCGGCAGTAATGTGAGTGATGGTGAAATCCTTTAGTCTCTGCAACGTGTAGCTTGTTTATAGGCTAGCGGCAGTAATGTGAGTGATGGTGAAATGCTTTAGTCTCTGTATCTGTAACGTGTAGCTTGTTTATAGGCTAGCGGCAGTAATGTCAGTGATGGTGAAATCCTTTAGTCTCTGTATCTGTAACGTGTAGCTTGTTTATAGGCTAGCGGCAGTAATGTCAGTGATGGTGAAATCCTTTAGTCTCTGTATCTGTAACGTGTAGCTTGTTTATAGGCTAGCGGCAGTAATGTGAGTGATGGTGAAATCCTTTAGTCTCTGCAACGTGTAGCTTGTTTATAGGCTAGCGGCAGTAATGTGAGTGATGGTGAAATCCTTTAGTCTCTGCAACGTGTAGCTTGTTTATATCTAGCGGCAGTAATGTGAGTGATGGTGAAATCCTTTAGTCTCTGTAACGTGTTTATAGGCTAGCGGCAGTAATGTGAGTGATGGTGAAATCCTTTAGTCTCTGTAACGAGTAGCTTGTTTATAGGCTAGCGGCAGTAATGTGAGTGATGGTGAAATCCTTTAGTCTCTGCAACGTGTAGCTTGTTTATATCTAGCGGCAGTAATGTGAGTGATGGTGAAATCCTTTAGTCTCTGTAACGTGTTTATAGGCTAGCGGCAGTAATGTGAGTGATGGTGAAATCCTTTAGTCTCTGTATCTGTAACGAGTAGCTTGTTTATAGGCTAGCGGCAGTAATGTGAGTGATGGTGAAATCCTTCAGTCTCTGTATCTGTAACGTGTAGCTTGTTTATAGGCTAGCGGCAGTAATGTGAGTGATGGTGAAATCCTTTAGTCTCTGTATCTGTAACGTGTAGCTTGTTTATAGGCTAGCGGCAGTAATGTGAGTGATGGTGAAATCCTTTAGTCTCTGTATCTGTAACGAGTAGCTTGTTTATAGGCTAGCGGCAGTAATGTGAGTGATGGTGAAATCCTTTAGTCTCTGCAACGTGTAGCTTGTTTATAGGCTAGCGGCAGTAATGTGAGTGATGGTGAAATCCTTTAGTCTCTGCAACGTGTAGCTTGTTTATAGGCTAGTGGCAGTAATGTGAGTGATGGTGAAATCCTTTAGTCTCTGTAACGTGTTTATAGGCTAGCGGCAGTAATGTGAGTGATGGTGAAATCCTTTAGTCTCTGTATCTGTAACGTGTAGCTTGTTTATAGGCTAGCGGCAGTAATGTGAGTGATGGTGAAATCCTTTAGTCTCTGTATCTGTAACGTGTAGCTTGTTTATAGGCTAGCGGCAGTAATGTGAGTGATGGTGAAATCCTTTAGTCTCTGTATCTGTAACGTGTAGCTTGTTTATAGGCTAGCGGCAGTAATGTGAGTGATGGTGAAATCCTTCAGTCTCTGTAACGAGTAGCTTGTTTGAAAGTCTAATTTTAATTATAACTGTAACAATCTTTGAGAGAGAGAGAGAGAGAGAGGTACAGTAATGCCCTAAATAATCGACTCCTTAACCACAGCAGAATTATGGGTAATTTTTCAGGATTTAGTCGGAAATATGGCTTGTTGCCATTCATCGGAAAGCTCTCACTGAGAGCTTTCCGATGAATGGCAACAAGCCATATTTCCGAAATTCTGCTGTGGTTAAGGAGTCGATTATTTAGGACATTACTCTAGTCTCAACTAATATCTAAAGGATGGAAGTTTCAAGTCAGCATGCAATAACAAAAAGTAAAAGTTTCAGTGTTTTGGTGAAAGTGGTTTTACAAACTTTAACAAAATTTTCACATTCACCCACATGAAAGCGTAAATTGACACAACAATTCTTACCTCCATGATCAGAAAATTTTGGTGTTGTCAAAATCTGCTTAGCAAATTTCAACCCATTCTTGTACTGTTTCTGTTCATAGCATTTCTGAAAGTAAAATATAAAAACTGTCAGATATCTATAAAACATTTGAGGCCTAGAAAATTCTCAAGAATTAAACTAATATTGGCTCAGTCTAGTGTTGAAACGACTAGGGTATTACGTAGTCGACGACCCTTAGTCGACGCCTATTATATATAATAGTCTGTTATGGGAGGCCTTTTTCACATATATTAGTTAATTGACCCAAATAAAATAGTACCTTCGTTTAATGTAACGGAGGGCAAAAAATTAGGGTAGGGAGGGGGGGTAAACCTTTTTTTTTTTATTTTTTTTTATATAAATTCTCTGAACGCACAAGGTAATAACAGCTTAATGTATTTTAGATACATATATACAATGTATATAGTTTATCTGAGTATAATATTGTAATGAACTCGCAAGGCACTTTATTTTATATTCTTCTATATAAGTTTCTATTTATCATATGGCCTGGCAATAACATGTAGGAGTGACTGTCTTTTTGCCTTGGGAAGCTTTCGCCATGTACCACTACCTTCCCCACATTGGACACAAAAATAATCTTTGGCAATACCAGAACCATAGTATGCCAACTTTAGAGGATCTGACAGGGATAATCTTGGGAATATTTGGGAAAGGGTCCGGGGTCCATGCAATTGGGAAAAATAGATACCAATCATACCATAGCAGGGTAAATTGGGAATTTTCTAATTGAAATAATGACACTAACAAATGAATTTTAAAAATAAGATGTTTAAAACTTAATGAACTAATGAATAAAACAAGAGGTGGCATCAGAGATGCTGTGTCTCGTTTTCGGTGGCTTAAAGCCGGTGACTACCGCCGGTGGTTACCGCCAATTGGTGTGCATCAGTATCGGTAGACTAATTAATAGGTAAAATCGAAAAATGACTAATTAAGGGCCATAACTCTATCAAATTTTATCTGGCCAGGCTGGTTTTCGAACTCGTCCGAAATATTCTTGGCAAGTATGTCTATTCCAAATTTTAAACAAATCGGAGGACGTTTGTTGAAGTTATCGCGCTAACGAGCTAAAAATTCACGAAAAATGACTAATTAAGGGCCATAACTCTATAAAAATTTTCGATCTCGTCCAGGATATTATTGGAAGACACTAATATACCAAATTTTAGTTGAATCGGATGACGTTTGTCGAAGTTATCGCGCTAACGAGCTCAAAATTCGTACAAAATGACTACTTAAGGACCATAACTCTATCAAATTTTATTGGACCGGGCCGGTTTTCTAACTCGTCCGAGGTATTCTTGGGAGACACCTATATATAAAAATTTCAATAAAATAGGATGATGTTTGTTAAATTATCGCGCTAACGAGCTGAAAATTTGTGGAAAAAATGACTAATTAACCCTTTTGCTGCTAAATAGATTTCCAGACATGTGCCTCACTGCTGAATATATTTTCATAATATAATATAAGTATGTGGCATTGTGTATATATGCTGTTTACCATCATTATGCATATAATAATACAACTTAACCTTGAAAACTTTGTTGCCATGGGGGTCTGCAATAATTACAGTCCCAGATCTATGGGATTCAGATTGTCACACCTGGATTTCAGGCTAATTACATGTGAAAAAGGGTGTAAAATGTTGGTATCGGTGGGTGGGGTACAGTTACCATATATTCTGTGATTGAAGGTGTTTGTATAGACAATTCTCCATTCGTATCATCTCTAAATATACTCTGGTAATGTGTGAGCGATTGTTCTAGTTACGGGAATTACGAATTACAGGTGCGATTATACAGATAGGTTTCCAGACATGCCCATCGTCGCTGAATATATTTCCATAATATATACATGTACCTATATTGCAGTATATAATATTATGGATATGACCCCCTATTTGTGTATATACAATATAATATTTAATATAATATTAAAACATAATAATGATAACTTTGTTGCCGTGGGGGTATACCATCTGGTTGTCACACCTGGATTTCAGACTACAGGTGAAAAAACGTTGGTATCGGTGATATATTTACCATTTATTTCATTTGTTTTGTAATTGTATCGATATTCTGCATTATCGCTTATATATTCTGGTAGTGTGTGGGCGAGTGTTCCAGTTACAGGAATTACAAGTGCGATATGTAGGTAGGTATGTGTCATATATATATAAATGTGATGCACGAGTGTGGACGCCCTTGCAAAGGTGTGTATACACTCATATACACCACCTATCAAACAAGGAGAGTTATGTTCTAGTGTGATTACTTACCAATGGACTGATTACATGACTAAAATGAGATATCAATGGGAATACATGTACGTGGTTTATATACACCCAACTGGATTCACCTAACTACATGCTAATTACAGGTGGAATAAGGTGTAAATTTCATGTTTACATAAATGCTTCCATATTGCAGTGTACCAGAGTTATTATTTTGATGTCCTGTATACCTAGACAACTTTGTAATTATATTGGCACAGTACAAAACTCAAATACAAATTTAGTTTAGGTCATACATGTAGATTTACAGCTGTAAATATACAGGTAGATATTTTGATATGGTGCAATTCGACAAGTTATTATGGTGAACATGCTGTGGTATTTATGATGGTACCGTATATATATACTAATAGTCTACTAAGAGCACCCAGTGAGCTTAGATGTCATATCTTTTCAGTTAAATTGGTCATTATGAATGTGAACGGAAATAATTCATGCAGGTCTGCCTGATCAACTCATACTTATACAAATATTGAATTATTGCCATAAAAAATCCACTTCGCTACGATCCCAGTGCAAATAGTGGCCACATTATTTCGCCCCGAGCTGTACATTGGTATCCATTGTGTATATCCGTGTTATGCCATAACAATCCTAAGATTCTGATGTAGGATTGAACTGTTTACTTGTCTCACACCCTAAATTGTGCACAGAAGGAAAAGATTCCTCGCTGTCATGCAATGACAATGTCCAAAGGCGCCGCTGACCCGCCGTGACCTCGCATTGTTCAATAGATGATTACATGTAGTTCCCATGACGTCACAAGTTATATATAGTAACAGAGGAATTGCACCCAGTGACGTTAATATTGCCGTGCATTTGAAGTAGAAGGTCATTGAATGGTCACTGTTGTAAAAATCTAACCAATCAATGATGTTGTTATATAGTGATAGCTGAAAGCCGATATATCGGCTTGCCGCAGTCTACCTGGCCGGTTTTTGAACTCGACCGAGATATTCTTGGGAGACACCTATATACCAAATTTCAATCAAATCGGATAACGTTTGTTGAAGTTATCGCGCTAACGAGCTGAAAATTCGTGAAAAATGACTAATTAAGGGCCATAACTCTATCAAATTTTATCGCACCAGGCCAGTTTTCGAACTCGTCTGAGATATTCTTGGGAGACACCTATATCCCAAATTTCAATCGAATCAGATAACATTTGTTGAAGTTGTTGCGCTAACGAGCCTAAAATCAGTGAAAAATGGCAAAGGGCCATAACTCTAATAAATGTGCGGACGAACCCGTCAATAAACGGTTGAGTTATAAGCAAAAAATGCCGCCTGCCAGCCCGCCGCCCGCCCACCGTCCCTCATCAAACTATAAGTCGAGTTTTGGAAAAAAACTCGACTAACAACAGTGTATATTCCAGCCTCATACTATAAAGTATGTGAGGTTTCTATAAATCTGATATGTACATGACAAGTATAAACCAGCTCACACTATTGACACTAAGTCAATACCTCTAATAAATCTGAGATAGACTTTAGCCTACTCTAGTGATCCAAATAATAGTAGGGGTCGGAATAATAGTAGGGGGTGGAAAATTTGCCAAATTTTAATAATAGTAGGGGTCGGAATAATAGTAGGGGGTGGAAATGTCAATGAAAAAGGAGATCATTGAAGAACACTGATTTAATTATCAAACAAAAACTTATAATAAACACTCCTCGACCCAGCACGGACAACGCCTGGTTCTTGCAGAACCTTTTCAATGTCATTGATTTGAACGGAGAACACTGCGTCAACACTTTTATACGAATTTTCAGTTCCAGGTCGGAATCGGTCCACCAACTACTCAATTGTGTTCTAATTAAAGAAACTTTCAAACGTGAGCCCCAGACGTTGATTAACTTCTTAGTTAATAACGCGTCAATTGTAAAAAAAAACCTTTGTTCGCCTCAATGAACGATAAACAATACCCGCAGAGGGGGGTCTGTCTATTGCAATAGGGTCGCACGAATTGCAAAATAGCGACACGTGCGAGGATGGAGTTACTTCCCATGGATCAAATCATTGATTATATTGCGATGCCAGACGGTTGCGCGAATTCTTTGAACGTATTCCGTTTCATGCATGCCATTTGATTAAAAACTACGAATAATGCGATCATTCATGGAGTATGGGTGATCAAAATTAAATAATCGTAGGGGCTTGAATAAGAATCGTAGGGGGTGGATTTTTTCTCCAAAATTAACAATCGTACGGGTACGGTTATTCGGATCACTAGAGTAGTAGTTGAAATTATTATATACCAATTATAGTCAGGTCTATTATATAGGATTGATTCTTGGTATAATTTAGTACATGCATGTATAATTAAGTAGTTATTCCACTATATCAGGGTTTCCGCTAGGGATAAATAACTGAGGCCGTATTTGGGGGGGGGACACTCAACGCGACGGGGCGACCATGGTTCGCTCCGTCGGGTGAAAATTTTGATGTTTGTCAGTGAAAAGAAGCAATTTCCTTGCACCTAAGACATGAAATAGGAACGTTGAAGCTACGTGGATAAAGTAAATTGAAACAGCGCATGTTTTTTGACACCAAATTATTTAGTTATTAATTTAGTATCTCCATCATCGCTGTTCAAAGGTCAAGGGTATCAGAATGTGAACCGGATTTTGTACCGGCTGTTTTTCGTACCGATATTCTGAAGCATACCGGTAGTTGGTAACCAAGAGGTCATTCCCCTCGCTACGCTGGTTTGGGCGCAATTCCGTTTTGCAAGTAACTCCATGCATTTGAAAATGCATCTAATCTTCTCTCTGTTCGCGCCTCGTGTGGTGTTTGATGCGACTTGCATTTGTTGCATCACATTTCCCGAAGTAGCTGAAGCGGCAAAGTCAACGCTCGCCTGAACACAATCTACGTGATCGGTAGAATTCACATGCCTTTCAAACTGTCTATGTGGATGGTCAGTCTGCCGAACCCCTGTGTCCACCCAGGACAGACCGATTTGTTGCATTCTGGGCAGAGAACGGCGCCACCGGGAACATAGGGAGCAAATCCACCCCCCTTTATCTATACTGTAATTTGCCCACGGGAAGATCTCCATCCATTTTCGACGTGACGAGACAGACGAACCACCTCGAGAAGATGTCGAATCAATACCTTGGCTATCATCTACCATAACGGAAACTATGTTCGCTCCAGTCGACGTTGAAGCAATACATTGTCGATCATATGTTGCATCAGAAACTACGTTCGTAGAGTTTGGCGCATCGTCGGTCGGCAAGTTTCCAGGTCGCCCAGTAGTATAAAACGCAGTTATTTGTGCTGATCCCTGGGCATTGTTCGGTCGCAGTTTTCTTTTGTATAATCCATCTTTGTGACTCATAATTAATTTTGTTTAAACGGACCGCTCGCAAATTTTGAAAGTATTCAACTAAAACTTCAATATAACATGAGACGGGAACCGAGTGCGTGGGCAGTTTTCTTTGTCGGCAACGGTCCCTTTGATGTGACGATTGGTTTGTCTTTGACTTATGCCGACAAAGCATTACGATAGAGGACTGTGTAGACAACTTTTCATGGGTGACCCATGCAACTGATTACGTATAGGCATAAAGTGCATATGTTAATCGCCCAGTGCCGGTGGCCACATTCCCGGGAAAAGAGGTTTGAGCTCGCCGGGCCATTATTGGGGAGGGGAATGAGGCCGCTTGACGGCCGGCCTGCCGTAGTAGCGGAAACCCTGACTATATCATGTTGCATTAAAGCATGAGCTCCCTGTATATAAACAATATTCAACCTGCTAAAAAATCCCCACCTGCCTGCATCTCCCCACAAATCATCAATGTTTGAGGATTTTGGTGTCTTTTTATACAAAAAAAACACGCAGAAAGTGGTCAAATATGCGACAATCTAAAATTAAGTGCTAAAATAATTGAAATTAAAATAGTAGACAATGATTTGCAGTCCCTGCAACAATGTAGTTAGGAGTCAAATTGGTTGAGATTGCCAACTTGACTCGATTTAGAATGCGGAACACAGCGTTTATCCATTCCCCACAGTAAATTTTAAGCTGAATTCTGCTTAATAAGCTAAGTTCAGCTTATTAAGCTGAATATCCAGATGCGCACCCAGACTAGTGCTGGGCGGTATTTCGGTATACCGATTATAATCGGTAAGATTTTCAATATCGTTACCGTCATTTTTTTCCATAATCGGTAAACCTTGAAGACGGTATTATCGTTGTTTAATAATACAGGTCATACCGACCGGTTACCGGGTACATTGTGGTTTACCTTTATTGGAATACAAAGAAACTACTTGGTTTATTTACACCAGTGTTATCTTTTAGTTCATTCTTCACTTCTTTGCTGATGACATTTGCCAAAAAATGCATTCCATTGCTACCATGGACAAAATCCAGCCCAATATTATATTGCAAGTTATAATTGCATCATTCTGTGCTATTTTTAAACTACTGAATGCATGGGATAGCTCATTACCCGGGGTGTTATCGAATGGGAATGATTGATCACGTTCATAAACGTGGATTTATATGTATGATTTATAATAATTCCACTGAGAAGTGATGATAGTTCTAGAAGTTAAATACTTTTAAAGTAATACACATTGTTTCCCGGCATTTAATAAAAGCATTATACTTATTCACACCCGGCGGAACATTCCAATATCCAATTTAACAGCACGTGCTCTGTGCGAGTCAGTGGGGGTTATCTCAAAGCTCTTGGATGTATCCACTGAATGATGCTTTCATTACCTGTATTTGAGATCAGCATACCTTATCATGAATCCATGCATGATGCATGCAAACAAATGATACATTGCCAGTTTGCTAATCCATAATTTTTGTGTATTTCCTTATTTATTGTAAGCTGTGTAGCTACTCGATTTCCTCCAAAAAAAAGGATTAGTTGAAATAATCGGTAATATCGTATACAACGTTATGGTTTTAGGATTACTGCGGTATTTTTATGCTTAAATACCGACCAGGACTAACCCAGACCTGATGGTATTCCAAACATTGTGCTGAAAACATGTGTATACGAAATTGCACCAAGACTAACCACCAGGCAGGGCTGGCGATCTAGAAAATCCAGGAGGGCTATTAATAGCCCTCCTAGATATGCCTAGGAGGGCTATAGCCCTCCTCAACTTTTAAAGTTATGATTTATTTTATCTGAGTTACTACTGCCGTTAGTTTGTCTATTTTTGATGTTGAATAACTCCATCTAAATTAATTTTTTTTATGTGGAAACAAAGTGTCCACAGAGTTGTGAATGTCAAAATCCCCCACAGTAATTATGGTATGGTGAATATTTAACTATGTTTTATATGTTATGATAATTTATATGAACAAGAAACAAAATGTAAGAGTGTTTGTACTCAACAATTTGTCAGTCGGTGTTAGATCCCGAAGCCACGACAAATATTTTTCACGGCTGGCTCAACCGATTTTCGTGGCTGGTTAGCTAGCTAAGCCGGCTCAGCCACGACTTTTGTGGCTGACGAAATGTGGCAACTCAGCCGGCTGAGATGTTATCATTCAGCGTATTTTCGTTTCCGAAATGTTCCTAATCCCTTGTTACCGGTTATAGACGCCGTATTTTTAGCGTTTGTGGTGAACCCGTAGAATTCCAGACCACACGTAATCTTTTGATGTCGGGCTTTTCCATTATGGCGAAAATTCACGAAAGACTGTATATATTGACAAATGCCAGTGATGTCTGAGACTGGGTGTTGTCGATATAAACAATTTATATTTTAACCCTTTCAATACCGAATGGATGCGCCCATTCCGTTATATGAAAGCATGCATTTGGGATAGTCTATTTCACATTAAGGGGACAGGTGTTCTGATAATATAACAACCATGCCGTGTCCATGCGAGTACTCTCGGGATCCAAATAAGCGTACCCGTACGCTTAACTATTTTCAAGGAGAAATCCCCCCTGTACGCTGCTTATTTGGGACCCTACGTTTATTAATTTCTGGGGGTATAAAATTTACACCATGTTGTCAATATCACGACCATGAATCACAGGACTTATTTTACAATTAAAATGTTTTTTTTAACCCCAAAATCAGTTCCATAATCACAATTTATACTGAAAAAACGATGTGCCTCGAAAATAGGCAACGCGAAACCCCAAAAAAGCGCTAAAAGTTACCAGTGTTTTCTGCATACAAATAATTTCTTGAGAAGCATTAAAGTATATCCCTTTAATATTGAGATATTTAAAGAACACAATTTCATACTTTTTCTGTTTTAATGCAATATTTGGTGAGAGAAATGTAAAATATATCGTAAAACTTCGAAAAAAAATCGATAGATGATCAAATTAGGCTTAATGTAAAATTGTAAACTGAGTATGGTTCTGGACAAGAACGCTACTAGTACACAAGTTTCAACCTAAATATATTAATCATTTGAATTATACAGTGGGTGAATTACTAGAGTTAACTGTCACTCTTTGATTGATTTTATTGACAATGATAATAACACATATATCAATACCATAGATTGCTGAGTGATATATAACTTAAAAGGAGCAAACACATATAATTGTACATAGTTTGTTCTGCCTCAGATATCTTTTTATTTGTGATGTTAATAATGGGGTGTTTTGTGCAACACAACTGAAAATCATACTAGTAGTCACTTTTTAAATGTTACTTTGAAACATGTGTCTGGTATATAATCATATAGTTTCTTCCTTATGCAATGATGCTGCAAAGTAAATGATTTATTAACCACTGAAGAATTATGGGAATTTTTTCTTACTGTAATTGATTTGAAAATCATGTGTCTTGCAATCATTTTATATCAGAGTTTTAAAAGCTAAAATCATGAAAAAATTCCAATATTCTACTGTGGCTATTAAGGAACCATTCATTTTAAACATCAATGTATAATCCAAAAATCTGGGTGACACTTGGTATTAGTTCAAAACGAATTGACCAATTATTAGGTTAAATTTTTCTCCAATGATCTCTGTATGAGAACATATGAAACTAACCACAATTTTTTACCCATACTTAGTGTTGATTTGTGAAAATTCCCCCCTGTACTATTATTGCGCCCCCGTACTATTATTTATTTTAAAGGAAATTTCACCCCTGTACTATTATTCCGCCCCCTACTATTATTTGGATCCCGAGAGTATGCCAATATTAGGTAATGCGGTTTAGTTCTTTGCGATTCACAGTACAGTTGTGCTTGACATATAAGCCCATGCACATGCACGGCTCAGCCATTTTACAATTCCGGCGGCGGAGATTTTTAAATGTGGCTGGCGTTAGAAATAATATGGCTGGCAGCGGCTTGTGGCCAATATGGCTGGCGGCGGCGGCGTACGATGGCGGCTTCGGGCTCTAGTCGGTGTCCATCACATGCAACGGAATTGGGTGAGTTTGTCCACGTTAAAAGCATTCTCCATGAAAGTGTAATTTTACATAAAATACACAATCAAGAACAATATTAAATCCAGTATATTTGCACTTGAATATTGACTGCTTTTTCTCTCAATGTAATCCATATTCCATTGTCGATTACACTCACAGACTGCTGCTTGCAGCAGTCAAGTCGCTATCTATAGATTTACTGGGTGTTTGCAATTGGGGACATAGAAAATAGTTTCTGAACTTTAATAATTGAATAACAGTGTAAACTAGAATACGTGGATACATTTAGCTAATTATATTAAAATATTGTCAATCGAAGCGATAAAAGACGGCTGCAAGCTAAATACAATTTTCACTGATAGGAACCAGAAACGGAACGAAAGGTTGAACTTAATTGGGACAGTGACATTTGGTTCTCACTATCCACAAACATGTGTTCATTTTATCCAGTGAAATATATTGTAAGCTCAATCTTATGAAGAGAAATAATTTATTTTGGTCATAAAATGTGTGAGAATCGATCAAAAGATCAGATTTACGAAACAGTTCGTTCCGGAATTTACTGATTCCGCTATAATTCCCATTTGACATTACCGTCAGGTCACGCATGCGCACAGTCCCCACACTGTACAATATAATTACGATTTCGATGCAGTATTTTACTCATTAAACACAATAAAATAACTAAATAATAAATGTCCTATCGTAGACGAGGCGGGCTATAAAAAGCTCGCCTTGGAAAATTCTAGGCGGGCAGCCCGCCAGCCCGCCTTGAGATTTCCAGGCCTGCCACCATATTTCATAAATCCATATCAACATGGATTTTACCAAACGACTGGCTCAGCGCAAACATCACGCCGAAATATAAGAAAGGAGACGTGCACCAAGCTTAAAATTATAGACTAACTAACTTCGAAAACAAAATCCAAACCGATGTTGCAATTCTCAATTTCTCCAAAGCGTTCGATACACAAGAAACTGCTTGCAAAAATGCAAAGTTACGGCATTGACAAATCTCCTTGCCTGAAACCTTCCTCGCAAAATGCGAGTGATCACTTGGGAGTTGACTTGTATCATGATTCATCACACCCACATGAAAATAATCCCATTTAATGCTTAATTGATTTCAGTGTTTTTATTTCTTGTAAATTATCTTCACATTTCTTTAATCTTTAATATTAAGCACAAAAACTGATGCCATTGTGAAAACATCCAGACGATATCCCAAATCGAGATCGATAAATTCAGCGCCCAAAGAAACGTACCCGGTACATACATGTACTACTAAACGCGTACCACCAAACACCCGGTCATTAGAAACGTACTATTAAATCGCATACCGTTTACGCCGATTCGCGGTATTGACGATCGGTGATTTTTTTCTATTTTTGCCGGCGGGTCAATAAAATATTTAGGGTCGCACGCAAAAAATAGGGTCGGTCGGGAAACACAAACCAAAACACTTTTTTTCTTTGGCCTGATAAGAAATGCCGACACTTACAGTACGGTACCTCGAAAGTTGGAAACTTCTCCCTTGGCAAAATCGTAATCTCCTCGGCAGTGCCGAATGCCGAGGGCTATAATTAAAAGGACTGACCATATATAAGATACAGTCTTACTTTTACTGGTGTTGTAAAACTGGCCGGAAACAGATACAAACAAATGTTATTGCAACTGTTTTCATCAAATTGGATTCTGCACCATTTTGTTGTTAGTCGTCTGCGCTATTGAACAGTCTGGAACACATCGATTTCCAAATGTATATATGCCCCATTGACTTATAGCAACCGGATATTTCCTTGCGGTCATATTGAAATAAGTAGCCTGTGTTCGTGCAAAAAAATAATCAACAAAAACAACTCGAAATCGGCACCAATTCAGTAAACATTTACCAAAATTCTTTTGAATAAAGCGTTCTCCTTTGGTGGAAGAGGATTATTTGTCGGCATTCTGTTGTTTTTGGTTTGAAGTTTTTCAAAGCCAGGGTGTCAAACAAGTTCACCCTGTCCGAACCTCGTGCAGAAAATTCCAAGATGGCGAAAAATCTCGAAGTTTCGCACACGAACGGGAATAAAATTTCAGATTAAAAAACACATATCGCCTTCTTAGGTAAATTCTAAATGGTATTGAACTATATATGTATGTAAGTACAAAATTTTAAATGTTGTTTTCTTATGAAAACGTCATTCTTCGAAAATTAACAAACCGGATGTTGGTGATTAACACGGTATTTTCGGAAATTCCCATCAAGTTTGACACTGGGTCAGCACAAAAATCATTCTGAAAATACAATTTTTCATACAGCTAAATTGTCATGTTTTTTGTTAGGCCGTGGCTAAATAACGGTATACCGCTCTTTAGTATCAAACGCTAAAGAGCGGTATACCGCGCTTTAGCTATATATTGGCCTGATACGCTAATTAACGGTATACCGCTCTTTATAGCGTTTGGTGCTATAAAAGAACGGTATACTGCTCTTTAGTGACAAACACTAAAGAGCGGTATACCGCGCTTTAGCTATATGGGCCTGATACGCTAATGAACGATATACCACTCTTTATCGTTTGGTGCTAAAGAACGGTATACTGCTCATTAATAAATTAGCCCTCGGTGCTAAAGAGCGGTCCAGGTTGGATGAGCGGCACGTGCGTTGCCAAGATATTTTGCACATTGCGCCAACACATAACGTTATAATCCGTACCGCTCTTTAGCCCTCATCACTAAAGAGCGGTACCGTTCTTTAGCCCTCAGTACTAAAGAGCGGTATACCGTTCTTTAGCCACTTCGTTTTTGTTAATTGTTTTTCTACCGGACGTACCAGTATATTCTGAATATAATATACTAGCTGGGGTATCCGGCGTTGCTCGGGTGAAGAATGCCTAATTTATCATTTAGTCATCTGGGGTAAAAAGCTTAATTGCACCTATTGCATGACTATCCGGATAAAGTTACATCTATCTTTTAAGTTGACAATAAACGCACTTTATTACTAATAATTATTATTAGTGACAATTTAAGTCATTTGATGTCAACAGCACCTCTCCCGTGACATTTCCCGCGTCATTTTACTTTTGTGCACCAATTTTCCAACATATCGTCTGGGCTGATCTAATAATACAAATACACGCTCTTTAATTATCTAGCTTATAATGTATTTTAGTGCCTGGGCCTTTATTATCATCTGAGGCCAAAGGCGCCCATCCCCTGATAAAATCCCTCGTCAAGCGACCCATCTGTATCAATTTGCCTACATATCTTCTGAGCTGATAAGAAACGCTCTTTATTGTTCATATTGCCCTTTTAAATCGTCTGAGATCAACGGCATCTATCTCATGACACGCTACGTGCAAATTTATCCCAGTGTTTCGATTGCAACCATAATGAGTACCGGTATATAATTAATTATTTAGTTATAATTATCATTGGTGCCCTTTTAAGATATTTGAGATTAACAGGACATTTATAATAAGATTCCCCGGGTCAAATGACCCATATGTACAAATGTTCAGCTCCGATGATCCAACCGTTTGGTCGCATCTAGCCAAAATATATACGGTACCGGTATACAAATAATTAGTAGTGATCTTTTAAGACATCTGAGGTGAACGGGACCTATCAATAACGCTTGGAACCGTGTCAAAATATCACTATGTACAAATGTTCAGCCCCAATATGGTCTGGAGAAACAAACGAATGAACAACAAAATTGAGTTCTATTATATCAGCAGCCACAAATAAACAACATGGTAATCATAATGAAAATGAGTTTATTACTCGAGTAATAAATTTATTTTCATTATAATTACCATTCCCACAGCGCAAACACAGTGGATAGGCTCCAGCGCTGAAACACATAGATACAGATACATGTTGCTTGCATCATTCATAGAGCATATGAGTGTATGTTGCACTAAACCATGGCTCAAATTCATTCATTTAATTGTTGCATACATTCTGTTCAGTATATATTAAAGGAGATGGTCCCATAAATTGTCAGATTTAGTGTACAGCGCCCCTTTAAATGTCGGAGGTAAAACATTTACAAACACAAGCTCTGAAGTAAGGAGCTTTTGACAAAATTAATGTCTTCAACTCATCAACTTCGAGGGATAGAGCTCGGGCACCTGTGAATGGTATACATATATGACGTCATTTAACGTCGTCGACTGATGCTAATTGTTAGAACAAGGTTATGACAACGTGTGAATTTTCCCGTCATTTGGAATATCCGCAATTAAATTTTCTTCCGCAAGCTGTGGATGAATCACGTTAGTTATGATATTAACTACGACGCAGTGAACGGAAAGGTCTGAATCAGCCCCCGCTTCTACGGTATGGGAACCAAAAATAGGCGTGGTTTCATCCAAATATGGAGATTTGGGGTGTGGTCTCAAACATGTGCTCATCAGAATACACGTGGTTTCAAAGGGTGCTTATCAGAATACACGTGGTTTCAACATGTGCTTATCAGCTGTTTCTGGACAACTTCCGGTGACTACAATTCGAGTCAAATTAGTGGAATAGGATGAGTGAAATAATCGTTGGCATTCCTTATATAAGAAAAAGAATAGCTGCCAAATACACTAAAACGAGGAAAATATATGTAGTTTCGTATGGAAGGTAATCGGGAATTTTTCTATAGGCCAAGGAGTGAATGCCAATTGGGAAAGTTAAATAAGTATCCTAACTTCGTCTATAAAACTACCTAACACAGTGTAACACTAGTAACAGATCAGGGCGAACAACACAAGTTACACATCTGGCTAAACTAAATCGATTTGTGATAAATACATGTTATTGCTGCAGTGAATTGATCTGGGGCGAAGTATCACGTTCTCGTTGAAGAGGTCAGATCGCTGGATCAAACGAGCCGCCACAGGCGTCGAGTTTGATCCAGCGATCTGACCTCTTCAACGAGACGTGATACTTCGCCCCAGATCAATTCACTGCAGCAATAACAGGTTTATTATATGATCGGATCAAACTGCAGCTGATCCGATGGCCAGGAAATGATCGCTATACAATAGCGGTATTGGGGAAAGAAAAACGATAGTCATATAATAATGAATAGTATCAATAAATAAATATTCTGTGTGTTTCATTAATTTTAAAAGAAATCGGAATAATTTTTTTTCGATGTATATTGGTTGAAAACTTGAAAGATAATTATAGTGACTCTTTTGCATGTTTTGGGAAGTTATCCCAGATAATGCCAATGTATGTAGCTGCTCGGGTAGTTCACCCTGCATGACCTTATGTGGGGAGGGTTAATTACATGCTATTACAGGTACTCAATTTGATCAGATGCTCCTAAATTAATATTTCTTTGGTTTGGGTGTAAAAATCATCGATTTGATTCGTGTCGAGGAACATACCCGGCCATCAAAGCTCACAGTGATCAGATATAAATTTTTGAAGTGTGTACTGAGTTGACTTTACCAGCTTATCTTGTCGCGACTTACGTTTCATGTATTTTCGTATATCGTGTTGCATCCTTACACTAATATTACACTTCAGACATATATGTAGTGTTTTTTTCCCCAATTAACAGACTATCACATTAAGGGATTGACTAATTTTATGATCGTTTTATCACTATACTCGTCTCAAATATTAACCTCAGACATCAATGCGCATGCCCAGACATTGTCATTCATGCTTGCCTATGTTATCATTATGGATTTATAATGATTAATATGAAATTACTCTTGATGTTAAGACATCTGCACATGCGGGAGAAATCGATTCTCTTTCGTATTTTGGAGGTTTTATCTATGACAATCTGGGAGTATCACGTACAATCCGTGATATTTAACAGGTCTATTCATCATGTTAATTGACCTGTGTAAAAGTAATTAATGCAAAGTTGGCCCCATATATACTATAAACATTGTTTAAAATCATTCTTTATTTATTTTATCATATGAAATATAAACGACAACATACTACTGATAACAATGACAAAATAACATGATAGTGCATTGATATATAATAATAACATGATGGGCTCGATAGGAATGATTAACAGCCCCATGCCTCTAATTGTACCAAGGGCTGTTAATCATTCCTGTAGGGCTGTTAATAAACCATTGTGCTCGACAATATCATGTTGTTACTATTATTACCACTCGTCCTCATGTCATTACGTGATCGGTGATTTAACCGCAAGTGGGCGTTAATGAAAACAAAGCTTCATTAACGCCAACTTCTGCTAAAGTTGTCTCAAAATTATGGAATCTTATCATGCAGATAAAATATGATAATCTACTAGAGAACGCCCTCTAAAGGCTTAATCGCAATAAAGAATGTTGTAACTATTGTTATTGTCCTTAAATTCCCCATACATCATGTGCCTATATATTATGATAGACTAGTACTATTAGTACTAATATTACTCGTAGTAGTTAATACCACAATACTGTCAATATTCTATCATGTTTAGTTACAAGATCATAATGTTAATTGTTATTACTATTTGATGTGTACTGTACATGTACAATAGTCATCAATTCAAAAACTGATATTTTTTAATGTGTTGAATTTAGTTTAAACTTTAAAATTTAACTTAAGCAGAGCCTGATTGAATATCTACCATATGGTGGGTCGTTCCCACCCTCAAGCCATGGTGTCATTGAGACATTCAATGTTATTTTGCTATTTTGCATGTGAAGAGGTAGACTGCTTGAGACCTCGTGGTAGATATTCTCACTCCAGGCATTCATCTTTTTGGATCTAAATTTTGACCATTTAGCCAAACACATTATTTTCATATCAGTGATGATTGTGACACATCATTTCCTTCTGTAGTGTATGAGGACCGGATACGAGTAGCTTAACTTAAAGACTCTAAAAAGCCCGACGAAGATCGTTTGTGATTATATAAATATAAATTTATTTTACATTCAGGGAAATATGTTAGCTACTCCAAGAAATAAGCTACGTAAAATTTAAAGGGCATATGTCAACATAACTGGGACCCACTTATGATTCTAACACTATAAATATTTTATCAAATGTTAATAATAATTTAATCATTAAAATGTCCATGGTACAACCTTCTGACGTTAATTATAGTAAGTGTTGGCAGTTGGTATTGCTGTTAAAATAGTCACATCCGTTAAAACCGCCATAAACGGAAATAATATTAATTTATAGAGACAAATTCTGTTCTTATTCCAATCATTAATATCGCATGAATTACATGTTATTGTCTTGTTACTGTGATGTTAGTACTAGTACTGTGTGTTATGTAAACAAACGACATGTTATGTAAACAAACATTATGGAAATACTATGCAATAAGCAACACCGAGAAAACCTCCACTAACTGAACTTTGGTTAGAAATGCCACCAAGTTGTTTACAACATAAAGGTTTTTATGTTTACCCATACCATAGTATGGTAAACATAGTGTCGTTGTCCGGATTGACCACTCGTCGTTAGTCCGTCCGTCTGTCTGTCTGTCTGTAGACACTTTACGCATGGTGCGATAACTGAAATATTTTCTATCTGATCGGAACAAAATACAGATTGAGTTCGAATATGGGTTTGATCCGAGTTTTTTTTATGGAGTTATGGCCCTTTTTCAACTTAGAATTCATGTATGCTGCCATAACTCAAAAAAATATTATCTGACTAACCAAATTTGGTATGTGAGTTGCTCAGTCCAAAATACATATCGAGTTCGAATATGGGTTTGACCCGATATTTTTTTATGGAGTTATGGCCCTTTGACATAGAATTCATGAATGCTTCGTTAAATCAACAATTTTTCAACTGATAGGAACCAAATTTTGTATGTGAGTTTCTCAACTCAAAATACAGATCGAGTTCGAATATGGGTTAGATCTGATTTGTTATACTAGAGTTATGGCCCTTTTTCAACTAAGAATTGAACAGATTTGAGTTTTTGATAACCCAGGTAGATTACAATTAACTACCAGTAATGCAAGCTTAACTGCATAGATAGTGTTCTGAGAGACTGCAGAACTGATGTCTTATTGAAATATTAGTTATTTTTAGCCACTGTATATACGACATAGCTCTATGATAGTGGTGAAGCTGAACCCATTCATGATTCAATGGACTGTCCCATTCAGTTCTAAAGTTTTAATTGGAATACTCTATTATTCATTTGTAGGGATGTTCTCATTTTAAATTTCAATTAATCATTCTTCTGTTATCTCCAGGTTTCTCCTCATTCACTTGCATGGATTTCTGTAGTTAAATCTCAACATTCCTGATACTTTCATCTGATACCATGTCTCATTTTATATTGGTTTATTTTGACACACTCTTTGCCCCTATTGATTGATTAATTTATTTTGATTTTTATGTGTACCTATACCATATTATGGTACACATATTGTGATGTCCGGATTGACAACTTGTTTTCATTTAGATATTGATGATTATGATACAAGTTGATTAAAAAGGTTCCCAACGTGTCCCTTTTTAAAAATAATTAAAAATAATTATTTTTTTAAGTTTGAAAATTTGAAAAACTAACACCATTATAACTCTGCCAATGGGTACCCCGAATCACCACACCAAATTTGTTTAAATCAGTCCAAAATCTTGTGTTATGTACTGGTAAATCTGTTTGGAGCAACATTAAATCCAATTCACCATAGTATGGTACACATATTGTGATGTCCGGATAAAAACTAACACCATTATAACTCTGCCAAGGGTACCCCGAATCACCACACCAAATTTGTTTAAATCGGTCCGAAATCTTGTTATGTACCTGTAAATCTGTTTGGAGTAACATTAAATCCAATTCACCAATTTTATGCCATGCCTTTGGACTACTTAGCTATTGATAAGGCTATATCATTTTCTGATGTCTCTTATGCCAATGTGCACATAATCTGATAAAGAAGGCTATGGTATCTAATTTAAAATAAAGATTCAACAATAAACATCACATGATATTAGCAGTAGACTTGGACTCTCTTAACCCAAGTATTCCATGTTCAGGTCACACCTTTCACATTTAACCCAAGGCTGTGGTGGTTTAGCATTACATATCTTGTAGCAGTGCATTCTCTTATATAAATGCCGGTGACCCATACATTCCAATATTTGTGTTATGTACATTTGTCTATAATAGTACATACAGTATACTCATATAATTCAACACCAAAACTCTCATTTATGATTCCGATCATAGTAAATTTTTATCGCCAAGGGATGGGTTAACATCTGCCGATCGTGATCGGCCTCTCGTTATCATTTGCTAATCCTCGCCTCTCAAGATTTCGGTGTTGAATGGATCATCGTGACTCACTCATCCACCTTACCTGTATCTATGCTGTTGAATTCGAGTTTGGTACTTGTATAATAATAATATCTAGAATATTAATGATTTCTAAGCTGACAGGTTTGGATGGGTGTATATGGTACAACTGGCATACACATATATTTTAGGCCCCACTGTCGATATAAGTCAACATAAGGGGTATCTGAAATTCCGATATATTTATTAGCGGGTCCTCCAGAGGACACCTGTGGTTTACATATCCGAACAATTTAAATTGGGTATATCTCAACTTGTGTATCCATGAACAACTCAAATATGCTTCTATCTAAGTTATGTTGTCCCAGTTTACATTTACCTTAGGGCCCTTTGTCTCGTTGGGGTCGTCCGGAGGACCCGCTTCTAGCATATGGGCAAAATTTCAATAGATTATATTTCGACGTTTGGAGCCAGGATCAACCCAAGAATGTATCTTTCTAAGTGTTATGACTCCCATGTACATATATTGTATGGCCCACTGTCGCAGAGTTGTCGATATAAGGCACCAAACCGGTATAAGAAATCCCCGTGTGTTTAACAGCGGGTCCTCCGGAGGACCCGCTTCTAGCATATGGGCACAATTTCAATAGGCTATATTTCGACTTTTGGAGCCAGGATCAACCCAAGAATGCATCTTTCTAAGTGTTATGACTCTCATGTACATATATTGTATGGCCGACTGTCGCATATTTGCCGATATAACGCTACAGATCGGGTATAACAAATCCCCGTGTGTTTAAAAGCTGGTCCTCCGGAGGACCCGCTTCTAGCACATGGGCACAATTTCAATAGGCTACATTTCGACTTTTGGAGCCAGGATCAACCCAAGAATGCATCTTTCTAAGTGTTATGACTCTCATGTACATATATTGTATGGCCCACTGTCGCAGAGTTGTCGATATAAGGCACCAAACCGGTATAAGAAATCCCCGTGTGTTTAACAGCGGGTCCTCCGGAGGACCCGCTTCTAGCATATGGGCACAATTTCAATAGGCTACATTTCGACTTTTGGAGCCAGGATCAACCCAAGAATGCATCTTTTTAAGTGTTATGACTCTCATGTACATATATTGTATGGCCCACTGTCGCATATTTGCCGATATAACGCTACAGATCGGGTATAACAAATCCCCGTGTGTTTAAAAGCGGGTCCTCCGGAGGACCCGCTTCTAGCATATGGGCACAATTTCAATAGGCTACATTTCGACTTTTGGAGCCAAGATCAACCCAAGAATGCATCTTTCTAAGTGTTATGACTCTCATGTACATATATTGTATGGCCGACTGTCGCATATT
The DNA here is from genome assembly GCA_032622095.1 of Siphonodentalium dalli. Classification (NCBI taxonomy): domain Eukaryota; kingdom Metazoa; phylum Mollusca; class Scaphopoda; order Gadilida; family Siphonodentaliidae; genus Siphonodentalium; species Siphonodentalium dalli. The sequence continues at coordinate 219,623,658 of CP136065.1, read as the reverse complement.
TGCCGATATAACGCTACAGATCGGGTATAACAAATCCCCGTGTGTTTAAAAGCGGGTCCTCCGGAGGACCCGCTTCTAGCATATGGGCACAATTTCAATAGGCTACATTTCGACTTTTGGAGCCAAGATCAACCCAAGAATGCATCTTTCTAAGTGTTATGACTCTCATGTACATATATTGTATGGCCGACTGTCGCATATTTGCCGATATAACGCTACAGATCGGGTATAAGAAATCCCCGTGTGTTTAAAAGCGGGTCCTCCGGAGGACCCGCTTCTAGCATATGGGCACAATTACAATAGGCTACATTTCGACTTTTCGAGCCAGGATCAACCCAAGAATGCATCTTTCTAAGTGTTATGACTCTCATGTACATATATTGTATGGCCCACTGTCGCAGAGTTGTCGATATAAGGCACCAAACCGGTATAAGAAATCCCCGTGTGTTTAACAGCGGGTCCTCCGGAGGACCCGCTTCTAGCATATGGGCACAATTTCAATAGGCTATATTTCGACTTTTGGAGCCAGGATCAACCCAAGAATGCATCTTTCTAAGTGTTATGACTCTCATGTACATATATTGTATGGCCGACTGTCGCATATTTGCCGATATAACGCTACAGATCGGGTATAACAAATCCCCGTGTGTTTAAAAGCTGGTCCTCCGGAGGACCCGCTTCTAGCATATGGGCACAATTTCAATAGGCTACATTTCGACTTTTGGAGCCAGGATCAACCCAAGAATGCATCTTTCTAAGTGTTATGACTCTCATGTACATATATTGTATGGCCCACTGTCGCAGAGTTGTCGATATAAGGCACCAAACCGGTATAAGAAATCCCCGTGTGTTTAACAGCGGGTCCTCCGGAGGACCCGCTTCTAGCATATGGGCACAATTTCAATAGGCTACATTTCGACTTTTGGAGCCAGGATCAACCCAAGAATGCATCTTTTTAAGTGTTATGACTCTCATGTACATATATTGTATGGCCCACTGTCGCATATTTGCCGATATAACGCTACAGATCGGGTATAACAAATCCCCGTGTGTTTAAAAGCGGGTCCTCCGGAGGACCCGCTTCTAGCATATGGGCACAATTTCAATAGGCTACATTTCGACTTATGGAGCCAAGATCAACCCAAGAATGCATCTTTCTAAGTGGTATGACTCTCATGTACATATATTGTATGGCCCACTGTCGCAGAGTTGTCGATATAAGGCACCAAACCGGTATAAGAAATCCCCGTGTGTTTAACAGCGGGTCCTCCGGAGGACCCGCTTCTAGCATATGGGCACAATTTCAATAGGCTACATTTCGACTTTTGGAGCCAGGATCAACCCAAGAATGCATCTTTTTAAGTGTTATGACTCTCATGTACATATATTGTATGGCCCACTGTCGCATATTTGCCGATATAACGCTACAGATCGGGTATAACAAATCCCCGTGTGTTTAAAAGCGGGTCCTCCGGAGGACCCGCTTCTAGCATATGGGCACAATTTCAATAGGCTACATTTCGACTTATGGAGCCAAGATCAACCCAAGAATGCATCTTTCTAAGTGTTATGACTCTCATGTACATATATTGTATGGCCCACTGTCGCATATTTGCCGATATAACGCTACAGATCGGGTATAACAAATCCCCGTGTGTTTAAAAGCGGGTCCTCCGGAGGACCCGCTTCTAGCATATGGGCACAATTTCAATAGGCTATATTTCGACTTTTGGAGCCAGGATCAACCCAAGAATGCATCTTTCTAAGTGTTATGACTCTCATGTACATATATTGTATGGCCGACTGTCGCATATTTGCCGATATAACGCTACAGATCGGGTATAACAAATCCCCGTGTGTTTAAAAGCTGGTCCTCCGGAGGACCCGCTTCTAGCATATGGGCACAATTTCAATAGGCTACAATTCGACTTTTGGAGCCAGGATCAACCCAAGAATGCATCGTTCTAAGTGTTATGACTCTCATGTACATATATTGTATGGCCCACTGTCGCAGAGTTGTCGATATAAGGCACCAAACCGGTATAAGAAATCCCCGTGTGTTTAACGGCGGGTCCTCCGGAGGACCCGCTTCTAGCATATGGGCACAATTTCAATAGGCTACATTTCGACTTTTGGAGCCAGGATCAACCCAAGAATGCATCTTTCTAAGTGTTATGACTCTCATGTACATATATTGTATGGCCCACTGTCGCAGAGTTGTCGATATAAGGCACCAAACCGGTATAAGAAATCCCCGTGTGTTTAACGGCGGGTCCTCCGGAGGACCCGCTTCTAGCATATGGGCACAATTTCAATAGGCTATATTTCGACTTTTGGAGCCAGGATCAACCCAAGAATGCATCTTTAGAAGTGTTATGACTCCCATATACATATATTGTAGAGCCCACTGTTTAGAAAATAATATTCGAACAGCCAAGCCTGAATATAGTGTCTGACATTTGCAGAATGAGGTCCCCAAAGCGTGAATTTAGTGACGCAATCGGCGGGCTAGCATCACCAAATTCACCCTCTGGGGACCTCATTCTGTGTAAGCCTCAACTGCTATGGGAGATATAGCATCAGATTGAAGTTCTCCAGTTAAAGTTGGTGATGTGCACGCATTGGGCACCTCATTTATGCATTTTATCTTCTGCAAATTAGGGGATATAGAAACTGAACAGACGGAAAAAAGTAAGAAAAATGTAAATTTAAGACCCTATATACTTCCCAGACGAGGCATAAGCAGAATGAGTTCCATGGGTAGTATATTTGGATATGCTAGCCTGCTGTGCAGGGTAGCATAACTAAATTCACCCTCTGGGGACCTCATTCTGCAAATGTCAGACACACTAAATTCAGGTTTGGGAACACAATAATTTGTTTTGATTTGATATTAATGACACACACTGGCATGAGTGCTAGCTAAGCAGTTGTTTATACCTGTCAGCCTGATAACATCTCAATTGATGACTGTGTTATTAACTCTCTCTGTCTGTAGCTAATACAATTGACTGAATCTGCTGGTGGGAGAGGTGAGTTAGGAGATGAGATGGGGTGGAGGTGCTGTTGGTTGGGGGCAGGGTGGTGGTCTGGGTCATGTGGGGGGGATGATGGAAAGGGAAAGTTTCAATGATTTCATTAAAGATTTTCATAACTCTGCGGATGTTACAATGGTGTTAGTTTTTCAAATTTGTTAACATATTTAAAGGGCCACTTAATTTTCAAGTCGCCAATTATTATTTTTATAGTGACTTGATATACGGTTTTAATAACAATCTATGCCATAAAATATGATTAAAATGCTATAATTCACCACTATTTGAAGATGCCCACAGATAAATAGAAGACTTCCCCCCTCTGTCACCCATAATGCAACAGAATTCAAAGTTTTCCAATGGAAGGGGAAGAACTCTATCTTTAATATATAGAGTTATTCCCCCTGCATTGAAAATATGATATTTTAATTCTTGATGACAAAACGCGTTGGCAACTCAACATATCCACAGTTTATTACACCAGATAAGTTGATAATATAATATATATAATATGGCATATATTTTATATAATATAATTTGGGGTTCGAAAATTAAGTGGGCCTTTAAAAAACGAGACGGCGATCACGATCGGCAGATGTTAACCCATCCCTTGATGAGAGTAAATTACTATGATCGGAATCATAACTGAGAGTTTTGATGTTGAATTATAGAGTATACTGTTACATGTACTATTATAGACAAATGTACAAAGCACAAATTATTGGAATTTATGGGTCACTCGCATTTATATAAGAGAATGCACTGGTACAGGATCTGTAATGCTGCACCACAACAGCCTTGGGTTAAATGTGAAAAGGTGACCTGGACATGGAATACTTGGGTTAAGAGAGACCAATTTAAGTTTACAATGATAATGTATAAAATTCTACCAACAACAGCCATCAAGATAAAACACCTCACTGATGACCCATTAATATCAATTGTATAACAGAGCTGTCAACAAATCACAGGCAGTGTTTATGTTGAAGGCTGGCACCTATATTAAACCAATGACATTTATAATGACCTCAGACCATCTGTAGAGTGATATACTCAGCTGTGCAATGCAGCACAGATGTTCTAGTCTACTGTTAATATCATGTGATGTTTATTGTTGAAACTTTAAAAAAAATTAGATACCATATCTTTCTTTATCTGCACATTGGCATAAGAGCCATCAGAAAATAATATAGCCTTAGCAATAGCTAAGTAGTCCAAAGGCATGGGATTCAATTGGTGAATTGGGTTTAATGTCGCTCCAAACAAATTTACCAGAACATAACACAAGATTTTGGACCGATTTAAACGAAATTTGGTGTGGTGACTCGGGGTACTGGCAGAGTTATAATGGTGTTAGTTTTTTCAAATTTTGCTAATTTAAAAAAAAAACTGTTTTTTAAATTATTTAAAAAAACATATTTTTTTTTTTGGTTAAATTTATTTATATATATTTTTTTTGTTAAATTGAGCAAGGAATTCAATCAAATTTTTTTTTTTAAGAGTGAACATGTTTTCGAAAAAGGGCCATAACTCAGTTAAAATAGTCGGCTCAAACCCATAATCGAACTCGATCTGTCTTTTGTGCTGAGAAATTGATATACAAAATTTGGTTCCGATCAGATAGAAAATATTTGAGTTATCGCACCGTGCGTAAAGTGTCTATGGACAGACGGACGGACGGATGATGAGTGGTCAATCCGGACATCGACACTATGTTTACCATACTATGGTATGGGTAAACATAAAAAATAAAAATAAATTTATGTTAAATTAATCAAGGAGTTAAATCTGATTTTGTTTTCTTCGGAGTTATGTCTCTGGCGCCACCCCTATTTGACCCCATTTGAACAAATCTGAACCACAGTCATTCAAGGACCCTCCATACCAAATTTAAGCTAAAACGACCCAATGGTCTAGACAAGAAGTTGTTATAAGAATTACCATAGAGGAATATAGTTATGGCCCTTGTTTTGCAACCAATTGACCTGGTGACCTCATTTGAACAAATCTAGGGAACATCCACATCAAATATGAACCAATTCGGTATAATAATTCTGGAGAAGAAGACGATTATTGACGGACGGACAGACGGATGGATGGACAGATGAGGAGTGATGACTATAGCTCCACCAGAGACTTTGTCTCAGGTGAGCTAAAACTATGAGTAACATATTTTTGTTTGCAAAGAGATACGCTAATTGGTCAAATTATACCCAAAATGGCAGAGTCATTTGATGCAGGTCTTTTTGAGATCAAATGTATGTAAATCAAGGTTTTTGATAAAGGTACCATTTGACTCATAAAGGTATCAAAAGACTTGACCATCTTGGGTACCATTTGACTAATTAGGATATAACTTTTTATGGTATCATTTGACTCAGGTATCATTTGGCTGTAAGCCATTCAAATAAGGTCAATTAGCTGCAGAAGAAGTGTATAAAGCCACTCGTGTTGAGATTATGTTACATCTTGCCAGCTGGCATTCAACTCAGAGGACGATTAAGCCTTAAGGGTGATAGGGCGCATATACAAAATGAAATTGTTCATTGAGGTTTTTTTTATTAGATTTTTATTTAACTTTCAGTATTAAATGCACTGACAGGTTTTAGGTTACATTTAGAAATAAAAGTTACCAAATTATGAACATTTCCTCAAGAATATACCAAAGTATATTATAATGATAGTATAAATGCGATACTATCAATAAAACACACTTTGTGTGAGCTGATCATTTGTTTATATACAGCACATACAGGATGTGCGATAAGCAAAACACTGAACACCACGGCAATATTTTTGACAGATTGGTTCACAGTGACCCATTCAACACCAAAATTTTGAGTGGCAAGGATTAGCAGGGGCTATACCAGTAAGTTATAAGCAACATGGTGGCAGTTTTAACCAAGTTCAAATAGTGGGGTCTACCTGATGTTGAATGTCTTGCTTATCGCACACTATTTGCATACTGTTTGTTTACATAACAAAGCATACAAACTACAATAACATGCTATCTACACGTTATTTATGATTGGCATATGAACAAGATCTGTCTACATTTTAATATTCTTTCTGTTTATGGCAGTTTTAAAGGATGTGAATATTTTAACAGCAGTACCCAAGACCGTATCTTTAACAGATAATTAATTGAGACAAAATTGGAAGAGTTACCTCATAACCACTTAATATGCATAATATCATTTGCCTTAAAGTTATGTGAAATACTCCGGTTGGGTGATCAAATAGAAATTGAGAATAATCTTCCTCAAAGTAGTAATTTGTTACTAATATCAATCCAAATTGACGATAAACATTGTCATTCTTATATATTAATTAAATGCAATGGCTCTCGATGGCGAAATCATTTGTGTTAGATTATCGCCGATAGTTGCGTCCCGGATCGAGATGTAAATATTTACAATTGGGCGCAGTTCCGACGATGTTTTCTATGGAGTGGTATGGTTGATATCTTCGAAATTTTGGCGATGTTAGTAGATTGCTACATTCCCCATATTGACATACTGCCTGAGTACTAACTTATAAATTCCATGCACCCGAACAAGTCCATAATATGTCTTTAATATCCAAAGATGTTCATCTGGCAGCAAATCACGAAGCAAGTAATTATTAGGGAAATGGGCAGCACAGGAGAACGTTGAATATACATGATTTCTGGTGATATTCAGATGAGGGATGTGGCCTGTATGGTGTACCAATGAGTAATTGGAAATTTTTTGAAATAGCTTCAATCTACAGGCTATCCTAATCATGATATTTTCCAAACAATTTTCCAACACATAGCCAACTCCAAACTATTGCTATATCCGATATACATTCTTCACTCATTTCTGCAATATATCTACTTCACAAAACGTTTCTGAAAACAAGCCGTTATTGGTGGTAATTGAACCTTCCAAGATCTTTCCATTTCAGAAAAGAGAAAACCCAAAACAGTTTAAAAAACATTTTGGAACACATTCATAAATAGCATATAAAAAAGAAAAAAACTAACTCAAATTGATCCATGGCTTAGAAAATTGTGGAACACCGATGCGTCAATTCAGGGATGCATGATATCAATAACAGCAATCTTAAGGATACGGGCAGCCTAGGCGATTGGTATAGTCAACTCCGCTAAAACGGCCATAAACAGAAAGAATATTATATAATATATTATTTGATATGCTTTCTGTGAGTTTAATATAATTTAATTAATGACTGTTAGGCAAAAAATGTCGATTCTCAGGCATAGCCGCATCGGAAATATTTTTTTTTGCATTGGACCATTTTATTACAATTTGGATCTCATCGTAGTTGTAAACCACGCAACATGAAAATAGGAAACTGTACCATGGAAATTATTTATGTTTCAAATATCAAATAGGAGCTAAATACAACAGTGTATGTGTGGGTTTCCAACAAAAGACCGTTGGCAATGATAACTATCAGGTACATTGTCACCACAGGCTGTCCAAACCCCCCAGTTTATTGGTAAAATTTGTTGAACATTTCGATCTGCGGTCAGCACGAAGTTTGATATTGAACAAAAAAATAATTTGAGAATGCAAACATGGAATGCAAAAAAAATTCAGTTTGACAATCAGTGGATATTGGCCATGTTTTTAAGTTTTATTGTCTATCATCCATTGCGGTACATATACAGTCTAATTAGTCAGTGGAATAAGTGAACCAAGACTTTCTATGATAGTTTGGAAGATCACTTTATCTTTGTTTTGACTGTATTTACGCTCCGTATTTTTGTATGAATCTGATATCTGGTGTTAAAAATGATTGTGCAGATATTAAAAATCATATCAATATTATATATCAGTCAAGGTAATCCCTATATGATGTACGGGTAGGGTAGTACAATGTCATAATTTATCATTCTTTATATCAGATTATATTAGTTTATATTCATTACAAAGTGCTCCTTACAATTTCTGGACTTGGGAACAGGCCTCAGCCTAGGGGTTCAGAACAGGGAGACTTGAAGTCTCCCTCCAGGAAATATAGGGAGAGTTCAGGAAATTTAGGGAGACTTCAGGGAGAAGTGGGGAGACTACCAAATATTGACAATTTTCAGATATCGCTTTATTTTATAACATCAATAAAAAATTTAAAAAGTTAAAATAAGAAATAAAACTAAAATATTTTGACTTTATCTGAAATTAGCGTAATTAATTGTTATTATACATTTAACAGTCTGAATCATGATCATATTTAGTTGGTGGACCCAACTAATCAAATATTCAGCCGTGCTCTGATAATTAACGTCAGATTTGCGGACTAGATCAGATGATGCATGTAACTTTTTAAGTTTAATGTGGTCACGGCTGTAATGTGGGTGTCCGCTAAAATAAACAATAAGGATTAACTAACAAAGGAGTTGCTAAAGCTTTTATTAATTAATGGCCTCCCTTAATGCCAACATCACTGGAATAATCCGATTAAAGCAATAAACTTGACATTTATTTACGGCTACAGAAGCGGTCTCTTCAAAAAGTGGGACGCGGTCTCTTCAAAAAGTACGACGCGTTACCGAAACGAACTTGCGAACATACTCTGATAACTGCGTAATTGTTTTTATATCTGAAAAGCGGGACGGCGGTCTTTTAAGTTAATTAAAACATTTATTTGTGACACTCACGATGGTCAGTAACAACACAGATGCGAACATATCGTGTTTTCAGCGTGTCAAAACATTCGTGATTAACATTCATTATACCTCAAAGCGAACAAAGGCGACTGAATAACAACACAAAAGATCACAAAACAATAGGTCATATTTTATTTTTTATTTTAAACACTTGGGTCTTTGTCTCTGAATCGTCTGTTTCTTTTTGGGATGGCCGCCACAATTCATCTATATACGGACATGTCTGGGAAAAAACTAGAAGAAAAAAATAAGAAAAAAAAAAATCCCCCTAAAATTTAAGGCGACTTCGATTTCGCCTTAGAGCGACGATAGGGCGAAGTCAGCGACAGTAAGGCGACAATCTCGCCCGAGTCGCCTTGTGAGCTGAGGCCTGCTTGGGAAGGTATGATAACCCACGCTTATTATGCCAGTCTGTGGGCATAACAAAATAAAACATAAAAATAAAACCCTCGCGCCCGCATTTATTTTCCAAAACAATTGCCTGAGAATCAAACATCTTTTTTCATTTGGTCTTATTGACACAAAATCCAATTATATAACACACATCTAGCAAATTATTTCTATAATATGCATAAAACCTCGTCAGTTGGAACCCAATGGAATCGAACCATGTAGCTTACAAGTATACTTGCAGCTAAACCAAGTGAGTCCCTGGGTACATAAGAGGTTACATGCTATGACTAAAATAATTTTGAAATTGAAGATTGTGGGTGAATTTCGTTTGATGTTTTAGTTATATTCTGTGCTATCATAATTAGCAGTTTAGTGTTCAACAGTAATGAACATGATGAAATCTTCAATGAAATTAGTTATAATACAAACAATATACCATTATTCATCCACTCGTTTTAATTTTTATTCGTCGTCATCTTGAGTACACAGCATCGTAACACCCTTCAGTCAACCCCTCTCCATCTGCAATCTTGTCTTTTCTTTGCATTACATTATACAACTGAAAATTGTGATAAAACATCGTCATGATCATTGAATGTGTCCATGTTACATTGGTTTTTTTGGTCACCATCGCCATTTTGACGACCTTGACATCACCTTATATGGCAAAATGTGTTTATATGTATTCATTAAAATTTGAGAGCTCCCATCTAGAGGTCATCCTGAACATGTTTGTAAATTTTCATAACAATAGCCCAATAAATTCGGGCAATAGGATGTGCCGATGGATTAAAATTCAAAATTCAAGATGGCTGCTGGAGGCTATGTTTTTTAACATATTTTGTAAAAAATTATGGCTCTCATCGCTTCGTGTGTGGCCCACTTGAGGTCACTGGCTGACCTGATATCAGTGTGTATACTTGTCAATAGCGGTCATTACATTGAAAAGTAGTTCTTAATTGTGAACAATGAGGATGTTGTAAGTTTTACACACTAGACTATATATAATGGGTCTCGCCCAGCTATTTTACATAATCATTTCAATTCATTCGATATAAAACAACTGTTACTTGATATATTCTTAAGATGGATAAGCGTGTAAATAGTGCAGTCAACTGCGTAATTAAGTGTCACGTGATATGTACTTTCGGTTTATATCAAAGTTTGTGTTTGGTAACACTTTCCTTATGTTTACTGGTCATTTATTCAATAAAACAACGTCATATTTGACACAGTTTATTGAAGAAAAATAAGCACCTGATTATTATTTAGGTAATTGGCAATGCCGATGTTGAAACCGAAGTGCCAATTGTCATCCGACGGGCCATAATCGACCGATTCCGATTGTCATATCCGATCATCGGCTCATCACTACTTATAAGTAATGATATAGTGACTAGATACATGGTTGAATGATCACTAACTGAATGCAGATAATGTCTACAAAAGGATAATGACAATAAACATTCCTCATCTACTGCAAAAGTCTGGCAGAGACACTTGGTAGTATTGTATCCAGTATCTACTTGTTACAATGGGGGCACGTTGCTCCAAGTAATGCAGAACTAAGCTACTCGTCACATGACATGAGCCTTTAAATAAGTTATCTACAATCTTAAGGATGCGCCATTCGTGAATTAAAAAAACCCACTATATTCCAATCAATTTGAAGGGAAAAATCATTATGCATTATAAGCAATGTGTGATACAGTATTATAACAACTCACAATATACCCTCACAATATGAATTTTATAAAAAAGTGGTTTAAAAAAGTCAAATGAATTTTTTTTCATGAAGGTCTATCGAGTTGTACTGGGAATATAAAACAAAAACCACATTGCATTATCTAGACCATGAACCCAATTAGGGTATGCGCTCAGTCTATCTGAAATCATAAATGTCTGCGAGTAAATAAATCAAATATTTTTCACAGTATATTTTAGTTTTTTGGCAGTCATTTTGCAGGACTATTTTTTTTCTCAGGTAAAGGACCAAAACAACATAAAACAAATAGTATTCCCAATTCTCAAATAATGATAACACCATCATTGCCATCAAGCCGCGCCGGAGTCCACTAGGGGTCGACATCAGCGTTTATTGGTATACATGCTTACAAGTTAAGGGACGGACACGTCTTCACATACAGGTTAATTACATCCTACTGTGTCTGCGTTGGCGGTCAGGAAAAACCAACGAAAAACCTCTTGGGAAAACGATGGAAACCTGCTTTCCGAAACCAACATCACTAACGCAGCTCGAATGTTCGGAAATTCATTCTAATTGATCAATTGTGCAACACAAACCTGTGTACACACTATATAATACAAATATAAATTAACATATATAACATGTTCGAATATATACACTATGATCGTGATCGGATGCCACACTTATATGCGTTTAATATAAATGACTACATATAAAACTATTACTTCCTGAATAAGGTGCGATATGCACATTTCAAAGTTACAATTAACTTTTATTAATGATAATTCCCAAAAAAAATTCAACGTCAACTTTCTATAATATGCATGATTTCACGCGTTATAAGAATATATGCTTATCAGATATAGTTTCAACATACGCATCTCATTACGTTATTGAACCGTCAATCCATAACATTACTGAAATGTTTGAAACAAAAAATTTGGAGTTGACCCGACATACAAGGCGATTCGGCTAGAAATGACACCACACGCTCTATAATAGCGTGACCTATTTTCATTGTTCATGCACGAAGCGATAATTGATCGCTCACTCATTATTACCATGAACAGTGAATACAATAGTTTTCGGCTAATGTGCTTTGCACCAAACGCTGAAAACTGATCAGTATTCCCAATTCTCAAATAATGATAACACCATCATTGCCATCAAGCCGCGCCGGAGTCCACTAGATCCATTACAAAGAATTGGTAGTTGGAATCATTAAATATTAAACTTTAATCTTCTAATAATGAGAAAATATATTCCATTATACCGAAAAGTTGATCATATTTGTGTATTCTACATGAACATTAATTCGTGTTTGCCCATGTTACAGACACCTTACAACAATCCACATATACATGTGCATATATACATACATAATCACTGATGCCTAGCATCTTGAGTATTATCATGGGCCTCACGCCCTTGCTCCGGCATGCTTCCAAATGCCGAGCATCTTGAGTATTATCATGGGCCTCAAAACCCTCGCACATACGTGCTTCCAAATGCCGAGCATCTTGGAAATTATCATGGGCCTCACGCCCTCGCATCGGCATGCTTCCAAATGCCGAGCTTCTTGAGTATTATCATGGGCCTCAAACCCTCACATAAACGTGCTTCAAAATGCCGAACATTTTGAAAATTATCATGGGCCTCACGCCCTCGCACCGGCATGCTTCCAAATGCCGAGCTTCTTGAGTATTATCATGAGCCTCAAACCCTCACACAGACGTGCTTCAAAATACCGAGCATTTTGAGAATTATTATGGGCCTCACGCCCTCTCATCGACATGCTTCCAAATGCATAGTATCCTGATTATTATCATGGGCCTCAGACCCTCGCACCGACGCGCACCAAAATAACAACATGCTATAATAATGGCATGACGCCTTCGCACTAAAGCATTACATTACTACTAAAGCATATCACTCGCGTACCAAAACTCGATGCCAGTTCTAAATGCCGAGCACTAGTATATCTTGATTATCATCATGGGCCTCAATTGCCCTCAAACCCTCGCACCGACGCGCTTCCAAATGCCGATCATCTTGGAAATTCCACATGGGCCTCTAAAACGCACACAAAAGCGCCATTAAACATGCCAAACAAAATATTCGATGTTTAACATTTGGTTAAGTTATCATGGACCACATGCCATCATATCAAAATTCTATACCATGGCTTTATAAAACCCAGATTGTAGAGATGGGCGGTAATCGGTATTTACCGTGCGGTATCGGTATCAACGTAATACCGATTTACCGTACCGAATCAAAACTAAAAATACCGACTTTTCGGTATTGAAATTATTCATGTGTTGCCAACTAATGTGTCTTCGTATTGAGTAAAGTTTCTCAGTAAACAGTTTTGATTCGGTACTTTAATTAAAATTAATCTCAGAATTATACAAATCCATCAGACCATCACAAAGACCGTGACCTTTTATCAGTTTGACAGGCCTTGAGCTAGCAAAAGGAATAAACACTCACAGATGGCTGACCTAGTTACGGGCCTAACAATCAATGCAGTTGTTAGAATAGATACACACTACACAGTGTATCAAAGAAGCAGTGCTGTAACTTATTGCTACATTGTAACGTCGTCAATGCCACACTGACTCAGGTGGTGGCAGTCCGTATAACACGTGGCTTTGGCTACTTCAAAGACATCGACAATGCAAGCGGCATAAACAGAAATAAGGTCCGATTTCATTTATACAGTGAATCAAAATCTACTTTCACTTTCTAAAAATAGAACAGATCCATCAATTGATTAAATTCTAAGATTTATTTCGGCGTTGCGGCTATTGATTAGGATTTGTGAATTGTGATCACTGATTACTACTCACAATTCTATTCACTCGCGAAAATGTGACGAAATTGACACGTATAGATATTGTAGCCATGCAATGATGCAATCTCTTATTCTTTTCAAAAGTGGTGCGACGGCCTGCATGTAAATGATCAAAGAGATGTCTGAATATCACCTAATTGAATAATTGTGTAGGTCATTGTGTTGCCTCATTTAGCTGTTGTCGCGAATGTAGTAAATCAGTGGGCATATTTTCATGTACATTGTTCAGTTAAAAACCACAATTTACCTGGAATTTCTGCTCTGGTTTTGTAATTTAATAGCAATACCGATTACCGTACCGATACTGCGGTAAATCAACGGAAATTTACCGATACCGATACCGAGCTTAAAATTTCAATACCGCCCATCTCTACCAGATTGTTAAAACCATGTTAACAAGGTCTAACACCTATGCACAAAAGCGCTATATTCAAGTGCTCGAACACCAAAATAACATGTATATCGGTTTTAACATCAATACACAATCGTAGGCTCTAATAATGGCATATCGCCTTCGCATTAAAGCGTTACATTACTACCAGAGCATATCGCTCTCGTACCAAAACGCGATTCAAGTTCTTATAACGAAAATCCGTGCTAAATCCATATTACCACGACCTATTGTATACATACCACAAAATCACTGACATGTTTTCGACCTGATCAACGGCCGCACATTAGTTTTGCATATATCAAGCTGACGACCATATGTCATGTCGCACGCAATTATAGGCACTCACGGCCACGCATTATATATTTAAGCGTTTATGTCAACAACACATATCCATATCATAGCATCCTTCAGCTTCGCACCCAATAATATTTTCGTCACCATATCAAAAACCGTTTCTACCCGCACACACTATATATACGGGCGTTCGCACACACAATTTAGTGTTACTATATCGGGGGTCTCTGCCCACACACCATTTAATCGTATAACAAACAGTGCGTCTTCGTAAAGCATAAACGTAAACTATTTAGTTTTTTACCATCGGGCCCGCGTAAAAATATAGTCGTTATATCTCATGTCCTTCAGACAAACGCACAACGTTTAATGTTGATATATATCATGCGGTCTATTGCCCGCGTTCTCTATTATCATTTATTTCAGTGGCCTCACGCCCTCATATATACATTTCGTGTTTATATAGTGTTCCACCGTATATGCGTGTACACACCATAACCATGCATCGGTACAATCGAACACCTTTATATGCGTTAACAAAATTTACATTACAAAGTCCCTGCTCACATCTACAAGCATCTATATATGGGGAATATCAAAATAACATTTTCTTCATACATATTAAATAGACGTGCCCGTCATATAAACCGTTCAATAACATTACTAACAAATGTTATAATCTTTGAGTCTATACAATGTATATAAACATATATATACCACCGCCAACCATAGCTACTTTTCCGTTTTAAGCTTATTTCCACTCGAATGTCCATCGATGAATTCACGAATTGTAGCTGTCCATTCGTCTATGTTGTTTTGCTTTTGTTATACACCACCGCAACATAGATCCCCATAATTTGGTTCCAAATACACCATGATCAATTGTCGGACGTATCGTATCTGCAAAGCAAATTTTATTCACCATGTACCAAACAACCTTCCTCAAAATTCCGATATGTATATACAATGTATACACACATTCCCAATTACCCCCAACAATACAACCTCATTATTTTCAAAAATACATGACATATATAATCGTGCATATACACTTCTTATTCTGTTAGATACATATGTACGCATACAAGGTACACATTTGTTCACAATATACATATCGTCAGACCATGTTCAAGAAACATGTCATTAACACCAATAGCTGCGCCACGCGCTTGCTCCGATCTCAAATTTACCCATGTTCTACAAATGAACAGGAAAACCAGCTTATCATGGGTTCTCACCCAACGTCATTACTTCAGACTTATAGACGGTTTGTATGATCTCAAAACAAACATGTTTATATATGATATATACCACAAACAACAAATCTAATCCCGTTGTCTTTTCCTTGCAGCCGATCATCGTTAATAATTCGATTTATTATATAATTGATATAGCGCTTTCGATATATTGACTGAATTATACGATGTCAATTCTGTCCGAGAATAAAACGGTTCTCGCACGTTATATACCACATATATATATACACACGCAAACAGGCATATATCACATGCATACGCATGCATATAACTACACTGCTTCTTGTATGGCGTGTCTCGTCAAGACACATATAGCCTCCATTTTCCCTACACTTATACATACACCGTATATATGCTCGTGATTATTTAGCTCACCGTAAATATGTCATGCAAACAAATGTATCACACGATACCATGTCATTATATTAACATGCTAATTCCCCATTCATTTTCCCCCCACATCAAAATGGGTCCAAAATCAGCAATATGCATAGCAAAAACGCATAAAATATTAGCATTAATTTGTATTTTTTTTTTTTAAACGTTTACATGCAAAATGGAAATGCACTTCACTGGATTGGGCACATTCAAAACAGCTGAACACCATACTGAGTGACCAATCAGATATAATCAACATACCACAAAATATCACATTTTTAACTTGATTATTAATCTCTTGGTTGGAATTTTCTAAATTTATTATTTATTACTATCAAACATTATTGGCGTTCTTGTCCAATTATATACTTTCGCGCATACATAGGCGCATACGTATATATAACACCTGGAATAAATTTACATGTATGTACATGTATCAGTGACTATATGTAGTTGTGTAGTAAAGCTGTTTACTTTTGACCTCACAATAACTGAACACATAGCTTATTCTGCTATATCGCTATCTAAAACGTGTTTCACCAAGTCGCACTGACAAAAACATGCAAGCAACTACTATACTCATCTTATTCCGATTCATTCCATGCAACTCGTATGATTCGATCCAATTGGTAAGCATCCATGAATGTACTCGTCCATACGGTTGTCTGTTCGCTGAGATCATCTGCGTGTAACCCACTGCCTCATGCATTCCCTCGAATTGAATCATCAGCTATAAGGATTAAATTTTACCCATTAGGTCTGGAAATATTTCCATCAGAATGACAAGACAGGTGAATAAATACAGTCTTATCACCAAATAAATTTGCCGGCATTTGAATATGTAAATTAGTTTATTAAATCCTCATACATGTGCACATTTCCCCCAGCAACATTCTCAAAACATATTTTCTTCACGATTATCTTTAGTTTCTAACAAAAATGTTATTAAATACTGACCCTCTTTTTACCCATTCGTGTGGAAAATTATAAACCGACCATATATGCAATATATATATGGTTCATTCTCACCTTAAAATTATTTTTCTGACTGTAAACTACCTGTTAAACTTAAAATTATTTTACTGACTGTTAACTACATGTTAAAATTAAAATTATAATTTTGCCAGGACACCTCTTCTGTTACAAAAATACAACGGTACTTAACTTATAAATGCGAACACAAAATGTTCGACTTGAAGATCTCTTCCACCAATTGGTCATTACTCTGGTATATGACAGTCGGATGTCTGAGTTCTCTGCTGTATATTATCCAGTCGGACCATAACCAGAAACATAAGGTAGCGAACACAAAATTTGGAGTTGACCCGACATACAAGGCGATTCGGCTAGAAATGACACCACACGCTCTAAAATAGCGTGACCTATTTTCATTGTTCATGCACGAAGCGATAATTGATCGCTCACTCATTATTACCATGAACAGTGAATACAATAGTTTTCGGCTAATGTGCTTTGCACCAAACGCTGAAAACTGATCATTATTCAACGCTTTCAATAATCTGGCAGACATAAATACTCAATATTGTTTCATCTTTTCAGACATTAAGTACCACTAGCTTTATGTTGATTTATTCTAACAAAAATAGTTCTGCAAATGGCTGCCAAAAACTTAAATATAAAATGAAAAATGTTTGATATATTTTCCCGCAGACCGTTATTACAATTTAAAAAAAAAAGTTGACATAATTCGAACATATCTCTCATATTGTGAGGGTAAACACGTGTTATTATAATATTATAACATACATTGGTTATAAACGATACTAATTTTTCTCTTCAGATTACTTCAAATTTCCATTTTAAGAAAATTCACTGTTGAGGCCAGTTCTCAACAATTTGGTGACATGAATTGAGCACTATCTCCACACATACGGTGATCACTCAAGCATGCACATACTTGGTCGACAGCAGTGCCAAGATACGGAATATACATGTAGCATTTCCTGAAAATCAACCTCAGGATACTTCATACAGTGTTAGGGGAACTTACTTATTTTGGGTTGTTAATAACCAATTTGACCTCTTACCAAGTTGCACTCACCACTCTTTGCATTCCCTTGCTATGACCATGTCTTCAAAAAAATTCTTGTTCTCTTCCATCATAAATTGAAGCCAGCCTTAGTGGTGGCGTTTCCAAGGGTGCCATCTTTTCGCACTTGTAGTCATCACCGGAACTCTGAAAGAGCATAAATTAAAATTTTAAATTAAAATCAGTTGAACCTGATCTTGATATGCAATTAACAAGAGACTGCACCGGTGGTGTTGGCATACCACCATGGTGGTAAATTCGAACTGACGAAGTATGGGTGAGATATCTGCTTGAACGGGAATAACCCCCTAACATTTTCAAATAAACACAGATAAATAACTGTAGAATGGAAAACATGAACAAAACGATTGAACACTCAACAGACTGCCATCATAATAGTGAACATCCATACCAAATTCCATTGAAATCTGTCAACTGGTGCTATGGTGGTGGCGATACAGACAAAAAACCAACACTTCCAAATTTATAAATGATGACCAGAACAGAAACCTGGAAAAAATATGATTGAACACTCAATTGATTGCCCTCATAGTAGTGAACATCCATACCAAATTTCATTGAGATTCGTCCAACGGTGGTGGAGACATCTGCCCGGACAGAAGGAAAAACAGAGGGATAGATGTCCGGACGTTGTGAAGGATTGAATGAATCCAGTATACCCCACATTCTCTTTGAGAGTAACGGTATAATAAACATGAAGTACAATTTAAACAAGATGTTACACCACATCACGGCTGCTCGCTTACTACTATTGTGTAAACACAAAACCTGGGTCGAACAGGACCCAATTTTTAATGAAACAAAAGGGCGAATGCAAACTATACAATTGTTGCCCACATTTGAGTGAGACACCGGATTTGTTGCCCACTCAAAATATTTGGAATGTGTATATAAAGAGGTGCTTACATAAGCCCCCCTCTGATAAACATATGGGCTAACTTTTAATTGGGTATTTTTTGAGCGATAATCAACTCATTTATGGATCTTTCAATGGATTATGGAATGTGACACAATGGCCGCCATGATTCTTGAGATACAGTGTAATATGCAGGGGGAACTTACTTATTTTGGGGTGTTTACATTCACTGTCTGCATTCCCTTGCTATGAGCGGTGTATTCAAAATTTATCATGCTCTCTTCAGTCATATATCGAAGGCTGCCTTAGTGGTGCCATCTTTTCATACTTGTAATCATCAATGGAACTCTGAAATTTAATTTAAAATTAAAATCAGTTGAAACTTCTTTTGATATGCAATTAACAATAGTAACATGAAGTACAATTTAAACAAGAGGTTACACTGCGGCTGCTCGTGATTTGTTGCCTGCTCGAAAGCGGGTTTGTCACACAACAGCGTATAGACCAGTTAATGAACATGGAATTAATTTATTACTGTAGTTATTCAAGAGAATGATACAAAATGCTCCAAAAGTTGAAGCAGTCATTTTAAATATTCATTCATCATATTTCTCAGTGTTAAATTGATATAAAAAATTTGCGTTGGTGATTATTTGTGAATATACAGGTAGCATTGTCATTTTGACAAATTTTACATGCAACTTGGACGCATACAAATTATAGACAGTGACTATCAATGGAGGAACATTTACTTTTTAATCAATGATTTGAGGAAGTGTTCAAAATAGTACTAGTTCCGATATTGTGTTTTCTGTAATAGCATGATCAGCCAGTCTGAAATTATCACTATTAAATATCAGTTGAATTTTACATGCCTGTTTTTGTTTTTTCTCATCTGTTTTTTTTCCATCTAATAATAACCTAATATTTCTGGATTTTCTAATCTCTTTAATCGATCTTATGGCCTGTTTTCTTCTTAGAAATGACAGCTGCAGAACATCAACGATCCATTGCATTGTGTGAACATTGACTCACGATCATTGAAATCCCTTTGCCTTTCACTATCTTATAGTTTTATCACTTCAAAAAACATTCCTGGATAATACTTACATTCTCCTTTTGAGCCATAAATGTTGCAACCGTTATTAACCTCTTCACTGCCAATTGAAGTCATTGGCTGGGTCATTGACATTATGGATATTTTCCTGTGGAAAATAAGGAAGTTAGTAGTGATGTTTTGATAATCGGAATCAGCCAATAATAGCCCATCGCATATTAAATCTGACCTATTAGTTGAACATCGGCTTTTACCGATTGGCCAAATTTTAATTTAATTTAATTAATAACAGTTTTTGACACAAAATCCAATTACATGTATATACATGTAACACACATATCTAGAAAATTATTTCTATAATATGCATAAAACCTCGTCAATTGGAACCCCATGGATTCGAACCATGTAGCTTACAAGGATAATTGCAGCTAAACCAAGTGAGTCCCTCGGTACATCAGAGGTTACATATTATGAATGAAATAATTTTTAAAATGAAGATTGTGGGTGAATTTCGATTGATGTTTTAGTTACCAAGTTATATTCAGAAATTTATATATATATTTACATATATATCCAAACACAAATATTGACTATGCACCATTAGGGACGTAGTAAGGCTATATACCATTAGGAACATTATCTATATTATGACAGTGCTATCATAATTAGGAGTTTAGTGTTCGAGAGTAGTGAACATGATGTTTTTAATATGAACAATATACCATTATTCATCCACTTGTTTATATTTTTATTCGTCGTCATCTTGAGTACACAGCATCGTAACTCCCTTCAGCAACCCCTCTCCGTCTGCAATCTTGTCTTTGCTTTGCATTGCATTATATGGCTGAAAATCGTGAGAAAACATCATAATGATCATTGAACGAATCCATGTTAAGTTGGTTTGTTTACTCACCATCGCCATTTTAACCGACCTTGACATCACCTTATATGGCAAACTGTACCTATTCATTCAAATTTGAGAGCTCCCATCTAGAGCTGATCCTGAACATGTTTGTAAGGCCAAAAAAAAAAAGTTTTCTCGGGCAATTTTATTTTCAAATCAATGAGGGAGGGAGGGAGGGTTTTATTTTTATTTTTTATTTGCGCATAGTGAGCATGGACACAGATACCTTCCTCTGTCTAGTAATAACCAGAAATGTAGAGGGAACTGTTATGCATATAAACTCATTTAGTCTTATATAAAAATGACATTGTACTACCAGTGTATGACTTGGGATTACCTAGCATTATATAATGCCCCTGACATTAACTACTGTTATTGTTGTCTAAAAACTGATACCTCCCCATTCTAATATGTGATCCTGAATTTAGTCCTGTGCCTTTCAATTGTATAAAGTTACTATTAGTGTAAGTTGTTCACAATGACTAATTGTAAGAAGAGCATGAGGATCAGCTAATCATTTTCTTAATTGTAGTCATCTACTTCAAATCTACTTTTCAAATTTATTTTTTCGTAAGTTTTTTTTGTCATAACATCAGGCATTGCAATAAAAAGGCCTAATGCAGCCCTTTTTATTCAATGCGGCAGGGCCTGAGAACTAAAACCTTCTTTTTTTTTGGCCTAAATTCAAAACAATACCCCAATAAATTCGGGCAACAGGATGTGCTGATGGATTAAAATTCAAGATCCAAGATGGCTGTTGGAGGAGGCCATGTTTTTTAACATATTTTGAAAGGATGAAGGATGTGGCCTGTAGGGTATGCCAAAGGATTTAGTCATGCAAAGAATAAAATCCAAGATGGCTGCCAAAGGCCATGTTTTTCACAGAAAATCATTCAAGATATATAGCTCCCATCTAGAGGTGATCCTAAACATGCCTGTAAGTTTTTAAAACAGTCCTCCAAAAAATGTGGGCTGCAGGGTGTGCCGATATATTCAAATTTGAAATCAAAGATGGCTGCTGGTGGCCATGTTTTTCAACAACTTTCTGAAAAGATCAATGGCTCCCATTTAGAGGCCACCTCAAAGATCTATATGAAGTTCCAAAAGGATTGGATGAGATATGCGACTTGTAGACTGTGCTACAGGAAATTGTAGATGAATCATGGATGGACTCACAGATGACGGATGCCAACCCATGGCAATAGCTCAAACTTGACTTTGTCAAGTTGATCCAAAAATGCTTCAACTAGGTAGTCTATTCTGACCCATGAAAGTCTGTCTTCATTGACCTAGTGCCCTGCGAATCGGGTATTTTAATTTTTAAGCAATAGATTCAAAATCACATCGAATCTTGAATCGAATTGTTAGATCGAGTATATCAACAGTGAAGAGGTAGAACAGTTCAGGAAACACTTAAATTGGTAACTGTAACAAACCAACAAAAAAAAAAACAATTAATAACTGAACGCAATGGATTGTATATTACCTAGCCATATTAATTTGTCTTCTGCAGAATATGAATGCATCTCATTGTCCTCATAAATACTGATGGATGGGATACATTGAATGTGATGAGTGGTGGAATTGGGAGTAACTCTTTAAAATGTGCTTTCGAACTTTCGTAATCATCAAACTTCATCGATCTCCATGTTGCACTGAAATCTGCCATTTGAATTGTACATGTATCATGCTGAACTCCTTGACCTATGACAGTATATATGGGATGGAGACTTGTGAGGTTTGCCGAATGAGTTTAGCTGTAATTCCCTTGTGTCATTCAACTCCTGGAATCCCAGAGTCATGTTAATTTACATAACTCTTACTGAGATTATAATGAATTAAGTACTTGGCAGTCTATTTATAGATCATATGAGACAGTGTTATCTGAATAAATTTACATACTAAGTGTGATTATTACTAAATCCAGCATTCTGATTGGTCGGCGCCCACGTGGCTAGTTGCAATTATTTCTCAGTGAACGCGCAACAGCTCATAACTGCAGCCTCATAATTACATCGATGCGTCATAGGTTTTGGAAAGACGAACGTGTAATGTTTTGGGCGCATTTGGACTCGCGCAGGATTGACTTAATAAATCATCGGGTTTCAATATAAAGAGAAATTGTTCCTGTTAACTTTTGCCAAGGGTGCTATGGGATATTTTGGGCTGGTTTCGTCACGATACACTTTTCAATTTAAATACATTTACAAAAGTAGCTTTTTCGCTAAATGTATATAAATATAAGGATTAACTGTCATGTGGACTGTTTTTATGGAGATGTAACCGTGAGGTAAGTGGTCATAACTTGTACGTAAAAACCTGCATTCCACTTCATTAAGATCAGAACGTCCTGATAATTCACAAAAGTTGTCACTGCAACAAATGTATAAACTAAGCAATAGATGCAGCCATGGCACGGGGTAGGAACTGCTCCATGAGAAAAGATCCTCTTGTGATTTTCGGTCCAGTTCACTATCGATCCGTGTCCAGTTCACTTGCAAGTTTTTTGTACTTGTTCCAAAACAGACGTGCTTTACATCGTGTACCAAACTACCGTATCGCAATAACCATTAGCGATTAAATTTAAAAAAAAGTGAGTCCAGTGTGAAGTTATAGTTCAAACATACACATGTGCACACTTATTTTACCAAAAGTCTGTTGCATAGATGTTCGGGTAGTGAACGGATCTTATCAATGGTGAACTGGGACCCATCACTAGTGAACTGGAACATTTCTTAAAATGGATAAATTCTACTATTCCACATTTACTTAACAATTTCCAACTAGTATGTCTCGATAGTTGAGGTAGCTGGCAAGGTATATACAACAAATGAACTGCATATATATCTCTGTTGTGTAAAACTTGCGTTATTTACCATGGGAAAATCCCCAGTGACATTGACCAGATCGGATAAGAACTGGACCGAAGATCGGAAGAGGTATCAGCCTCGCGGAGCAGTTCCTACCCCGTGCATGGATCATTACAGTAATCCCACCACATATTAAAATGCTTCAGTCAATTCAAGCTAGACACATTCAACTTGTACTTGATTGATTTGGGTTTAATACCACTTTCAGCAACTAAGGCTATATCACAACATTGCAAACGTTAGTGGTGGAGGCAATCTGCACACTTACGGCTAATCTGACAGTGATTTCAATGGCTGATAAACTCGTCGACCATGAGCGGCAAACCACTGGCCATTGGCATGTAACTGGAAACTCCACCAGATATAGATTTTAAGTTACAAAGTAGATCATGGAAACATGTACATTTAAACCCTCATCGCCAGCACTGGAGGGCCTTGAGTTGTACCTAACCGACTGAGCCACCGAGACCCTTCAACTTGTACTTGTTTACAAAGATGTAATTTTTTGGTGATGCGTTGCTCCCCAACTTCACCATTTCGCCTCAATTGGTTGAAAATAAAAATTGTCTCAAGTGTCATTTCCCGAACGAGACCAACCTAGAAGTTAGTTATCACCGGTACGTAGTTAGTGTATGTTAGTTCCGTGAGTGAACGATATAAGCATGTTTGTACCTTGAGTGAACAACCTGAACTCAAATCGACCTATATAAATGCATGCAAAGGCAATTTACTTCAACTTCAGTGATATTCTCATAATCTTTCATAATAATGGCTAATGTTCAGGTTAATGTTTCATTTATCGAGAACAGAAAAGGAGGGAGGAATCTGCTGTTTGATTGTCACAAATATCGTATTAAAACTAGAAAGAGTGACAGTATCCACTGGACATGTTGCGTTAGATGGTGTCCAGGTACAGTCAACACCAAGGATGACATAGTGACAAGTGTAGGAAAGCCGCATAATCACGAAGCAGATCCCGACAAACTCAGCGCAGAACTCATAATGTCGAAAACGAAGCAGATTGTCAAGTCAGATTCTAGGACTGTGTACAACATATATTCAATTGGCATGTGGTGGAAAAGTTGCTCCAAGAAAGAGAAAATATAGAGCCATCGAGAACAGCATCGGCCACTATAAGCGAGTTCAAAGAGGAGGAGAAATTGACAAAATGGAGTTTCTCGATGCAATGGGTCGTTTGTCTGGACATTAGACTAGAATTATATTATTGTATATAATCTGATATAATTATATAATTTCACATATAAAATGAGTAAGCTATGTAAATAATGGATATGAACAAGACAGTCAAAGACTGTGGGGTCGCTCACCAGACTGCAAAGACTGATGAGACTGGGACTCTGGAGACCACAATAGTCAGAACTTTTCATAATCACTTTAAAAGAAGGAGATCTAAACACGATATGTGGCTAGAGAGGCTTCAGTAGTGTACAGTGGGTAATTTCAAGGTGAATATCCACCTTGGAATTACCCACTGTACACTACTGATCACCCCTACTCCAGCTCAACAAGTCCCCTCCCGACCGGGCTCCAGACTCCCAAGTCTTGGGTTGGAATTTCACAACCGACATCTCAAACTTTCTAAATTTTTTGAAATTTCCAATCTCACAAGCACCTTTTTATAAAACCATTTAGACATGTTTGAAGCCCATTTATCCATGGACCCAAAACACCATACATGTATGTCAGATTAATCAGTTAGGTAGTTCAAAGATAGATGTTTTAATGAATTTGGTATTTCAATGATTTTTTAAACACAAAAGTGTTAACTCCCCATAGCCCCGTCATTTCTTAACAGGTTGACCTGATGTTAACAAATCTGAATATCAGTCACTAAAGGATCCTTCATACTATAGGTAAGTTAAATAGTCCAACCTCTCTTGAGAAGACAATTTAAGAATGACTATAGAAACAACCAGTTATGTCCATGGTCCCACCCTATTTAACCTGGTGACCACATCTGAATAAATTTGAATACCAGACACCAAAAAACCCTTCATACTAAATATCAACAAAATAGACCTGATGGTCCTTGTGGTGGAAGCATGTTAAAATTTGTGGCTATTTCGGTCGAACAGTTTAACCCGAAGTAGGAAAATATGGACTGTTACTGGTTGAAAAATCAAATCTACGGCCTCATTGCCCCCACCCAGGCAGCTTAGAAATCAATAGGAATCTATATATTATTATACCAGTATCAAACAGCATACATACAGGTAGAGTGGGTGGTTGAGAGTTAAATCTCTTATCTCTGCCCCTATTTGAACAAATGTGAATCCCCATCTATGAGATCCATTCATCTAGAAATTTCAAACGGTAGATTTTAAGAGTTGAAGAAAACTGATTTTCCTCAAAGTTTCCTAAAAATGACCTCACGTGTACAAATCTGAACCCCACTCACCAAAGGACCCTCCATACCAAAAGCTAAATAGGCCTGAAGGTTTTTGAAGAATTACTATGGAGGGAAAGAGTTATGGCCCTGGCTTCTCACCTATATGACCTGATGAACTCATTTGAACAAATCTGAATGTGAGTCAAAATATATAAACCCATTCGGTCTTTAATATGTATGTGGAGAAGAACAAAATTGATGGACGGATGGAGACATCCCAACAGAGGGATGGATGGGAGGACATACTGACAGACAAATTCAATCCAATATACCCCCCCCCCCCAGTTTTCTTTGCAAATCAGGGTATAATGAGTACAACTGGATAGGTGGTGGTTAAGAATATAATAGTGGAACAGCCAAGCCTGAATATAGTGTCCGACTTTTGCAGAATGAGGTCCCTAAAGGGTGAATTTAGTGCTGCAATCCTGCAAGGTGGGCTAGCATCACCAAATTCACCATCTGGGGACCTCATTATGCTTAGGCCTCAACTGCTATGGGAGACATAGGAACAGATTGAAGTTGTCCAGTTAATTGGTGATGTGCACCCATTGGGCACTTCAATTATCAATTTTATCTTCAGCAAATTAGGGGATATAGAAACTGAACAGAATGGAAAAAGTAAGTAGAAATGTCAATTTAAGACCCTGTATACTTCCCTGAAGATGAGGCCTAAGCAGAATGAGGTCCCTGGAGAGTGTATTTGGTGATGCTAACCTACTGTGCAGAGTAACATCACTAAATTCACCCTATGGGGACCTCATTCTGCAAATGTCAGACATACAGCATTTTGTTTTGATACACACAGGGCATGAATGTTTACACCTACCTGTCAGCCAGCTAGATAATATCTGAATTGATGACTGTGTTATTAACTCTTTCTGTCTGGGGCTAATACCATACTCTATTGATGTTACAATGGTATCAGTTTTTCTAAATATTTTTTTTTCATGACTGCAGTGGGTGGCTGGGTGCAGGGGCGGTACAGATTGGGGGGGGGGGGTGTTAGTTGGGACAGGGGTGTGGAGGGGAAGGGGTGGAATGGGGTATTTTGCGTCTAAAAAAATACAAAAAATCAGGGGTTAAAAGTGAAAACAATATTTTTGTATTGTTCATTCGGAATTGTTTTTTTTTTTAAATATGAGCAAGGATTTAAATTTTAAAATATATTTTTTTTAATTATTTTTTTTTAAGTTATGTTCCTGACACGGCCCCTATTTGACACACTGACCCCATTTGAACAAATCTGAACCCCAGTCACACAAGGACCCACCATACAAAATATTAGCTAAATCAGCCAAATTATTCTGGAGAAGAAGTCGTTCTAATAATTACTAGGGAGAATAGAGTTATGTCCCTGATTCTGCCCCTATTTGACCCCATTTGAACAAATCTGACCCCCAGTCACCCAAGGACCTTCCATACCAAATATAAGCTAAATAGGCCTGATGGTTCTTGAATAGAAGTTGTTTTAAGAATTACTATGGTGGGAAAGAGTTATGGCCCAAGCTTCGCAACTGTTTGTCTCAGTGACCTTATTTTAACAAATCTGAGTCTGAGTCAACCAGGGAACATCCACACCAAATATGAACCCATTTGGCCTTAGGGTACTGTAGAAGAAGATGATTCTTGATAGACGGACAGACGTACAGACAGACGGACGAGGAGTGATGACTATAGCTCCACCGGAGACTTCGTCTCAGGTGAGCTAATAAAAACCTCAACTCAACGTCCAATTGTTCATTCGACTATTATCATAAACTTCCACTTGGGCGAAAGATTGGGCTGGGATAATGACCTGCGTCAATCCAGATCGAGAAGGACATCCCACTAATTAATTTTCACACTTAAAGTTGACTGGCATTCGGAGACTAACCCGTATTCACAGCTGTCTGCAATCAACACTCAGGTGTGAATATGCTCCCAAATCAGATTAATACAGATGTTAATAGTAACTATGGTGTTATCTACAACAGTGTCAATGGATAACTGGGTTCAATCAATGTTCAATGTTGGCAGTAAATTAGGGTGAATATTTTGCCGATTTTCGTTGGTCAACTTTGGAAATTTCAGGGTGACTTATACTTCGCCCGGCTGCAAAATTAGGGCGAAGTGAGCAAGAATAGGGAGACTTCTTCACCCACGTCACCCTCTCGGCTGGTCCCTGTCTCCTACTATATTCAACTGAAAATATGCAAGAAAAGAATGAATTTGAGTCAGCGATGATTGTAATATACACTAATGTACTCTAGGAATGATGTAAAACGATATGATATTTATAACTAAAATGAGCAAAAAGGCAATTTACTCATTTTCATTATAATGATCATATTGTTTTACATTGTTTATGGAGTACATTAGTTTATTTTGAACTCATCGCTGACTGAAATTCATTCATTCGTTGCACATTTTCAGTTGAATATAGTAGGAGATGGCCCCATAAATGGCTGGATTTAGGTACAGTCTCCCTTTTTGTTAAAAATTCTTGAACTTACCAGTAAATCCAGTCTCAGTAAACTTCAAATTGACTATTCAAATGGTATGCATATGATAGTCTGAAACAGATAGAAGGGAATATTATTATACATTACTTTCAAAATGTATTACATCAGTGTCAACACATTTCTTAGCAAGACTCAGTAGGAACAAATAAAAGTTAATGGCAGTAGTAAAATTTTGTTAACTTACTCTAAGATGAAGAAGCTCACATGACTTCCAAGAAATTACAAGTCAACGAGGCTATGATATAGATTGAGTATGTCTGATTGTATGTTTACATGGTACCAGTATGTGTTTACACACTCTGACTTAATGCAAGACACAGTACTCAAAATTTGCCATGGAAATAAGCAATGCCATGGGAAATGCCATGGCAACATGTGGCATCTAACATGCAACAGTATTAAATTTGTCATGGGATATTTTTCCTAATTTTGAGGGCTGCAAGACATATATTACTATGATTGGGAACATTACATAACATATATAGATAGTGATTTGTGTGGGTATTATAACAACTTAAAGACCTATTACAGACATGCCATTGGATTGGTTTTGGTCATTGTAAACCAGAGGAAGGAAAAAGATTGTTTAATAAATAATGGACCTGTAATTTGTCTTACATACATGTATGTAGTATGATTTGAAAAGCATTTCAATAACCAGAAAATAACTTACAATACCATTTATGCGGGATAACAATTGAAGCCGCTGCCTTTACAGTTGTAGTACAGTGTGAATCTTAAGCATCCTGCTATTTAGAGCTGGGACATCCACATTTGGTAAATTACATTAAGGAAAAGGTATTAACTAAGAAATATATTATCTGTGTTATTTATCAATGTTATAAATTCCTGTTCAGAACATTAAAAAGTTCCATGATTTTCAACAAGTGAAAACCATGAAATATAATCTCTATGAGCATAGCCAGTCAATGCTAAAGTAAAGAATCAAGTATCGGGACATCATGATGTATTAGATTTATGAACACACTGGCTTGCTTTTGTGTTCAGTGCTTCAATGTACATGAACAAATTCATTGGCCATCTATTGATTGAAACATTTGTCATAATGAGTTGTCCATTAATTATTAACCATCATTGACCAAACATCCCATATGGAGCTCTGGGTCAAGTGGTTAGTGCATCAGACTTGTCTTTGCCGTCAACACAGCTAGAGGAGTTTGCAGCCCGTCGGTGGCCTAATGTGAGTTTCACACAGCAGTGGCTTGGTCGAATTGATTGGCGTGCAATCATTGGATTGTACACTCTTCAAATTTAACGCCAAGTTGTGACCCTTGATCAAGAACACTCATACTGTGACTGTTTTGCACCACCCATGTGTTATGAGCAGTGACAGATCTTGTTAGTATGCTAGCCACATTGTGGCTGTACCTTCCCCTGTCCCCGGGCAGCAGTAGATTGTTACTGAGTGTTAAGGCTCATCAGGGTAATAATTGTCATTACCGTCTTAGAACAATTATTTATTAATTGGTTAAGCTGGGTTAAGCGCTATATAAAAACTTATTATTATATTATTTAATATGTATTAGAGGGCAGAGACGAAGTTTAGGTCTGCTAATATGATAGAGATGTTAGTCTATTTAAAGGGCTGCTAAAAGAACCATAATAATGGGTTTAATGTTTAAACTTTTCCTGGAGAAAAAAAATCCAAAGCTGACATTATAAAGTAATAAACGGAGATTTCATATAAATTAGTACCTATTATTGTGTTTGTAAACGAGAGGCCGATCACGATCGGCAGATGTTTAACCCATCCCTTGGCGATAGTAAATTGTTAAGATCAGAATCATAATCTTTTAATGTTGAATTATAGAGTATACTGTTATGATCTAAAGTAGTATATGACAAATGTACATAATAACCAGTAATAACACAAATTATTGGAATGTATGAGTCAATATAGAAGGGTTAATATAACATCTAAACTCTAGAGCCTGTCACCACTATCATAGTGTGAGCAGTTCTATTCATGTTGTTGCAAATTGCCATGTGAGATATCAAAATAATATAATTATTTATTTAATGGAAAAGGTTAAAAGACATGGAATGGGTAAAAGGGGTTAAATCACCTATCTCTGCCCTGTTTGATCCAATGTAGTCCCATCATCCAAGGACTTAGAGAGCTCCATTGGTCTAGTTAAATAAATTCACCTGGCTAAGTTGTGGTTAAAAAGATAGCTAAATCAATTTATCCAATAATTCACTGTGTCTCTTATACAGACCTAACATATGAGGGCTATAAATAACTCTCAAAGCAATAAACTATATTGTCTTTTATCTTGCTCACAGAGAAGCAGGTATTCATTAATTGTAAGTTACTTGGGTTATAATCTGGATAATTCTTAGTTTAAAAAGGGCCATATCTCTGGTATAACAAATTGGATCTAACCCATATTCAAACTCGTTCTGTATTTTGAGTTGAGAAACTCACATACCAAATTTGGTTCCTATCAGATGAAAAATGGTTGATTTATCGAAGTACATGTATGTGTGAATCATATGTCAAAGGACCATAACACCATTAAAAAAAATCCGATCAAACCCATATTCGAAATCAATCTGTATGTTGGTCTGAGAAACTCATACACCAAATTTGGTTCCAATCAGATAAAAAATGTTTGAGTTATGGCAGAATTCATGAATTCTAAGTCGAAAAAGGGCCATAACTCCGTAAAAAAAACTCCGATCAAACCCATATTCGAACTCGATCTGTATTTTGGGTCGAGAAACTCACATACCAAATTTGGTTCCGATCAGATAAAAAATGTTTGAGTTACGGCAGAATTCATTAATTCTAAGTCGAAAAAGGGCCATAACTCCGTAATAAAAAGTCGGATCAAACCCATATTCGAACTCGATCTGTATTTTGGGCCGAGAAACTCACATACCAAATTTGGTTCCGATCAGATAAAAAATGTTTGAGTTATGGCAGAATGCGTGAATTCTAAGTCGAAAAAGGGCCATAACTCTGTCAAAAAAAGTCGGATCAAACCCATATTCGAACTCGATCTGTATTTTGGGCTGAAAACCCCATATACAAAATTTGGTTTTGATCAGGTAAAAAATGTTTGAGTTATCGCATTACACGTAAAGTGTCTACGGACGGACAGACAGACAGACGGACGGACGCACGACGAGTGGTCAATCCGGACAACGACACTATGTTTACCATACATGGTATGGGTAAACATAAAAAGCACACAAGTAACGGTACACTAACGTGACAGTGAGCAAGTTCTAACATAGATCATGCCATGAATCTCTACTCAGCTGTGCCCATGGTGATCATATTTCAACAGTTCAAAACATGGGAATTTGTTTATGTTCTAAAAGGGACCTTTAAAGAATTTATTTGATTGCCCAGGGAAAAATCCAAAGCAAAATTGGCTGAAACAAATCATCTAATGATGGAATCTATATCTGAGACCTTCACCTACTGTGAAATATATTATTAAGGAGAACGTAGAAACTAAGAAACATATTACCTGTGTTATTTGTTTTACTTAAAGTTCTCTGTGACCTATCAGAACATCAAAAAATTCCCATGTTAATGATGTTTTGAACTGGTGTTCCATATGATCCCGACGGACAAACCCAGAGTCATATCAGTGAGATATCCCAGTCAGATTCTGGAAATCAAAATGATAAAAATACAGTGATTTTAAGCATTTACATATATAGTAATGAATAGCATTTTATTTTAGACAAATTTGGCAGTAATTTACAGTGAAAGTAAAATTCATTTTTATTTTTACCCTAACACTATTCCACAATGCCATCAATTTGGTTGATCTAAATTAATTTATTCATTCCTCATACATGTCTTTCTGCCTTTTGCTTTGGGTCATGCATTTATAACAGAAGGAACCACAATTCACAATACCAGTATATAGTGTCCATTGAAATATCATGGGAATGGCCTAACCACAAAACATTCACATAGGCGTATATGTGATATTTGCCAGACAAATTCTAAGCCTGGATTGCCCCAAAATTAACGGGAAAATGTCGAACATACATGGGCAAATGTATATTGATGATAAAATTTTACGAAGCAAAGTTACAATATTTATATCATACATGTTTTCTGTTGCAATGGTCAACAGATGGCTTTTGCCATGTTATTTCAGATGGAATAGAAGTTATAGAACCCCAATTTAAAATTCATGTGTTCAGGATTGCTCCACTGGATATCCCCATGTCCATGTTTAGGCCCTATTTTAACTTTAGAACTTATGTATACTCTAGTCATCTCAATGATATGTACAGGTAATGCAATATTGTGGTTAATAGATGCCCAAATTACAATGCCTCACACTCTGACACAGGGTTGTGTCGGGGAGGGTTATTAAAACACCAAAAAAATATCAGTATAAAGGCTACCCCATGATATGAGTTTAAAAATATACATAGACAGTCCTTCCAATGGTATCTGGAGAAGTCAACCCTTAACAAAGTTATCCCCAGAGTAGTCAGACCCCAAGAGAAACCGACACACTATGTAGGTTAGCGTCATGCATGGCGTTTGCATTAAACAAGTGTCATTCTCTGTGTCCAACAGTTTGCCACATTGTTTGGTGTCAAAGGGGATTACATCACTTTGTAGCTTTTTCACAAATAGGGGATTAAGAAACAGGAAATATTGTTACACCGATGTGTGCTTAATTAATATTAGAAAAAAAACTACCAGCATAATTTTTTCCTGGCTTTGGACCGGCTCATCAACAGCCAAACAACCTGAACACAGTGGAAGTTACATACGTGTGTGTCAATTTTGGCGAAAACTCCGAGCTGCTTTCTGGCACATTCCTACTTCAAAGTCAGTTGTCATTCAATGCAACTTCAAAGTCCTGAAAAACAGATTGATCATTTTTAGTGAGCTTTCTTGGCACAGAGCAAACATTTTTTCCCTCCAGATATTATCTCCACATATTATCTTGACATCTCAACATATTACAAATACATCTCGAGATCTCGACTAAATCTCAAGATTTCGACATACGCATTTTGAGATCTCGACGTTATCGTGATCTCAACATATTACCGGTATGATGAAATCTCTAGTTATTTTCTCAAGATCTCGACATGCACAACTCGAGGTATCGACAAACACATCTCGAGATAATATCTTGAGATACATCAATATATAAATGTGCTTAAAATAGAGCATAGCCTAATGTTCCTATAACTACCGCTATATGGCACAAGAAATTATATCATTGGTCAGTACGACTCAGTATGCTATACAGTTCAGTGCGAATTTGACAATAACCTCACCATTACACTGTATACGCATATTCCTTAATCGTAAAACATTCGGTATTGACCAAATAAATGGTGCGATGGGTTGGGCCATCCCAGTTTTGATTAGCGTTAGGTCAAGGTTAGGGTTCGCTTAACACTTGGGTAAACCCAACCCATAATTTACCATCCCACCCCAGTCAGGGTTAGTATCCTGTCAAGTTCTGATTATGGTTAGGATTATACTAGTAGGCTCAGTGTTAAGGTTTAGGTTAATGTCCATGTCTGCTACTTTTCCATTCGGGTCATGCAGACTTATATTAGTCTAGGATCCCACCCAACTTGTCATGTCCCATCTCATCACAACGATGTCCAAACAATTGCCACCCCGTTACCGTCTCAGTCATGGGAAAAGGTTGAATATCCTGTCCATGCCAGTCATGTTTATGGTTATGGTCAGGGACAGGGTTAGGCTTTAGGTCACTTTCCGCATTCCCACTTGCCTCATCGAGTCCTGAACTGTATCACCATGTTCCGGATAGGGTCAGGGTAAGGGACAAATGAAACACATTTCGTAATGGCCGGTGTTAATGCCGATCACAAACCTGTGTACATTTTAATTAACACGTTGAGTGCCAGAAATCAATTAGTAATCTCGCCAGTTTGCCAAATCGTGGCAAGATAGATACCCTTAGTAGACCATAATTTGGCTTCAATGAAGCAAAAATTGGATGACAGAAACGGCGATTGATAGTACTACGAGATAACTCGTAGCCGGCACTGGCAGAAGGAATTTGGGTATTCCCACCACCAGTGCCAACTACGAGTTATCTCGTAGACACAATTGGACACGTTTGAGCAACAAATATGAAGTAGAATGTAACCCAAACAAGTTATTTTGGTGGTAAGCATATTTATGGAGGTGTGGGAGTCCTTGTGGAGGTTATAGCTCGTTATATAGTTAAATTGTGGCTGATGCACGGCGGAGCAAATTACTTATATATATGAGCAATTGAGCATGCATGCTACAGACAGCGAATCCGAAGTGGAATCGGGTGAACTTGTTTCCTGTGAGGATGAGTTTATTTCGTCCATACAGTAATGACTACGAGCATGCATCTTCTGTTGTTTCGGGTATTGTAAGTTATCGCCCATTTAGCCTGATTTAGGCCTATGCTATGGGGTTCCAAAGTACAGCCCAAAATAATAGTGTTGGAAGAATTGTCAGCACAAAATTAAAACAACCATGCAGCAGTAGTCAAATAGATCCCTGCACATTCAGGAGTGTGCTACATGTAACTCCATATAATCCATCCATCTGGAAGTAAGTCAGTCACCCTTTACTGTAAACCTCTATGCTACACAAAACCATTTATCCGTACCTATGTAAGTAGAACAGTTCGATGAACTGCACGACGTCTAAAGTACAGTAATTGTTACGCTTTCCATTGTCCAACACGTTCGGAAGTGGGTAAAATGTAGTTTTGGGGAATAATTGTTCCGCTTTACTTGTATTATAATTTATATAAATAATAAAATACCTAGCCCCCAAATGGAGCCGCACAATGTATACGCGCATATAACGTCATGGATTATCCGCTTATCTTGTATTGGATGCGTCCACTCGCACATGAGTGAGAGGGAACAGATTTGGCAGGCCTGTGTGACGTGTGTGGGTGGTTGTGCGAAGTTTCAATGTGTTGAAACACAACGATGTAACCATTCCTCGAAACTGTCTTCGCATGTTTGTACATTGTGAATATCCACCCCCTTACTTTGTTTGCATGCGTGAACATTGTCAGTCTATTGAATACCAAAACCCCAGTCTAATTGCCCGTGCACACGACTGCCTCTGGTGGTCACTCAGTGAGACAGTGTCAGCTGTATTCACTAACAACTGGACCATTTTGAGTAGAATATATGTGCTGATGGTGCGGAGCCACACTATTTATTTGATAAAATCAGAGTTCTGATGTTCCGAGGCGGGTTTTCGTGGTGTATCGACCTATTCCACTGCTTCCGTTTGTCAGTTACACGACATGGAAACCACTACGAGATAACTCGTAGTGGCAACCTGCGAAGGTTGCGAACTACGAGATAACTCGTAGTGGCACTCAACGTGTTAAAACCCTGTGTACCCTTCAGCACATTTTTTGGTGAGAGTGACTCCTTCAGCCTTACTGGACTCTGATGGCGGAAGAGTTACGTCGTGGCCCAGAGTTGGACCGAACAGTTAGCGGAGTGTCTACCCATTTCACAGGTTGTCCGTACAACCATGGACGTATATATATACATCGCTGGTACAACATAAAAGTCTATATTACATCTTATCTTATCAACTATTCCAGTTGAATTTAAGATGTGACAAACTTAGTGACCACTGCTTAAAATGATGGAAAAGGTCAGAAATAACAGAAATTAGATCGTACAACAACAACAATCCAATGGAAATTAGGAAATATCCGACGGCAAATTTAATTAATGCTGTGGCATGTTACTGTTAGATTCCACACAATCATTTTGCCACGGTTATTTCACACGACATTGCTTACAATATGTTATTGCCGTGACTAACTTTGAATTTCGAGCACTAAAAATGGTTGGTTGTCAGTCTAATTGAAAATAATTTTTCGAAATAATTGGAAAAATCTTACGAAGTTACGACTTACGACTTTGTCTTTAATTTCTTTTTGTGTGTGACCTCTGTCAGTCTGTGGCACTGAAAACTGAGCCATAGTTAACCTAAAAATGTCTGTCTTCCATCAGATACCGTAAAACCCTTAACTTGCTAAAGGAGCATGGCCTGCATGGAAAATATCTGTTTGAAATTGAATACAAATTCACAACAATTGATACGCCATTCTGTGTTGTGTTTTAAAACATCACGTGACAACATTGACCTCCTTCGTCGACTTTTGGCAACACCCATAAACAACACGTGACACCCCCTAACTGATTTCTCATTGGTCAATATATCCCCTATACCGTAGAAGCGGGGGCTGATATAGACCCTACCCGCAGTGAACACGCTTGCAAAATTTCATAATTCGTATTTCGCGGCAATGATAAAAAACTAAGTTTGGTAAAACGGATGTCTTGTTTTATGCGCAGTTGGTGAATCTATTTTTAGATACCACAACATTACGTGGTCTGTGCTACAAAGACAAAGTTTCATTGCTAATTTTCGTGGTCTACATCTGCTAATCATCGTGTCTACATTTGTAAATGCATACGTTTGTTTTGTTTGAGTGGTCTGAACTCCTTAATTAGGTCAAAACAACGGATCTTCTCGTTGATCATTCAGAATGAGTGATCAGGACCCTCTGAATTCAGACACGACGAAGCACGATGTCAACAAAACAGTAGAGAAAGAGAAAGAAGAAACTCGGCCGAGCGTGACCGTTCTGGAAAAGCAGCCACAGAGACGTATTTTCAAGATCATTGTGATTGGTGATTCCAATGTAGGAAAAACATGCCTCACATACAGGTTTTGTAGTGGAAAATTCCCAGATCGCACAGAAGCTACAATCGGAGTTGATTTCAGGGAGCGGACAATCGAAGTGGAAAATGAACAAATAAAAGTGGGTAACACATATGAAATAGTTTCACAAAGTTGTTGCATATGTGTGCATTAGTTTATGGTACTAATTGAAACAGAAACATGATGACACGCCCATCGAGGGGATCAATGGGACGACTTGGACTGAAGACAACTTGGGCCGAAATTACAAAAGACAGCTTGCACCGTATGGGAGGCCTTTTTCACATTTATTAGCTAATTGCGCTTAAAGTGGTGTGAAACACTCCGGTAGGGTGCTCAAATAGAAATTAAGAATAATTTGCTCAATGCAGTTATTTTTCACCAAAACTAATCCAAATATTACAACACACACTGGCATTCTTATATATTACTAATACTTAAATGCAATGACTGTCGATGTCAAAATCATTTGTGTTGGTCTATCGCCGAATGTTGCGTCCCGAATCGAGATGTAAATATTTACATTTGCACGTAATTCAGACGATGTTTTCTATGGAGTAGTATGGTCGATTTGTTTAAAATGTTCGGCAATGTTAGTAGAATGTTGCATTCCCAAGGTTGGCATAGCGCCTGAGTACTAACTTATCAATTGCACGCACCCAAACAAGTCCATAATATGTCTTTAAGCATACATGTAAGTGAATTATGCTTAAGCATTTTTCGTCAATGTTATTCACTTACTAGTACCGTACACTTAAGCGTAATGTAGATATTACTTTACACTTAAGAATATAATATAATTATGACTAGCTATTACGCTTAAGCGTAATTCGTTTACTTAAGAGTAATTCATCTTTATGATCTTTATTTTACGCTTGAGCTTTAATGAATTAGACTTAAGTGTAAATGAATTATGCTTAACTTAAGCATATTCATATACATTCTCATAGAGCTCTCCTCAAGCTGAAATGGATGCAATCACATTACAAATGCCAGTAACCTACATCAGATTATATCATTATACATGTACCTGTGGTAAAATACAATTATACATGTAGCTGAAAACCAAATAATGCTTTATAAGCATAAATGAATTACGCTTAAGGGTAATTCAGATGCATTACGCCTAAATGTTAAATGATTCATGCTTAAGCGTAAGTGAATTATCCTTAAGATTAAAACATTATACTTAAGCATAATTAGCTAATAAATGGGCTTCCCATTACCCCGACCATATTTCCGGGGCGAGTGTCTCGGGTGTGAAACATAATTAGTAGAGTGATTAAC
Organism: Siphonodentalium dalli; assembly: GCA_032622095.1. Classification (NCBI taxonomy): domain Eukaryota; kingdom Metazoa; phylum Mollusca; class Scaphopoda; order Gadilida; family Siphonodentaliidae; genus Siphonodentalium; species Siphonodentalium dalli. Next base: position 219,584,991 of record CP136065.1, on the reverse strand, counting down.
AGTGGTAATTAGGGCACATTGTGGTGAATACATGTACAGTACGGTAATGCTCTAATTAATCAACCTCTTAACCACAGCAGAATTATGGGTAACTTTTCAGGATTTAGTCGGAAATATGGCTTGTTGCCATTCATTGGAAAGCTCTCGCCGAGAGCTTTCAGATGAATGGCAACAAGCCATATTTCCCATAATTACCCATAATTATGCTGTGGTTAAGAGGTCGATTAATTAAAGCATTACTGTAGTTGTATATACAACCTGAGTAATTTTGAGTTTAGAGGGAAATCACTGCATTTAAACTTTTATTTGCACTTTATCAAATGAATTATGCATTAAATAGCGTAAATATGATGCATTTGCGTTCCATTGATTTGTGCTTCAGCGCAAATAACCCATATTATTTACGCTTCAGCACAATTGATTTGCTCTTCATCTGTTACAAGCAAATGTGAGAAAGGCTCCTAGTATATCCCATAAAGCTACAATGTAGCTACAATGCGACATTCACAATTTGCAATCTTCTAATCCTATATGCTATTATTTCTAAATTCTCATGTACATGTATATGGCGGGTGAAATTTTCAGTGGGAAATTGATTTACAGTATAAAAATTTTTGGGGAAATAATGAATGCAGACAAGTAGTGATTTATCACTATATTCATGACTATTCTACATGTATTAAAGGTAGGCTAACTATTATTTTAATATGCCAAGTCTGCTCATACCTAAACCAGATAGGATATTGGGATAGCGAGATGTAAAGCGAATTCCCCATAATTACTGGTTTGGAAAATGAATTAATGAGAACAATGAATAGAAAATAGATTTAAAATTAGTGTAGAAACCCTTGAATGCATTTTTAACTGGAAAGCCTACTCTCTAATTTCAGCTTCAGCTATGGGATACAGCAGGTCAAGAAAGATTTCGGAAAAGCATGGTGCAGCATTACTACAGGAATGTCCATGCTGTAGTTTTCGTATATGATGTCACAAAAATGTCTTCCTTCGACAACATGCCACAGTGGATCGAGGAGTGTGACAGACATAACCTGAACAAAACCATACCTCGTGTTTTTGTCGGAAACAAATGCGACATGCGAGACAGAACTGTTGTCAGCATCAACTTAGCCCAAAAATTTGCTGATGCACATAACATGCCATTGTTTGAGACATCTGCCAAGGACGATTCAAGGGCAGATCACGTGGAGGCAATATTTATGACATTGGCTCACAAGCTGAAAAACTCCAAGCCAATGATGCCAATTTTGTTGTCAACTATAGGGCAAACCAGGCCAATTCTTATTGGTCAAACACCTGAATCTGGTTCTGAAACTGGAGATGGCTGTGCTTGTTGATTCAGGAACAGGATGACCCACCCCAGCGACGACCCACCCCAGCAATGTTACATATTTGTGACCCGCCATATCAAATCCAGTCGTAAGTCGGGATTTTTTTACCCTGTGCCAATGCATTCTCTTATATATGCGAGTCAACCATAGGTCGCCTCGCATATATAAGAGAATGCATTGGCCTAACAATTTTTTATCATTTTTTTTAAATAAATGTTTCTTACAATTTTTAGGACATAACATAAAAAACATCCATTACCCTGCAGGGAGCCCCACACATATATAGAAGCATATAGAAGAGTGTCGTCTGCCAATGTTTGTCTGGGGCTCTGTATGGGTGAAATTATAAAATTGTTAAAGAATACAAGAAAAAATTATTAAAATTGTAAAAAATTGTTAGGCCAATGCATTCTCTTATATATGCGAGGCGACCTATGGTCGACTCGCATATATAAGAGAATGCATTGGCACAGGGTCAAAAAAATCCCGACTTACGACTGGATTTGATATGGGTCACATATAGACAGCAGAAATGTGTTTCATTCTGTATATCATTTGTACTATACATGTATGGATGACAAACTAATGATTAGACAAATGTTTATATAATTTATAGGGTATACAAATCTTGTATTATTTGTGTATAGTGAACACTTTAATTTATATATATTACATTTTAAAGTTCTAATTCTAAAACACTGAATTTGCTAAAAAGATAATGCATTGGGGAGGATTGTCCCTGGAGTGGCTGGTCACGGATCTATTCATTCGGTTTAGTCCTAGGCCTCTGATTCTACTTCAAGATGTCATATATATTTTCATTGTCGTAATTTTCTGAAATCATGCACTGTTGAAAATTTTCCTGTTGAAATGCTATTTAATTGATTGTTTGCATTATTGTCGATTGTAGTATGTGATGATTTAATGCAGTTGTCTGTGGATGTTTCCGTTATTGAGTGAATTGTATTGATAATTTATATCTGAGAAATTTGTTTGGTGGCAGAATTAGACATCTGCACAATATGACGTGTTAAGTAATATCCAAAAATGGGACATGTTTTTAATGGGACCCAACTTGCCAAGGCACTCGCAGTGGGTAAATGAGCAAAAAATATACAAGTCTGTAAAAAAATTACCATTAACCCTTTACCCAACAGAACGGCCCTGTGCCAATGCATTCTCTTATATATGCGAGTCGACCATAGGTCGCCTCGCATATATAAGAGAATGCATTGGCTTAACACATATTAAAAATGATAAAATTGTCAAAGAATGTAGAAAAATATTATAAAAATTGTTAAAAAAAAATTTTTAGGCCAATGCATTCTTTTATATATGCGAGGCGACCTATGGTCGACTCGCATATATAAGAGAATGCATTGGCACAGGGCATAACTGTAACCATCACAATGTGGTCAATGAACCGGTTCCAATGATATCCATATGTGTATGGTGTTATTGAGAGAGACCGAAGATATACAAGGATGGATAACTCTATAATCAAGTGGTAATAATAACGAAATTTTGACTGTCTTCTGGGCCAGAAAGAATTCCCGATAATGAAAAATAATAGATTTCTAAAATCGATATCTAACAAATCTGAGCTTTGATGGGTGACTTCCTCGACTCGAATCAAATATTTTTGACCCCCGAAGCCATTGAAATAGTAATTGAGAGGAGTTTTATCGGATTGAGTACCTTTAAGAACATGGAGAAATCAATTAATCTTGTTCTTATTTTCATTATTGATACTAGTACAGTAATGCCCTAATTAATCGACCTCTTAACCAAAGCAGAATTATGGGTAACTTTTCAGGATTTAGTCGGAAATATGGCTTGTTGCCATTCATCGGAAAGCTCTCGGGGAGAGCTTTCCGATGAATGGCAACAAGCCATATTTCCGACTAAATCCTGAAAAGTTACCCATAATTCTGCTTTGGTTAAGAGGTCGATTAATTAGAGCATTACTGTAGTTCAGTAATGCCCTAATTAATCGACTCTAACCACAGCAGAATTATGGGTAACTTTTCAGGATTTAGTCGGAAATATGGCTTGTTGCCATTCATTGGAAAGCTCTCGGGGCATTACTGTAGTTCTCCAACAACGAAATTATGCATGTTGGAACCATTGTTATGTAAACAAAACTGTTACAGTGAATTGTCAACCAACATTGCTAAACGTGAGGTAAGTTCAAATAATTTAGTCTTAATCACACAGCTACATAAAGTATGCTAGCCTGGATATACATGTAGTATGTGACATTTGCAGACTGAGGTCCCCAGAGGGTGAATTTAGTTACTGGAGACCTTGATCAGATTGAAGATCCTCAGTTGAAGTTGGTGATGTTCACCCATTAGTCACCTCGATTATGCATTCTATCTTCTGCAAATTAGGGGATATAGAAAGTGTCTTATTTGGAATTTAGACTATAGATACTTCCCAGAAGATGAGGCCTAAACAGCATGAGGTTCCCAGAAGGTGAATTTGTTGATGCTATACCGCCATGCAGGATATTATCACTAAATTCACCCTCTGGGGACCTCATTCTGCAAATAGAAGACACTATATCCATGCTTGCCCTCCACTAACCCAGTGAGCTACATAAATATACCAACCATTTGCTAAATTCACACCAACTACTATAACTTAATTTACATGTTTTCTTATGAATAAATTGTGCTTCAGCATAAAGGATTTAATGATATATGTTTGAGTAAATGATTTGTGCTTAATACATTGACTGCTGCACAGGAGTGGTTTCATAATTTTTGCATGTAATTGAATGGGATTCGGCAGTCAACTTGTTAGAGGTAAACAATCTGATTCGATGGTCACCATATCATCAGATTCCAACAACAGCATTTCTTGAAATGCTGCTACAGTTATCAGAATTGATTAATTGACAAAAAATAATGCTAACCACTGTCAACTATTGTATAAAATTTCCAAAAAAGTTTTATATATCAACTTTTTGTTCAACGCAATTTTCTGTCGAGAGTAATGTTGGTCGGCATTTGTCGAATATTTGCCAGGCCGCCAAATATTCCAGGTGGTGAAAAATAATAGATTTCAAAAATTTATATCTGATAACTCTGAGCTTTAAAGTGATGTGAAACACTCCTTTAGGGTGATCAAATAGAACCAGAGAAAAATATTGTTTAAAGTAGTTATTTTTCCGCATATTAATCCAAATTTACAGTACCCACACATCATTCTTATATATTAATTAAATGCAATGACTCTCATTGGCGAAATAATTTGCGTTAGTTTATCGCCGATCGCATCGTTCCGAATCTAGATGTAAATATTTACAATACAGCGTAGTTCAGACAATGATATCTATGGAGCGTTATGGTTTATTTCTTTGAAATTTTCTGTAATGCTAGTAGAATGCTACATTCCCACACTTGGCATAGCGCCTGAGTACTAACTTATCAGTTTCTCGCACCGAACAAGTCCATAATATGTCTTTAATGGGTGGGTTCCTTGACTTGGATCAAATATTTGTTACCTCCGAAGAGGTATGTAATTTAGGAGCATTAAATTGGATTGTGCATCTTAGTGCATACAGTAATGCTCTAAGTAATCGACTCCTTAACCACAGCAGAATTATGGGTAACTCTTCACGATTTAGTCGGAAATATGGCTTGTTGCCATTCATCGGAAAGCTCTCCCCGAGAGCTTTCCGATGAATGGCAACAAGCCATATTTACGACTAAATCCTGAAAAGTTACCCATAATTCTGCTGTGGTTAAGGAGTCGATTAATTAGGGCATTACTGTATCAGAGTTATAATATTAAGGGCATTGTCATTCCATCAGTATTGTGGATCTGACACATGGTTCTGGGTAAAACATGTTTTATTAATGAGATTCTTCTTTTGTAATAAACACATGTGAATAGTTGCTTCTAAATTATTTAATATTGATCTCAAATCTCAACTCAATTGCTTTCATTTGCACAAGTTGTCGACGCATATAACTAATCAGTGGTGATGGCAAAATAGGACTCGCCTGTTGATACGATGTGCATTCCACCAGTAATTCACCAATATTGATATGACCTGATTATAGATCACCAGACTATTAGGGCTGTATCAATTCACCCCTGTAATGATTCGATGCATATCACAATTTTTTCTCACACTACAGTAATGCCCTAAATAATTGACTCCTTAACCACAGCAGAAGTATGGGTAACTTTTCAGGATTTAGTCGGAAATATGGCTTGTTGCCATTCATCGGAAAGCTCTGTGAGAGCTTTCCGATGAATGGCAACAAGCCATATTTATGACTAAATCCTGAAAAGTAACCATAATTCTACTGTGGTTAAGGATTCTATTATTTAGGGTATTACTGTACTTGATGATACATTAGATTGATTAAATTGAATATGCTTATCGCGATTCACTTTAAACTTAAACAAATTATTGAAATTTTAACCTGCATCAACGAATGGTGGCCTTGTATAGTGTAAATTCCATTTCTCATTTCTAATAGCATATCATTCCATGCCCGAAGGAAGTCTGTTTCAGCTAGTCACAGGATAACTATGATAAAAAGAAGAATCTGAAATATTTTGTATGAATATTTTACTAATACTACTCCCACTTTCGAAAAATGCTGATTTAAGAATTTGTTGTTTACGAATGAGCTGTGATGCCCGCCCACAATGTAATTCAGAAAGGCATACATATATTGTTATCATAAAAATGTATTTTTGCTTCACTAATGCTTACTCATTAATGTGGATGTGCATTGAGCCACATGATGCCCACACCATCCCATTGTTCCAGAAAAAACTGATAAATATACTGTCAAATTCAACTATAATGTTCAATAAACGGAAATATACTGTCAAATTTAATTATAATTTTCAATAAATGGAAATATACCGGTAGTATCAAATTTAACTGCAATGTTCAATAAGTTGTCAAATTGAACTGTAATGTTCACTAAACAGAGAAATATACTGTCAAATTTAACTGCTATGTTCAATAAGTTGTCAAATTTAACTCCAATGTTCAGTAAACTATCAAATTTAACTGTAATGTTCACTAAACAGAGAAATATACTGTCAAATTTAAGTGTAATGTTGATTAAACTATTATCATTGAATTCAGGACAGATCAGATCTGGAATTGTGATGTACAATTGTTCATATGAATATCTATCACGTGACTTATTGATGATGCATCTGGATCAGGGATATCATTATAATGCTTATTGGTAATTTTCCGCAATTTAACCAGGTTCAGCGTAGATATTGTCAACTTAATCTTATTTGTATAGAACCCTTGATTTTTCATAAAAATAAAAAATTAAGGACTACATCATGTATTTCTGGAAAGGACAGCAGATTTCAAACTTTCAACAAAATTGTTGATATTTTGTTGATTGTTCCGTGTGTATGTACCTACAACTATGAAGCCGACTGGTATGATTTTCATTTGTGAATTTGTACTGATATTGAATTATGTATAGGGTAGACCTGCCCCTGTTTTTGTGATATTCTTGTCAATATTTATGGTATATTAATGCACTGTTTGCACGGTACATGTATTTTTAATTGATTTAATATGTACAAAATATCTCACACAGTTTCTGACAACTTTCTGTCTTCATGTCTGACATGTAATGTGATTGGTCTAAAGCCTAAAATCAACATTTGAAAGCTCGAACCTGAATTCTTCAACAATTCTCAACAGCATGATACTGAAATGATCTGAAAATGAATTGAAAATAGAACATGGCTGACATGTTGAGAAAAATCATCCTATATAACCTCTTTGCTGCTATGACGTCCATAACTACAGTAATGCCCTAATTAATCGACTCCATAACCACACCAGAATTATGGGTAACTTTTCAGGATTTAGTCGGAAATATGGCTTGTTGCCATTAGAGCTTTCCGATGAATGGCAACAAGCCATATTTCCGACTAAATCCTGAAAAATTACCCATAATTCTGCTGTGGTTATGAAGTCGATTAATTAGGGCATCACTGTATTACAGGCGTAAAAGGGCACGTTGTGTGCTATATGGTCCATAGGTACTACAGATCTACTTCAGCACACTAGCAGTAGGTCGTTATTCATAACTGGAACTCAGATAGGTGCATCTGAATAACTGTATCTCGAAGTTTCGAACAGTGTATGATGTTCCACGATTGTAAAGATAATAGCTTTTCAACTGAGTCACTTTTATGGTTTTTGTGATATTCCCGTTATATTTTTCCACTGGAAAATGACAATAACGTCAAGAGCCCAGCACACGATGTCATAATGTCGTTTAGCAGCGAAAAGGTTAAAACCCAGCCCCTTTGTTCTACCTCGACCTTCTATTTCTCCGAATGGGCACGTTATACCATCCTTTATATTCAAAGTCCACACGCAATTACCTCTCACTCGAAAATGTTTTGTAAACATCTCATTTATCGGAACTGTTCATCTGTATAAATGTCATTTCTCCTTGTATATTATTAAAGTGTGTTTTAAGTCAGTTAATGGACTCATGACGGCACATTTGTCAACTAAATGGTCTCGGCCATCTAGTTTACGAATATCCAGTAACTTGTCCATTAATATTGACATAACATATTGAATTATGGTAATTTATAAGATTGGAGCCTTATCATTTTGCTCTCACCATTCACTCAGAAGGCTGAGTAGTTTGAAGTTTTAGAGAATCGCCTCGACTCATCACATATTGTGGGGGAAGTCAACTGTTAAAGATCAACGTTCATTTAAAATATCCACATTATGCAGTCTTCTTGGCACAATAAATGTCATATATGCATGAAACAATTTGTAAACATTATGGTTTCACCCTCAGTCGCACTCCTTTGTATATTTATACCCCCTTTTAAAAAAAAAAGGGGGGTATACTGTTTTGCACCTGTCCGTCCGTCCGTCCGTCCGTGCGTCCGTCCGTCCGTACGTCCGGCCGATGTCTGTTCATGTCATAACTTGAACAATAGTACTCGGATCTCAATGAAATTGGGTATGGATGTTCACTACTATGAGGACATTAAATAGAGGGTTCCATCGTTTTGTTCGGATTTTCCATTCTAGAGTTATTCATCTTTGTTTATCTGGAAATGTTGGATTTTTGGTCCGTCTGGTGTCTGTTCATGTCATAACATGAACAGTAGTGCTCGGATCTCAATTAAATTTGGTATGGATATTCACTACTATGAGGGCATTCAATAGAGGGTTCCATCGTTTTGTTCGGATTTTCCATTCTAGAGTTATTCATCTTTGTTTATCTGGAAATGTTGGCTTTTTTGTCTGTATGGTGTCTGTTCATATCATAACTTCAACAGTTGTGCTGGGATCTCATTTATTCTGTTTTGGGCTCATATTTCTTGAAATAGAGATATTGTCTTGGCCTTCTAAAATCTTATATGTGTTGGTTTGAAGGTAAACATATTCTTGCCAGTTGGGAATCTTCATCAAGCCTGAGTTTAGTGTGCCTGTCATTTGCAGAATTAGGTCCCCAGAGGGTGAATTTAGTGACGCTATCGCGCAAAGTGGGCTACCATCACCAAATTCCCTCATCTTCTCTGGAAAGTTTCTTTATTATAAAATTTCTATAAAAACTTCTTCACATAGATTCTATTTCTTTTGGCAGATGACACAATGCATAATCGAGGTTCCCAATGGGTGTACATCACAATATTCACCATTGGGGAACATCAATCTGAGTCTATGTCTCCCATAGCAGATGAGGCCATTCAGAATGAGGTCCCCAGTGGGTGAATTTGGTGATGCTAGCCCGCTATGTGGGATAGCATCACCAAATTTACCCTCTGGGGACCTCATTCTGTAAATGACAGGCATTTTAGGCTGATATTGATTGCTCTTTTAGAAATGTGTTTCTTCGGCATGATGGCACATGTTTATGGTCTAAGACTTGGGACATGTTCCAGCATGGAGTAAAATATAGGACCACATCAGTCACTGCCTGACGTTAAAGCCTTCTAATAGTGGGAAGAGTAATTAACTCATTCATAAGGGGAGCTGCGCTGGTGCAGCGTTATCGATCATGTGCCTGTGCATTCTCGTATATATGCGAGTCTCCCATAGGGAGCCTTGCATGTATAAGAGAATGCACTAGCTTACAATGTCAATGTAAATATTGTTTGGCCAGTGTATACTCTTATATATGCGAGGCTCCCTATGTGAGACTCAGATATAACAGAGATTGCATTGGCACAGAGTTTTCAAAAAAATTCAGGAAGCTCCATTCATGGAAGGGGTTTAGGTCTCCTCTTTAAGTCATGATATGACCATAGCTCTAGAAAGTGACATTAACCCTTTGAGTGCCAGGGGCCGATCTCATCGGCCCTAAACCTACAAAATAAGTCTGTTAAAGAATATAAGAATAAATTATTAAAATTGTAAAAAATTGTAAAAAAAAATAAAAAATTGTTAGGCCAATGCGTTCTCTTATATATGCGAGGCGACCTATGGTCAACTCGCATATATAAGAGAATGCATTGGCACAGGGTATATGGGTTGATACAAAAATCGACCTGGCACTCAAAGGGTTAAACCCCAAATAACCCTTTCTGTAATAAATACATGTACAGTAATGGCCTAAATAATCGACTCCTTAACCACAGAAGAATTATGGGTAACTTTTCAGGATTTAGTCGGAAATATGGCTTGTTGCCATTCATCGGAAAGCTCTCACTGAGATTCCGATGAATGGCAACAAGCCATATTTCCTACTAAATCCTGAAAAGTTATGCATAATTCTGCTATGGTTAAGGAGTCGATTATTTAGGGCATTACTGTAGTAATTGACAGGTAGTTCCCATAGAAAATGTACAAATAATAAGTTAACCCTTTACCCAACAAACCGGCCAAAACCGGCCAAATAAAGCTTCAACAGCCTAAAATATCTTCGTTCTGTCTCAATAGAACCATACACATATGGATATCATTGGAACCGGCTCCTTGACCACATTGTGATAGTTACAGTTATGCCCTGTGCCAATGCATTCTCTTATATATGCGAGTCGACCATAGGTCGCCTCGCATATATAAGAGAATGCATTGGCCTAAAAAAAATCTTTTTTTACCATTTTTTCTTACATTCTTTAACAATTTTATAATTTTTAATGTGTTAAGCCAATGCATTCTCTTATATATGCGAGGCGACCTATGGTCGACTCGCATATATAAGAGAATGCATTGGCACAGGGCCGTTCTGTTGGGTAAAGGGTTAAACAAATGACAAGTTGGTCTGTTGAGCTTATTATCTGAACATTTCCCTCCTATGAAAAATGAAACCTGTTATTTTAGTATCTTTGCTTGTCTGTCATCTGCTCATTTTTTCTGAGCACCACCCCAAATGAATAATAGACCATTCCAATGTATTCTTTTATACCTGAACTGGAGAATCTATTTGTATAGAAAGGGTTATCTAACTAAATATGAACCAGGCCTCAGATCTGGCTTTGTCCTTTGGCACCCAGTATTATGAATATTACAAAAGGTGAAGGTTGGTATAAGTGAGGCTTTCATCTGTATTTTGCTTATCCGATTTGTAACAAGTTATGTTTTGCCAATTTTGTAAAGCATTTAAGCATTTTATTTCTACACTGTTCATGTTATTGGATGTTTCAATTAAAACATATCTTCTATATTATTTATTTTCAATTCAAACATCAAAATGATTGAACTGGTGAAGTGAAATAATTCATTCCAGACAGGGACTAATTTATAAAAACGCGCTTGTTTGTACAACGTCCCTGCCTCTCAAGAATAATCATGTCACTAGTTCAATCAATTGATTATTCTCTACACCTAAATAATCGACTCCTTAACCACAGCAGAATTATGGGTAAATTTTCAGGATTTAGTCAGAAATATGGCTTGTTGCCATTCACCGGAAAGCTCTCAAACTTGGCCTTTGTTCTCTGAAATTTGAACCATGTAGTAAATATCAAGAGATTCAGTTGAACAATCAGATTACAACTCAAGTTAAAATCCGGAAACCAAAATAATCAGCAAATTCTAAGTCGACAAGGACCACAACTCCGGAAAGAATGGGTGGACTGAAACCCATTTTCAAACTTCACCTGTATTTGCAGCTGATAACCTCACATACCAAATTTGGTTCAGATCCGATCACACAAATTAAAGTTATCACCCGGAAACCTGAAAATGACAAAATTATAATTTGAAAAGGTGCCATAACTCCGGAAAAAATGGGCGGACCGAACCCATATTTGAACTTGACCTGTATTTTGAGCTCATAAACTCACATAGCAAATTTGGTTACCCCAAAATAAAAAGTTATCCTGAAAAGTTCCGAATGGACAGATTCTAAGTCAATGAGAGGCTGATCACGATCGGCAGATGTTAACCCATCCCTTGGCGATAGTAAATTACTATGATCGGAATCATAAATGAGAGTTTTGGTGTTGAATTATAGAGTATATATACTGTTATGTACTATTATAGACAAATGTACATAACACAAATTATTGGAATTTATGGGTCACTAGCATTTATATAAGAGAATGCACTGGTACATGATCTGTAATGCTGCACCACCACAGCCTTGGGTTAAATGTGAAAGGTGACCTGGACTTGGGTTAAGAGAGTCCAATTTAAGTTTACAATGATAATGTATCAAATTCTACCAACAATATAGATCAAGATAAGCCACCTCACTGTTGACCAATTAATATCAATTATATAGCAGAGCTGTCAACAAATCACAGGAATTGTTTATGTTATAGAAAGCTGACATCTCTATTAAACCAATAACATTTATAATGACCTCAGACCATCTGTAGAGTGATATCTTCAGCTGTGCAAGTCTACTGTTAATATAATGTGATGTGTATTGTTGAATCTTTATTTTAAATTAGATACCATAGTTTTCTTTATCAGATTATCTGCACATTGGCATACGAGACATCAGAAAATAATATAGCCTCATCAATAGCTAAGTAGTCCAAAGGCATGGGATGAAATTGGTGAATTGGATTAAATGTCGCTCCAAACAAATTTACCAGTACATAACACAAGATTTTGGACCGATTTAAACAAATTTGGTGTGGTGACTCGGGGTACCCTTGGCAGAGTTATAATGGTGCAGTTTTTCAAATTTTGTTAACTTAAAAAAAAAATTCTTTAAAAAAAAAAAAAAAATTATATATATATATATAATATTTTTTTGTTAAATTGAGCAAGGAATTCAATCTAAAAAAATTTTTTAAGAGTGAATATTTTTTCGAGTGGTCAATCCGGACAACGACACTATGTTTACCATACTATGGTGAGGGTAAACATAATCAAGGATCCAAACTTGAGATATCACCCGGAAACCGAAAAAGTGAGAAATTTTCTAAGTAAAACAAGTCGAAAAAGGGCCACAACTCTCGCATTGATTTTGATCTAATAACCGAAACTAAAGTTATCATCCGGAAACCATTTCCGGACGGACGGATACACGCACGGATGGACACCGGCTATTTTAATAGTCCCCCGAATTTTTTTTCGGGGGGACAAAAAGGGGCCATAACGCCAGCAAAATTGGACTGACCAAACCTCATATTCGAACTTGACCTGTGTTTTGAGCTGATAAACTCTCATACTAAAGTTCACATCCGGATACTTTCCGCACGGATGGACACCAGCTATTTTAATAGCACACCCCCCCCCCCCCCCACAAAAAAAAATTTGGGGGTCAATGAATGGACTCATGATGACAGAGATCCAAGGTTGGAACCGATGGATTTTCACTTTTAGGGCCACAACTCTGAAACAAACAAGAGGTGTGCACTCGAGTGCTAGCATACCCCCACCGTAGCTAATTCAACCCGCATTATCCGTAAACCCAACAAAATAGATTTTTAACTTTAAAGAAAAATTTGGATTAATAATATCGATATGGTGTCGCAAGAAGCTTGTACAGAAAAAAATATTCAAAGTGGTTCATATTTGTTCGAATGATTGCAGAAACCCAAAAAAGGGTAGAAAATGAAACGCAACCTTAACATCTAAGATGGCTTTTGTCGAGTGTTTCGTCAGTCAAACCAAACTTCTGCTAAGAAGGCACACAACTCCAGGGAGAAAAGCATCCACAAAAAAGTCAAAATAAGTCGAAAATGAAGTGTAATGTTAGGAAAAACAGTCCGAGCCAACCTTGAGCCGCATCATGTAGAGAGGGTGTTGTGGGAAGCATGTATACCAAAAATTATTGAAATCGGTTCATATTTGTTAAAGTTATTAAGTCGGACAGAACTTTCTAAGTCAAAATAAGACGAAAATGAAGTGTAATATTACGAAAAACAGTCTGAGCCAATCCCTAGCCCCATCATGTAGAGAGGGTATTGTGAGAAGCATGTATACCAAAAATTATTGAAACGGGTTCATATTTGTTAAAGTTATTAAGTCGGACAGAACTTTCTAAGTCAAAATAAGTCGAAAATGAGGCGTAACTTAAACCGGACCGAACCGCAATTAGCATCATGCGGAGAGGCAGTCCTAAGGAGATTGCATACAAAAAATTATTGAAATCCGTTCATAGTTGTTCGAGTTATGAGGTCGGACGGATGGACGGACGGACACACGGAGGGAGAAAACGTGACGGACAGACGCAGTCAATCCAGTATACCCCCCATTTTCTTCAAAAGTGGGGGTATAATGAATTGACATAACCCATTCTGATAGAGGTCGGAAGTAGTTACGGATGACCGAAATCCATTCTATATACCTGCTAATCTACATTTTCGAGGGATAATGAAGACATTCAGAGATTTTTGACAAATGAGCACACGTCAGTTCAATGGAATTCAAGGAATTTATTTGATATTAAAATGTGTCAGAGATAACATGCAACAACATGTATATACAATAAAGGTATATTAGAAATTATTTATATAACAAAACAAGTACAGATAATACTGTCAACATGCCGACAACATAACAAGTATCACATCAACAATTACAAACTGTAAGTTAGAGTTCAGTTACCCTGTGCCAATGCATTCTCTTATATATGCGAGTCGACCATAGGTCGCCTCGCATATATAAGAGAATGCATTGGCCTAACAATTTTTTACAATTTTAATAATTTTTAATTTTTTTCTTGTATTCTTTAACAATTTTATTATTTCACCCATACAGAGCCCCAGACAAACATGAGCAGACGACACTCTTCTATATGCTTCAATATATGTGTGGGGCTCCCTGTAGGGTATTAATGGATATTTTTTATTTTATGTCCTAAAAATTGTAAGAAACATTTATTTAAACAAAATGATAAAAAATTGTTAGGCCAATGCATTCTCTTATATATGCGAGGCGACCTATGGTCGACTCGCATATATAAGAGAATGCATTGGCACAGGGTAAAAAAATCTGACAATCACGTATACAGAATGTTATTAAATTTAATATATTTTATTTAATACTTGTGTCAGTTTCAATTCATTCTGATAAGATCTGGCCAATTTACAAATGAATATTGACAGTTCTGTTTCTCAGAATAATGCAAAAATTAATCATACATGCACTTAAATCATACATGCACTAAAAAATGTTAAATTTCCTTACATTCTGTATACGTGATGGCAGTGATCAGACCAGCATAGTGATGGGACTGAACGTTGCCTTGCAGTTTGCAAGAATCATACCCTGTTCATTGTCCTGATGTCAGAGATGCATTTCAGAATTGTCAATAGTTAGGCTGATGGAATTACAGAAGAAAGTATATAAAAGCCCCTTCATATATTGCTGAAATATGTACTATAAATCAAAATTAAACATTTTGAAGTGAACTTTTAGTATCACTTGGTTATCCTGAAATCTGAGCAGTTTGGCCATAGCTCACTAGATCACCAAATTGAACCCTTTCTTTACTGAATGGACTCTCCCATTCAGTTATAAAAGTATACATTGGAATGGTCTATTATTCATCTGGAGGACTGTGTAGGAAATATCAGCAGACGACAAACAGACGAACAGATAATATCAGTGCAGAAGCATTCTTATTACTTGGTAGGAAATGTCCAGATAATAAGTTCAACAAACGACCTATGAACATTTCCTAAGGGAACTACTCGTCAATATGCAATTAGTAAAGAATTGATTAACCCTTTACCCAACAAACCGGCCAAATAAAGCTTCAACAGCCTAAAATATCTTCGGTCTGTCTCAATAGAACCATACAAATATGGATATCTTGGAACCGGCTCCTTGACCACATTGTGATAGTTACAGTTATGCCCTGTGCCAATGCATTCTCTTATATATGCGAGTCGACCATAGGTCGCCTCGCATATATAAGAGAATGCATTGGCCTAAAAAAAATCTTTTTTTAACACTTTTTACCATTTTTTCTTACATTCTTTAACAATTTTATAATTTTTAATGTGTTAAGCCAATGCATTCTCTTATATATGCGAGGCGACCTATGGTCGACTCGCATATATAAGAGAATGCATTGGCACAGGGCCCTTCTGTTGGGTAAAGGGTTAAAGATGGTCAATCTCTTCCAAACAAGTTTGATATAGTTTCCGGATTATAAAATAATGAAAGTGTCAATGACACTGTAGCTCAACTTAGGTAGGGGAATAATTTAATGGTTGACAGTAAATTGAGGAAAGAATAAAATCCAATATGGCTGCCAGCGGCCATGTTTTTTTGGCCAAATGACCCCAAAATGACTCGTTCCCATCTAGAGGTCACCCCGATGATCCATATGAAGTTTGGTGATGATCGGATCAGGGATGTGGTCTGTAGGATGTGTCAAAGGATTTAGTGATGCAAAGAGTAAAATCCAAGATGGCTGCCAGCGGCCATGTTTTTTGGCCGATTGATCCTAAAATGACTCGTTCTACATGTAAATGTCAACATTCATGACAAATTTTATGATGATCACACAAACAGTACGGCCTGTAGCCCGCACCAATGGATTTAATTTTGAAATCCAAGATGGCCACCAGCGGCCATGTTTTTTGGCCGAATGACCCCAAAATGACTCGTTCCCATCTACATATCAATGTCAACATTCATGACAAATTTTATAAAGATCAGACTAAAGATTCAACCTGTAGCTCGCGCCAAAGGATTTAGTCATACAAAGAGTAAAATCCAAGATGGCTGCTGGTGGCCATGTTTTTTGGCCGAATGACCCCAAAATGACTCGTTCCCATCTACATGTCATTATTAACATTCGCCAAAGGAAATTGTTGATGGACACATGCACACACGGACGCCAACCCATGGCAATAGCTCAAACTTACAAAGTTGAGCTAATAAGTATGAAACTTCTGGCCAAGCTTCTATCAACTAATATTGATTTTGTTTTGATCTTTTCTGGTATAATATATACAACCTTCCGGCAAATTTCCGGGTCAGTTTTATGGGCTATTTTTAGAACAGAAACTTCAGGCGCAATCTGAGAATAGCAAGTGGGATAACTCTTATCGTGTTAGCACTCTCCATCAAGGAAAAATACCATTTCGATTCAGATATTTTGCAGGAATAAACCCCTTTATTATGCCTCTATACAGCTCTATAGACAAATAATACAGTAATGCTCTAATTAATCGACCTCTTAACCACAGCATAATTATGGGTAACTTTTCAGGATTTAGTCGGAAATATGGCTTGTTGCCATTCATCAGAAAGCTCTCGGCAAGAGCTTTCCGATGAATGGCAACAAGCCATATTTCTGACTAAATCCTGAAAAGTTACCCATAATTCTGCTGTGGTTAAGAGGTTGATTAATTAGAGCATTACTGTATACCCAATGTTCAGTTTTGTCTGTATTTTATTGACAAAAAAAGGTATTTTTAATTTTGAAATCAGGTTTTATAAAATTATGTTGTTGTTGTTGTAATTGTGGCCCAGAAGAGATAGACCATCTTTAAGCAACAAGGAGCCATCTTCTACATTGATGTATGACTGCGATTTTCTTGCATCACTCATGGTAACCAAGAACCAAGCCTGATTGCCTGTCATTTGCAAAATGAGGTCCCCAGTGGGTGAATTTAGTGATGCTATCCCGCATAGTGGGCTAGCATCACCAAATTCACCCTCTGGAGACCTCATTCTGATTCAGATTGAACTTTCCAAATGGTGAATATTGTGATGTACACCCATTGGGAACCTCGATTATGCAATGTGTCGTCTTCCAATTTGTGGATATAGAGAAACTAAACCAAATAAGAAATAGAATTTGATAATAAAGAAACTTTCCAGAGAAGATGAGGCGTAAGCAGAGTGAGGTCCCCAGTGGGTGAATTTAGTGATGCTTGCCCGCTATGCGGGATAGCGTAACTAAATTCACCCTCTTGGGACCTCATTCTGTAAATGACAGGCACACTAAACTCAGGCTTGCCACAGACCAGTCAGCTTGACATTGGTATCACAACATGCTAAACAGCAGCTGTTGAAAGACAGCAGCTGGTTCATTGTTTGGCTTGCACAAATGGCTGGGATAATACTTCTTTATAGTGTAATGTTTTGTCAAAGAACAATTAATTTGTTAAAGGTACTCAATCCGATCAGACGGTCTCCATACCATCAAGATAAAACAACAACAACATTTCTTCAAAATAGTTATCAGAATCGATTTATTGCAACAAAATAATGCTAACCACTGTCAACTATGGTATCAAATTTCCATGAAAATTGTTATTTATCAACATTTTGTTCAACAAAATATGGCCGTATTATCATTAAAGTATCATGACTAAATCCTGAAAAGTTACCCATAATTCTTCTGTGGTTAAGAAGTCGATTACTTAGAGCATTACTGTAGTTAGAAATGATCAGCAGAAGTTGTGTAAAACATTAGCAAGGCCAATATAACTCAAAACGGGCCCAAGTCACTCTGAGAACATAAACATATCCACAAAAATAATTCAGAATACATCCTGTCCCATGGACTTATAACAAGACATATTTAACCCTTTCATGACGGGAGCTGCGCAGGTGCAGCATTAAAGGCTCACTTAATTTTTGAACCCCCAGATCACATTATATAAAATATATGCCATATTATATACCAGTTGAAAGAGGAAGCTCCAAAACATTGTATTATCAACTGTAATAAACTGTGAACATTGTTTTTGTTGAGGTACCGACGTGTCATCTGGATTGTACTGCAAAATCTATTATTTTCAATTAAAGGGGAATAACTCTATATCTTGGTTTGAAAAAATAAACAAAATAATCGGTGACTCGAAAACTAAGTGGGCCTTTGAAGATCTTTTTATATGCACTGGCTAATGCATTCTCTTATATTTGCGAGACTCCCATATATCAGAGAATCCATTAGCATAGGGTTTTAGCAAAATATCAGGAAGCTCCAGTCATAGAAGGGCTAAGGGGAAAATTCAGAAGTATACACATGAATAAACTCAAAATTCCAAACAAAAACAATCCAGGATAATAATATATAACATAATAACAATATACGAAATAACAACAATGAGTAAGATATAAACTGCATGCAAAGCAAAATAATTGATTGGTTCAATATGTAATGATTGGGTCAACAGGTCGGGCACATCCTGAATTCCACTATATTAATGGTATTCCACTATCATAGTGGTATATGACCATAATGTATTCATGTTTCCTTTATTTGCGTTAACAATATCGCAGCGAATGAAGTCTTCCGACAAAATTTCTTGTGCAATCTTTTGCACCAGCTTTATTATTCAATAATATCACTAATATTTTCCTTTCTAAATGACAATAACAGGACGACTCACTCGCTCCTTCATAACAACATTTAAACTAATTGAATGCTAATGGAGTTGTTTATCATGTGCCGTTATGATTAACCATTCTCCTGGACAAAATATATCTATAATACCGAATTAGTGCGACACTGATTTTGAATAATTTGTGTGATATATGATTTTGGATCATCCCTCTTTTATCAAATTCCCAAAACGGTAATGGCCATATACCACTATAATAGTGGAATACCGTTATAATAGTGGAATACTGCTATAATAGTGGAATTCAGGATCTGCCTGACCTGGTAAATGTCTTTTCACATGGTGAGTGATTTGAGTGACACAGGTATCTTGGGCATAAAGAGTGTCAGTGGCATCTTAAGCTGGGACAAGTCATACAGATTTTGTTGTATTAAGTACCACGCTCTCGCGTTTCTACCGAATAAATAATTGAATTAATCTATATGAATATGAATAACATCAGTTACTCCTTCTGGTATGACTGGTCTTCCGACTTTTCCATTATTTTGAAAGACAGAAGAGTCCTCCGAATCACAGCTAGCTAATTTGACACTGAACCATTTGCACTTCTCCCAAACCATGATGTTTGCAGGGATCAGCCTCAAGGGTGACTTGGGACACTTCTTTTCCCTAAAATGTGCCACTTCTATTTTTGTCCCAGGGAGAAGTGACTTCTCTCTCAAATACTATTATGCATGTCCCAACATCATACTTAAAGTATATATACTGATTATAATGGTGTTCTTACTAACTATAATGATTTTTATAAATGGGCTCTTGTGTTGTGTAATACTTATTGGATCATAGAAGGGTGATGTTGGGGGTGTATATTGAACAGCAGCCATTGTTATTGTTACTTTTCCTTGACTACAGTCAACTTCTCCCTACCAACCAAACAGGGAGAAGTGACATGGCTGGGTCCCCGAATTCATGTTCGCATGCAGCACATGGGTGAACATCACCAACTTCAACTGGGGAACTTCAATCTGATTATAGGTCTGCCATAGTAGTTGAGGGCCTTAGCAGAATGAGGTCCCCAGAGCGTGAATTTAGTGATGCTAGCCTGCAAATAGCGTGCCTGTCATTTGCAGAATGAGGTCCCCAGAGGGTGAATTTAGTGACGCTATCCCGCAAAGTGGGCTAGCATCACCAAATTCACCCTCTGGAGACCTCATTCTGCTTAGGCCTCATCTTCTGGGAAGTATCTATAGTATCAAATTAACATTGTTTTTAGTTACATTTCCCTTCTAGGAAGTTTCTATAACCCCTAATTTGCAGAAGATAAAATTCATAATTGAGGTGCCCAATGGGTGAACATCACCAACTTCAACTGGGGAACTTCAATCTGATCCTAGGTCTGCCATAGCAGTTGAGGGCCTTAGCAGAATGAGGTCCCCAGAGGGTGAATTTAGTGATGCTAGCCCGCTATGCGGGATAGCGTCACTAAATTCACCCTCTGGGGACCTCATTCTGCAAATGACAGACACACTATTTGCAGGCTTGACCCTACCACTGTTCAATTAGCTGATACAATACTCATCACAGACTGAGTAAAAGGCCCGGTCTCTGTATCATCTTCATACCCTTTGAGTGCCAGGTCGATTTTTGTATCAACCCATATACCCTGTGCCAATGCATTCTCTTATATATGCGAGTCGACCATAGGTCGCCTCGCATATATAAGAGAATGCATTGGCCTAACACTTTTTTTTTGTTATTTGTTTTTTTTTTTACAATTTTAATAAT
Source organism: Siphonodentalium dalli (assembly GCA_032622095.1). NCBI lineage: Eukaryota > Metazoa > Mollusca > Scaphopoda > Gadilida > Siphonodentaliidae > Siphonodentalium > Siphonodentalium dalli. The sequence goes on along the minus strand of CP136065.1, from coordinate 219,564,154 downwards.
TTATTCTTATATTCTTTAACAGGCTTATTTTGTAGGTATAGGGCCGATGAGATCGGCCCGTGGCATTCAAAGGGTTAAAGAACAGTCCTGTGGAAATTTAAATATATTTAAAGTCACATGACGATTTGCGCTCCAAAATACACCTAATAATATTCACTTTTAAATATGTTCCCAGCATCAAAATAGGTTGATATATAAGAGAATGCATTGGCCTAACAATTTTTTTTTTTTTTTTTTTTTTACAATTTTTTACAATTTTAATAATTTATTCTTATATTCTTTAACAGGCTTATTTTGTAGGTATAGGGCCGATGAGATCGGCCCGTGGCACTCAAAGGGTTAAAGCCATATTATACCAATCAGAACTACAATGATCCCATGATGATAGAAATATCAGTCAAAAGATATGGTTTGTTTGTGTTTGTGCGTGTGTATTTAAAATAGGTCTTTTGACAGTCCCTAGCTGTCTTGAGACAAGAGTGATATTAAACATATCTGTGAAAAGTGGTGTTAAAAGAATATGATAACAATATTATTTGTGGTCATCTGAATTATACATATAAGGATAAGAGTTAACTTTTAGCCTGGTTAAATTTAGTAGATAGTTTTACAACGAAATGTACAGAAGGAAATGATGATACAAGAAATAAAGCATTACATGAGCAAACATGGAAATTAACAAGAAGCACCAGGCAACATAAAATACAATATAAATCAGGGAACAAATGGTGGCCAAGCAACAGAGAACAGAAACCATGTTACATGAATGAATACAGTAATGCTCTAAGTAATCAACCCCTTAACCACAGCAGAATTATGGGTAACTTTTCAGGATTTAGTCGGAAATATGGCTTGTTGTCATTCATCGGAAAGCTCTCACTGAGAGCTTTCCGATGAATGACAACAAGCCATATTTCCGACTAAATCCTGAAAAGTTACCCATAATTCTGCTGTGGTTAATGGGTCGATTACTTAGGGCATTACTGTACATCAGATACCTAGTATGAATGCACATACTTCTACAACATTAGTATGATTGTTTTATAGGTTAACCAATACAGGTAAGTGACATATCAGCCCGGGTCAACGAAAATCACACCTAGCCATCCGGAATGACAATAACAAGTCAGAATGGAGCACTGGCTGACGAACCATACACATAGTGAAAGAAATAATGGTTTACAACCTATCCGTCATATAATTTTCCTTAGATAATGAAGGTGGTACATAAATGTATGGGTGTCAAAAGAAAGGGGAGGATGTCTGCTAGGTATATTAAAGAAGATTCGAGGCTAAATATGATGATGACCAAGGTCCCAAATTCTCGCAGACAAATTGCTCCTAGTTCTAATGACATGAATTTTGTGGAAGCTGGATCCTGGAGCAGTTTAATGAAAATTTGAAAATAGTTTTAGAACATACCCCACAAAAACAAGATTTTATTTAATGCCAAAAGTAGAATTTAGACATTTTTGGAAATTACTCCCAATGAGTTAAAAAGATGCCAAAATGTTTGGATAAGATCATCATCAGTTGTAGATTGCTGACTATGTGCTAAGCGCATGTCACATTACGTTTCGAAACGTTACCTGCAAGACGTTGTTACATGAATGAAGACATGAGATACCCAGTATGAATGCACACACAGTAATGCCCTAAATAATCGACTCCTTAACCACAGCAGAATTATGGGTAATTTTTCAGGATTTAGTTGGAAATATGGCTTGTTGCCATTCATCAGAAAGCTCTCACTGAGAGCTTTCCGATGAATTGCAACAAGCCATATTTCCGATTAAATCCTGAAAAGCTACCCATAATTCTGGTGTGATTAAGGAGTCGATTATTTAGGGCATTATTGTACTTCTACAATATTAGTATGATCGTTGGGAGCAGGTGATACTTACGTCTTGATATCCAGGCCTTCACAGAGGGTGAATTTAGTGAAGCTACCCTGCACAATGGGCTAGCATCACTAAATTCACCCTCTGGGGACCTCATTCTGCTTAGGCCTCATCTTCTGGGAATTATCTATAGTCTCAAATTAAAAAATGTTTAGTTACTTTTCACCTTCTGTTCAGTTTCTATATCCCCCAATTTTCAGAAGATAAAATGCATAAGGTGACTAATGGGTGAATATCACCAATTTCAACTGGGGAACTTCAATTCTAGGTCTCCCATAGCAGTTGAGGCCTCAGCAGAATTAGATTTCTGGAGGGTGAATTTGGTGATGCCAGCCCAAAGTGCCGGATAGATGCCAGCCCAAAGTGCCGGATAGAGTCACTAAATTTTCCCTCTGGGAACCTCATTCTGCAAAAGACAAGACACACTATTTCAAGGCTTGTTGATATCACTGAGTTAATAGAAATAACGATAAAGTCATTGCTCTTTTGCTATGCTACAGCAGGTAATTTAGGAGACACATAGCTTTGTAAAAGAAGAGTATACAATCACCACATTGTACGGCAATTTGTGCCGCTGTCAGAAGGCATGGGGAAGCAGAAAGTGCAAAAATAGATCAAGACACAATATATTTATTTACAAACACATGTGGAGGGATCAACAAGTATCGGTAGTGAAGCCATTGTTATTGTAGTTGGAGGCTGCGATAAATAGGAAATTAGCATTGAACAGCAGATAAGCACAAAATGACATAACCTCAAATAAAGGTCATGCCGATAATATTACGGGATATGCAGAACACTTAAAGACAGAGTCTTTCTTCACATCTAAATTTACAAAGAAAATATAATCCAAAGTTTCTGGACTTTCGGTTTACATTCAAGTGTATATATTAAAGTCTCAACAAGAACAGTCCTGTGGAAATTAAAATATATTTAAAGATATTCGTAAAAAATAACTACTTTGAACAAAATTATTCTCAATTTCTATTTGATCACCTTACTGGTTTCACATCACTTTAAAGTCACATGACGATTTGCGCTCCAAAATACACCTAATAATATTAACTTTTAAATTTGTTCCCAGCATAAAAATAGGTTGATAAATACCTGAATGATATTTAACGAAAAATTATGCTGTATCCGGTAGCTTTGAAGAGACACTCTGTCTTTAACTGCAAGTTCGAATGACAATGACGCAGATCTTTAAAACAAACTCAGTGGAAGCAATGTTAAATTGGAAAGGAAATCTTAAGTTCTTTAAGTGGTACAAATATTACACAGAATCCATTTAAGCATTTGAAATCAACTATTCAAGTAACTTGGAAAATTATTATAATGGATGATATAATAAACCACGAAAATTTGATGAAATATTATCAATAACAATGAATTTGCCACTTAACCCTTTACCCAACAGAACGGCCCTGTGCCAATACATTCTCTTATATATGCGAGTCGACCATAGGTCGCCTCGCATATATAAGAGAATGCATTGGCTTAACATATTAAAAATTATAAAATTGTCAAAGAATGTAAAAAATATTATAAATTATATTTAGGCCAATGCATTCTCTTATATATGCGAGGCGACCTATGGTCGACTCACATATATAAGAGAATGCATTGGCACAGGGCATAACTGTAACCATCACAATGTGGTCAATGAACCGGTTCCAATGATATCCATATTTGTATGGTGTTATTGAGACAGACCGAAGATATTTCAGGCTGATGAAGCTTTATTTGGGCGTTTTTGGCCGGTTTGTTGGGTAAAGGGTTAAGACCGACTCAGTTTTTCGTTATTTCTTCAGGTAAAGTACTCACACACACATGACTGTGTTTGTTTACGTATAGATTATATCGGCCACATGTCTTTCAACAAAGGTCTTAAGCCTTTCTTAACTAATGGATTCTCCCATTCAGTTATAAAATTATACATTGGAATGGTCTATTATTCATCTGGATGGGTGTTCAAGAAAACTGAGCAGATGAAAAGATAAAGTGGAGAAGGATTCCTATTCATTTGTAGGAAATGTTCAGATAATAAGTTCAAGAAACTATTTCGTATATCTGGCCAAGCCTTGAAATAGCGTGTCTGTCATTTGCAGAATGAGGTCACCAGAGGGTGAATTTAGTGATGCTACCCCGCATAGCGGGCTAGCATCACCAAATTCACCATCTGGGGACCTCATTCTGCTTACATCTCAGCAGAATGTTCCCAGAGGGTGAATTTGGTGATGCTAGCCCACTATGCGGAGTAGCATCACTAAATTAACCCTCTGGGGACCTCATTCTGCAAATGACAGATACACTATTTCAAGGCTTGTATCTGGCCTTCTACGTGAAGAATTTCCATTTTTATGGAGCGTTCGTCATCCTGGACGCAAAATCTCTGGCACTGATCCATTTAAAAACATTGCATTGCCATATTACATGGTTTGTAAGCGAGATAGAATATCAAAGAGGTTTTTGTCTACACTTATTTAACCCTTTACCCAACAAACCGGCCAAAACCGTCCAAATAAAGCTTCAACAGCCTAAAATATCTTCGGTCTGTCTCAATAGAACCAAACAAATATGGATATCATTGGAACCGGCTCCTTGACCACATTGTGATAGTTACAGTTATGCCCTGTGCCAATGCATTCTCTTATATATGCGAGTCGACCATAGGTCGCCTCGCATATATAAGAGAATGCATTGGCCTAAACAAAATCTTTTTTTAACACTTTTTACCATTTTTTCTTACATTATTTAACAATATTATAATTTTTAATGTGTTAAGCCAATGCATTCTCTTATATATGCGAGGCGACCTATGGTCGACTCGCATATATAAGAGAATGCATTGGCACAGGGCCGTTCTGTTGGGTAAAGGGTTAACCCTTTATTAGCTAAATGGATTCTCCCACTCAGTTACAGCAGTGTATATTAGAATGATACATTATTAATTTGGAGGGGTGTTCAGGATATACAAGCAGACGACAGACAGAAAAAACATATTATACAAGAGCAAAATGATTCATATTGCTTGGTGGGAAATGTTCACATAAGTTAGTTGAACTTATTGTCTGAACATAACTACGCGTCGATGAGTGTGTAGTATAGAAAGGGTTAAGGGTAGGGACCAGCCTAGAGGGTGACATCTTCTCCCTAAATTGTGCCACTTCTCCCTCTTTTTGTCCCAGGGAGAAGTGACTTCTTTCTCATATACCAGTATGCTTATGTTCCAACAGCATATTAACAGTATATTTACTTATCATAAATTCATAACAGTGTTGTTACTCACTAATAAATGGGCTCTGATATTACATGATACTTATTGTATCATAGAAGGATGATGTTGTGAGTGCAAATTGAACTTCAGCCATTGTTACTTCTCCCTGATTATAGTCCACTTCTCCCTAATAACCAAACAGGGAGAGTCCACTTCTCCCTAATAACCAAACAGGGAGAAGTGACTACTCCCGATTTTAAATCTCTGGACTGGTCCCTGGTTAAAGGGTGATAACACATTAACATGGGAAGTAGTACACAAATCTAATCATAATATAATTTAGTGTTTGTATCATATACATGACTTTCTGCTTTTCAGTTTATTAGGGACTGAGGTAGCTATTCTGTGGAGTTAACAAGACATTCACTTAAAGGGGTACTCTACACTAAATCCGTTTATAGGACAATCTCCTTTTATACTCAACAGAATATATGCAACAAATGAAATAATTTGAGCCATGGATTAGTGCAAAATATGAACGATGCAAACAACATGGTAATTATAATGAAAATTAATTTATAACTCCAATTCATTTTCATTATAATTACCATGTTGTTTGCATCATCCATAGAGCACACAAGTGTATTTTGCACTAATCCATGGCTCAAATTCATTCATTTGTTGCACATATTCTGTTGAGTATAAAAGGAGGTGGTCCCATAAAAGGCCGGATTTAGTGTACAGTATCCCTTTAAAAGAATTAATCTGGAAATATATATTTATTTTTGAGCTTATTGTATGTGCCAGTTATGTATAACCATTCTGTTATAGTTAACCCTTGCATTACTGGAGCTGCGCTGGTGCAGCATTAATGATCCTGTGCCAGTGCATTCTCTTATATATGCAAGTCTCCCATAGGGAGCCTTGCATTATGGGAGACTCACATATATAAGAGAATGCATGCACTGGCTTACAAGGTCAAGGTAAATATTGTTAGGCCAATGCATTCTCTTATATATGCGAGGCTCCCTATGGGAGACTTAGTTAAATAAGAGAATGCATTGGTACAGGGTTTTCGCAAAATTTCTGGAAAGCTCCAGTCATGGACGTGTTAAAGGTACTCAATCCGATAAAACTCCTCTCAATTACTATTTCAATGGCTTCTGGGGGTCAAAAATATTTGATTCGAGTCGAGGAAGTCACCCATCAAAGCTCAGATTTGTTAGATATCAATTTTAGAAATCTATTATTTTTCATTATCGGGAATACTTCCTGGCCCAGCTCTCAGGCAAAATTGCGTTTTTATTACCACTTGATTTTAGAGTTATCCATCCTTGTCTGTTTGAATAGAGTTTTGGTGTTAAATCTCGAGCAGGATACGAAATTGACGGCAATTATTAGTATTCATCTCGAGAACATAACAAATTTCAAAAATCAATATCTAATAACTCTGAGCTTTGTTTGATGGGTTCCTCGACTAGAATCAAATATTTTTTACCCCCAAAGCCAAAGAAATAGTAATATACGACCCTCTGATCGGATTGTTGTTGTTGAAATCTGTTGAGATGGGGACCCTCTTTACGGATTGAGTACCTTTAAACAGAAATACTGCCACAGTTAAACAGAGATATGATTTCCAAAACCAGGTGTAAGCACATCCAGAATACCCGGGATGCTTATGGTCAGCTTTGAAGTAGACAACTAAGCACTTCCACATGTGTACAGGTAGCTGAAAATAATTTCAGTTATAGATCTGGATGTTAACTCAATGACACTCATTATGCTGTACAGTCAATGGGATCTGGACATGGCTGTATCATTTTAAGTTTTTGACACTTCTAGCCCCCCCCAGGCTTACTGATGTGTACACAGTATATAAACAAACATATGACTAGTTGATTCAGTAAATTCGGTTCTTGGGCTAGTTTAAGCTCAAATAACGATAGGTCAAGCACCTTTTCAATCTTTGTATCACCAACAACAAAATCTCTCATTAATCCATTATTTTCTAAATATATTTTATAGTATTTAAAGTTATAAATAAATCCAAAGTGTCATAGTATCAAAATATAGTGTATAAAGATCATCTAATTTCGATTACCAAGTTTCTAGAAGTCAATAACATTTTGAGTGGCTCATCAAATAAAAATAATGGATTTTGCTCTTAACCCTTTACCCAACAAACCGGCCAAAACCGGACAAATAAAACTTCAAAAGCCTAAAATATCTTCGGTCTGTCTCAATAGAACCATACAAATATGGATATCATTGGAACCGGCTCATTGACCACATTGTGATGGTTACAGTTATGCCCTGTGCCAATGCATTCTCTTATATATGCGAGTCGACCATAGGTCGCCTCGCATATATAAGAGAATGCATTGGCCTAAATAAATCTTTTTTTAACACTTTTTACCATTTTTTCTTACATTCTTTAACAATTTTATAATTTTTAATGTGTTAAGCCAATGCATTCTCTTATATATGCGAGGCGACCTATGGTCGACTCGCATATATAAGAGAATGCATTGGCACAGGGCCCTTCTGTTGGGTAAAGGGTTAAGACCAGTTTATATGTGTGCAGTATGATTGGAACTAGACCAAAATTTCATTACAATCAATACTGGTGTTGATTGAAATGAAATCTTGGTGTAGTTTCAATGTGACTGATATGTGTGGTGATTTGTGGTGCTTAAGATGCTTTACCTATTAAGATAATGCATATATTATATTTCTACTGGACTTTTGTTGAAATGTACAGGACATACGGCTGGCATATTGAATCGCAGTTAGTGATGTTCCAATAATGAAAAAGGCCATCGGACCCATTTCCGATAACTGGAGGTACAATCAGCCGATTTTGTATTCCGACTCCGATGTTTATATTTATCTTGTGCGTTTGTTCCCATAATGGATATATATACACTCATTGCACTTCCTATCTCGGTACAGTTTCAAAGCCATATATACACACTGCCACAAAAGTATTTCTGCCGACGTAAGTTTTGCGCTGCCTTTGATGTATACCGGTAGTTGTTTGACAAAGAGATCAAAGGTGCCAACTCAGAGTAACGTTATGACACTGTGGGGAACACTTGAATGCGGTGTAAAAGTGTTGATTGAATACTTATAAGTTGCGACAATGTATGGAATGGCGATGATTATTAATTAAATTTAGATTGATGGATAATAATTGCTGTCATATTTGTCTGAGATTTCCCAAATTCCCATTGGTCACACCTTTTGTCTTTTAACAACTGGGAAGCTTTTATAGTTCCAACTAATAAATTTTTGTTTCGTGAGACCGCTTCCAAGTTCAAAGTTTAGGTAAGCATATTTCATTGCGTACGCCGTAACTTGTAATGAGAGCATCACTGTAACAATGGCGACTCGCGGAGCGAAAACAAAAATGCAATATGGGACTACTTCACCATATTGTCCCCCAGACGAAAAAGCCAATTATGCCCCTCATCACATTAGTCGTTATTGAAGACAGTTCTGATCGCGACTGTACTAATTCATTCAGTGTGTGCTTCAAATTATTGACATAGCATGTGACGTCACAGCATGGCACATGCTCAACAGGGAATTATATTGTAATGAGGTCATTAGCTGTTTAAAGCTTTCTTTGAATCTATTTTGTGTCCAATAACTTCATATTACACGGGATATGTCGGGCAGGTGTATTGCCATGCTTATATATAATCATATCAGACTGTTTGGACGATGCCAATAGCTTCTTTTTAGGCTGTTACAACTGCGTTTTACATTCAATACTAGTTGTATTGCATACGTTTATTGAAGCGTGCGTATTGTGCTTAGATACTAGAATTTTTTTTTTTTAATTTGACAATCGGTAAAAGCTGATGTTCAACTACGAGGTACGATTAATATCCAATGGGCTATTATCGGCCAATGGCCGATCGGCCAATTCTGATTATCGGAACATCACTAATCGTAGCACATTTTGTCCCACCAGAGATTTCTTTGAGTGCATTTCATTGTACTCCAAGATTCCCATACGGTTTTAGTCTGGTATAATTTACTATATAAAATGTTCAATACTGATACCAACTCATACAAACCAGCAAATTCTCTTGTGTGTTATACTCAACAGATAACTTAAAACTATACAAAAAATACAAATTTTGTAATATCAAAATATAGTGTATAACAGATCAACACATTCAGATCACCAAGTTTGTTTGGTTAGTGTTAAAAGTCGTTTTAGCCACCAAGCCACATCACGAGAAGAGATCACCAAGTTATGTGACACATTAAGTGTAAGGCCAAGCCATATCACGACGAGAGATCACCAAGTTATGTGACACATTAAGTGTAAGGCCAAGCCATATCACGACGAGAGATCACCAAGTTATGTGACACATTAAGTGTAAGGCCAAGCCATATCACGACGAGAGATCACCAAGTTATGTGACACATTAAGTGTAAGGCCACAACAATCTTATTACTTAGTTTACGAACATCACGGAAAACAATCTCTAGATGGAGCTGGAAGGAGGAGGGAAATTTTTTTTAAATGGGCGCAGGTCTCGACATACCGATTGTCGATTATTCCATACGATCCCGCTGAATGCAAATCTCATATACATTCACTTGAAATCCTTTTTTGTGAATAAAAATAAATATAACCAACACATTAATTGTATTCTCAGTTTCTATGCTATTATATTATGACTGATAGAACGGTTTGGTGAGAAGTCTTACATAGACTGAACACAATGAGAATTTTTTTTTTAATAATTGTTTTACCGGTACATTTTTTTTTTCCAATGTCGGTAAAAATGTTTCCGCGGGTTTGTACACCAACTAATTAACTTGTTGTTGCCTTCAACCCTTTCATGACGGGAGCTGCGCTGGCGTTAACATTAAAGACCCTGTGCCAATGCATTCTCTTATATATGCGAGTCGACCATAGGTCGCCTTGCATATATAAGAGAATACATTGGCCTAACAATTTTTTATCACTGTTTTTATCAATTTTATTTTTAAATTTTTATAATTTTTTCTTACATTCTATAACAATTTTTATCACTTTTTCTTATATTCTTTAACAAATTTATCATTTTTTATAATTTGTTCTTATATTCTTTAACAATTTTATCATTTTTTGTCACATTCTTTACCAATTTTATTAAAAAAAATCCTACATTCTTTATAATTTTTTTCATAGGTCGCCTCGCATATATAAGAGAATGTATTGGCACAGGGTTTGTCAAATATTCAGGAAGCTCCAGACATGAAATGGTTATACCTAATCATTTTAGAAATACTTTTTCCTAAAAATCATTTAGTCACATTGGTTGTATTTTATGGATGTTCAAATAGAATAGTGCTATTTCTACTGCCCTCTCCATTCAAGTGACACGAATGACTTATCTCATAACTGAGAACCTACTACTACATCACAATTTGCTCAAAAATGGTGGCAAGATATCTCACATCAAAGTGAGTTTTCTTCACCTATATATCTCAACCAAAATGATGGCGAATTAGCTACAGTAATGCCCTAAGTAATCGACTCCTTAACCCTTTACCCAACAAACCGGCAAAAACCGGCCAAATAAAGCTTCAACCGCCTAAAATATCTTCGGTCTGTCTCAATAGAACCATACAAATATGGATATCATTGGAACCGGCTCATTGACCACATTGTGATGGTTACAGTTATGCCCGCGCATATGTATATACATATACAGTCGCCTCGCATATATAAGAGAATGCATTGGCCTAAAAAAAATCTTTTTTTAACACTTTTTACCATTTTTTCTTACATTCTTTAACAATTTTATAATTTTTAATGTGTTAAGCCAATGCATTCTCTTATATATGCGAGGCGACCTATGGTCGACTCGCATATATAAGAGAATGCATTGGCACAGGGCCCTTCTGTTGGGTAAAGGGTTAAGGTCTCATTATAAAATCCTATAAAATGGTGGATAGAGCCTTGGAACTTGACAGTGGAATATTATAAGTGCTATAAAAACAAAGTATTAAATTCATTATTATTACAAAATTAAGGTGACATTTCAGCAAATTAAACATATAGATCTCAAAACTATTTGTTCACTTAATTATAACAACTGAAAAAAAAACGACTCTCACACTGCTAAGTAGATAGATAGGAATGTCCTGTTCCATTCAGTTTGGCATCTGAAGATCAGAAGTTGCTCACCTTTAGGAGGCGTATTGGTCACATGTCGATTACCTGACCGGACACCAACCAGAGAGAAGTACATAAATTTATTGCCTTAACCCTTTCAGTGCCAAGTCCGATTTTTGTATCAACCCATATTACATTGATCATTTTTCAAATTTATTGATTATAATAATGTGATACATTGATGGAAAGAGCTCTAAGAGCTCTTTCCATCAATGTATCACATTATTATAATCAATAAATTTGAAAAATGATCAATGTAATATGGGTTGATACAAAAATCGGACTTGGCACTGAAAGGGTTAAATCAGACCCATTCTCGATATTAGTCAGTTGAACAGAATACCAACTTAGTTTAATAACTTTATAGATATAATACCTGTATTAACAATCATTTGCTTTTGATATAGATTTTATCTTATTCTTCCGCTATTTGAACAGCACAGGAATTTCCATTTCCTAATTTTCCTTTTCAAATGTGTCGATAGGAAAACTCTTGTCAAGTGTTCCAGAGCACATTTGGTGGATATTAGGCTACAACAAACTACTATTTGTTACATTCATATCTCCTATCCAATCTGAAAACGCTGTTCCAAGATAGGATAGGATACAAAGAAACCACACAGGAAATAATTTCATTTGAGATGAAAATCTCGTCAGATCGTCCCCACTAACTCCATGACAACAATGCTCCAACATCAATCTCCCATCACAATAACATACGCAGCATAAAAACATGGGCTATAATATCAAATGCAGCTTACATTCAGGGAGAATCAAAAACAGTTATGGCATTCTGAAGGGTTACTATCATTACCAACATAAATCTAATGGGCTTTCACTTGATTAATATATTGTTACTTCATTTTAAATGAATGACATGTGTTGTACAGCAGTTAACAGAATGTTATTGAAATTAGTTTTTTTCTTTAATCTTATTTTTTTTCCTTCCAATTTTAAAGGGGTACTGTACGCCATTTTCATTAAATTTCCGGTGACAACAACGATCTAATATCGATAATATATAGAAACATAAGTAATTTGAGTCGAAGATGTATTCTGTAAACGCTCAGGTTAATAGGCTATCTTAAAATTTAATAATTTAAAAGTTAATAATTTGATATAAATTAAATTTATGACTGGAGCCATAAAATGGCGTCAATTAAATTACGAATTACCGTAATCAAAAACAGTAATTGAGGGATACTGGATTTTTAAACCGATCGCACACACGATCGCTTAAAATATTATGATGATACGGGGAGAACACTCAAGCCACTCACTGACTAGCGACGATACAATAACTAAAATGATTATATGGGACTAGTATGCATATAATATAACTTTTATTTGATTCATTTGGTTGAAAACTTTACAAAAATTACTCGACAACGACAATTTGTATTTTTGCATTCCGGTAAATTTGTCATCCGTAACATGACTTCGTACTCAACAGACTTTCAAATAATAGAAAAATTGTTACCTTATTCTCCGACTCGGAGACTATAGAAACCAACAACAACATTTGGCGTACAGTACCCCTTTAAGGTTTCAATTAAGAAATGAATGTAGTGGGTGTGTGTGTTATCGGGATATACTGCACTGTGGTCGATAGGGCATATTGTGTGAACCGGTTCTCACTAAATGTTCCCCCCAATGACCACAGCACCATACCCCCAATAACACACACCCGCTACATTCATTTCTTATATTTATATACCTTTTTGATGATTTATTCCCATAAATAAGCTGAGCGCATTCTGATTATTTTCACAAAATCTGCTGAAAATTTCAGACTAACCCACGCAGCATATTAAGTCAGCCCAATAAAAGATTTCCAAGCAATTAGCAACTATATCGTGATCGATATAAATAACTGCCAGATGCACTTCGACTGAACTTTGAAAAGCACGGCCAATTATTCTGCTGACCTCTATTATTGATTAGATCAGATTAGGTCAACAATTTGTGATGTCAAGTTCGTTTTATGAAATGAAAAGGGTGACCCAATTGGCAGTTGACCAATCACTGAACAGGATATAGTGTAACAACAGTGTAACTGGTGATGGGATAAATCAGGTGACCATAGGTACATGTAGCTAACGGTGACTGGCCATAGAATAAATCAGGTGACCGTAGGTAGCTAACGGTAACTGGCCATAGAATAAATCAGGTGACCGTAGGTAGCTAACGGTAACTGGCAATGTAATATATCAGGTGACCGTAGGTAGCTAATGGTGACTGGCGATGGAATAAATCAGGTGACAGTAGGTAGTTGACGATGACTGGTGATGGAGTAAGTCAGGTGACTGTAAGTAGCTAACAGTTACTGGCGATGGAATAAATCAGGTGATGTGGATAGCATAGGAAAGGATTAGCCTAGTTCTCACCCTGATAATGACTGTAACCCTTCTGAGCTAACAACATTCAGGCGTGGAGATAACAAGTCAACATAACATCTGATAAACATTCACGCAAACTTGCAACAAGAACTTGTTATTGATGTAGATTCTCCTGATGGGAATTTATGATCTTTGTCGCTCTTCATTTCGTTTTGTCGTGCTTCATTAGTCAATTGTTTGGCAATGGCCACGAATAATTGTTCAACATTATCTGCTTCTTTGGCTGATGTTTCAACAAACTGCATTCCGTGTCTTGTTGAAAATTCGACTCCGTATTGGGTTGGAACTTCTCGTTTACTAACTTGATCAATTTTGTTTCCTATGAAAGAAAATAGTGAGAACGTAATACAGTCATATCAATAAATCAAAGCTAAAATATATAGAAAACATCGAGAAATGGATAAGGTATTTAGCCTCAAATGTTAATAGGCTGCTAGGAAACACATCCCCCGAATAAGGTGGCTATATTTGACCAGTGGATTTTTTTTTAATGTAAAATTTTATTTTGGGAATAATCATTGAATCAAACTTTGCTTCCAGCTGTCTATGTTGTTAAAGGGTTTCCACATCTGAGCTATGTCTGGAGGTGGTGAGCTATGTCTGGAGGTGAGCTATGTCTGGAGGTGAGCTATGTCTGGAGGTGGAAAGTTTAGATGAACCTACACAGAAAACTACTTAATTGTTAAGCTAGTACACCACATGAAGGAATCTATACTATCTGAAGACCACATCAAGCATATTATATAACAAATTAACAATCAAAATGTCAAAAAGATGACTTTAATCATAGTTTTAGAAGGGAATTTTTGGGAAGAGTTCTCAGCAAATATACAAATTGAGTGGAAATTAATAACTGCCATATATATATACTTGCTGATAACGCTCTTCCCTAGCTTAACAATTAACTAGTTTTCTGTGTATGTCCATCTAAACTTACCACCTCCAGACATAGCTCAGATGCAGCAAACCCTTAACATATTTGATAGATAGCAGATTATAATGGGCAAATTCTAAGTCGAAAAAGCGGCATAACTCTTGTCAGAAATGGTCGGACCGATCCCAAATTCGAACTTGACCAGCATTTTCATGTGATTAATAAACATTCTAAATCTGAAAGCTGTTGGATAATCATAACTTGAGTTATTATCATCCGGACAACAAAATAATCAGCAATTATAAGTCGAAAAGGTATAACTCTGCCATAAATAGTCGGATTGGATCCAAATTCAAACGAACAGGGCTTTCTCAATGAAGGCCACATACCAAGTTTCTGTTGTTTATTATTCAATCTATTATCCTGACAACAAACGTTTTGGACCAATGGAAAGAAACAAAGATAGACCGACGGAAGGACACCTCTCATTTCTATAGTCCCTATCAAATTGTTTGTCGGGGGACAATAATATGAATATAAACAAGACAGATGGTATGGGTCTCTCTTAACCCTTTACCCAACAGAACGGCCCTGTGCCAATGCATTCTCTTATATATGCGAGTCGACCATAGGTCGCCTCGCATATATAAGAGAATGCATTGGCCTAACAATTTTTTACAATTTTAATAATTTTTTCTTGTATTCTTTAACAATTTTATAATTTCACCCATACAGAGCCCCAGACAAACATGAGCAGACGACACTCTTCTATATGCTTCTATATATGTGTGGGGCTCCCTGCAGGATAATGGATGTTTTTTATTTTATGTCCTAAAAATTGTAAGAAACATTTATTAAAAAAAAATGATAAAAAATTGTTAGGCCAATGCATTCTCTTATATATGCGAGGCGACCTATGGTCGACTCGCATATATAAGAGAATGCATTGGCACAGTGTAAAAAAATCCCGACTTCCGACTGGATTTGATAGGGTCTCTCTTAATGACCAACTAATGCTCAATTGGTCATTCTCACCATTTTTGTGTGATAAAGTTACACCGAAGTGTTATCTATCCTGGAAATGCGCTAACCTATGAGATAATAGTCTGCACCCAGGGATGTGCTCACGCCGGGGGCGCCGGGCGGGGCGCCCACCACTAACCTATGAGATAACAGTCTGCACCCAGGGATGTGCTCACGCCGGGCGGGGCGCCCACCACTAACCTATGAGATAACAGTCTGCACCCAGGGATGTGCTCACGCCGGGCGGGGCGCCCACCACTAACCTATGAGATAACAGTCTGCACCCAGGGATGTGCTCACGCCGGGGGCGCCAGGCGGGGCGCCCACCACTAACCTATGAGATAACAGTCTGCACCTTTTACAATCTATAAAAGCATATAGCTCTCTGATCCTCATCTTCCCCATCCTCCATCTTTGTATTAATTTAAACTGTTTGTTGAATTGTTTGCAAAAGTATTGGGAAGGATTAAATGTTGTTTAAACCTAGACCAAGTCTTCTCGGTCAACAACAGCTTGGGATATCGGTTGATATGATGCTGGTTTTTTTACCAAGTCCCCCCCCCCCCCCCCCCCCCCCCCCCCCGTTGTTATTTTATAACGGATGTTACGTCCAGAATCATGGGCGGGAATTATATCGCTTGTATGTCTTCGGATTAGGTCAAATGGAAGCTTTGCGTATATGAACATAGAGGGCAGACATTTCCAAGCATCGTATCAAACAAGCATATATCAGAGGTCCGTTAAATGTCAAAGCAACAAGATATATAAGTAAACAAAGCCTAGTTTTTCAGTAAATTTGTATTTGTCGCGCCATCAGAAAATGCATGTAAACAATACATTAAACGATCATATCATCACTATACCTTTTTAAATCACGGTAGATGATATATTATTTTGAATAAAGATTAATTGCAGACAAGTCAGGTGATTAATCACATTCAGGGGTTTGCGTGAATGCCTGGTCTCCACGTTTACATGTAGTATGTCTTTTGGATGAAAGTCTGTTATAGAAGAATAAACGGGCAGGACTCTGTCCAAATTCAGCATAATCCCAACCGATATCCCAAGCTGTTGTGGACAGAGAAGACTTGGTCTATTTAAACCAAGAGTTGTACATTACTATACATAATGCAGTGAAATTCTGACACTGGCAGAAGTTATCAGAGAATATTTGTAGATAACTCACCGACTAGATATGAGACCGCTTTATCACTGGCATAGTTCTGGATTTCAGTCAACCAATGAGGAAGACTGTCTACAGATTCATTATTACACACGTCATACACTAATATCAACGCATGTGCAGATCTATAATAACTCTGTGTTATCGAACGGAAGCGCTCTTGTCCCGCAGTGTCCCATATCTGGAGCTACAGAGAAAGAAGAAAACGTGTTTGCATACAACTGTGGTTTGTACAGGACATTGTATACAGAATATTATTATCGAACAGTATATAGAACAGTACCTTACTCATATTTAAATTCGTACAGTACCATTTTTCGCTCAGTTTTGAATTCGCGCACTTTGAATTCGCGCACCCGGCTGCGCAAATTTAAAACTGACAAAAATAATAAAAGTAAAAGTCTTGTTTCAGTTCTTAATTATCCATCAAGATACACGTGTATATCAAAGAAGAAAATACTCATCAAATAGAACACAACTGCAAATAAGTTTGTTGCGAAGACGGGTACGTGCTTATGAAATATGGTCCAAATAAGCATTCTTATATTTAATGGTGCCTGCCCTGGGTTGTGAATACGGAGCGAGCACATTCATTATGGAATATGTGCATTTCTTACAAGCATTTCAACATCAAATATCTAACCATGATTCATTGCTTTTACATGTATGTATGATTAATGGCGCTGGGATTGATTGGTACGTTGCCCATATGTAAACATATTAAAAGTGTATATTATATCTATATAAAATACCCCTCTTGTTTTCCCTATTGTTTGATATAAACTTATGAGTCCTACTATTTTTCGCTCAGTTTAAAATTTGCGCACCAACGGGTGCGCGAAAAAATTAAATAGTACAGTGCGAATTTAAATACGCGTAAGGTATATAGAATATTAAATTTATAGACATTCCATTGTGATATAAAGGATATCTAGTATTTTTGAGTGGATACCGAAAATTATGTCGTGAGCAGAGCTGTTAAGTTTCACGATTTGTCCATGAGACTCCCGGATTACCATTGGGGAAAACCTAAAAAATACGGAAGACCAATTTCTCCCCCATGTGGGACCAAGCCTTGAAATAGTGTCTGTCATTTGCAGAATGAGATCCCCAGAGGGTGAATTTAGTGATGCTACCCCGCATAGCGGGCTAGCATCACCAAATTCACCCTAATTCACCCTCTGGGGACCTCATTCTGCTTACAACTCAGCAGAATGAGGTTCCCAGAGGGTGAATTTGGTGATGCTAGCCTGCTATGCGGGGTAGCATCACTAAATTCACCCTCTGGGGACCTCATTCTGCAAATGACAGGCACACTATTTCAAGGCTTGTGTGGGACAAAGTAAAATATGGACATGTGCAGATACACTGTTGGTAACTTCAACACAATTAACACTGATAGCATGAATTGTGATTGCAGGGTGATAATCTTAATTGATTTTCACACTATTCCAAAGCCATCATTGTGTCATTTTATATAACATGCATGTATCTCACATTAGCTGCTCTAATTACTGTTTTATTTATAAAATAATCACAAATATAAACTCCTAAAATCATCATAAATCAAAAGATGAAAAAAAATTTAAACATTTTTTTTTAACATGTCAGAGCATATTTCGGCATACCTCCAGCAAAATCTCCCGGATGGCCATTTTCAAAACTTAACAGGTCTGGTTGTGAGTGAGACAAAAGTTCATTTTTACAAGTGGTTTGTCGGTATCCACTCAACAAGACAGTCAATGACTGTGGGGTCGCTCACCAGACTGCAAAGACTGATAAGACTGGGACTCTGGAGACCACAACAGTCAGAACTTTTCATAATAAATTTAAAAGAAGTAGATCTAAACAGGATATGTGGCTAGAGAGGCTTCATGTATGTAGATCGGTGAATATCCACCTTGAAATTACCAACTATACACTACTGATCACCCCCTCCTCCAGCTCAACAAGTCCCCTCCAGACTCCCAAGTCTTAGGTTGGAATTTCACAACCGACATCTCAAACTTTCTCAATTGTTTGAAATTTCCAATCTCACAAGCACCTTTTTATTAAACTATTTAGACATGTTTGAAGCCCAATTATCCATGGACCCAAAACACCATACATGTATGTCAGATTAATCAGTCAGGTAGTTCCAAGGTACCCTGCTGGACAAAACAAGTGTCCACTTAACCGCGGTTCGGTTAGCGTTGCCACCGCGGCTGAAATGCAACTACACCGCGGCTCCACCGGCTAACTACAGTTGGGCCGCGGTGTACTTGCCGTTCCGCCATGGTGTAGTTGCCGCGGTGTAAGTTAATTAAACTGAAAAAAGACGATACAAACCATAAATCTAACCATGGTGTACATGCCGTTCAGCTGCGGTGTAGTTGCCTTTCGGCTGCAGTGTACTTGCTGTTCGGCGCGGTGTACTTGCCGTTCGGCCGCGGTGCTCAACTGCAGTTACAAACTCTGACACCGCGACCGAATGGCAAATACACCGCGGTGCCAATGGACACTTGTTTTGTCCAGTGGGGTAGATGATTTAATGAATTTGGTATTTCAATGATTTTATTAGACATAAAAGTGTTAACTCCCCATAGCCCCGTCATTTCTTAACATGTTAACCTCACTGAAGTATCCTCCAAGTATATGAAAGCTAAATAGTCCACCCTCCCTTGAGAAGACATTTTAAGAATTACTATAGAGACATATAGTTATGTCCCTGGTCCCACCCTATTTAACCTGGTGACCCCACATGAATAAATTTGAATCCCAAACACCAAAAAACCCTTCATACTAAATATCAATAAAATAGACCTGATGGCCCTTGTGAAGGAAGCATAGTAAGAGTGAAACTGTCCTTCGCTTGGCCCCTATTTGACCAGGTGGCCCCCAAAAAAAAAAAATCTGAATTGCAGTCAAACAAGAACATTCCATGCTAAATAAGCCAACTAGTTCTTGGCTCTTGCAAACATATTTTAAGAATTACTATGTGGTGAAATAGTTATGTCTGTGGCTCTGCCCTTATTCAACTTTGTGATCACAATGACTATAGCTCCACCGGAGACTCCGTCTCAGGTGAGCTAAAAACATTTGATAGTTTTTTTTATTAGAGCGTTTCCAAAGACATTCGCCATTTTAGATGACAAATAATTATGTCGAATTATGCACACATCTGTGTCCTGATAACAAATGTTATTGTGTGCATCTATGGATTGTATCATTACCTTCACTTTTTCACCATACACATCTAAGGTTTTAATCATGAAATCGACACCAATCGTCGCACCCTGTCCTGGTGGAAATAAACCTTGAGTGAAGCGCCTCACTAAGCATGTTTTACCGACACCAGCATTACCAATGAGCACAACTTTGAATAGATACTTGTAATCTTCCATCTTTATATATATAATCTGAAATTGAAGAAAACAAAAAGATATGCTTGTGTGTCAAATGGAAGTGCAGGATGTAATATAAGTGCATGCTGGAAATTTCTCAAAAATTTAATAATAGTGCAGGGCGGAATAGAAGTGTGTGGTGGAAACGTAACAAATAACTTGACAAATTCTTTTTGTAGATTTTAGTATAAAGCAATTTTTCGCAATTGACATAGTTAAAATTGATAGATGCATGGGAAAATGTGACCCTTGTTGTACATGCCCCATGCACGCACCATCTTAAATGAAAATTCCACATTTTCTTGTAATTAAACAGAGCCATCAATTTTTGTTAAACGTACAGACCTGAATAAGCATCATGCAGGGCAGATTTTTCTCATAAAATTAATAAACGTACAGGTACCTTTATTTGGTATACGCAAGTACATGTTTATATGGGTTTTTAGAATGGAGCATAAATTTCTTTGGTGTTATTTGTTCCCCATCTAACCTTCTTCTATCACTGTTTGCCTTTGTAAAATGACTGAAAACAATGTCTGAAAACCAACCTCAGAACATTTGGAGCAGTTCCAAAAAACATTTTGTGCAGAATCATCCTCTGATCTGTCTTATCAATATATAGTGGAATCTGCAATGCCAGTTATGACCAAATGTATTAGAGTGGACTTGTGGTTCTGATATATGGAATTGGTACCCGATTTAAATTTATACACATGGAACAATGGACCAAATCGCTAACTACCATGGATCAGCCGAAAATATCTCCAGCAGTGACAATCAGGTGAAAACTCAACAGTGGACTAGACAGACAAAAGGCAGTCTAGTTCACACTCCCAACAAAAAATTTAGACCAAGCAGACACAACAGCTTGAAATATCAGTTGGGATGATGCTGTTTTTTAAGTCCCGCCCCGTTGCTCTTCTATAATGGACAGAGAATTTTGATGTGTCGCCCTATCAGAAACGTAAGTTATAGAAGAGCAATGGGGTGGGACTCGGTCCAAAAACAGCATCATTCTAACCGATATCCCATGCTATTGTTAAAAAAAAATTATGATGTGGATGCAATTAATATTGAAAAATAAGTTTGATTTAGTCTGGTAGAGGACCTGGTGTCATGAGTCTTAAGATGCTAGAGATTGTAAAATTATTTATTCTTCAACTACAAGTACTGCAATTATACATAATAATAATTACAAAGAATGAATGATAAGAAAGATAACCATTTCATACACCAACATAAAATCAACAAAGGAAAACTCAAATCGATTTATTGAAATAGGAATTGGTCAAGTTAGCAAATTTCTATTGATAAGGGTACCTACTACCCAGGATCTCTGAAACATTGAATTGGGTACCCATGATCTCCTAAATCTAGCTCAGCTGATATGTCGTCTGCTTCGATTCATTAACAAATCCACCCCTGTTCATTTTGACTAAAAAAGAAAAACTCCACTGTCTATTAGATGGTTCCGTCTGTATATACATGTATTAAAAAATTTCCAAAAACATCGCCATTTTGTTAATTGTCTTTTTCTTTGATAGAGATTGCATGTCCATTGGGCAATATTTAGATATCCTGGGTACCCTAATCAATGTTTCAGAGATCCTGGGTATCCTAGTCAACGGAAATGTGCGAAATTAACAACTTCAGCATCAGTAAAGCCAATCAAATTCATTTAAATTCAGCTTCCAGTTAGAAAACAATTCAAATTAATTTTCAGTGAAAATATCTATTAAGTGATTGTAAGTGATTTCATATCAACAAAAGATTGCATGACCTGATTTTACTTTACTGAATCTACTGATCAATAACATTTCATTTTAAATAAGACTAGCAGTCTTTTACTGTGAAGTGGCAGCACTTTGTCGAAGTAATAAAGCCCAATTCACTAATTCAGAAAATGAATTGTGACACTGTAGACCATCGTTGATCCAGCTTTGCCCGTAGAGATGATATTCTACCCATTCAAAACATGGGAACTTTTGGAATTCCTGACCTGATCTGAACTTTATGCAGGGAATATAGTTAACACATGTACATGACACTTATAATATATTTCACAGTAGGGAGTGGTCACAACTCGAGATTTCATTATTTTCTTGAGTCGATATCGCAATAAACATTGAATTAATTACCCGGGAGAAATCCCATGATTGTAAGTGATGCAAATCAAAATCAGCTCAACAAAATCACCCCCAAATCATGCAATATCGAGCTGGGACCTTCAGTCCTTCACCTACCTAAATCATGCCATGTCGAGCTGGGACCTTCACCTACTGTGAAATACATTATTACGGAACAGGTATTAACTAAGAAAATATATTAGCTGCACTGTTTTTTTTACAATGTTATAAACGTCCCTGTCAAAAAGTTCCCAGTTTTTGAACTGGTGAACTATGATCTCTATAAGCCAGAGTAGAGATTCAAGTGAAATCGGTAACCCATTATTGATGCACATGTCCCAAATTTTGTCGCGTTCCATAAAACTTACAGGCTGGAGAGTATGATCTATAGGTGAATTCAGTTGGGATAACCTGGATATTAAAGTTGGATAACTGATTTCAGTTATTGTAATTTGTTCGATGGCAGGTGCCAATTTAGCTCAATAGATCATTTGAGCTCACTAGCTAAATCAAGCTAAACTTGAATGTGATTTGTGTGCATTTCCTAAGTTCAACACATACTGCGAAAGAGCGCAAAAAGTCATGACTTCAATAGACCCCATGTCAAGCTTCAAAGAAACACCTTCGGTGCAACTAATTACAACAGCTTTAGGACCATTAAAGGCAATTTGATTGACACTTTTTGGAGCTGATTTGAACTTCCTCATATATATGAATTATGCAAAATAAAAGTGCGGCTTCCGCATATAAATTTACCCACAATTTATATCTGAAGGTCACCAATAATGTCTTGTCCCATTGGATAAACCTCTACCATACATTCAGGAGAAATCGTTTCTCACAAGTGACTTAACTGCC
Organism: Siphonodentalium dalli; assembly: GCA_032622095.1. Taxonomy (NCBI): domain Eukaryota; kingdom Metazoa; phylum Mollusca; class Scaphopoda; order Gadilida; family Siphonodentaliidae; genus Siphonodentalium; species Siphonodentalium dalli. The sequence goes on along the minus strand of CP136065.1, from coordinate 219,541,006 downwards.
ATTAAGAGAAGATGAAATACGGAAACGCATGTGGTCCATACATTGGTATCCTACTGTAGATTTTTGAGCATCACTTATCAGGTTACCATGTTTTCGACAGTGTCGACACTTTGAGCATGTGGCTTGCCATCAGTTCTAACCAGTGAAATTCAATTAAAATTATATTTATTCAGCCAGTTTGACTGCTGCGCGAGCCTGACCTGTCCAAGGCACTATTCACTTCATGCAAACATCAGTGGTGTCATGTGACAATAATCAACTTTTCACTTCTAGAACTCAGAAGGCCCATAGTATGAGAGTGAGAAACAATCTTGTGACCCAGTCAGTGTCGAAGGCTGTGAGATGGTGTATAAGGTCAGGTCTGGGAAATGTGAAAATTCAGCTAGCTGAATTCAGCTGTGTAGTTTATACTCTCCAGTCAGTAAGTTTTATGAAAGAAGGCAAAATGTGCATCAAACACAGTTTACCAATAACTTAATTTAAATTCTAAATGAACGAATCTGGTGTCCTTACATTGACAAAGTACTGCCACTCCTTGGTAAAGTAATTATGATTTGCAGCGGAATCGAGTATGATTGTAAAGTTCCGATACAATATACTGGATACTATTTTTTCGTACAATAAATATTTTTTCTTGAATTTGAAGAGTCTTTTCATGAAAAAAGCTTTTATATTTGCCATGATCGGAAGTAATAAGTGGACGTTGCATTTAAATAATATACGCATATATTGTCTAGAAAATCACACCAGATCCACAAGTATAACGGTACACTAGTGGAGAGAAAACTGTAATGGCGCAATATCGGTAATTCCTTCCATGAAAAAAGTTCCCATGACTCGAGATGCTACCTCTGTGCACATTATTAACAGCCAATCAAATTCATTTAAATTTGGGTTCCGGTTTGAAAATAATTCAAGATTTATTTTGGAAAAGCAAAATATAAATTAAGTCATTTTAAGTGCTTTCATATTAGCAAAGCGCAGAGATGGTATGACCCGATGTGAACATATGAAAAAGCTACCGTTGAGTTCTTGGTAAAACACAAGGTGATAACAGTCTAAAACATTGAATTAAAATTTGTCTGAAAATAAAATGGTTCTAAACAGTAATTGCGGCCCCTCCTAATTTTGTGCATTCAGGATGGTAGATGTTGCAGAACAAATAGATTTGGATCAGGATAAGCACTGAGCTTAGGTCCATGCTTGATTAAAAGATGTCAGGATATAAGAAAATATTGCAAAGTCCGAACTCCCAGAAAACATGAAGAAACAGAAGTTTTGAGCGGCCTCCCCCAACGCCCATCCTTCCTCGGCCCCATTTTTTCCCATCATAAAAGAAACAATGGGGAATATTAAGAACGTTATTAAATATGTCCTTCGAGATATATTTTGTTCAGTTCCTCTATAACAGCTATAAGTGTAGGATTGCCACCGTGTTCTTGGATTTGTTTCCTAAGTTGTTTTTCCAAGTCAATGAGAACTGTTCGAGTATATTCAAATGAGCCATTGTTTTGCAGGTGGTCACAACAGAATTTCTTCACATGGTTATCTTTGGTTCTCTGTCGAACAATACTCATTACTGTGCTGTCATTGCAATTTTTTATTGCATGGATCAAAGGAAATGAAAACTTTCCTTCTGTCAGATCTTCACAGTAGCTTTTGTTTGCCTCATACTCTTTGGATATAAAATTACAGTAATCATCTCTAATTTGGAAAAACAGTCCCAGATTGTCGAGGATAGGCTTTAGGTCACTCTTTGTCTCGCTACAAAGTTGCATCAACCGAACTGCAAGGCCAAACAGTCCACCAGTTTTTCTAATAACCATCTGCTTGTATTCCTCTTCTGATGGACATATCATGGCATCTCTCCAATAGATATCCATCCCCTGTCCCCGGTGTAGCTCTAGTAACTGTTCTGTGAACACATGTGTGGCTCTTGGATCACCCAGCCTCAATGCTTTCTCCAGACCAAGAAAATATACATAGTTTGCGGAATTGATTGTGTGTGGTACACCATATATGTTGTGGGCAACTGGCACCCCTCTCCTCAGCTGTGATCCATCTTCAATATCATCTATTAAGAGACTTGCATTGTGCAAAAGTTGTGTAATCTCTCCTATAACAGTCAGCTTCTCTTCATCGATTTTCAGCCAGTGGTTGAAAGCCTTAGCAAGTTTAGTTCTGATATTTTTCCCTGGAACTTTACACAAGTAGAGGTATGGTTCCAGCAGAATCTTCTCCGTGTCTGAATCCATTTCTGTATTAATTTTGACTGTCTTTGGTGTGTTACCAGCATCCATCACAATGATCGCCTAGTACCGTATATATCAATATATGTAAACAACGACGATATACATGTATGATGTACGGAAACAATGAATGTTTATTCGACGAGATACGAAAACATTACCCGAACTTCGGGACAAACAAAACAAGACTTACTAATGAAGAAAATGCATTTGCATTGTGTGCTGTATAATCACAAATGAATAGTCAATCAGATTCACATAAATTTATCAGGCGATGATGATTAATATGTGATAAAAATATCTTTTATTCTCATCTTCGTAATGCCTTCCAACTTGTCAAAAACAACTCGTCACCCGGAAGTAGTATAAAAACCACAAGATTAATTTAAACCAATGAGATACTTTGTCTCAAAAATGGTTCAGGTGTATTCGATTGGAGTTCCCATTCGTACCCCGAGCATGTCAAATGTATCACATCAATAATGGGAGTTGGGAGGGTATACATTTTATTCAATGGCCTTCTTGATACTGACTTGTATCATGTGATATAATTGATCATAAGTATGTTAGCTGACAAGTTAGATACTAGCGCTGTATAATGCACCATATACGACGATCACAAACGTTATGTACGGTTCTATGAATCGTTACAATATATAATAATATAAGTATCTCGGACATATGATAGACTAGTCCAACAAATTAGACTATTCGGATAAATACATATTTTAATATTTGGACATTTACGGTGAGGGATTAAGGCCACATAAATGTCCAAATATTAAAATAGGTCTTAATCCGAATCGTCTAATTTGTTGGACTAATGATAGGCCTACCGGTAGGCCTATACTCATTAACGACTTTTTCCGATGATAATGCTAAATATTATGATTCACGCTCAAATATGCTTATTAGAAAGCTTTACAAATGTTCACCGAATGTGAAAATGTATTTATTTCAAATGTTCGCATATACATTAAATTATGAATCTTTGAATTAACTATAGGCCTACCAAATAAACACTGTTATAGAAAACTTATATAGTTTTGTTATAATAATGCATATATAAAACATTTATGAGAGATCATGATATATTGCGATTTGGATGTTTGTAGGTGATATTATCTGACAGTGTTGATTCGAAAGGGTGTGTATGGATTTCGTGAGAGAATTTATAAATCTGTAAACAGTATTTTGAATGCTATATTTGTAACTCAGATCTAATCTATCAGTCCAATTTGTTCAATCATTGGAATCAACTTCTTTATATTTAATTTGTAATTATATGTTGTATGTATGACTATATATTGTCATATTTTGCCTAAATTAAAAAATAAAAATACAAGGTGGTCGATTTATAAATTTCCGCAAAACGTATATAATACGTACGTTTACGTGCTAAAAATTCTCAGCCTGAGTACCGTATTGTAACTTAAGGTTATATATACCATATTGAATGGTTGAAAGTGAAGCGTCTCACCCAACGCCGTGCATGTATGCATTTTGCATGCATTTTTCAGCTTCTTTTAAAAATTCTGATTTGTTAAAAAGGCATAAAGATCTGGTTTTATTTTCGTGTAATATAAAACATCTTCAACTCGTTTTATAAATTTGATTCACAACTCGTTGTGAATAAAAGTTATCTAACTCGTTTCATAAAATCTTATAACCCAACATAACGAGCTGAATATCCTCTATCTATTCGACAATGTTCATACATTGGGCTGAGATGATTTCTGAGTCATGGGTTAATAACCAAGTTAAAGCTGACCACCATATCTCTTAGCACGGTGGCCTAATTCCAGTTGATTGATCCCTGCTTGGGTGGACCACACGTCCTACATCTCATCGTTTGTTTTAATCGGGCTGGAATATATGTGACTGCTTTAATCTTCATTATAATATATGGGGGCATGATGAATATTATGCAATTAAAAATATAACTGAACAATTTTATACAAATGAAGCCTCCCCCCATAGAGCGAATACAATAAGCTATTTGGTGATTGGAGTGTGTGTGACATTATTAATTATTCCAGCAGTTCTTGGTACTGAAAGGGAAAACAAGAAAATCCATTGTTTTTATCGTAGCTTAATTAACAATTGCTCAGGTTCTATTTATACAATGAAGATGACATGTGAAATTAAAGATTTTGTTTAGAGACAAACCTGCAAAGCTATATATGAAAGCCACAATCTGCTATGTTATCTTGGCTATTGCATCTATATTGCACGTTGTATAATTTAGTGTCACATAAGTCTGAATATGCATGAATTATTAAATTTGTGGACAATGACACGGATAAGTATGGAACAAGACGCACGTTTTGAACATGGGAAGTCATCATATTTTACAAAATAGGCTGCCTGGGCCTTATACAACTTAGCCCAATGCCTTATCTGATTTGCCTATCCTTTGGTCAAAGATGTAACATTCAGGTCAAAGATAAATATCAGTTGCTTTGAACAATTGCAGTTTTCGGACGGTATCATTTCATTTGGGTGGATTCACTCACCTCCATATTCTTTAGAGTTAATTTCAACGACCCATGGCAATGCATATCGGATCCCTCTGTTTGATAGACTGCACTGAGAACGCTATTCGCGATTCGTTGATCAGTTTCCAGTCTGGCGCGAATACCGGTACTGACTTTACAAACTTGTTTCCCCATCGCATAATTATACTATGCAACGCCCCTTGACGGCCGTTGCATATATACATCTATAACGTTAATTCCACCGTTAAATATTGTGTTTACTGAACGGATAAACCGATATATGATCAAGTTGAGGACGTATATATACTGAATGAATGTACACGCATACAGCGAGGAATATCCAATCTTCAGTTGAATATGAACAATTTTGCCGCCCAGAATAACAAAATATTACAATGCGATGGCATGCAACGGCACTATAACGGATTCTGCATCCATAATACGCCGAGACCACATACTCCTGTATATTGGTACTTTTGCACCCCCCCCCCCCCAGGAAAACGTGGTTTAGAAACGCACTGAATTTCGACATGCGAAAAGGACGTTGACTGATGCTACTGATCAGTGATATATTTGCGACCCATGGTAAATAGAGAAAAGAAAAATACGAATACGTGTTATCAGTTCAATAAGTTTATTCATCTGATGTCAAATAACTAAAGTTCACAGAATCAGTGCTGAAAATGAAATTAGAAGTCGATAGCCTGTGTATGTTCAAAGGGGGTAACGATCTTTGTAAGCTGTGGTTGAGACGGGAAGTACTAAAAGTTTTTCAAACATACAAACAGCTCGTTGCAATATTCAAAACGTCGGCAGCTTTCTGCCGGTTCATTTGATTTTTAAAGCGTGAACATGCCGCGAACCCTTGAAACCAAAAACGAACAAAGGGATTATTACCCTTCATCTTTCATTTACATCACTTTAGTGTCTATAATTTTTTATTCAAGATGACAAGAATATAACACAAGTAGGGACAATGTTACCAGCGTAACCATTTCTACACTAAACTGATTCCCCCACTCAGTTACAAGAATGGAATGGTGTATTATTGATTTGGATGGATGTTCAGGTTATGACACTAATACAAGTGCAAATGATTCAGATTCTAAAGTGGGAAATGTTTAGATAATATGTTCAACAAACGATGGTCTTATGTTGAACTTATTATCTGAACATTTCTTGAAGGAACTACTCGTCAGTGAGTACTTAGTATAGCAAGGGATAAGGGAGAATATTCAATCAATATAAAGACAAACGCACAACTGGGATTTGTGTTCCATGTATTTTCCTAACAGTTACTGTCTTGTGATTTTCTATTAAGTTTTAAGGCGCCAGTGCAGAACAACTGGACTTTGAAAACAACGGACATGCAATTTTGGTTGGTAACAAATCGTACATTACTATTACAGTGGAAATTGTAATTACTAAAGGATAACACAAACACCAATCAACTGTCTGAGAGAATGAGATTGCTGAAATTATGTGGGTTTTTTGTTGTTGAAAACAATTGTTATTTAGGTTATTGCACAGTGTATTGCATGCAAAAATATACTGCATCCAGGTTGTGTATCTATCATTTTATTAATGTTGTCCCTGACAATACATTTGCAACTTGGTATGGAAATACCCATTGCCCTGTTGAAATTTTATGATTTCCCCCACAACAACCATTGACGGTCATGGTAATTAAATATTTGTGACAAAATTATTTAAAATTAAGTCTATTTGTTATAAAATATGGCATAAATATCCATCTTATCTGGCATATTTTTATCTTCCATTTGCAAACAGGAGACTAGCATGTGCTGCAGAGATATCCGTCCAGAGTGAAACATAATATAACTATATATGTAATAAAATAATATTATATATATATGTTGTTATTATATATATAATAGAAGTTGTGTCCTACTTTGCAGTTTTCATCATCCAAAATCAAATTTGAGGGGAGCTTTATAGAAATGAGCAGTGTTCAGTCTACAAGCTTCCACCAAATTGTCTTCAGTGTTAACATATCTTCTTGTTCAATCAATTGAATGAACGTTTGTATTAACAGAAAATAAGATCAGTCTAAATGAGGGTTAGGTATGATGATTTTAGTCATAGTTATGTCTATTTTTTAACCCTTTACCCAACAGAAGGGCCCTGTGCCAATGCATTCTCTTATATATGCGAGTCGACCATAGGTCACCTCGCATATATAAGAGAATGCATTGGCTTTTTTTAGGCCAATGCATTCTCTTATATATGCGAGGCGACCTATGGTCGACTCGCATATATAAGAGAATGCATTGGCACAGGGCATAACTGTAACTATCACAATGTGGTCAAGGAGCCGGTTCCAATGATATCCATATTTGTATGGTTCTATTGAGACAGACCGAAGATATTTTAGGCTGTTGAAGCTTTATTTGGCCGGTTTGTTGGGTAAAGGGTTAAAAGAAGTCAAATAAAATGAATAAAACTTGACATGGAAGCAAAAGCTCAACTGAAGTTCAATTTAGTTATCTTATACCTGAGAATGTTTGAGATGGATGGTCAGACAACCACCAGATCAAGTCTGCAAATAGTATGTCTTGTCATTTGCAGAATGAGGTTCCCCAGAGGGTGAATTTAGTGATGCTATCCTGCTCAGTGGTCTAGCATCAACAAATTCACACTCTGGGAACCTCTTTCTGCTGCAGTCTCAACTCCTATAGGGGATATAGGACCCGATTGAAGTTCCCCAGTTGAAGTGCACCACCCATTAGTAACATCGATTATGCATTTTGTCTTCTGCAAATTAGGGGATATTGACAGTGAACAGAAGGGGGAAAATGTAATTAAAAACTATGTTAATTTGAGACTATAAATACTTCCCAGAAGATGAGGCCCGAGCATAATGAGGTCTCCATAGGGTGAATTTGGTGATGCTAGCCCACTGTGTGATAGTGTCAATAAATTCACCCTCTGGGGACCACATTCTGCAAATGACAGACACACTATTTCCAGGCTTGCTCCAGATTACCAAAGGTTGGAGGTAAATTTTAAATTGCTAAAGACTGGCAACTTTTTTTTCTAATTCTACAGGCAATCTTGAATATATCTGTAGATTAAAGGTTAATATAACAAGATTGATTCTTAAGAAAATGTGAGATATATTCTCAGCAGATGGGGTCAAAGAAGACTGTAGTTATACTATCACTTGGGGAGGCAGGCATCATCCAACATGACATGGGAGGATTTCTCTTCCCTGAAACGTGTCACTTTTGTTTGATAACGTAAATGTTCAATAAATGCTTATGGACTCGTCACAAGGGTATTTTTTGGTATTAGTTTAACTTTGACATCTTATCTCATGCGGACAGTTTAATTCTACCTATATTGATAAATAAGTAGAAGTCACTTCTCTCAATTTGAGACCTTTAGACTGGTGTGGCTTGTGATAGATGGGTCAATGTACGACATTTACAGATTTCATCTCAACCAGTCAGTGTGCCTTGTAATAGATGGGGTCTATGTACAATATTTACAGATTTCATCTAAACGGTTTGCCTTGTGATAGATGGGTCTATGTACAATATTTACAGATTTCAACCATTTGCTTCTATTGAACGCGCTTGTACAGAAACCGGAAAGACAAGCCTGGAGGTTTCAAATTGAGAGAAGTAATTTCTTCCCATTTATTTAAAAAAAGCAGGAAATAATCATAGATGACTTAACCCTTCATGGTGGAGCTGAGCTGGTGCAGCATTAAAGATCATGTGCCAGTACATTCTCTTATATATGCGAGTCTCCCATAGGGAGCCTCATATCATATATATAAGAGAATGCACTGGCTTACAAGCTCAAGGTAAATAATTTTTAGGCCAATGTATTCTCTTATATATGCAAGGCTCCCATTAGAAGACTCGCATATATAAGAGGAGTGCATTGACACAGGGTTTTCACAAAATTTCAGAATGCTCCAGTCATAGAAGGGTTAACATCTCAACTTCAGCAATCCTTTATGAACCATAATACACCCACAAAATCTTTTAATATTAGTCTTACAACCAGTATTAAACACACTTAAATCCTTTTAATAATACTGGAATGCATCGTTTATGTTTAGATAGAAGCATAAGGGAACAACACAGATTTGTCACTTCTCCTTTTAGCTCAACAGCAATTTGCTTGCATTTTCTTGGAAAAACAGAATCACTGCCTACACCTAGCAGTGAATTAAATTTAATAGCCACACCAGTTTTAAGATTGTGTCTAAATGTACACATCTCACATGGGTTAGTTAGTTAGCCTTTTATTCTCAAACCTTCTTGTAATAGTCTTGAAAATTCAGCGATATGATTCTTGTATTCATCCATTACAAGTCCCGCCAACAATTTTTTTTTTATACAAAGCAAGCTATATACAGGAGCAACAGAACTATTCACAATACTATATGAGGAAATATTTACAACCTGAACAAAATAACCTTAAGCCTCTTAAGGAATAAAGTAACTAAATCTAGACAAAATAATTTATTATGAATGTACAAATTTCTGTACATTCATGAGGTATACACAAAAACAATTTGCACTAGATTCATACAAAACAGTTTCATTTTCAACTCTTATTAAAATTTTAAATTTTGATAACAGTATTACATTTAATCTCAACAGTTAACTTCACATCATACTCATTTCACATCAATCTCAATCATTTATCATCAGTTCATCATACAATCATAATTAATTCACATTTTCATCATAACCTAACAATCATCTACAATTATGTCACATTCACAGAATCACAAGTCATTTTACAATTAATCAATTTGTATCAAATAAGATTCAAATTCAAAATATAAATGGTAAATAGAGCACAGAGTATACTCTCAAATGCATTAAAAACATGAGAAGTAAAACTTTCATTAAATAAAATTTAGGAACATAAAATTTTAAGTGCTTTTGATTAGGAAAACAATCATTCTGCTTTTTTATTCTTTTTTTTTTATTAAATTTTAAGAATGAGGAAATAAATTGGCTTAAATCCTCTCTGCTTTTACATATTATAGAGGCATCTCCTTAAGTTTCATTGCTTAGGCGGAAAAGAAAGGTGGAAAGAAGCCAAAGTACTGATCCAATTCTGTGTTTTGGAGTTTTCCATGCTAGTGTGAAGAAGCAGAGTAATATAAAGGGATCATATTCATGAGGCGCAGTCTTTTGTTTCTTTTGTCGATAATTTATCCTCACGCATTGCAACTATAATGTTGGGCGACACCGCTTTTAGTAATAATAATAATGACTATAAAAACTGTTTTGCAAATGGGAACGAGACAATTTTTCTCATCTATCTATCCTTGTTCATTTATGATTCAGCTATTACTCTTACTTTTTGTTATAACTTTAAAAATCGAGAAACGGATTGGATCATATAGAATTTGAAAACTATGCCACATCAATTGGACTCAATCATGAAAGCAATTTCTCTTCATTCAATAAAACTTATAAATAGTAAAATAAGTCACTCTTCTTCAAAAGTGTTCGGCCTTTGGCCTTCTTCAGTTGATATTATTCAGACTAAATCACATGATGGCATTCAGGTAAATATTCATGTACAAAGAACAATGGCGTATACTTTCCAACGACAATAAAGGTACATGTATTTCGTAAGAGGATGTCAACTAAAACTAGGCAACATATTTCGTATGTTTACATGAATTCCAGCATGTGATTCAGTCTGAATAATATCAACTGAAGAAGGCCTAAAACGCTTTTGAAGAGACTTATTTTATTTGTCAACGTACAGGATCCCCGATCTCCTGGACCATTTATACCCAACTAATAAATAGTACTTTTTGTTTTCAATAATGCAATAGTCAAAACACTGACTGCAACAGATGCAACAGTATTTGAGTAATACTACTTCTCAGCCAATCCTTCAATAAAAACTCTTATTAGAAACGAATATGTATAATTGGACATGGTCAACTGAGAATGTCGACAATACTGACAATCGCATAACCGAAAGATCGCAAACAAAGGATTGAACTGTTAAATTCTTCTAAAATTAGAAAGCAAATGTAGGTAGCAATTAATTTGTCAACAACTCTGGTAACAACTAACAATAAAGCTTCCCAAAATTTATGATAATTAACCCTTCTTTACCAAATAGCAGGAACCAGCCTTCAGGGCGACTTGGGAGACATTTTCTCCTTAAAATGAGCCACTTTTCTCTATTTTTGACCCAGGGAGAAGTGATTTCTCCCTCACATACCAGTAAGCATATGTCTCAACAGCATATTTGAAGTATATTTACTGATTACATGGTGTTATTAATCACTACAATAGTTTTACAAATGGACTCTTTGTGTTGCATGATACTTATTGGATAATACATAGAAGGTTGATGACGGGGTGTAAATTGAATTTTAGTCATTGTTACTTCTCTCTGACAGTCCACTCCCTAATAACCGAACAGGGAGAAATCACATCTCCCAATTTTAAACCACTAGGCCAATCACTGCTAAATACTCACTGACGAGTAGTTGCCTTAGGAAATGTTGAGATAATAAGTTCAACAAGTGAACATTGGTCGTTTGTTGAACTTATTACCTCAACATTTTCCTCCTGTAAATAGGACTCCTTCTGTACTTACATAACCTGTCATCTGCTTATTTTTCTTGAAAACCTTCCAGATGAGTAATAGGCCAATCCAATGTATAATTTTATAACTGAGTGGGGAATACATTTAGAATAGAGGGGGTTAAGACGTGATAAATCACCAGCTTGTTTCTTGTGAAATATATCTACGCCATCTGCAACTCCCTTGAAAAAGCTTTGATTCCGATTCACGTTATGTTTTTTCTGTTAATTATTCAACAATAACACAAACACATTTAATTACTAATTTAATATTAGATACGGCAATGAATTTAATTGAGAACCAATGATATTTCCTTACATGGTCTAATATTAGGTTGAGCTGAAATATTGTGTGGATTATGAAACGATGTTGATATTTGGCACTCGTAATATAATCAATAGGACTAAAATATGAAAGGATTAGAAACATTGAAGGAGAATGTTTATCACAGACAATGAAGCTATTAATACTCTTATCAGCTCTTGTTAGCGGCAGCCATTTCCATGAGCTTTTGTATAGGGTTCGTCTGCATCCCCAGTTCCAGCTTGATCTGATCCTGGATCTTCTTTGCTATTTCATCATTGTCTTCCTTTTTTACCTCCGCTACCAGGGGATCACTCTTCAAAGTTGTTGGTGATGGTGTTTCCAATATACTTGTCTACAAAAGTAAATGAGATATTTTTTTATGGAAAGGTATGTCAAGTTGGCTGCCGGGTAAGAACAACCTGCCAATTATCTGACTGAATTAATATTGAATTATCCTCAATGGTATGTCCTTATTGGTTACTATAGCATGTTGAGATGAAGGTTAATTCTTTCACTACCGATCGCGACTACAGTCGAATTACCCATACACTGCCGATAGCGACTTGAGTCAAAATCGGGTACATGCTGCCAGCAGGGCGGGTACATGTGGTGTAAATATGTCCGTCCAGTGAATATGATGCATTTTAGTTCCAGTGATGGGTACATACATGACATTTTTATAAGTTCCAGACTATATAACATCAGGAAATGTGTGAGATAGTGCAGATAAGAGGCAGTCTCTGTATATAGGACTATATAACGCGAACGGTTTTATAAGGGCAATTGGTGATGTCATGGTCATGTGGTCTTTTCATAGGTCACGTGTGTATCTCTAGCTATCACATTTTTACCAATATTATAAAATGGAATTTCAAATACAGCAACCTACCCAATATCATATGTTCATCAAATGCTTATAACATAATGAAGTCGGAAAATACCCAAAACATACGGCCATACTGGTGTTACATGTAGATCCAAGATGGCCACCAAGGTCACATGACCAATTTGAGGTGGGCAATGTGGCTCCAACATATCAATATGTCTATATGGTCCAACAACATATTAAGTCAGACATTTACGATATATTGAAATGTTAATGCATTACCCGCACCTATGCATGTATGTACATGGTATATGTGACCATGCACGCATAAGTTCATGGTAATCACCACGGTCACGTGACCTATTCAAATATGGGTATATATAGCACATTTTGTATGGGTATGGGAAAATGTTGAGAATGACCAATTTCTGGCAATTTTCTGCTTCGATAGAACCCATATATACCCACATACGCATGGATAGGTATCAAACACAGCCATTAGTGTGTAAACCAAGATGGCCGCCAAGGATCACGTGACCTCTATGGTGGTGGTGTGAGTGGCTATGAACTTGAGGTGCTTATGTATAGTCACATATGAAGTTTCAACACATTATTCCAAGCGATACTTGAGATACTCTATGTTACTTATATACACCCATAATGCTTGTATACATGTATTATATGCTTGACAGTGGGGAACCCATCTGTGATGCTGAGTGGCAGTGAAAGAGTTAACTGAACAGACATGCCGCAGCCTCTGGTTATGGGCATTTATACAAATTCATCAGCAGATACTTTATGATAATAGGTTATGTATTAGTAGGGAAGCCAGATAGTGGATGAGTTACCTCCCTTCCTGAGACAGTTTGCGAGATTCTATAGTAGAAATTTCTTCACTTCAAGAAATATAACTATATACATGTTGAGACTATAATTGTTAAAGGGGCTTTAAATTATACTGACCTCCTTGATATCTTCATAGCAGATTGGATGATATAACTGAAATAGATGAGTTTAAATTAAAAATAAATAAAAATAAATAAACTCAAAATTTCAATTTTAACCCTTTACCCAACAGAACGGCCCTGTACCAATGCATTCTCTTATATATGCGAGTCGACCATAGGTCGCCTCGCATATATAAGAGAATGCATTGGCTTAACACATTAAAAATTATAAAATTGTAAAAGAATGTAAGAAAAAATGGTAAAAAGTGTTAAAAAAAGATTTTTTTTAGGCCAATGCATTCTCTTATATATGCGAGGCGACCTATGGTCGACTCGCATATATAAGAGAATGCATTGGCACAGGGCATAACTGTAACCATCACAATGTGGTCAATGGGCCGGTTCCAATGATATCCATATTTGTATGGTTTTATTGAGACAGACCGAAGATATTTTAGGCTGTTGAAGCTTTATTTGGCCGGTTTGTTGGGTAAAGGGTTAAAGAAGTAAATAGCTTGAAAATTTCCATGTGTTCACAATTATTTTCATATTCATCTTTTAATTTCAATCATAATAGAACAATTAAAAATAATCCAGTGTATTTGCTGAAATTATATAAACTGGTACAAACAAAAATGAAGGTGTGCAATAAATTATGCAGTGGTTTTATAAACAAGACATACAAGAAAAACAAGACGTGGGCTGTTGACCAGTGCATACCCCCATGTGACATGTCGCAATTGATCTATTCATTATAATCTCAATAAGAATGACGTAAACCCAACATGACTCTGGGAGTCCAGGAGTTGAATGTGACATGAAAATTACAGTCAAACTCATTCGGCAAACCTCTTAAGTCTCCAATCCATATGAAGCTCAAAATGGCAGATTTCAGAACACGAAGATCGTCTATGTTTGCCGACTATGAATCTTTGAAAGCACATTATAAAGAGTTACTACCCATCCACCACTCATGATTTGCACCCAGCAGTATTTATGAGGAAAATGAAATGCATGCGTATTGCACAGAAGACGCATTAATATCGTTATAGGTACTTGTAATAAAAAAATCCATTGGTGATCAGTTATTAAGAGGTTTTCGGTTCATTACAGATACCAATTTAAGTGTTTCCTGAACTGTTAAACCTCTTCTCTGTTGATACACTTGATATAATGATTCGAATCGAGATTTGATGCGATTTCGAATCTCTTAACTGATTCGATTCGAGATTCAACACTCAAAATGAAAAACCCTGATTTGCAGGCCTCTTACTATTAAATTGACAGCAACACAATGCAATGGACATGACCATCATTCCAATCAACCACTGCATACATATCTGAGTTTGTTTCTAACTTCCAGTATGGAAATAAGGTTTCATTCTATTCCCCATCATCAGCAATCATTTATGGTCTTTCTAGTTGGAATTCTGTAAGTTAATGGTTTCAGTAAACTGCAAAATGGAATGGTTAATTGCAAGCCTTGAAATAGGGTGTCTGTCATTTGCAGAATGAGGTCCCCAGAGGGTGAATTTAGTGATGCTACTAGCATTACCAAATTCACCCTCTGGGGACCTCATTCTGCTTACACCCCGTCTTGAAAGGGTTAATCATTAGAATTTATACTGAACACTACTGTTCAGAAAGTACACATACCTTATCTTCAACCTTAATCGCATCCTTAAGATGCCACTCTTCTTCATCCTCATCCCAAAACTGCTCGAACGGGTCGCTACAAGTATCGCACACCTGAAATAGTCAAGTATTGTCTCAAACCCATTTTTTTAAACATTATACAAATTGATAAATTTGATTAAACTTGAGGTGGGTTGTCCCAATGGGACTAGATAGCCCCCATGGCAGCCAGTGGCGGAAATGTTTTACACACTCAAGTTATGCTCTGGAAAGATAAGTCGAAATCGCACATAGATGGACAGACTGACATATGTAGTTCCCAACAAAATTTCCCAATAGGCCTCTGTGCCCAGTTAAAACAATATTGACCGGAAAATGTAGGAATACAAGCTCGAAAAAAATTCTGCATGTTGCAAAAAGGGTGATAACTCCACAAAAAAAGTCAGATGCACAGGTTTCCATATTACTAAATATCTGTGCAAAGTATCCAAAAAATTGACCAAAAAAATGTAGGACTATTAAAGGAAAGAAATTTGCGTCTATGGCCCGATGGACGGACAGACAAGCCGATTCCTTTTTACTTTTTATAACTCGTTACGGGTGGTATAATGAGGATTTGAAAACTTCAATCCACTTTATGGCAGAACAAAACTTCAGGATGAATATAATGTCATGAACATTTTAAAAGAAACGCTAAGCCATCTTTCTTTGTGATATCATATTAAGTGTAATCATGATTGTGTACTCAACAAATGGAGTGCTTTACTGGACTGTGGAACTGACTTGATTACAATTTAGCAGCAAACTCACGTCATCATTGTTGCCTGAAGCTGGTGGATTCTTGACAACATTGATGTCTTCAGCAATTGTCAATACTGGACGTAGTGCCGTCTGGTCAACCTTAGCAGACTCAAAGAAATTACTCTTCTCATCTTCTGTTGATGATATCTCATCGTACTGTATCCAATCCTGGAAGCAAAGAGGGGATATGTTTCATGTGAGAGATGGGACAGTGTCATATTGATACAACCAAGCCTTGAAATAGTGTGTCTGTCATTTGCAGAATGAGGTCCCCAGAGGGTGAATTTAGTGATGCTAAACCGCATAGCAGGCTAGCATCACCAAATTCACCCTCTGGGGACCTCATTCTGCTTACAACTCAGCAGAATGAGGTTCCCGGAGGGTGAATTTGGTGATGCTAGCCCGCTATGCAGGGTAGCATCACTAAATTCACCCTCTGGGGACCTCATTCTGCAAATGACAGACACACTATTTCAACGCTTGGATACAACACATTTTCCTGCTGCCCTTAATTTTCCTCCCCCCTTTCATCAAATAGTCAAAATGAGTCATTTAAATAATAATATATTCCATAAGCACAATACTATGAAACTATCTAATACACCACAATTAAAAACAATATTACTTTATTGATAAGTTATACACTGACAGCCGAGAAGTTTGGAGTTTTGGATGATACCCGGGCAGATTTGAAATGGCTGTCAGCCCTCTCCTACAACCCACTTCTGTATGCTGTAATGCCCCATAACAGCATATGTAGGGTTTGTGAGTAGATTACTATCTTCCCATACACAGTAGGTGGGGTTATACACTGGCCAAGATTTGACTGTCATTTGACGACGGTATTATATTTACACTATATTAGGTCGACCTGATTGGTATTATAGCAATAAATAATTGTGGAATAATTGGCAAGCTCTACTTACATTCAATCCATAATACCATTGCTGAGATTGCCCGGAACCTTCTTTCTTCTTCTGACGGAAATGCCAGTCCAAGTGCTTACGGTACTCTTCAGAGTCATCGACAATGAATCTTATACCACATGAAGTACACTGCAATCCTGAATACAGACGCTGTATAACTCCTCTGTATGATCTGTTAAAAGATGAGTTGAATGAAAAAATAATTATTAAATGATATATCATTTTAGAGAGATGCCTGTAAAAGATGCATTTGATTTCCTTTTTCGATAATAATTGGACATATTAGGACGATTATATTGGCAAACATGGTTGGAAATAATGACACTATTTTATGCAAAAACAACATACACCGACTTTGGTCATTTGCATTGATATTGTGTGTGTGGACTGAAATCATAAGCAGAGTGTCAATTAATCGGCCTAAGAGTTCCTTTCCCCATATCGATATTTAGAAATCGATTGCATGTCGAAGACTATAGAAGCTCAGATCCAATAATAGATTTAAAAATCGATATCTATTAGCTTTGATAGGT
The DNA here is from genome assembly GCA_032622095.1 of Siphonodentalium dalli. Classification (NCBI taxonomy): domain Eukaryota; kingdom Metazoa; phylum Mollusca; class Scaphopoda; order Gadilida; family Siphonodentaliidae; genus Siphonodentalium; species Siphonodentalium dalli. The sequence goes on along the minus strand of CP136065.1, from coordinate 219,523,679 downwards.
GGGTTCCTCGACTCGAATCAAATATTTTTTACCCCCAAATCTGAAAAAATAGTAATTGAGGGGCCCTTAATCGGATTATGCATCTTGAACCAAATCTGTTAGATGCAAGCCTTGAAATAGTGTGTCTGTCATTTGCAGAATGAGGTCCCCAGAGGGTGAATTTAGTGATGCTACCCCGCATAGCGGGCTAGCATCACCAAATTCACCCTCTGGGAACCTCATTCTGCTGAGGTGTAAGCAGATAGCGGGCTAGCATCACCAAATTCACCCTCTGGGGACCTCATTCTGCAAATGACAGACACACTATTTCAAGGCTTGGTTAGATGTAAACACCATATTTACATACTTTTTTAACTTTGGGATATTGAGGTCTTTGAGATCAGGAACGTCTTCAATTTTATCTTCTGGAACAAATTTCTGAAATATAAAATGTCAAGGTTTAGTTCTTTCTTCCATGCAAAGACATAACTCAAGAAAAATTTATTTTTTTCAGTATCAGCTCACAAGCCTTGAAATAGTGTGTCTGTCATTTGCAGAATGAGGTCCCCAGAGTGTGAATTTAGTGATGCTACCCCGCATAGCGGGCTAGCATCACCAAATTCACCCTCTGGGGACTTCATTCTGCAAATGACAGACACACTATTTCAAGGCTTGTCAGCTCACTAAGCCACAATAGACAGGTTTGATTTTTTCATAGCAACACACATTCAAAACTTGCAGATAAATAATCTATTTTTTAAAAATTGGTAATAAAATTAAATTCAGAGGTTTTCGTGCTGTGGTAAAGGAATGACCATGTCAAAATAACAAAGATAGACTCCCAAGTATTTGAAACATCTATACTATGGATGCTGTAAGGACTATGTATAATTATTATTGGGGAAATAATGGACAAACGTCAATTTCTAGAAAAAGTTAATGAATCATCGAGATGAACCCTTTGACTATTAATATCTTGGTTGATAATTTTTATGAAGAAAATTGAAACTGTATGCAGTGTGAAAGTAAAGTTGTGTATCTGATGTGATTAGGATAAAATTCTGAATAGTGAAAACAATTCTTCCACAAGTAATTTTTAATTTTGATCTTCCTCTCAAAACTATGAGCTAAGAAATTGATTTTGCAGTTAATATTTCTTTGTTGCCAGTTTTCAAGTTATATCACTACTTCCTGCTAATTAATTTCCGAACCAATAGTCCTTTAAATATTTGTCACCTTCACCAGCTGCCTTCACATCAATTAATTACAGAATCATTATGAATTACCTCTTTAGCCTTGTCTTTGTCGGCTGCGGCAGAAGCTTCTGTTGGTTGGCTGCTATTTTCGTCAAGGGATTTCGGAATGATGCCAGAGCTAACGAGTTTGCTGAACAGTGCACTGATATCAAATGACTGTGCTCCCGGAGCTGGCTGCTGAGCTATTAATAGACATATTTAAATGTGAAGCCTCTTGTTTTTTGACTACTCACAAAAGAATGTTTTCCTGAGTCAAATTTAGAACAATCGGTGTCTACACAGTCACAGGAAGAATAATTTTATAGGTGAGACAACACAAATTAATAAGTAAGAAATATTTTTCTGTTCAATGAAATTGAAAGTAGAGCACATAAAATATTTTTTAAGGGCAATGGACAGCAAATTATTACAGCCCTCAAAATTATTTTATAGTTTACTCGCTCATTTAAACAGAATTATAATGAAATTATATTTTATTACACAACAGTATGTCAGGGGTTAAACCACAAGTATTTAAATCCAAAGTGTCAAGTAATCTCATTTTATAATTTAATTTAAAATTGTGTATTCCTTTAAATTCATCATATCACTTAATTTCGGTTAATTTTATATTTCAGGGCTCTGTTTATTCTTCATCATGTATACATAATCATTCTGAGGGATTCAATAATATGAATATAAAGCTTTATCTTAAAGAACAGTATGGTACGCGTTAAATTATCGTGAATGACCCGCCTAAGATCAGCTCACCAAAAGGAGGAGTCCTGTTTCACAAAAACTATATGCGTCATGATACATACCTTTACCACCAGGCAGTAAACTGAATAATGTATCAAGTGGTTGATTTTGCATGGGTGGAGTCGGTTGGGCCGGCATCGTTGCATTTTGTAGACCGAGCATTGGCTGGTTTTGCTGCATGGGCATGGACTGACCGGGCATATTTCCCATGGGCTGCATACCCTGGTTCTGCATCATCATGTTCTGCTGCATCATAGGCATCTGACCACCCATCTGCTGACCTGATAAGAAAGAATATGTTTCATTAACTCTTTCAGTGCCAGGGGCCGATCTCATCGGCCCTAATTTACGGTCTGTAGAGTGGCCCTAAAAAAAAAATTGTTTTTAGATTTTTTTGTTATTGGTTGAATTTTTTTTGGGTATGCTTAAGCATGCTATAACGAATTTAAAAACAAACTGGATAAAACCGTAGGGGCATGTTATAACTCAAAACTATCACCAAGTATTCATAGTAATAATTTTGATGCCCATGAAAAACGTAAGATTCCCTGGCACTAAACCTACAAATAAGTCTGTTAAAGAATATACGGTACGAAAAAATTATTAAAATTGTAAAAAATAATAACAAATGATGAAAAATTGTTAGGCCAATGCATTCTCTTATATGTGCGAGGCGACCTATGGTCGACTCGCATACAAGAGAATGCATTGGCACAGGGTATATAAGTTGATACAAAAATCGGACTTGGCACTGAAAGGGTTAAATATCTGGAAACTTTACACCAGTCTTTCAACTAAATTTAAGGTCCTAGTAGCCGCACAAACAATTTGGCTAAGTTTTCATAAATGTTTAAACTTTTGATATTATAATTTTGATATTATAATACCATTATAAAATTTAATGAACATTGACAATCTCATTCATGAAATTTAAGTCAGTTATTTATTTACAAAACACAAACTAAGAACTGCCTTGAATTCGTTAGTAGGGGTGTTCAGCTAATAAGTTCACAAGTACGTTATTTGTTGATCTTATTAACCGAAGCTTCCCGAAATTTTATTCGAAAACTGTGTGCCAGTGATTTCTCTTATATAAGCCCCCGCATATATAAGAGAATACATTGCCACATTGGGCTAATAATATTTACCTTGATCTTGTAGACTATGCATTCTCTTATATATGCAAGGCTCTCTAAGAGAATGTGCTGGCACAGGATCTTTAATGCTGCACCAGCACAGTTCCCGTCATGAAAGGGTTAACTGAACTCTTTTGGAAACAAATCAATGGGAATCAAGTCATACTCTCCAGCATATATTCAGTTGTTAACCCATTACCCAACAGTAATATGACTATCGTCATTACCTCCACCAATACTAAATACTGATAGGAGATAACGTGGCTACCCCACCAAACAGAACTTTCTGGTGACGTCAATGTTATTGGAACAAAATTGTATTATCACAAAATTTTATGGTGGCTCTTGTTTTATGAAATTATGTTTATCTGCATGGATGGGAGTAATTTTTTTTCAGAGTTGTGAATCCCACTCCCACTAGTATGATGAATATTTATTAGGTTTTATATTTATAGTTTATAACAATAAATGTTATAAACAAACATAAGGTAAGTTTTTTTTTTACATTAAAAAAAATATTAAAAATAAAATCAATTTGTTGTGTTATAATGCAATATTTTTGTTGTAAACTATGATGGGGGAAAAACTCTGGGCTCTTGTGGATGCTATGCGACAGGGTTCTCTATGGCTTACTGGACGCTATGCGGTAGGGCGCTCTGGGGCTCTCTGAATGTTAAAGGGTTAAACTTTTCTTTTCAAAATACTCGAGTACCCCGCTGGACAAAACAAGTGTCCATTGGCACCGCGGTGTATTTGTAACTGCAGTTGAGCACCGCGGGCCGAACGGCAAGTACACTGCAGCCGAGCGGCAAGTACACCATGGCCGAAAGGCAACTACAACGCGGCCGAATGGCATGTACATCGTGGTTAGATTTCGGGTTTGTATCATCTTTTTTCAGTTTAATGAACGTACACCGCGGCAACTACACCATGGCCGAATGGCAAGTACACCGCAGCCCAACTGTTGTTAGCCGGTGGAGCCGCAGTGTAGTTGCATTTCGGCCGCGGTGGCAACACTAACCGCGGTGCGGTTAAGTGGACACTTGTTTTGTCCAGCAGGGTAGTTCCCGTAGGAAATATTCAGATAATAACGCAAATGATTCCTTGCCGACTTCCACAACATTTTGCATGGAACCCATATGCCACTCTCGCTTTGTTCACAGTGTAGGGAGTTGAAATGTCACTAATCTATAAACATACCTTGTGGCATGAAACCAGGACCTGGCTGCATCCCTGGCATTGGTTGATTGACACCAGGTCCACCAAACCGTGGATCCATCCCCGGCTGCTGATTATTGAACATCTGAGGTCCGCCTGGTCCTGGACCAAATTGCCCTGGTGCGTTCTGTCCAAACTGAGGTGGCATCGGTGGTGGGGGAAGATTATCACCAAACTGCTGAGGTCCGGGACCCATTTGTTGCTGCATTCCAGGACCCATTTGCTGCATGTTGTCTCCACCGTGGGTCCGAGATGGACCCTGATACCTGTGTTTTTGAGGTGTCATACTTGATTGCATTATTCCCTTAATAAGATCATCGGGAACCTCACCTAGCAGCTTAACCTCTGGTGGCGACCCCTTGAGTTGGAAAACGTGAGTTCTGTTACCGAAATATATTTCTTTCGGAGCACCATTAAATCTGAGTTCGAACCACTTCCCGTCGAGGATGACTTCATGAGCTGGTCCGCCGAACATGATCTTGTGTGGACGTTTCCCTATACGCACTTTCTCAGGTCGATCCACCGGAATGTGATGAGTTTCCTTATCGATAGTCACTTCAGCAGGCGGACCGTTGAATCTGATTCCATGAACACGTCCATTCATGATAACCACTGGAACCCTCGTGTCCAACCTCAGCTCACAAGGATTACCGTCAATAAGAATATTTCTAGAAGGAGCAGAAAATCTCAGTTCATACTTCTCGTTTCCCATATTTATTTCTCGTGGTGGTCCTCCGTATGTTCCGACTTCCATACGATCCATTAAAATCTTCATCTGCAAACCTAAAATCTGTATAGAATGCTCGATGTCATTGATTTTAATTCTTCTTGGAGGTGCATCCAATCTCACTTCCTGCTGCTCTCCATTAACCCAGATAAACTTTGGATGACCGTGGTAGAATATTTTCATCAGCTTCCCATCTACTTTTGTTTCTTGAGTAGGAGCACCAAATTTGTAAACTGATTCATCGTCCAAAACAATACATTGCTTCTCTTTATCGGCCAGCAATTTGTGAGCAACATTGTTGATTTTTATAACTTTAGCCCTTCCCCCAAGTACGACTTCATACGGCATCCTATCAATGACGACTTCCTCAGACAGGTCCGTTCCCCACATGCCAGTAATGTATTTCAGTCGTTCATAATCTGAGAAACCAGAGGGTGTATTTGGATGATCAAGTTCATTTCTCTCATTCTGACATTGCATCTCTCTCTCATTTCGGTTCCTCCAATCTCGATTTCTTTCGCCATCACCATTTCCCATCTGCCTATTTCCAGGATTTGGGCCGTCATCACGAAACCTTCTGTTGTTGTTGTTCATTCGCCTATTCATTTGAAACTGATTATCACGCATATTCATACCATCTCCAGGACGATTTCCCCTCATTCGATCGTTCTGATGCTGATGATCATCTTGCATCCAGCTCCCATCCTGCATCCGTCGGTCATCATTCCTTCGATTGTCG